>CM033755.1:7505669-8705669 GCA_019671005.1 Hibiscus mutabilis | reverse complement strand
ATGAGACAGAGACATCAGCCTCCACTTGAGTCAAATCTCCACGGGGAAGATAACTCCAGATAGTTTCAAAAATCCCCCGAGACTCCGGTAGTGGAGGAGCTGCAGAAGTTACCCCAGCAGTAATGGTGACATGCTCTGACAAAGTTGTCTCCTCAATAACAATGGCAGACTCTTCCCTAACATAGGTCTTTTTTACCTTTCCCTTGGAGGGACCAACATACCTTCTTTTCTTTCCTGCCACAAAGAAGACATCAACCGGACGCCGCATTCCAATCCTAGTCGTCGTCCCCTCCACCTTTGACAAGGGTAGTGGGGCAACTACGACTGGAGGGTCCTCTCTCCGGCACTACCTGGATCGCCACCTTGCTTGCAACATCTTCTACGGTAAATTCCACAAAGCCCCCAATATCGAATAGGTATTGTTTCGTGTATGCAAAAGACAAATATTTCAATCAATCCACATCACAAGGGAAATTGTGCCCTTTCTGAACTGCCTTACCTCTACTCTTCGAGGAAGATGATGAATCGGATTGGGTAGGATACAATACCCGTAATAGGGGAAAAGTAATTACATGTGCTCGACGCTAAGGGACGCAAAAGACAAATTGATTGTTGTTTTAAATTTTGGAATATCCTTAATATATCCACATAAATATTGTCCGACTACTAAAATAAGTGGAATAATTAGAATATTATAATTTCACGTGTGTTATTAGAGAATTATATCAATAATAAATAAATTTATAGTAAAAAGTAAAAAAAGTCTAGAACGAACAACACACCACAAATGATGCATACCGCTACACGTCATTGATTTTTTTTAATGACTCTTATATAAACATTAAAAATCCTCGAAAACTCAACACATAAGATGCACACCGCTACACACCATTAACAGATGACATGTTCAAGAAAGGTGAAAACAATGTTGTTGCAGAAGAATAAATGTTTTATGTCTAGTGAAATTGTGGACAATTTAAATTGTATTTTGTTATATGTGTTATCTTTATTTGGCTCTTAAAAGATAAGCAAACTCAATTTGGAGTTTAATGAATAATTTCATCGCATTGAGATCTTGATTTCAAATAAAATTTAAAAGATTAGGATTTCGATAGAATTAAAACATCTCCAACAATAATCTTAAAAAGATGAAATGGTTAAACTCAATTTGTAACTTTGTTTTGAAATATGATTAATTGTATGTTGAGTCCCGATAATTTTAATATTTATTTAAAAATAATTAAAAAAATTAATGATATGTAACATTAGTGGTGTATAACAGTGTGAGTCATCGGTTCTAGACTCATCCAAAAAAGTAATCAAAATATTAAGCTCAATTACATTATGAGAAAATTGTTTATAGGGCTGGCAACGGGTTGGATTTGGGTGGGTTGGAGTTCCGCCCGCTCCACCATCCGCGTCTCAAACCATCACCCAACCTACCCACCACTCACTTGATCATTGACCCAAATCCGCACCACCCATCAACTGCGGATGAGGCAGGTGGGTTTGATCATAAATGGGTTCTATTATTAAAAAATTAGAGTTAAAAATACATGTAATATCTTACTAAAAATATTTAATATTTAAGACATTAAAGTCAACTATTATTAAAGTTCCAAATTTCCAAATATTCTTACATACAACAGCTTGGTTAAAAAAATACATAGAACATAATTATATAAACAAAATTCTCATTTTCCAATAGTAAACAAAAGCTTAAAAAAGTCTTTAAGGTTCAAAATATTTTTTAAAATTAATATTATATCTATAGATGGATGGATGTGGCAAGTGACAAATCGGATGGTGGGTTGAAATTTTTTTACCCGAATCCATCACCCAGTCTATCCGCCACCCACTTTGAACGGATCAAATACATGTTTCGTCGAGTTTTCATCCATTTAGTTGGATTGGGTGGATCAGGTTGGCCTCCATCCATAGGTAGTTGCCGGCCCTAGTTGTTTATGAAAATCTACCCTTGGAATTTTGTGAAAGGAAAATTAAGATACTATTAAATGATGGATCAAAGAGAAATAATAAATTTAAGGGTAAAGTACACAGATGGTCACCGAACTTTTAGGGGGATTTTATTTTAGTCATCGAACTTTTAACATTTTTATTGAGATCACTCAACTTTTATTTCGATTTCATTTTGGTCATTTTCATCACTTTCCGTTAAAAAATGCTGACGTGGCTGTTAGCTTTCCTTTTTCTCAATAATATAATATATTTTGAGTCCCACTTTCAGCTGTTTAAACCATCTCAAGGACCCTTCTTCTACAAATTCCATTCTTTACTAGATGTTTGCAAAATGATTTGAAGAAAAGAATACAAAGCAGGTTCTACTTGTTTCTCCTCGCCAAGAACTTTGCTGGAAAGGGCATCCAAGTTCTTGGAATGCCCGGCAACCAAGTAACCAATACACCTTAGTGCCTAGAAAATTTAATCATTAGAGAAGGGCATGCAAAAAATAAAGAAGTAGAACAGATCTAGAATAAAATTTCACTGAACACGCAAAGCAACTGGAACCCATTGGCTTTCAACACTCGACATTAGTAGATGATCCAATAATTTTTTTCTACAATTAATGAAACAAATAATATATCACAAATTTACCATGAATATAAATGCATTAATGAAAATATACATTATATAATACAACCAAAGTAGAAGAGGCAAAACAGTATGCATGATATGACGACTAAGACTTAATCGGATGATGACGCGAGCTTAACAGCCACATTACTAGGACCAGATTTTGCAGGCTTATAAGCAAACACAAAGACATAACAGAAAGAACCATTTAGAAAACCAAAAAGTAGAAAGGAAAAAAGAAAATAATGATACCACACATTCATACCACAATTTGCTTATTGTTAGGCAAAGATGCTAGAGTAGTCCTTCTAGAAGTAGCTCCACCACCATTCGCATTCTGAATAAACATGGATGGAACCCCATCTGTTAGGATGACTCAAACGACACAATGAAAGAACTGATCCATCGAAAGAAGAGCCATAAACTTTTGAGTTTTTTTCTGGGCATGTCTGGGATCAGTTTTCTCCTTATATCCATCAATGCTCTTCACAAGAGCATCCCATGTACTCTTCTGATAGGAAATGAAAGACTCTGGGATAGCACAACTCTCTGATTACAAGTAACTGGAACTGTACTTTTCAGGTGAGGCTTATCCTTTGTCACCTTAATGCTCTTTGCATTACCACCACTCACATTACCATGCTCCTACACATCGAAAAAGACAAATACACAAGAAAATAGAGAAAATAAAGGAAATGTCTAAGCTATAAGAAATTATATGAGTGATCAACGCAAATAGAACAACTTGAATGGACGAGAGTAGTACCTTTAAGGTTTTTTAGATTGTGGAGACATTTGCAGTAACTCTATTTGTGTTGCCTTTCAATTTTGTTCCCTGCTGCTTGGAATCTTCCTTCTAATTTGAGGCCCCTTTGTTATTAATGTCAGCATTGAGTTCCTCTTTCTTTTCTTATGCAAGAAATTCTTCAACATTTGTTTTTCACTGACGATTATCTCTTTCTCCATTGTTATCCCGTTTTCATACTGGGCCTGTTTTTTGGTTTTTTCAAGATTCTCCCATTAAAGAATGACAAAGGCCATTTTCATCTTTTAAAGCTTTTGGAGAAGAAGAAGAAAGAAAGAAAATGGTCCAAGATGGTTTAATTAGCTGAAAGTGGGGCCAAAATATATTATTTTATTGAGAATACGGAAAACTAACTGGCCACATCGGTATTTTCTAACGGAAGGTGACGATAGAGACTAAAATGAAATCGAAATAAAAGTTTAATGACACTAATAAAAATTTTAAAAGTTCGGTGACCAAAATAAAAATCCTCTAAAAATTCAGCGATCATCTTTGTATTTTACCTTAAATTTAAAAATATTGGTGGATCTAAGGAAAGGTCCGCGTGTTATAAGATGCTTTATTCTATCTTGATAACGACGTTGTTTATAGAATATAAGACAAAGATATATAACATAAGCCGTTAAAAATATCCACATTGATATCACTACATTTCTTATGCTGCTTGTAGTTCATTTTAAGGTGAAGTACATAAATGATCACTAAACTATCCTAAAAAATATAAAATGGTCATTAAAATTTTAAAATTTATATAATGGACATTAAACTTTAGTTTTTGTGATAAAATGATCACTGAACAGTTAACTGTCGTTCATTGAAGGACATGACAGTTATAAAAATTTGAATAATAACACATTTAATATTCCATATTTATACATTCAATCAATTTAGTCCTAATTTAACCATCATTCTTGATGTCTAAATTGATTGAATGTGTAAATACTGAAGATTAAATGTGTTGTTATACAAATTTTTGTAACTGTCATGTCACCCAGTTAATAGCAGTTAACGGATCAGTGATCATTTTGTAATAAAAACTAAAGTTTAATACTCATTATGTAACCGTTGAAAGTTTGATGACAATTTATAATTTTTTGAAATAGTTTAATGAACGTTTGTGCACTCTACTTTCATTTTATTGCGTTGAATGCTTGTACTATATAATTATTGCTATACTCCCACTTTTATAAGGGTTGAGTTTTAATAAAATTCCTATTCTAAGAAGAGAAGTATTATTCGTAGAATTTTTAATTCAAATATAGTAAATCACATTAAATAAAATTTTGAAGTGATTTGATTTAAGATAATTAAGTTATTTACTTTAAACTAATAACATAGTAAATCACATTAAATAAAATTTAAAGTGATTTAATTTAAGATAATTAAGTTATTTACTTTAATTAATAACTAGATTTTATCTATTCATTTTCTTATTTGATGAACACGATAGACTATATAGTTTCATCACCAAGGGTTTTTATAACAAAAGAAGGTCAAGTCGGAAGAACCAGTTATAGTGATATTCTTCATCAACAATTTCAATGGAAACTGAAGGAGATCATGAAAACCAGCCCCGAGTATCAGTTCCTCTTTCAAAGCCATTTCTCAAGTCTTTTCAAACAAGTCTGAAGGAGACTTTCTTCCCCGATGACCCTTTTAGGCAGTTCAAGAATCAGCCTACTCGCAGGAAGCTTTTGGTCGGTTTACAGTACCTGTTTTGGAATAGGCTCCTCGTTACACTTTCCACTTCTTCAAGGCTGATTTGATTGCTGGCATCACCATTTCCAGCCTTGCTGTTCCTCAAGGGATAAGCTATGCAAGTTTGGCTAGCATACCACCGATTATCGGACTATGTAACTTCTTTTGTCCCTCTTGTTCTTTGTCAATGAATGTCCCAGATTATTTTAGAGAATTTCTGAAATCACGAGCTCCATTGGAGTACAGTTCGAGCTTTGTTCCGCCACTGATATATGCCATGTTGGGGAGCTCCGGAGATTTGGCAGTGGGGACTGTAGCTGTCGTATCACTTCTAATGTCTTCAATGCTTGGCAAGGTGGTTAGCCCTACTGACAACCCCAAGCAATATGTTCAGCTGGTCTTCACCGCTACTTTCTTTGCTGGACTGTTACAAGCTTCATTTGGCATCTTAAGGTATACTCAAAATACTAGTACTTGCTTTAAATAATGGCTAAAGTTATAAGTATTAAATAACGTTTGATAAAATATTGTAGACTTGGATTTCTTGTGGATTTTCTGTCACATGCAACCATAGTGGGATTTATGGCTGGAGCAGCCTCGATTGTGTGTTTACAGCAATTGAAAGGGATGCTTGGTTTAGTCCATTTCACTCATGAGACAGATCTTGTATCAGTTTTGCGCTCGGTTTTCGGCCAGATTCACAAGGTTCAGTTTAATTTACAACCTTTTCCTCAGTATCTGTTGTTGTTAATGTATTGTAAATAGTTAGATTATATTTGTGGTGGTTTGAAATTGCAGTGGAGATGGGAGAGTGCTGTTCTTGGCTGTTGTTTCCTTTTCTTCCTTCTCCTCACAAGATACTTTGTGAGTGCGTCGCTTATTATGTCACCTCATTTTAGATAATAGAATTCGTCTACTCTTTTCTGTGTCATGTAATTGACCCATAAATGATCATTGGTGGGACATATCTAAGGACACAGAAAAGGGACAGACTGTTTCTATTGCTTTTTAGATGGCCATTTTATTAATTGATTTCCTTTAAAATCTTGATTTTATATGAAATAGTTGGATTTGTTGATTCCATGCAGAGCAAGAGAAAGGCGGCCTTCTTTTGGATAAACACCATGGCACCGCTCACCTCTGTTATTTTGGGAAGCCTTCTCGTTTATCTGACGCATGCAGAAAAACATGGCGTTCAAGTGGTCAGTGTCGCTTTCTCTTATCCACTCTACCTATGCAGGGTGATATTTATGGAAATTTTGTTGGTTTTCTTTCCAGATTGGGCACTTGAAGAAAGGGTTGAATCCACCGTCTGTGTCAGACCTGGCATTCCGGTCGCCCCACCTGATGACGGCTATAAAAACAGGAATCATCACCTGCATCATTGGCCTTGCTGTGAGTCATCACTGCCCTCTTGTTTCCTTGCGTACCCCAAATGTTTTGCTTTGCGTAATCAATTTAACACCATACAGGAAGGGATTGCAGTGGGAAGAACCTTTGCATGTCCAAAAACTATCACATCGACAGAAACAAGGAGATGATAGCCTTTGGGATGATGAACATGGCTGGCTCCTGCACCTCCTGCTACTTAACTGCAGGACCATTTTCTAGAACCGCTGTCAACTTCAATGCTGGAAGCCGAAGTTCGGTCTCCAACATTGTCATGGCAACAGCGGTGATGTTGACGTTGTTGTTTCTAACACCATTGTTCCATTACACTCCTCTTGTGGTGCTCTCCTCTATAATTATATCTGCCGTGCTTGGCCTGCTCGACTACGAAGCTGTAATCCACCTCTGGAAAATCGACAAATTCGACTTCTTCGTCTGCTCGGCGGCATATCTCGGTGTTGTCCTCGGAAGTATTGAGATCGGTCTAAGCATAGCAGTAAGAAACTGTTAAATCTTTGCCTGGTTGCTAGCCTATAAGGTAACAAAAAACAAAAACTAAAAATAACCATCAATGCAGATCAGTGTTTCCTTGCTAAGGATTATTCTCTTTGTGGCGAGGCCAAGAACAGTCGTTCTAGGCAATATTCCAAACTCTGGGATCTATAGAAGTATGGACCAATACACTATTGCCAACAATGTTCCAGGGATTCTAATACTTCAGATTGATGCCCCTGTTTACTTTGCCAATGCAAGCTATCTAAGAGAAAGGTAGCAAAAATACAGTTTTGTTTAAGCTACTTAACGTACTCAGATTGATACAAACAATCCCTTTTTTCCAGGATTTCGAGATGGATTTATGAAGAAGAAGACAGGTTAAAATCTGCAGGAGAAACAAGCATACACTATGTCATATTAGATTTGAGTGGTAACTGGTAAGTGTAGAAGATGAGTGGAATTGTGTTTAAGAATCTATACATATAAGAGCATTACTTATAAAAACCGAGCAAATTTGTTTTACAGCCGTGGCTAGTATTGATACTAGCGGCATTAGCATGCTCGAAGAACTCATGAAGAATGTCGACAGAAAGGTCTACAGGTAGATACTGTTTTCTGCTATATTTCAGTTCTCAGGGTTGTTGTACTGTCTAGAATTGTTAGCTTAAATGAATGTTTTTTTTTCATTGATTTGATCAGCTTGGATTGGCTAATCCACGAAGCGAGGTGATGAAGAAGCTAGACAAGTCGAAACTCATCGACAAGATCGGGCAAGGGTGGATCTTCTTGCCGGTAGGAGAGGCTGTTTCAGCATGTAATTTCATGCTACACACATGCAAGTCGACTCGTGTTGCAGTTGAACACAATGCACAAGATAGTAACGTCTAAGAATGTAGTATTAAGTAGAAATACATATATATATATATATATATGTATATGCAAGTCCAATCAGTTAGACAAGTGAATTTCTTGATTCTAAGAAAGGAGCTTTGCAGCTATCATCCACATGTTCTGGTTTATGAAGAAGAAGAAATGAGAAGGAAGTTTTGAGGAAGTGATCCGGAGTATAAGCTTTGTAATGTTATATGTATAATTTATGTTGCACTCATACGAGTATGGATACGAAGGCGGAAAACGATAATTTTCAAAATTATAGGATATAGGTACGACAAAGGTACAACAAATTGTTTATATTATAAAATAATATAATAAAAATAATAATAAAAATTTGAAAAAATAAAAGGGCTAAAAGAAAAATTACCCTCTAGATGTAAAATTGCTCCACCGAAACCTTGAGCATCGGTTAATAAAATTTTGTGTGTTGGGTCTATCTCACTTAATTGGTGGAGATTCAAAAGGCATTACCTTAAAAATGACTTTGGGTACGTATGTAAAGCTCAAAAATCATCCCGATACATACCATGTAATATTCTAGATGTATCCAATTAATTTCAGTCATACCGTTAAACATAAAACATCCTAATACGTACTTAAGTCGTACCCAAACCGTCTTCCTAATGAATACATATCGAGTATGTGAGACGGCAGCCCAATACGATACCCAATCCTCTGCTTAACTAGTGGTTTTTTTTGTGTGTGTGTGGATAAACAGTTAAATAGGAGCAGGATTTAATAGATATAACTGAATTTTCGAAACCAGGACTAAAGTTTCTTATGCTTTTTTATTTTTCTAATGAAAAAGAGATCACTAACTCTGTCATGTATAGAACCAATAATCCACCATATTCGACACTTAAGCGTGCTTGATATCTCGACGTCATGTATATTATACCAACAAAAATATCAATATAGCTATACTCAATCGGCAATTACATATTACATACTATAATGCGAGTTCAATCTTTTATATTAGTCGACATGAAATGTGCGTTGTATGTTGGGCCTTTTTTTTCTGAGATCATGTGTGATAACTCCTTACTCTTATTGTACAGGTCTAGAACCACCTCTGATTATGAATCCCCACCAAACTAGCTCAGTTGGCAGAGTAAAATGTGGAAATGTAACACCAACATTTGCTTCAAACTTTGCATTGCTTGCACTCTACGAAGCAAGCGAAATCGAACATTAGTAGTAGCCAATAGCCATCATTCATCAACCCTGAAAATTGCCCTCCCCCTAATGAGTTATAAACTCCCTTTCAACACCAACACTTAATCCACAAAAGACCACCGTTTTAATTAATATAAACCCCAAGGTTCATTTCTCCACTCCATCAAAACCAAAACCTACGTATTTCCCCCTCTCACAATGGAGTCCAATTCCAGATGGCTGCTGCTTTTTTCGACCATGGCAATTATGCTGGCGCTGGTGAACTGCCAGGAGTCGGTGAAGCAATTGGTGAAGATGGTTAAGGGGAAGAAATTGTGTGACAAAGGGTGGGAATGTAAAGGGTGGTCCAAGTACTGTTGCAACCAAACCATTTCTGATTATTTCCAGACCTACCAATTTGAGAACCTTTTCGCAAAGCGTAACACGCCGGTGGCTCATGCGGTTGGGTTCTGGGATTACCATTCTTTCATCACTGCTGCTGCTCAGTATCAGCCTCATGGATTTGGTACCACCGGGGAGAAGCTTCAGAATATGAAGGAAGTTGCTGCTTTTCTTGGACATGTCGGCAGCAAAACTTCATGCAAGTAAAAAAAAATTGTATAGGTTATTGTATTCATTACATTTGAATAATGACTCTGGTTTCATAATGATTTCAGGTGGCTATGGAGTGGCAACCGGCGGACCGTTGGCTTGGGGTCTTTGCTACAACAAGGAAATGAGCCCCAGCAAAGTGTACTGTGACGATTACTACAAATATACCTATCCTTGCACCCCAGGAGTTTCATATCATGGCCGTGGTGCCTTGCCAATTTATTGGTATGTAATGTTAACCTATGAAGCAAGAGTACTTTAATCAAATACTGTATCACGTATCCGATATATTCCTATATCGAGAACATATTGGGTACGGCTTGGTTTCTCCTCAGTATTTTTATCCCTAATATTCTTTATTCTTCTATTATTCTACACATTTTGTCTTTTTCTTGTTTCTTTTCGACTTTCTCTTACTCACATGATTCAACTATAAGTATATAGATATGTATGATGACATGCTCGTATAATTTTTTCATAATTTTTTATTTTTACAATTTTTAGAATATAAATTTTATGGTATATCGTCATATCTTTACCGAACTCGTATTCTGTAATTTTAAAAATTATTGTTTCTCATCCCGTTTCTATATCCGTACTAGTATCCATATCCGTATGAGTGCAACATAGATATTAACAAAACTTGAGTGAGAAATATATATTGATTTTCCATTAAAGCTTGGGTTTTGAACCACTTCAGGAACTACAACTACGGAGAAACCGGAGAGGCTTTGAAAGTGGACTTGTTGAACCACCCGGAATACTTGGAGGACAATGCAACATTGGCTTTCCAGACGGCAATCTGGAGGTGGATGACACCGGTGAAGAAGCACCAGCCTTCGGCACACGACGTCTTCGTCGGTAACTGGAAACCAACCAAGAACGACACATTGGCCAAAAGGGTTCCAGGGTTTGGAACCACCATGAATGTTCTTTATGGAGATCAGGTTTGTGGTCAAGGTGATAGCGACTCAATGAACAACATCATCTCCCATTACCTTTATTACCTTGACCTTATGGGAGTCGGCCGGGAGGAAGCTGGTCCCCATGATGTGCTCACCTGTGAAGAACAAGAACCATTCAGTGTTTCTCCTTCATCAGCCACGTCATCGTGAACGAGGCAACTCAGATTAAAGATTTAAATTACAGTTATAGTCGTCGTGTCTTATTACAATTGCGAACATAATAAATATTATTGCGATTATTGTGGATAGCTATTTTTCTTAATAACTGCTTCGAACGATGTTGCTATTGTTATTGAGGTGACATATAAGAGTACTATATGTGATTGAGTGAGCCGAATGTATATTGCCAAAACTTTTAAAATATATAATTGGAATCTTTTGCTAAGGAATGCCTCAAAATTATTTTTAATGCATCTTCAATTATTGGTTAAAATTTACTAGCAACCCTTGAACTATGGAAAAAACCCATTTTAGTCCATCTATTATTAAAATTGACATTTTAGTCATGTACGTTTGAAAACGTGAATATCTGAATCCAAAATGTTAAATTTATCGTTAGTTGAACGGAAATATTGGGGGTTAAATACCCGTAGATCCCTATTGCTTTATAAATTGAATAAATTGACCGTCTTCGGGGGGAAATAATTTACTCCACATGCTTTCTGAAATTGAGCAAATAAGGACAATCTATTGCAACATTAACTTTTTAATTAGTACATATGATACGTGTACAATTGCGATTATATAATTTTTTAAAAATTTTAAAGATTTGACAAATTTATGTAAGATTCAAACCATTATTAAAGCTGTAAACTTTTAAAAATCATTAATAATTACTAAAAAGTCATTAACAATTTCCAAAATTTTGAAAAGAACTATTAAGAAATTACATATATATAAAGAAAAACTAATTATTTAAAATATTATTTTAAATCCAGAATTTGTTTTGTAAAATATACAATTTTTTTAAAGAAAACTTCCAAAAATAAAAATACACTTTTCAAGAATTAAAAAATAAAATATATAATATTAAAAGGTGAAATTATTTGATGCACCGCCAGTGGAAAGTTTTTTCTCACAAACGAACTTCGAAAACTCTCACGTATCCTTTTTTAGAGGTAAAAAACCTTAACTCATAAATTCTAAAACCTACACTTTAAAACATAAATTTTTTTCTCAAACCTTAAAACTTAACCACAAACATTGCGGGCAAGAAAAAAAACAACGAAATAAACATACAATTAGCATGATTATTAAAACCATGAATATAAGAAGATCAATCCACTCAATTTATAAAATTGATAGGAGCTTGAAGGATATTTAAACCCAGTATTTTGGTTCAATCAAGGGCAACTTTACACAGAAATATTTACTTTTTTAAATATATATGGACTAAAATGTCTTTCTTAATAGTAGAAAGATTAAAATAGATTTTTTGATGTAGTTGAAGGGCTTTTAGCAAACTTTAATCTCAACGACGACATGTATAATAAACTAAATTTAATTTTAATAATGTGTTATTGTTTGGTTTATTATTGACACATTTATATAGTCTATACTACACTATAAAAATACGATAGAGAAGATCTTGTGGAATTGAAATTGGAATTGGAGGTGAAGCTAAAGAGTGATTAGATCTTTTGCTACAGTAGGAGGAGAACACATGACTGTAATCACTCATTTTTATCGGGTCTGTAAATACATATTACTGTAATTATTAGTATATTAGTGTTGCATGTATACATGTAATATATTATTATACTATATGTTTGTTATGTGCATGAGTGTTATTAATATAAGTAAAGTGTGTGTGATGTGTGCATGTATATTATAAACTATGTATGTATACGTATTAATAAGTAATATGGTGTTTGTGTGTCACGCATGTATTTACATTCCTTACGAGTGCATTGTTTGTACGTATAACGTGTGTGGATATTCATGATGTGTGTGATTATATATGCATGTATATAGTATATTATGCTAATCAATGTTTGCATGTGGGTTCGTATGTTGCATGTATGTGTGCGCATGTGTATGTATATACGTATTATTATTATTATTATTATAATATATAAACAGGTAAGGTATTAAAGAAAAATAAAACAAACAAAAAATATTATTTATAGTTCAAGTCCAAATTACATAGCCCAAAATTAAGTTTACATGGCCCAACCCAAATCCTATATCTGAAAGCCCTAAAATGTCTAACCCTGGTGCTTCCCTTTTTGAGCAGCCAACCGAGAGCTGTTGGATCAAATTTTGATCAAACGACCACGATCAAAGGGGGAAGATTATCCAGCTGGCCGCATGTGTTACACGCCCAGACCATTCGACTGCCACGCGCGCGTTTGATCCACTCGCAGACTCTTCGATCTCCCACGCGCGCTTACATCCCACGCGTCAGAAATCCTCGGTTGCTGAGCTCACGTGTCACGATCTGGCGCAGTTCCCCCGTTTGAGATTTCATTTGAACCATTTATCCTTCAAGTTATCTCAACCGTTGGATCGAATCTGATCCAACGGTCGAGAATTCCTCTGGCTGAGGACATCTCCCCCACACTGCCCCCATACCTCCATCATGCCGGCCTCCAACCACCGCGCTCAGGGTTGCCAGATACATAAAAAAAATCACCAAAAAGAAAGGGCTATGTCAGTACCATTTTAGATCTAAAAATATGTATTTTATAGTACTTTCTACCAAAAACAATCAGAGTAGGATATATGTATGAAAAGTTGTAAGAAGACAGGCAGTCACCAAGTTATCAGTCAAAAAAATATATACAAGTTTCCATCGGTAATCTCCTTTCTTTTTTCGAATCTCATACATGCATGAAAAAATACAACAAGTAAAAATAAAAAATAGAGTTTACCTAAGGAAAAATCCTTCTCCGCCGGCGATAAACTCGAGGAGTGAGCCACAAAGAGGGGTTTTCTTTTTGTTTTCGTCTCGACACGTTAGGGATTTGGGCTTTGTGGAGTCGAAATATGAGTATTTTGGTTCGGTCTTTCCAAAAGTAGAGGTTTTTTGGTTCTTTTGAGGGGTGTCTAGATTGGGTTTTTGTTGTTATGGCGTTAAAGGTGGTGGCTGGAGTAGCCAGACCACCGCCGGCCTCTAAACTGCGGCGGCTGAAGGGTTTGTGGGTTGCATTTCTGGGAAAAGAGAGAGCTTTCTCTCTTTAGGTAAAAAAAATGAGGGAAAAATGAATGAAGGGGGCCAGTTATCGATTTTATAGAGGGGGAAATAAAAGAAATGGGAAAATAACGTTATAAATCCCCCCACGTTCCTGAGATTTACGTTTCTGTCTCGCCGCATGGGATATTAGCAGCCCCAGTCCCTTTCCTTTTTGAAAATATTTCAATTTGGTCCTCAGATAAACTGAAATCCTTTTTTAAATGGTGAAATTACCTCTCGAGTCCTTCCGCGTTTTGAATGTTTGCACTTTGGGCTTGCCCCTTGGTCAAATGACATGTTCAGTCCTCTTAGGCTTTCTTGGTTTTGTAATTACGTCCCTGAATTTGCTTTTATTTTTGTTTTATTTATTCCTTTCGCTTCTATTTTTTTTCATTTCAGTCCCCTTGCAGTTTCATTAATAGCATCAATATACCATGTTTAAGTATGTTTTATTTTGTTTGTATTTTAAGTTCATTGGTGTTTTATTGTACGTGCTCTTGTGATTATGTTTTTAGTATGTTTGCTTCGCCCATTGTGTGTTCTTATGTTTTTATTTCATGTTCCCATGTTTTATAATATATGTTTAGTTGATCATATTTTACCTTTATATTATCGTTTGTTAGCTCATATTTTACCTATTTGATCGGTGCTTGTCTAGTTTATGCATAGATAACATGTCTTAGTATGGATTTTATGTTCGTCTTCCTTTTTGGGTTACATGTTAGTGTGTTGTTTTATCTAAATAGCATGTTAATTTGTGGACGTAAACTATGTTATATGATAGAAGTCAAGTTTTAAATTTTTATATATTGGCATGTTGTTAGGTCGGTTTAGACTTACATTACACGCATGTCATATATAATATATTTGTGTGATCAATCACATTAGAATTAATTAGTTTAGTTTTGGAAATATGATATTTTTGCATTTACATTTATATTTTTATCTATTTATTATGGTATGCTGCGTTATATTCATGTTTCATATTATGTTTGTTTAAAGTTTATAACTTTCTTTTTATGTTTTTCATATCATGTCCATGTGAATGTTTTTTGTATATATTGCTCACTAAGTTTGCATAACGGATATATATTTTGTCAATGCGGTGCCCTTTTATCCGAGCATAAACGGGGCCAGTATCAGGCGTAGTGATGGTGGTTAGGCGTTTACTCTTGGATAACGGGGCCCTTAAAATTTACTCGCACTTATAACCAAATTTTAATTTAATCGTCATTTTAATCAGGAAAGTTTAATATTAATAAAGCGGTAATTATTAAAGTACCAATTTTGGGCGGTGTAAGGGTGCTAATCCTTCCCCATCCGTAACCGACTCCCGAACCCAATAGTTTTCAAATCTCTGGTTTTATGGTGTCCGACCTACCTAAGTGGCTAGTGGCGACTCCAATTTCTAAATAAAACGCGGTTCTTAAAACCCCCACGGAATAAACATTTTTTATATCCGAAAGACAACCAACACCTTTAAAACTTTGCGTTTTTTAACAAAAAGAACATCGCTACAGATGACGACTCCGCTGGGGACATTTTTTGTTTTTTTAACAAAATAAAGAGAGTAAAGCTTTTTCAAATAATTACCACTTTAATAATATTAGAAGTTCCGGATTAAAGTGACTATTAAATTAACACTCGGTTATAATTATGCGTTTATTTTAACGCATTTAAAATATGGCATATAAACCCATTTTTTAAGTGGGGGGAAAACGCTAATGCTTTCGTGGAGATATCGTTCTCTCGTGTAGGCCTAGAAAGTACCTTCGGGGCTCGAGTACCTTATGCTTTCGTAAGGATATCGTTCCTTCGTGCAGGCATAAGCGAATGAGTCCCTCTGAATTGAACCCGGTTGAAAGGAGCCTATAATGGGTGATGATCGGGGGCCTTGCTACTCTTAGTAGAGGACAACAAGGACAGTTTGGGTACCTCCTATAACCAAAACCGCATGTAGAGAATATATAGAAAACCACCCCTTTAGAGCCATGCGGATAACCTTAGGTGTTTTAGATAGGATAAATAAGGTTGTTTTGTCTGTTTACCTTATTTAATCCATCCTTTCATTTACGTATTTATTAATTCTATCCGGTACTGACTTATTTTCTTTTTTGCTTTTGTTTTTTTCATACATTATTGCATTTGCATTACATAAAGGTACTGGATCAAGTGGTTTGCCCGATCGGAAAGTCTTTCACCATGGAAAAAAAAGGTGTCTTAGGAAAGAAAAGCTTAACTTGTCAGTCAGGCATTGGTCAGAGGTCAACCAGAAGGCCCAAGGGGACAGTTTACCGAGCGAGCGTGTAGTAGCAGGGTACACCTACGTGAGTCTTCAACAGAACAACTTATGGGATCTTCAAAGCATATGGGAATGATGGGACCAAAGACTACAATACAGGTTCTGTGATAGTTATGGCGACATTGCACAATTGTTATACGTTCGGGTCAACCAGCCCCTACTCTGAGCTATTTTTCAGTTATAGAATCCTGTCTTTTGCTGCTTCACCTTCAATGGATAGAACATGATGCCTACAGTAGAAGAGTACACCGCCTTACTTAATCAAAAGAACATTCATGAAGATTGGATCTACGCAAAACCTCCGAGGAATCAGAATTACACTTTGAAGCTCAAAACCTTTACCGGGATGAGTGACGGTTGGGTTAATGGCCTAATCTGACTTCAGGAGATAGTACAGTCTTTGGATGGGAGAACATTCGAGACATCATACCTGCACATCCAGATGAGGGGAAAAAGATAGACATGTTTGCCTTGGGATTATATGGGTCGGTGATCTTTCCAAGAACTCTTGGAAACATTGATGTAGCCATTCTAGACCTATTCGAGCGTATGAAACAGCTGGCAAATCCAGTACCAGCAATCTTGGCCGAGACCTTCATTTCTTTAAATGCCAGTCGAAAGTACGAAGAAGGACGTTTCAGGGGGTGTGTACAGCTCTTACAGGTATGGGTTCAGAGCCACATGTGGAAGGCACCGACAAGGGTCCTACCAGGGATATCCTTCCAAGGCTTTTTGCCCTTACGAGAGTACTTAGAAAAAGAGTGGCAAGAAAACTTGAAAACGAAAAAATGGTCTAGTTTCTTCAGGAACATTCAAGACGAAGACATAGTATGGAGGGTCCCGTGGCTCGGTAGAGTTAATTACTTTTTGTACAGTTGCGGTGATTTCGACTGGCTGATGATGTTGGGACTACATGGAGGGATTGCTTGTGCTCCGCTTTTGGTGTCCCGACAATTCGGATCATGACAGTTCATCCTCAATACCACCGGGTTAAGCCGAACTGAATTTCCTTTCAAAGGTGAGTTTAAGGAAAAATTCCAGACTATCATGAGGGCTTGGGACCATTGTTATCAGATCAGGGTGGAAGGAGACACCGAGCATATGACCACCCCGGACTATGATCTTTGGAGGCGTTTGAGAGTTAATGATGTGATTCCCAAACCCGATCAGGGACCGGTTGTGTCACTTGAGGAGCTTACAAAGGTGGTACCGTCTGAAACTGATATTTTACGGAATGAACTCGAAGAAATTAAGAGGAAGATGGACACCCAACAGACTCAGCATGCGGGTGAGCTCTATAAAGTGAGCTTAGAGGTCGACGAACGTGATAGGATCATTAGGCAATTGAAGAAATTAAATACGGATTTGAGTGAGAAGAACGCTCTTTACCAGAAGGATACCCTCCTACTCCAAGAGAAAATACAGAAAGCCGACCGAAGTTAGTTCATAGGTGTGGAAAAGGAAAGAATGAATGGTATCCGTTTGGTGGAAGAAGAACGAGAAATCAGCAAGCGAGCAATCGAGAAGGAGATAGAAAGCTGCAGGTTGGCTATTGAGGTAGAAAGACAGTCTTTCAAGGAGGCCATTGATCAAGAAAAGGAAATAACTAGGCAAGAGATTAGCAAAGGAAAACAAGCAGTCAACTACGAGAGAGAAAACGTCGCCACTTGGAAAAGAAGGTCCATGAGTAGCCGGAATAGATTGTTAGAGATGAAAAAGTTGTACGACGACACTATCCAAAGTCTGGATCAGAGCCGGAGTTAGAATGTCGAGTTAGAAGAAAAGGTGGCAGAAGTAGAATACTCATTTCAAACTTACTGTCAGAGGATTGGCTTCACCGAGCTACAAGAAAGGGAGCGTGAAGTAGGCACGTTTCGAACTCGGATTGAGTCCCTTGAAGAAACTGTTCATGATTATAAGGAAAGAATCAGTGTATTCGAAGAGGCTGCAGCCTGAGGGGACATTTATTGGCAAAGAAGACTGCGTGACACTGCCCGGATGGTGCAGGATAGAGACCAATGTTACGCGAACCTAATGGTGGACATACAACGAGTCACCGGGTGTGTGAGTGACTTAGCTGTCGAAGCTGAAACACTCCGACCTTTTGTAGCCCTAGACATGGAAGAAGCACCCAGGTTCATCAAGCTGCTCAGGGCTATTGGAAAATTAGGAGATAAAGCTAGGGCTTATCTGTAGGACTCTGTATTGTAATTATGACTCTTTTGTATTAGGGACCCTCATTTTGTAATACGAACTCTATTTTAATCTAGATCCTTTAATTCCCGTGGAAATAGTTCAAAAGGGTGATTAGCAACGGAATCAGTACCTTTATCGGCATACATTCTTGCATTGCATCATGACAGTCGCGTCATTATACACGCATTTATTTTCCTTGCAATCATATTATTGTTATAAATATTGTGGCCGTGTGAAAATAGAAGTTAAGCCGCAATCATTCATCATCCATATCTTACCCGACTACAAAGCAAGCTCATGGAAGATAGGATAATTATCTAGAGAAGGGACAAAGAGAGCTGGAAGCAAGATTTGACGAGGCCCAAAGAAGCCTCAGTGACCAAATTGCTAAGTCACAAGCGTCGATAGTACCCGATATAACCGCGTTGTTGGCTAAGAGCCTCGAAAAAAGAGTTGAAGGAGAAGTCGCTCAAGAACTGAAAAGTACCCCAGTTCACAGCAAGGTTCAACCAGCTACGCCGAATCCGGCTAGAAAGCTATATATCGACCCTGCTGGGATGTCAGCTAACCTTCAGGTAGGGGCATCTGAGACTCAACCCCTTGACACTAAAGCACTCTATGAGGAGGAGGTGCCAGACCTGAACTTGGTCGAAAGGATCAGGACAGAGGTAGAAAAGAAGTGGGAGTAGAGGTTTCGCCTTATGGAGGAAAGATTTAAAGCCTTGCAAACTATGGAAGAATCAGGAAATGATGCCAGTGACTTGAGTCTGGTATCCGACCTTGTCCTGCCACCAAAATTTAAAACACCAGAGTTCGACAAATACGATAGAACCACGTGTCCTTCCGCGTACGTAACAATGTACTGTCAGAAGATGGCGGTCTACCTTAAGGATGAGAAACTATTAATTTACTATTTCAAAGACAGCCTAACTGGGCGGCGTTGTGGTGGTACACCCAGTTGAACAGGGTAAACATTAAAACATGGAAAGATCTTTCAAGAGCATTCATTGAGCAATACAAGCACATAGTAAAAGTCCAACGAAAGTCTACGACAGTATGCTCAGAAGTGGCGGGAAGTGGCCGCCCAAATTCAGCCACCCCTCCCAGAACATGAAATTATGCCATTATTTGTTAATACTCTGAAGGGGACACTGTTCGATCACCTCATTAATAACACGACACAGAGTTTTGCTAATTTAATTAGGACCAGGGAGTCCCTTGAATTGGCAATCAAGAGCGGTAGAATTGATAGCGGGGAAGGGTCTCGAAAGTACAGCTAGAAGAATGAGGTAAACGCCGCTAGTACTTATACCAAAGAATTTTACAGTCTCGCAGCTACAAGCACCTACGGGGAAAGCGCAAAATTCGAATCAAAGAGAGGAGAGAACCCCGAGAAAAGAGAAAGAGAGGTAAACTTTTACTCCACTACCTATTCCGTACTCTGAGCTTTACTCTCAGTTGTATGAAGCGGACCTGGTCCATCCATACTACGTTACTTCGTTCAAACTGCTGTTCCCGTCCTGGTATAACCCGAACGCGCATTGCGACTATCACGGTGGTGCCCCTGGTCATCCCACTGAGAACTACCTTGATTTCAAAAAGCTGGTGCAGAACTTAATCGATTCTGGGATATTGAAGTTTGAAGAACCAAGTGTAGCTACTAACCCATTGTCTAATCACGGGAACAGGGGAGTAAATGTTATTGAGGAATGCTTTACCAGGAAGATTAAGGATAATGTGTCGAAAATCAAATCTCCTTTGCGGTGGGTATTTCAGCAATTGTGCATGGCCCATTTGATCGACAGAGGCATGGTAGTAATACAGAAGGGATGTGGAGTGTATTGCGAATTCCATCAGGATGGAGGACACGACATCCAACAGTGCGACGAGTTTAAGAGATTGGTACAACAATTGATGAATGACAAGGAAATAGAATTCTTCGAGGAGCCTACGGAAAGGAAGGGGTCAGACGTATATATGACGGACAGCCCCAACATTAAATACGGTTGAGATAGACCTCTTATCATCTCCTCCAGGCCAGAGAGTGCAGGTGCCTCCCAAGGAGAAACTACTAAGATAACTCCCAAGATCATAATCTCAGCATCATCCCCGTTCCCATTCAAGGATATGAGGCAAACTCCCTGGAACTATGCTGTAAATGTGACCATACCAGAAAAGCCAGAATTTGGTGAAGTAAAATAGCTTACACCGAAAGATGAGCAAGGCAAGAGTGATGTGAATGTCGGTGATGTGAACCATTTCACGAGGAGTGGCAGATGTTACTCCTCTGAGACCTTGAGGGCTGCTGAAGTGGCCAAAGATAAAGGAAAGGATACATCGGTTACCCCCGCGCAGATATCCAGTGAGGAACCACTCCCAAAGATAAATGAACCAGTAACCGAGGCTCAGGCCAAAGAATTTCTAAAATTCTTGAGACATAGCGAGTACAGCGTAGTGGAACAACTACGAAAGCAACCGGCTAGGATCACAGTGCTAGAGTTGCTCTTGAGTTTAGAAAGACACCGTGAAGCACTATTAAAAGTACTAAACCAGACTTTTGTACCTCAGGACATTTCTGTATCAAAACTGGACAGGATAGTGGGGCATATCACTGCCTATAACCATATAACATTCAGTGATGATGAGATCCCCGAGGGTGAAATGGGGTCCACCAAAGTTCTTAACATCACAACCCACTGTAAAGGGTATATGTTACCAGGGGTATTGATTGACAACGGGTCAGCACTGAACGTACTGCCTATGGTGACCTTGAAAAAGCTACCAATAGATAATTCTCACCTAAAGCCCTGCCATAACTCCGTGAGAGCCTTTAACGGCACACAAAGATGAACACTGGGAAAAATTGAGGTGTCTCTATTGATCGGAGTACGTGATGGACATAAAACCATCCTACAGCTGCTTATTGGGAAGGCCATGGATCCACTCTACAGGAGTTGTCCCCTCATCACTACATAAGAAATTAAAATTCGTGATTGAAGGCAAGCTGGTCACAGTAGAGGCCGAGCAGGAAATTATTGCTTCGGTGACATCAGAGGCCCCCTACATTCAAAATGATGAGAATGCTGCAAAATGCTCTTTTCGAGCGTTAGAGCTAGTAAATGCCACATTCGTCGCGGAAGGTAGTCGGATCCCCTATCCCAGGTTATCTAATTGTACCAAGATGACCGTTGCTGAAACTTGGGGCCGATGAGACAAAGCAGGAAGAGGGCTAAGGAGAAGATTGCAAGGGAGCCTACGAGCCAAGAGTATGATAACCAAGAAGGACTGTTTTGGGTTGGGTTACAAACCAAGTGTCCAACAAAGAAATGAAGAATACAAGAGAAAAGAAGAACAGAAAAGAGCCAGATTTAAGGGAGAAGACATTCCATGGAGACCAATATCTTTCCCTAGTTTGAAAACCACTTTTGTCTTTGGAGGATTCTGCTAACCAGGACAAGAGGTTGAAGAGGCAATTAAGGAAAATGACGTACTCAACGAGAAAGAAATGTTTAATGAATCACTTGAGGGGATGTCCATCAACATGATAGCTGAAAATGACCAAGTCAGTAGTATGCTGACCAACATCCGCCCCTGTCATCCCGGGGAAACTCTTGATAACTGGAGCCATGTTGATCTACCTGTGATTTTTAGGACTAGATCAGAGTAATGCTCCGAATAAACCTTTTTGTTTTTGCCCATAAACAATGGGGATCTCTTGTATAGGGCACCTATGTTAATTTTTTGTTTGAAATGAAAATATCTTCCCCGTTTTCTTAAATGGCAAACGTCTCATTTATTTTTCATTCATTCATTCTTCATGTTCATTCACTTCATATAAAACCATTCTCTTCCCAATACATTCATTCTCATTTAATGCAGGTCTCCCATGATTGACTGTATGAATTATGTCGAATCCAATCCCGAAGTAGATTTTGAATGCCCTGAGATCTCAAAAGGAATTGGGGAAGAGGATGATGAGATAGAATGCGAGGTCCCAGCAGAGTTGATGAGGATGGTGGCCAACGAAGAAAGACAGATCATGCCCCACCAAGAAGAAACAGAAGTTGTAAACTTAGGGACTGAAGAAGAGAGAAAAGAAGTAAAAATAGGGATGACATTTTCCTCAAAAACCAGGCACAAACTGATAACCCTACTTCAGGAATTCAAGGATGTTTTCGCCTGGACTTATCAATATATGCCAGGTTTGAATACTGGCATAGTGGTACACAAACTGCTAACGAAGCCGGAATGCAAACCAATACAGCAAAAATCTGGAGAATGAGACCAGACATGTTAAAGATTAGAGAAGAGGTAAAAAAATAGTTTGATGCTGGCTTCTTAGAAGTAGCCAAATACCCTGAATGGGTTACAAACATTGTACCAGTACCGAAGAAGGACTGGAAGGTCCGTATGTGTGTAGATTATAGGGATCTCAATCGAGCCAGCCCTAAAGACAACTTCCCTCTGCCACATATCGACACGCTGGTTGACAACATGCGGGACACTCATGGTTCTCATTCATGGACGGCTTTTCAGGGTACAACCAGATAAAGATGGACTCGAACGACATAGAGAAAACTATATTCATAACCATGTGGGGCACTTTTTGTTACCGGGTGATGCCTTTCGGGCTCAAGAACGCAGAGGCAACTTACCAAAGAGCAATGGTGACTCTTTTCCATGACATGATGCACAAAGAAATAGAGGTATACATGGACGACATGATCACTAAGTTCCGAATAGAAGATGAGCACCTACAGAACTTAAGAAAACTATTCCAAAGACTACGGAAATACCAACTGAGGCTTAACCCTGCCAAATGCACCTTTGCCGTTACTTATGGAAAACTCTTGGGGTTCGTGGTGAGCAGAAGAGGGATTGATATTGATCCAGATAAGGTGAAAGCCATCCAGGATCTCTCACCACCCCATACTTAGAAGGAGGTTCGTGGTTTCCTAGGGAGGCTAAATTATATCTCTCGTTTCATTTCCCAATTAACTGATAGGTGTGACCCAGTCTTCAGACTTCTTAGATAGAATAATCCCGACGTGTGGGATGAGGAATGTCAAGAAGCCCTAGAGAAGATCAAAAGGTACCTGACAAATGCTCCGATTTTAGTCGTGTCGGTACCAGACAAGACTTTAATCCTATACCTAACAGTCTTTGAGAATTCAATGGGTTGTGTATTGGGGCAACACGATGAGTCAAGGAAAAAGAAGCGAGCCATCTATTACCTAAGCAGAAAGTTCAATAATTGCGAAGCACGGTACCTGCCAGTTCAGAAGCTATGTTGTGCTTTAGTTTGGGCTACCAAGCGGCTTAGGCAGTACATGCTATACCATACTACGCGGTTGATATCCAAGCTAGACCCCTTGAAGTTCCTAATGGAAGCGCCAGCACCGACGGGGAGGATGGCCCGCTGGTAGATGCTCCTATCCGAATTCTACATTGTGTATGTAAGCCAGAAAGCCGTAAAGGGAAGCATCGTAGCGGATTTCCTAGCTAGTCGTGCTTCGGACGATTATGAGGCGTTGAACTTTAATTTCCCGGATGATGACTTGATGTGTATTACAACCAAAGAAGAGGTTTCAGAAGATAATTCATGGAAGCTTTACTTTGATGGAGCCTCTAACGCCCTCAGACACGGGATAGGGGCCGTACTGATTTCTCCCGAGAATGTCTACTATCCCTTCACTAGCAGACTAGAATTCTTCTGCACCAACAATATAGCCGAATATAAAGCTTGTGTTATGGGACTGAACTTAGCTATTGAAAGAAAGATTAAGGAACATCGAGTATTCGAAGATTCATCCTTAGTGATTTACCAGTTGCGTGGAGAATGGGAAACCAGGGATTCGAAGCTGGTCAAATATTATGAACTGATCCAAGAGCTCACCAAGGAGTTCAAAAAGATCAACTTCAATTACCTTCCCAGAGAAGAAAATCAGATGGCAGACGCCTTGGCAACCTTGGCTTCTATGTTCAAAACAAACACAGAGGCAGAAATGAAGCCCATTGAGATGCAGAATTTTGAAAGGCCGGCTCATTGTTGTAATGTACAGAAAGAGATTCATGGCAACCCGTGGTACTATGATATCTTCCAATATGTCAAGCTTCAAAAGTATCCCGAAGGGGCAAATGACAATGACAGAAAAACACTCAGAAAAATGGCAACAAGATACATCCTGGATAGGGAGATCCTATATAAAAGAGGCCATGATCAGACATTGTTGAGATGTGTGGATGCCCGGGAGGCGAAGGAGATTTTAGTCGAGGTACACGACGGTCTATGTGGGACGCACGCCAACGGGCTGTCTATAGCCCGAAAAATTATGAGGTATGGCTATTTCTGGTCGACCATGGAGGGAGATTGCATCGATTACACCAGGAAATGCCATAAATGCCAAATTTATGCTGACAAGATTCAGTCTCCTCCGTTACCTTTACACACCATGAATTCTCCGTGGCCTTTTGCAGCGTGGGGCATGGACGTCATTGGGCAGATTCACCCGAAGGCTTCCAACGGACATCATTTTATTTTAGTCGCCATAGACTATTTCACTAAATGGGTGGAGGAAACATCTTAAGCCAACATCACAAGGACGAGGGTATGCAAATTCCTAAAGAAGGAGATCATTTGTCGATACTGTTTGCCAAAAAGGGTCATCACCGACAACACTTCCAATCTGAATAACAAAATGATGACGGATGTGTGCAACCAATTCAAGATAACACACCATAATTCCACAGCCTATCGTCCCAAAATGAACGGGGCAGTGGAAGCAGCAAACAAGAACATAAAGAAGATCACCGCGAAGACGACGGATACCTACAAGGATTGGCACGAAAGGGTGCCATTTGCCCTTTTCGCCTATAGGACGTCCATTCGCACATCGACAGGGGCAACAGCCTATTCTTTAGTGTATGGTACCGAAGCAGTACTCCCCATTGAGGTGGAGATTCTGTCACTCCAGGTCTTAAATGAAGTAAAATTGGAAGAATCCAAATGGGTGCAAGCCAGACTCGACCAGTTAAATCTCATCGAAGAAAAGAGGCTGAAGGCCATATGCCATGGTTAAATGTACTAAAAACGAATGATGCGGCATACAACAAGAAGGTGTGCCCAAGAGAATTCAGAGAGGGGGATCTGGTGCTTAAGAAGATCCTCCTGATTCAGAAAGATTCTCGAGGAAAGTGGATGCCCAACTGGGAAGGGCCATACGTGGTTAAAAAGGCCTTCTCAGGAGGAGCCTTAATCTTAACTGAAATGGATGGAGACGAGCTGAAAAGCCCTATAAATTCTGATGCTGTTAAGAAATACTACGTTTGAAAAAGAAAAAGAAACAAAACAAAAAGAAAAAAAAAAAAAAAAAAAAAAAAAAAAAAAAAGAAAAAAAAGAAAAATGGAGAGCTCAGGGCGAAAACCCTAAATAGGGAATCTTGAAGCAAAGGAAGGATCTGAGTCGAAAACCCGTAAAGGGCGGCTCAAATAAATTGAGAGGTTGGATCTCCGGCGAGAAGGGTCGTCCCCATGAGCTCCATGAAGAAGAAGCTTCAGGCAAAGATTCTATGCCGGTTGACGGGATCGTGTATCATTCATACTGTGGATACTGAGAGGTATTGCATTTCATGCTTGGCTTTTACTTTTCCTCATGTGTGTCATGACTCTCTCAAAATTGTTGCAAATCCTTAATTGTAATAAAATCACATTTTTGAGCTTCCATTCCTTGTATTCTTGTTATTTACCATTAATATCATGCAAATAAGTTAACATAGGCTTATGATAAACAAGAGATTTCTGAGCATTACTGTGATCT
The DNA here is from genome assembly GCA_019671005.1 of Hibiscus mutabilis. NCBI lineage: Eukaryota > Viridiplantae > Streptophyta > Magnoliopsida > Malvales > Malvaceae > Hibiscus > Hibiscus mutabilis. Next base: position 8,679,571 of record CM033755.1, on the reverse strand, counting down.
AACTTTAAAGATGAAGGTGATTAGAAAACGATGTTAACCTTGCCCTCTAGCTTCCTATATGATGTCTGTTGAAACAGGGTAAGCAGAAGGTTTCGAGCACCAGGGTAAGATGACCAATGGCACATGCCTTACTTGTTTAAAGAAGGCATCTGCGACAACAAGAGAGATTTCCCCGGTGAAAACTCGGAAGGGCACCTCTTAAAAAAAAAAAAAAAACAACAAAAAAATCTCTAAGGTGAAAACCCGAAAGGGCACTTTAGAACCCCGAATCAGAAATTCAAAAAAAGGTTAGAATGGTTGAACCCGATAGGGAAATGGGGTGTCACCGCTAGAAGAAGAAAAGGGAGAAAGAGAGCAGCGTAGAGTCGAGATTGACTGAGGGCTAAAGCAAGACCACCAAGATATCGACACTCATACATCATGAATAGTTAGACATCCCTAGGATTAGGAGCATGGTAATTCATTTGTCATAGCATTTTGTCTTATTCTAGACAGGTATTTGTGGATTCAAAGAAACATCGGTAGCCATTTTGGCGTGAATCCCAAATGTGAAGATAAAGGTTCTATATAGGAAGGGCCTATATTTTCAAATGCCCACAGCGAGAGGTTCTATATAGGAAGAATCGCCGCTCCGAGGCTTCAGAAGCTGAAAGTTTTATATAGGAAGGGCTTGCAGCTCCGGGGTGAAGACTAGCAGTTCTATATAGGAAGAACTCCCCGCCGAAGGAATTCACCCATGACACAAAAGGTTTTATATAGGGAAAACCCGCTGTGTTGAAGGAAGAGACCTATATAGGAAGGGCTCCGAGCTTTACTGTCTTAGAGTGAGAGTTTTTATGTAGGAAGAACCCGTAGCTCCAAGATTTCAGAAGCTAAAAGTTCTATATAGGAAGGACTGGCAGCTCCAGAGGTTGAAGACTAGCAGTTCTACACAGGAGGAACTTCTAGTCGGAAGAATTCATCCGTGGCACAAAATGTTTTATATAGGAGAAACCAGTGTTGAAGGTGAAGAGTTCTATATAGGAATGACTCCAAGCTTTACCGTCTCATAATGAAAAGTTCTATATAAGAGAGACTCGTAACTCAAGACTTCAGAATGAAAGGTTCTATATAGGGAGGACCTATAGTTCCAAGATCAGAAGGTGAAGAAGTTCTATATAGGAAGAACTTACAAGCCTGAAGATTCAGCCGAGGAAAACCAGAGAGTTCCAGAAGAACATGTGTTTCCAAAGCTACAAACAGGGAAGTCGGATAAAAATGAGTGCTTATAAATCTTTGCTTTGTTCCCATTCTATGAGAACAAGCAAAGAGGGGCAATTGTAATCACTCATTTTTATCTGGTCTGTAAATACATATTAGTGTAATTATTAGTATATTAGCGTTGCATGTATACATGTAATATATTATTATACTATATGTTTGTTATGTGCATGAGTGTTATTAATATACGTAAAGTGTGTGTGATGTGTGCATGTATATTATAAACAATGTATGTATACGTATTAATAAGTAATATGGTGTATGTGTGTCACGCATGTATTTACATTCCTTACGAGTGCATTGTTTGTACGTATAATGTGTGTGGATATTCATGATGTGTGTGATTATATATGCATGTATATAGTATATTATGTTAATCAATGTTTGCATGTGGGTTCGTATGTTGCATGTATGTGTGCGCATGTGTATGTATATACATATTATTATTATTATAATATATAAACAGGTAACGTATTAAAGAAAAAGAAAACAAACAAAAAATATTATTTATAGTCCAAGTCCAAATTACATAGCCCAAAATTAAGTTTACATGGCCCAACCGGCCAAACCCAAATCCTATATCCGAAAGCCCTAAAATGTCTAACTCTGCTGCTTCCCTTTTTGCGCAGCCAACCAGGAGCCGTTGGATCAAATTTTGATCCAACGGCCACGATCAAAGGGGGAAGATTATCCAGTTGGCCGCGTGTGTTACACGCCCAGACCATTCGACTGCCAAGCGCGCGTTTGATTTACGCGCAGACTCTTCGATCTCCCACGCGCGTGTACATTCCACGCGTCAGAAATCCTCAGTTGCTGAGCTCCACATGTCACGATCTGGCTTAGTTCCCCCATTCGAGATTTCATCTGAACCGTTTATCCTTCAAGTTATCTTAACCGTTGATCGAATCTGATCCAACGGTCGAGAACGCCTCTGGCTGAGGACATCTCCCCCACACTGCCCCCACACCTCCATCATGCCGGCCTCCAACCACCGCGCTCATGGTTGCCAGATACATCAGAAAAATCACCAAAAAGAAAGGGCTATGTCAGTACCATTTCAGATCTAAAAATATGTATTTTATAGTACTTTCTACCAAAAACAATCAGAGTAGGATATATGTATGAAAAGTTGTAAGAAGATGGGCAGTCACCAAGTTATCAGTAAAAAAATATATATACAAGTTTCCATCGGTAATCTCCTCTCTTTTTTCGAATCTCATACATGCATGAAAAAAATACAAGTAAAAATAAAAAATAGAGTTTACCTAAAGAAAAATCCTTCTCCGCCGGCGATAAACTCCGAGGAGTGAGCCACAAAGAGGGGTTTTCTTTTTGTTTTCGTCTCAACACGTCAGGGATTTGGGCTTTGCGAAGTAAAAATAGGAGTATTTTGGTTCGTTCTTTCCAAAAGTAGAGGTTTTTTGGTTCTTTTGAGGGGTATCTAGATTGGGTTTTTGTGGTTATGGCGTTAAAGGTGGTGGCAGGAGTAGCTGGACCACCGCTGGCCTCTAGAACCGCGATGACTGAAGGGTTTGTGGGTTGCATTTCTGAGAAAAGAGAGAGTTTTCTCTATTTAGGTAAAAAATGAGGGAAAAATGAATGAAGGAGGCCGGTTATCGATTTTATAGAGGGGGAAATAAAAGAAATGGGAAAATAACATTATAAATCCCCCCGTGTTCCTGAGATTTATGTTTCTGTCTCACCGCATGGGATATTAGCAGCCCCAGTCCCTTTCCTTTTTGAAAATATTTCAATTTGGTCCTCAGATAAACCGAAATCCTTTTTTTAAATGGTGAAATTACCTCCCGAGTCCTTCCGCATTTTGAATGTTTGCACTTTGGGCTTGCCCCTTGGTCAAATGACATGTTTTGTCCTCTTAGGCTTTCTTGGTTTTGTAATTACGTCCCTGAATTTGCTTTTGTTTTTGTTTTATTTATTCCTTTCGCTTCTATTTTTTTTCATTTCAGTCCCCTTGCAGTTTCATTAATAGCATCAATATACCATGTTTAAGTATGTTTTATTTTGTTTGTATTTTAAGTTCATTGGTGTTTTATTGTACATGCTCTTGTGATTATGTTTTTGGTATGTTTGCTTTGCCCATTGTGTGTTCTTATGTTTTTATTTCATGCTCCCATATTTTATAATATATGTTTAGTTGATCGTATTTTACCTTTATATTCCCGTTTGTTAGCTCATATTTTACCTATTTGATCGGTGCTTGTCTAGTTTATGTATAGATAACATGTCTAAGCATAGATTTTATGTTCGTCTTCCTTTTTGGGTTACATGTTAGTGTGGTGTTTTATCATATCTAAATAGCATGTTAATTTGCGGACGTAAACTATGTTATATGATAGAAGTCAAGTTTTAAATTTTTATATATTGACATGTTGTTAGGTCGGTTTAGTGTTACGTTACACGCATGTCATATATAATATATTTGTGTGATCAAGCACATTAGAATTAATTAGTTTAGTTTTGGAAATATGATTTTTTTGCATTTACATTTATATTTTTGTCTATTTATTATGGTATGCTGCGTTATATTCATGTTTCATATTATGTTTGTTTAAAGTTTATAACTTTCTTTTTATGTTTTTCATATCATGTCCATGTGAATGTTTTTTGTATATATTGCTCACTAAGTTTGCATAATGGATATATATTTTGTCAATGCGGTGCCCTTTTATCCGAGCATAAACGGGGCCAGTATCAGGCGTAGTGATGGTGGTTAGGCGTTTACTCTCGGATAACGGGGCCCTTAAAATTTACTCGCACTTATAACCAAATTTTAATTTAATCGTCATTTTAATCCAGAAAGTTTAATATTAATAAAGCGGTATTTATTAAAGTACCAATTTTAGGCAGTGTGGGGGTGCTAATCCTTCCCCATCCATAACCGACTCCCGAACCCAATAGTTTTCAAATCTCTGGTTTTATGGTGTCCGACCTACCTAAGTGGCCGGTGGCGACTCCAATTTCTAAATAAAACGCGGTTTTTAAAACCCCCATAGAATAAACATTTTTTATATCTGAAAGACAACCAACACCTCGAAAACTTTGCGTTTTTTAGCGAAAAGAACATCGCTACAGATATCAGAAGTCAAGATCCCAGATTTTGGACAGTGGTGTTCATTGTTCGGTTATAATCGAATTAACTGATCAAATCGAAATTTAATTTTATTAATTAAATGTTCGACTGGTTAATGGTTAAATATTTTTTAAATTTGATTATTGGTTAATTCGGTTTGAAACCAATTAATTAATCGAACTAACCTAAATTTTAATATACAATTAATATATATCATTTAATTTGAAGTCCAAATCCCAACAATGACCTATAATATTTAAAAATCAATATTTTTATTTTAATCAACTTTAAGCTCAATCTGAAAATGGAGAAAAGGAAAGTATAAAATAAAAAATGTAATATCCCAATTTTGACTAGTGACCAAAATGTAATTTTTGAAAGTTTAGGGGTTAAAGTGTAAACTTTGGAAAAGTTCAAGGACCAAAGTGTAATTTCCAAAAGTTATGTAATCTAACCCCGTAAATGAATAGTTCACCCCCAAGAGTGACACTTTCGTGCTACTCAAATTTTTCGTACGAGGCATATATTAGTGCCTATAGAGCTTTAAAGTTCAAAGGAAGAAAATTTGAAAATCGTATTGAGTGAAATTCGAATATTTGGACCGAATAAATACCATTAATAAAAATCTAAGATATTTTGGGACTTAGCCAGTCAGATTGGAACCAATTTGGTTCAATTTTTATGGAATGACATTTTTTAGACATGTGAGTAAATAAAGTTTAGTTGGAGGGCAAATTGGTCATTTGCCATGGATGGCATTTTTGAAATATTTAAAAAAGTTACAAGGGAATTTTTGGAAGAAGGAAATAGAAGATTTAATCTCGACCTTTGATTGATGATAAGATCAATCTCAATCGTTGAATAAAAGGGTAATATTGTAATTTCCCTATTTAAATGAATTTAAAATTCATTTTTATAATCCAAGTGGCATATTTAGAAGAATTAAAAACAAAATGGTAAAAAAGATGAATATTTATTCATCTACAATTTCAAAAATGAGGGGAGAAAGAGAGAAATATGGAGAAAATTTTCTAAGCTCGGTTCAAGCCTCGAAACTCGATTTTCAGGTAATCTTTTCAAGTACAAAGTTGTTCTACTCTTCAAGCTCTATCTGTTGATGTAAATAATTCATGGAATACATGTTTGATTGATGAGAATTTTGCATGAGAAAAAATTAAGGTTTATGGCAAATTTTGGGGCTTTTGAAATTTTATGATTTCACGGTTGAATTCAAGTTGAAATTAAGTTGGTATGATGTTAAAATCATGTTTTTGAGTTGGTATTAAACCCTATATATTTTGGTTATTATGGAGATGATTAGGGTTTATGGGTTCAAGTTTAATTTAGGGTTTGTGATGTTGGGTTAATGATCTAGTAAGCTTGATTTGTTGTTTGGAAGCAAAGCCCTAATTTAAATGTTTAGGGACCAATTCGGCAAGTTTAAAAGTTGAAGGACTAAATCTGATTTTTATGGAATTGGTGTGTATTTATGTTATTAAGGATGTTGGAGATGTGAAATTGATGTTAGAATGCTAAACCGATGTTGAATTGAATTAGTTACCATTTTGACAATTTGTCAAAGTTAAGTGACCATTTCGGCAAGGGAGTTTTAGATGAGGATTAAATCTGAATTTTAGTTGAAGTAATAGAATTAAGGTAGTAATGTTGAATTGAGGACTAATTTACAAAGTTAAGAAGCTAGAGTCATTATCTTTGCATTTTAGTGACTATTTCAGTTAAAAAGGATAATTAAGGGAAACTATTGTGAATAATTATTTGATGAAGAAGGTGATAAGTTGATGGTTTAAAGTAAATAATGAGACTAAATTGACAAATAGATAAGTAATGAGAAGTTAGTATAAAGTTTGGAGTTATTTATGGAAGTCGTGTAGAAAACTGGATTATGGTAGTAAGTTCGAAAATTCACCATAAATTATACATAAATGGTTAGATGGTGAATTTTATACTGATGCAAAGATTTGTTTGTCTAGTTTCATTTCCAACAAATGGAAACTGATTTCGAGTTCCGAGTCAAAAGATATGAATTTTTAAGTGACAAAAGGTTAGAACAGAACACCAGTCAGTTCCGAATTCCAGCATTGTAATTGACTTTGAAAATTTGTCATAAATCGTACGAGTTGATTTGGGCTATTAATTTATATGGCTAAAAATCTTACTGAATCTAGTTTCTTTCAGAACAAAAGGAATCGAATTCCGAGTTTTAGATCATTTTATAGAAATAAATCTTCAAAGGTAGTGCAAGCTGCCAGAAAATGGAATTTAAGACATTTTATATCTAATGTTAGTTAGCAAGCTTGGAGGAATTATTTGAAGTTCAAAATGGTCATTAGGGACAAAAAAATGAGTTTTAGATAGTATAAGAAAGGAAGGAAATTTTGTATATTCGAATGATTAGATTTGATAGCATATTTAAAATATTGTTAGATTTGAATCTAACAAATGGTATTTATATTCATGTGGTTAATGAAGGCGAATACCAATCAAAGAGGATTCGAGATACTATAAAGGAAAGGATCGAGTAGAATTTAGTGAGACATACTATTACATGGCCCAGGTGAGTACATTTCTATATGTTTGCATTATGTTGAAAAAGGGAAGACTTGAGATAAGTCAACCCTAATTTAAAATGGCATTACATTTCTTTATAATACATGATATGATACATTGCTCGACATAAAAAGCTTGATGGAATACCAGGTACGAATTATTGTTTATATAAATGATGATGTATTATGCATACATGAAATATGGATAATGACAAGATTAAAATGAAACAAGATACACCCTGAGGATCCAAACCCATATTGCAATTGGCACTAACGAGGTGTTTATATAAGGAGCAAAGAGTGTCCTTATATGAGGAGAAAAGAGCGTCCTCTCGAGTACGTACTCTACATGGCACTACGGTGCATATAGGCTACGGGGTTTCCATGGGCCTCTAGCCAGACACGATGATAATAATAACAAGATGTTACATGATACAGATGTTACATGATTACATGATACATGAAAAAGATGTTACATGATAGAAACGTTATTGATATATGATAGAAATGTTACATGATACATGATAGAATACATGATATGCAAATGATTGCATAATGAAAGCATGACTATGATAGAGTACATGATATGTAAATGATTATATGATGAAAGAATGTCCATGATGGAGAATATATTATGCAATAATAACATAACTTATATGATAGTTATGATACATGACATATGTACATTGTGATATACTTGCCATGTTATAGAGAAAACGAAATGCACTTTTATATATGACATATTGGATTACATTATTTCATGTTTTTAAAATAAATAAGTTTAACTGCATCACTAAGTTCGTACTTAGCGTGTGTCTTATGTCACACGTAGGTTTCCTAGAAATCATCTATCGAGGAAGAGAGAACTTGGGAAAATCAAGTTACTACAATAAGTTTAGTAAGTACGTCTTTACCATAATTTGATAGACTAGTGGGCATGTAAGTATTTTAAAGTTGAACTGTCTACAACATAAGTTTACAACGTAATTCTATGTTTTTATGGATGGATAAGTTTAGAAATGTGAATTGTTAACAATAGCAAAATCTTTGGTATGGTTAAAATGTTGTTCAACCCTAATCGCGTAAAAAAAATTTAAAAATCAAGAAAGGGTCTAGGCAGCTTATGTAATTTTCCCTGAATTATATTTTTTTAATAATTCAATTATAAATTTTGTAAACCAATTCAGGGTCAAAACTAGCTGCACCTAGACAACATAGTTTTAAATTTAAAACCGAGAAAGGGTTAAACTACAAATTAAATTTCGGTATATAAAAAAATTTACAAGTCAAGATTTATTCCAATGATTTCGTAACATCTTTAATGTATATTCGGTCTACGAGTATACGTTAAGGGTGTTACATTTATTGGTATCAGAGCTACATGTTTATCCGATTCTAGAGGCTAAACCAAGTTTAATATGATTTGATGTTAAATACATGCCCCTAGGATGTCATGTTACTGACATACTGTTGTGTAACTTGATTAAGCTCCTCAATAACATGAATAAGTTATAGTAGAAATAAGTACTGTCAAGTATTGTTGGACTGTGTTAAACATCTGATAATTGAGACCAAAATGAGGTCCAAAGTAGAAGTAATGAAATACAGAATGTTTCATCTCTGGCTCTTACCTCAGTAGAGCCACTTGTATTGCAAAGAACTCTAGCACAAAAATATGAAACCTTAGTATGAGCTTTAAAGGTTGTGGTTAATAGAATTAAGACCCTTGTGCCGCACCAGCTTGGTACCTACATCAATAAGGATGTCGATTGTTAAGGAGCTTAAAAGTTAAGAGCTCCTGAATTTAATGGAGAAAGTAGTCCGATAATTGCCAATTTGTGGCATAAAGATGTTAAAGTCATGCTATAAAGGAATTGAACTGCATATATACTAAGAAGTTAGAAGAAATTGTATCCTTCTAAGGAAACACGTTCATATTTAGTTGTCTAATGCCACAGAGTTAGTACCTGTTAAGGAAGTAATTTAGAAATCGTATTTTGGATCGAATAAAAAATTGTTAAGCGTGCTCAGCCCAGAGTAGCACAAGGATGAGTGACCTTCGGGAAGATTCCATCTTAGTGTTTTTGATTGATAAAAAGGATTCAGCATGAGTCAACAATATTCGTAATAGATTATTGTTATAAGATTTTCAAGTAGGGATTGTACCTGATAAAATTCTTGGTAATTCTCGGTACATTGGATGGAGTTGAAATTTTAAAGACAGTTCCAAAGGTTATAGAAAATTCATAAAATATTATTTTATGAATATTTTATTATTGTTGGTTGGATTCTAACTAGATTTAGTTAGATTTTGATGGAGTGACTATAAAGCAATAAAGCTCAATGAAAGATTTTTAAGGAAACTATTTCTAGTGATGTGATTTTTAGTAATCCATTTGGACATAGTGTATGGGTGACTAGAATATATAAGAAATGTCCATTAGCAATTCAATGGATTAAGTTCCCAGTGAATTTAATGGAACTTCCATTCCATGAATTTGAAGTTATCCTTGGAATGAATTGGCTATCTGCATATGATGCAGAAGTCGTGTGAAAAAAAGGGGTTAGTGCTTCAAGAACCTGATGGTTCTGAAGTAAATGTGAAAGAAAGAACTAACTGTCTAGAGTCAATGATTTCTACGACAACAGCTCAGAGGTTGTTAAGTAAATGGATGTAAGGCATGTTTAATTTATGTGGTGATTATACGAAATGTCACTCAAGAAGATTAAAGATATCCCGATTGTGGAAAATTTAAAATGTGTTTTCGGATAAGTTATTAGGATTACCTCCGGATAGAGAGGTACAGTTTGGGATTGATGTCTATCTTAGAATTGAACCGGTATCTATAGCACCATATAGGATGGTGTCAATTGAGCTAAGAAAGCTAAAAGCTCAATTGCAAGAACTACTAGATTGATATTACACTTGATCGAGTTTATCACCATGGGGTACTCCGGTATTATTTGTAGAGAAGAAAGATGGTTCTCTACAATTATGTATAGATTACCGGTAGTTGAATAAAGTAACTATTAAGAACAAGTATCCATTATTAAGGATTGACGATCTATTTGATCAGCTTGGAGGTGCAACAGTGTTCTCAAAGATAGATCTTCGATTGGGTTATTATCTACTCAAGGTCAAATAAGAAGATGTATCAAAGATAGCATTCAGGGCTCGTTATAGACATTACGAATTCCTGGTAATGCCATTTGGACTTACAAATGCCCTATTGTATTTATGGATTTGATGAATAGGGTATTCCAATACTACTTAGACCAGTTTGTAGTAGTAGTCTTCATGAACAATATTCTGATATACTTGAAGATAGAAGCTGAGCATGATTACCATTTTTGAGTGGTATTACAAACATTAAGAGATAAGCAGCTTTATATAAGGTTTTCTGAATATGAATTTTGGTTATCAGAAGTAATTTTCCTTAGACATGTAGTATTGGTTGAAGGCATAATAGTTGAATTCCAAGGAAGTACAATCTATTCTTGAATGTGAGTCACCGAAAAATGTCTCTAAAGTTAAGAGTTTCTTGGAAATTAGCTGGATATTATAAATGTTTTGTGTAGAATTTATCTATTATTACTCTGCTACTTACTCAACTATCGTAAAAAAGGTATTCCATTGGAATGGTAAGAAGTGTCCTAGTTACACTAATCACAAAGGTTTAAAGTAACTAATGATGCAAAAAGAATTGAACCTACGGTAAGAAAGATAGGTTGAGTTCCTAAGAGACTACAATGTAGTTATAGATTATCATTTTGAGAAGATTAATGTAGTAGCCTATGCATCAAGGCAGCTCAAAACTTATAAAAATAAGAGAAAAGAAAAGAAGTAAGTTGAAACAAGAGAAACACATGACTATGAAATTAAGTCAGATGGTTGCTTATGTTATCAAGAAAAAGTTTACTTTTCTAATGATGGTGATTTGAAGAAAGAAGTTTTGACTGAAATTTTTCATAGTCCATTGACAAAGTAGCAAAATGTATTAAGATCTAAAGACTCGGTATGGGTGGCCAGGAATGAAAAAAGACAATTTCAAAATTTATGACAAAGTACTTGACATGCTAACAAGTAAAAGCCAAACATCAAGTACTTTCTGGATTGATTCAGCCTATTTCTATTCTCCAATGGAAGTGAGAATGAGTGACAATGGAATTTGTAATAGGATTACCAGTAACAATAGTTATCAGACAAATATTAAGATGGCACCATTTGAAATACTGTATGGAAGAATATGCCAAATTCTTCATTATTGGTCTGAGCAGCAGGATCGAAATGTTTGGTATAACCCAAAAGTTGGAGGGGTTGATTTGAAATAATCTCAAGGCTGCCGTGGATCGACAAAAAGGCATATGCAGACAAGAAAAGAAAGATGGTAAGTACGAAGTTGAGGACAAAGTGTTTTTAAAGGTTTCACTTGGAAGAAGGTGTTACGTTTTAGTCAAAAAGGAAAGCTTAGTCCCAGAATTATTGGGCCATACATGATTCTAAAAGGAGCTGAACTAGTGGTTTATCAACTGGCGTTACTTCCAAATATGAGTAACGATCAGTGAAAATCTTGGCATATAAAGTCAAAGAGTTAAGTAACAAGAAAATTCCACTGGTTAAAGTCCTTTGGGTAAATCATAAAGTGGAAGAAGTCACATAGGAAACTGAAAGAAGAATGCAGGAGTAATACCCGAATTGTTTGAAACGGGTAAACATTGAAAATTAGAGGAATGATGATATGTATAGGTCAAAAAGGGATAAACTTGGTTCCAGAACTGTTATATCTCAAAGAATCATGAAAGAGTTGGACCAAGAGTATATTAATGGGTTTTATGTCTAGAAGTGAGCAAAATCCTATAGTATATGTACTTATGTTTTGAGGGCATTGACCGAATTATTTACATGTCATCACTCCTGAATAAATTGAGATGCAATTAGATTTGATACATGAAGAGGGGTTAGTAGAAATATTGGTTTATGGAATTAAAGAATTAGGGAATAAAAAATTTCATTGATTTAAGTTTCGAGGAAAAATCACAAGGTCGAAGAAGCCAATTGGGAGGCTAAGAAGCAAATAGGGAAGTACTATCCGTAAATGTTTAGACAGGTACACATTGAAAATTCGAGGACAAATTTTCTTAAAGGGGAGGAATTGTAATATCCCAAGTTTTGACTAGTAAATAAAATGTAATTTTTGAAAGTTTAGGGGTTAAAGTATAAACTTTGGAAAAGTTGAGGGACCAAAGTGTAATTTCCAAAAGTTATGTAATTTAACCCCGTAAATGAATAGTTCACCCCTAGGAGTGACACTTTCGTTTTACTCGGATTTTTCGTATGAGGCTTATGTTAGCGGCTATAAAGCTTTAAAGTTCAAATGAAGAAAATTTGAAAATCGTATTGAGTGAAATGCGAATATTTGGACCGAATAAATGCCATAAATAAAAATCTAAGATATTTTGGGAGTTGTCTGGTTAGATTGGAACCAATTTGGTTCAATTTTTATGGAATGACATTGTTTAGACATGTGAGTAAATAAAGTTTAGTTAGAGGGCAAATTGGTCATTTGCCATGGATGGCATTTTTGAAATATTTAAAAAGTTACAAGGTCATTTTTGGAAGAAGGAAATAGAAGATTTAATCTTGACCCTTGATTGATGATAAGATCAATCTCAACCGTTGGATAAAAGGATAATATTGTAATTTCCCTATTTAAATGAATTTAAAATTCATTTTTATAATCCAAGTGGCATATTTAGAAGAATTAAAAACAAAATGGTCAAAAATATGAATATTTATTCATCTAAAATTTCAAAAATGAGGGGAGAAAGAGAGGAATATGGAGAAAATTTTCTAAGCTCGATTCAAGCCTCGAAACTCGATTTTCAGGTAATCTTTTCAACTACAAAGTTGTTCTACTCTTCAAGCTCTATCTGTTGATGTAAATAATTCATGGAATACATGTTTGATTGATGAGAATTTTGCACGAGAAGAAATTAGGGTTTATGGGAAAATTTGGGGCTTTTGAAATTTTATGATTTCGTGGTTGAATTCAAGTTGAAATTAAGTTGGTATAATATTAAAATCATGTTTTTGAGTTGGTATTAAACCCTATATATTTTGGTTATTATGAAGATGATTAGGGTTTATGGGTTAAAGTTTAATTTAGGGTTTGTGATGTTGGGTTAATAATCTAGTAAGCTTGATTTGTTGTTTGGAAGCAAAACCTTAATTTAAATGTTTAGGGACCAATTTGGCAAGTTTAAAAGTTGAAGGACTAAATCTGATTTTTATGGAATTGGTGTGTATTTATGTTATTAAGGATGTTGGAGATGTGAAATTGATGTTAGAATGCTAAACTGATGTTGAATTGAATTAGTGACCATTTTGTCAATTTGTCAAAGTTAAGTGGCCATTTCGGTAAGGAAGTATTGGATAAGGATTAAATCTGAATTTTAGTTGAAATAATAGAATTAAGGTAGTAATGTTGAACTGAGGACTAATTTACAAATTTAAGAAGCTAGAATCCTTATCTTTGCATTTTATTGACTATATCAGTTAAGAAGGAAAATTAAGGGAAACTATTGTGAATAATTATTTGATGAAGAATGTGATAAGTTGATGGTTTAAAGTAAATAATGGGACTAAATTGACAAATAGAAAAGTAAGTAGAAGTTAGTATAAAGTTTGGTAAAGTTTGGAGTTATTTATTGAAGTAGTGTAGAAAACTAGATTATGGCAGTAAGCTCGAAAATTCACCATAAATCCTACATAAACGGTTAGATGGTGAATTTTATACCGATGTAAAGATTTGTTTGTCTAATTTCTTTTCCAACAAATGAAAACTGATTTCGAGTTCCGAGTCAAAAGATATAAATTTTTAAGTGACGAAAGGTCAAAGAACAGAACACCAGTCTTTTCCGAATTCCAGCATTGTAATTGACTTTGAAAATTTTTCATAAATCGTACGAGTTGAATTTGGGCTATTAATTTATATGACTGAAAAGCTTATTGAATCTAGTTTCTTTCAGAACAAACGGAATCGAATTCCGAGTTTTAGATCATTTTATAGAAATAAATCTTCAAAGGTAGAGCAAAATGCCAGAAAATGGAATTTGAGACATTTATATCTAATGTTAGTTAGCAAACTTGGAGGAATTATTTGAAGTTCAAAATGGTCATTAGGGACCAAAAAAAATGAGTTTTGGACAGTATAAGAAAGGAAGGAAATTTTGTATATTCGAATGATTAGATTTGATAGCATATTTAAAATATTGTTAGATTTGAATCTAACAAATGGTATTTATATTCATGTGGTTAATGAAGGCGAATACGAATCAAAGAGGATTCGAGATACTTTAAAGGAAAAGATTGAGTAGAATTTAGTGAGGCATACTATTACATGGTCCAGATGAGTGCATTTCTATATGTTTGCATTATGTTGAAAAAGGGAAGACTTGAGATAAGTCGACCCTGATTTAAAACGGCATTGCATTTCTCTATAATACATGATATGATACATTGCTCGACATGGCAAGCTTGATGGAATACCAGGTACGAATTATTGTTTGCATAAATGATGATGCATTATGCATACATGAAATATGGATAATGGCAAAATTAAAATGAAACAAGATACACCTTGGGGATCCAAGTCCACAGTGCAATTGGCACTAACGAGGTGTTTATATAAACAGCAAAGAGCGTCCTTATATGAGGAGCAAACAGCGCCCTCTCGAGTACGTACTCTATATGGCACTACGGTGCAGATAGGCTACGGGGTTTCCATGGGCCTCTAGCCAGACACGATGATAATAATAACAAAATGTTACATGATACATATGTTACATGATACATGATACAGATGTTACATGATTACATGATACATGAAAAAGATGTTACATGATTTCATGATACATGAAAAAAAAGTTACATGTTACATGAGAGAGAAGTACATGACATACATGATAGAAATGTTATTGATATATGATAGAAATGTTATATGATACATGATAGAATACATGATATGCAAATGATTGCATAATGAAAGCATGACCATGATACAAGTCAAGATTTCTTCCAATGATTTCGTAACATCTTTAATGTATATTCGATCTACGAGTATACGTTAAGGGTGTTACAAAAATATCTAAGAAAAATTATTTTTTTCTATTTTTTATTACTTAAATTGTTATTTTAAATCAAAAATTAAAAAAATTAATTAATTCAAAAATCAAACCGAATTACTCAAACTTATTTAGGTTTGTTAAAGATTTTTCATTTTCAATTGAAAGGTAATTTGGTGAATAATCATAACAGTTGGTTTATTTATTTTTATTTTATTACATTTTTTAGGTAATCATCATAAACTAAAAGAGAAAGCAATTATTTTTTGAATGGCAAAGGGACTTTATTAAAAATCTTTTTTTAAAAACTAAGTAGGAAAAAAATAATGCCCAAAACTTTATTAATCGAAAAGTGAGACATTACAAAGAGTTCCATACATAAATTAAAAGAAACAAACGGGTACCAAAATCACTAAGCATTAGCATCATTATAGATCAGGACCAGAGGAATGACTGTTATGCCTTTTAAATCATGTCGTATCAATTTTTTTTTTCACAATTTGGCTTCCAAAATTATTACATGTCCTTTTAAGAGCCTTAAATACTAACAGTTAAACTTCAAACATTAAAGCATCACATCTATTTTCAAACCTTAAAATACAATCACAAACACTAAAATTATAAATCTTAAATTTTAACCAAAGATAGAGATAATTAAACTACTTTTTATATATATATCCATATATATAAGATATATATGGTTACATTTTGATACACAAACTGTGTAAAAAATACGCAGTCACATTTAATTTTCTCATTTTTGTTCTCTCATTTCCCTTAGATCATGAGTTCTAGACTTACTAAGAATACTTTTTTTCCTCTCGTGTTGATGTATAAAATATTTTTTCTTAAATAAAAATAAATTTATTTGATATTGATCGTGGAGTTTTTTTTAACAAATTAAAATTGCCTATAGATCGAAAACCTTTTTCACCATTTTTTTCGTTTTAGAGTTTTTGAGAAAGCTTTTGGCCTAAGAATACGTTTTTTCAGCGATAAACATTCCCAAACACCTGTATTTTAACGGTAAAAAGCCAATTCTTCAAACTATTGAAAAAAAATTAAGAGTAAAGTATTAAAATAGTCACTGAATTTTGTTAAAAAATTAAATGATAATCAAATTTTAAATATTACAAAATAACAATTAAATTTTATGTTTTATAACAAAATGATAACTCAATGTTAATAGTCGTTCAATATTTAGCGTGAATATTATGAAACTTTGTATAATAGCACATTTAGTCTTTCATATTTACACATTTAATCAATTTAGTCCTAATTCGAAAAATTCAATAAATTTAGCCCTTATTATTTACACATTCTTTTAATTTAATTCTATTTATAATTAGAAATAATATTAAATATTTGCACATAACTACTTTAAAGTATTCAAGAGAAATAAACAAGCAACTGCGTTGGTATCATTTCAGTGTGATGTTGGTCTTCTGTGAGGGGGAAAATATAATCCAAATCTTTTAAGGAATCTGAAAATTTAACCTAGATCAGATTTAAAAATCATTGAACTGGAAACAATAAAAAACACAATATTTTCCCCCAATTCAGAAAAAACAAATATAGAAAGAAACAAGCAAGTCAACACACCGGAAATGTTCTTTCAAACAAAGGATATAATTATCAACAAACAAAACGAGAAAGATACGAAACGAAGTTTGCTGAAGTAAATCAAAGAAACCATCATTAAAGGAAATTGTGCAAAATCCGAAGCAAGATACGATAAAATGAATTAGTAAGTTCAGTGGCACTTAACTGCTTTGAATTCGTGAAGAGAAGGGCCGGCTGCGAAAAGTGGTAGGGGTGTGCAAAACCGAGTTCAATTAACTATTAAAATTATTTTGATTAATCGGTAAGTTCGGGTTACTCAATTTTTGACCTTAAATCGTAATCATTCAACCGGTTAACCGTTTATTCGGTTAACCAAAATATTCAGTTCGGTTCGGGTATTGATTTTTTTACTTTGCTTATTAAAAATATAAATTTTAATAATATGTTAGAAAAAGTATATACTTTTAATAACTGGCATATAATGTTAGTATCTTTTTAATACTAGCAAGTTAAACACTTAAGCTTTACAAAATGAAACTAAGGTTTTACTTTTGGGAAATGACAAGAAGAAAAATATATATTTTTTAATATAAAATATTAAAAGACATAATGTAATAATATATTACCGGCTAGTTCGGTTATCCAGTTTTTCCAAAACTGTAACCAAATCGATTTCATTTTAAAAAATCAAAACCGAAACCGAATTTTCCAGTTCGGTTAATCAATTTCTCGATTCGTTTTTTTCGAATTTCTGGATTGGTTTTTGGTTTTAGGGTTTTTTTGCACACCCCTCGAGAGTAGAGCTAGCAAAATGAAGGAATTCATTTTTGGGGATTCAAATTAAAAAGGCAATTGCCATTAGAGAAAGCTTGAGTTTGCAAGTTCGAGTATGTAATTTGAAGCGCGCAGGCTGTTTACTTTAAAGGGTAAACAACATTGGTGGTCACTTATATTTTTGGTCAGATTGATTTTGATCAAAGACTTGGAAAAAGTTGTATTTTCATCACTTATGTTAAAAAAGGATTACTTTCTAATTTGTCCCCAGAACTTTTAAAAGTACATTTTTTTATAAAAAATCAAACCCTCTTTCCCAAAAATAGAACTATTGTCTCTTCTCTAACTCAAATGCCCTTTGTTGCCGTCACCGCCTTCTAATGTCTCCGACATCTTTTCTGCATCAAAACACACATTCACGCACGTGAGCGCGTGCACACACTCACGCAAATTAAATTTACATAGATATTTTATAGAGGTAGTTGAGTATGGGGTTCAAATTTAGTAAAAAATCAACTTAAAATAAAAGAAGATTTAAAGAAATAAGAAAAATCAAAGACTAAATTGTAAAATAGTAAATTTTGATTTTTTTTAGTTTTCCAAATTGGTAAAATCTAACTCAATTTGAACTCAAAATTTGCACAAATTGTTCAAATTGACACGAATAACTAGAATTACTCGATTTGCATTACTTAAAATTAAAAAAATCATTTTTCTTTTTTTTAATTATGATTTCATTAATAAAGAATCATACAAAATATTATCGTCAGAGGTGGATCCTTTAAAGGACTAGAGGCCATGCGCCCAAAGTTTTGGAAAATTTAAATTTTACCCTTAAAATTTTTGAAATTTTCATTTAAGCCTTCAATTTTTTTAAAGTTTAAGTTTCCCAAACTCTTACTCCAAGTTCTACCACTAATTATTGTATACTTCATTAACAACTTCTCTAATCCTAAATAGAGAAAAAGAGTACACCATAATAATATAAAAACTAGAAAAGCGAGCAAAACAGCTAAACACGATCGAAAACAAATAGAAAAACAAACCAACCCTACCCATACTAGTAATCCCAAGTGCAACAACACCAAAACGCCTCATGAACCCAAAAAACAATCAACACCAGAAACATCACCAAGCTATACTATGAAATAAACACATGGTAGCACCCATGTGGTACTTAAATGAAAAAGGATGTTTATTTGGTAGTTCTGTTTTTAAGAGGAAAACCTAATGTATTTTGTGATGCAAGCTGTAAAGTAAAATAAAGTTTTAGTCAAAATTGGTGGCTGAAGATGTTATTTTTTTAATATACTGGTGTGATTATATAGTAGTATCTATTTAATTTTTTAGCTTTTTAATGACGCACACACACCGTACACACATGGTGCTCGAACCCGGATCACATGGATAAAACACATAATCATTTATCATTGGAACCACTCAAGGGTTCAAAAATGTTGTCTTCTTGTGACGAAGTAGAAGCAAAATTCAATTTTCCAAATATAATATATAATATGTCGAATTAGGATGAGATGCCTTTCTCAAACCCAATTTTTGTTGTTTTTCTTGATGTGTTGAGTTGTCCTATTCAAGCCAAATTGAATGCTGCTTTACGCAGAATTGGGAAATTACCTATTCTTCATCACAAATTGAATTCAATGTTTTATACACCCCTAAAATAGGGTTTTAAATGAACCAAACGTTCAATGAAGTTCGTTTATTTATTGAACAAACAAATATGAACAAGATTTTCTATTCGTTTAATTGAATGAACGAACATGAACAAATGAATCGTTCGTTCATTTACGTTCGTGAACGTTCGGTAATTCGTTCATTTAAATTTATTCATGTATGTCCATTTATATTTATTATTTTTCATAACAAAAGTATAATTTTAAAAAATTTAAAAACATATATAAAAATATGAAAGAAAAAGAAAAAAATAATACTCAATGTACGAGACTTCAAAATTCTTAAGAAAAAATTAAACAATACTCAACGTTCGTTTGCGTTCGTTTACCATTATAACGAACGAATATGAACGAACATGTAACACCCTAATTCCGATTTGAATCCGAAGTGCTACATTCGGGTCTCCCAAAAATTGACTCGTCAAATTTTCCGTTTTAAATCACAACTTTGACATTTCTCAAAAAAATCAATTTCCATAAAACCACGTAGATAAATATCATTTAAAATGAGTTTACAAAATAGGAGCTCCAATTTAAAATACACCGTATAACAAAATAATAATTCAAATAGTGTTACAGACTCGACTGTGGTAAGGACCCATGAATACATTTCTGTCCAAACTAAAATATCAAGTACTGTACTCTGAAACTAGCTCGGTGCTGGAAAGTCCTCCACGATGTGTTCCATCAAAAGATAACCTGTCAACCTACACACGAAAAAACCACAATTCCGCATGTTGAGCTAACATAGCTCAGTGGTACATTTCTACTCTACCGCAATTCACGAATATCATAAAACAAGCATGCACGATGATATAGTCAAGAGTGCACATATAAGGCTTCACATATAACAAAGATCATCTTCTAGCCTACTCTAGCTAGACTTCGCAATATTTGACTTCAAGCATCATTAATTAAAATAAGTCTCACATGCCATCACCAGGCTTTACTATACTTGAGGTCACACAGCCCATTGAGTTACTCGAGCTCAGACAGCCCACTGAGTTAAAGCATATCGTACCCTGATCACACCGCCCTAGGGTAATATAACCATCAACTATTATCCATACGACAAGCATAAATAACCATACATGCCCTACATATTGGCCAACAAAGCGCTACATCACTTGTGCTCACACAGCCGTCGAGTTACCCATGATCACATAGTCGCCGGGTTAGTTGGACCATATTCGGATCACCATAGCCACAGTTATGTCCCAGACATACTTGGATCACAATAGCCACAAGTAGTCTTTACCTGAGGTCACTCAACCAATCAGGTTACTCGAGTTCACATAGCCCATCGAGTTACTCGAGCTCACACCGCCCACCGAGTTAAGTTTTCTTATCTGGTTCACTAAAGCCACGAATAGGTTTCTAACTGCACCCAGATCACATAGCCCGTGGATACATCAGATGTACTCGATCACACAGCCCAAAGTATACATCCCCTTATCTAAGTGCCCTTGCACTGACTCTAGGATATTCGAATTCCTTACCATAACACACAAGATACACACGCTCATCGAGCATCCATACATCTTACCACGAGATAAGAAGAATTAAGCCGAACCATTACAAATGCCCTAAGGCATATTTCAATTCGTTACAATTATTAATTAATGTCTTTCAAGTTCATTCACGATATTCTCATTATATTGTCACATTATTCAAAGCAACTGAAGTATACAAGCATCCTTTCAGCACCCAACACGGACCCTAAACGCCACACAACATTGATTGATCCACCAATGATCCTTATGGGTTACTAATACAATCAATTCACCCAAAGATTACCAAGTCATTAGCCATTTATTTCATACATGGGGTATTAATCTCAATTTCTCAGTTTTATAACTTATTTTACACCTTTAGAGACCTATTGGGCCCTTTACCTCGAATTATGGAACCCTCGAACACAACTTCAAACTTCTTAGGCAGATTGTCCAACAAGTATCGATACTCCTAAGAGAGCGTATCGATACTAGCCTATCCCGTATTGATATGCATACCCAGAACTCTATTTTGGAGTTTAGATTTATTTGATTTTTCCCTCTAAACTTAATAGTTAAACCTCAAACTAAGCTTACACATTATGTGGATTCCTACAAATTTTACACATTATCAACATCTATCTTTGATTTACCATTAAAGGGATTTAAAGCTTCCAAAACCCAACCTTAGTAAACCACAACCATACACCAAGCAAAGTAATCATTTTAGGATCCTTATGAATGTAGGAGTCAGAAATGTACTGACCTTAAGCAAGCAAATCTGAAATGAAGCACATACCAAGCTTCTTCCACCTCTTTTCCTTGGTTCAAGCTTCAAACTCAAAATCTATAAGCTCTATAGATATCTACCTTGGAAGATAGATCTTTGATTGCTGACTAACCTTCCCTTGACAACAATTTCGAGATTCCATACATCAAAACCAAAGTTTCCAACTTTTTATTTGAGTTAGGGTGGGTGTTTGATGAAGAAGAATATGGGAAAGTGATGGGACGACAAATGTGGCTTTATTCCTTTTTCTTTTTGCAAGTAAAATAAAAAGGCTTTAGCCTTTGCCTTCCTTGGGGGAGTAATTACCCTATTGCCCATCAACCCTCTACTTCTTTCAATCACAAACCCAACACCAAGCCTAACAACACGAGAAAGCCCATTAGAACTCTCATGGAGCCCCTTTTTGGTCAAACATCTTGATCCAACAAGCAAGGCCCGTAACTCAGGTTTACCTGACTCTCAGGTTCCAAAACCCGGGTCGTTATAATTCTCTCCTCTTTAAAGAAATTCTATCCTCAAAATTTAAACGGAAGAAAAAGATGAAACCAAAACAGACTCATCCATTTCCCAACTCATGCATGATTACCTCGATTAGAGGGAATTCTCCTTCAAACTTCCATAGCTGGAATCATAGCACTGAACCATGTGCCCACAACACTTCTCCTAAAAACTCTAACGTCTTATTCTCAGCAACCAACAACACACACTACCAACCTTAAGGTAGGACAACAAAACCAACTTCAAGCTATTCTGTCCCAATGCCAACTTAATGGATTCACTTTTGATAAACTCTATCTCGGTTAACAATCCTCTCTACAATATATGGTTATTCGAAACCCCAAACTCAAACCTCATCCATGTCTGAAACGCAGCACCATCTCCACGATACATCACTAGAGACGCTCATTTGTCTAACATCAATACCCTTGCCAGATGTTTTCAGAACATGCTAACCCTTGACAACATAACCTACCATTGATTTACTTTGAATTAACGACTCTTCATCCTGGTTTATTCAACCAAGTCAGAACTTAACACGTTACTTTATCAGAACTTGCCCCTATACGAACGAAAACTAACTTACGATCTACGAGATTTCACCCTTTGATTCGAACCTACTTGATTCAGAGCAAGGACTGTTATCATGAACGAACTTCCACTAGCAACCTAAACTCACCGAGATATCCTCAAAGGTATAAAAATCTTATTCCAACCAAACCACTTAATCTCAACTAACAATTGTACAAAAACTCTAGCAATCCTCAACAATTTCCAACTGGTTCTTCTGACAATATTTCTTTGCAACATTAACACTCGGTTACTCACAGCATAGCTGTTAACCCTATATTTTTTGCTACGCTACTCTAATAACTTTTACATTGCTTACCTTACCTGAAGATAACTCTTCTCAAACTCGATAGAGCAATCCCTCAACACTTCGAAATCTAGATCAACAAGGTGTACATGCTAGTCTAACATCCTCATGACTTGCCCTTAGGGCCTCAACCATCACCTTAACCATATTTATCACAACCTTAATTTACCTTTACTACGGTACCTTTTCTATGAACAAACATAAGAAACTATCACATTCTATAACCAAAAATAAGGTCATCGATCTCATGGAATAGGCAATGATTTTTCACCGTTACTTCTCAACTTAACACATCAAAAGCCACAATACAAGCCACTCCAACACAAGCACGTCTCTAAGCGAAACACTTGGCAACAACACCCAAATAGTCATTTGCACAAGTGTGTCCCCAACAAGGAATTCGTTAAGTACCATACCATGGAGCGATGGACACTAACAACGAACTCAACCTTACCCTTATCGCGGTTCTAAACCATGATCAAACGGTAAGACTGCTCATTCACCAAGGGTACCTCTATACCCTCAAAACATCCACAACTCTAAGGCCTAGAATTTTCAACCTCCGCGTCTACAACATAAGCTAAAAACATCTCGCAACATACAGAACCTTTCTTAAGCTAACACTACGGAGCACAACATCCACTTTAGAGAGATAAAGATCCTACATATCTATCACTAACAACCAAATTCGAAAAAATCTGAACTTCAAGACTTCTCGCTTGCAACTCATGGCATAAGTTGCACTCTCAACAACACTCTATGCGAAAGGTAACCTCCACAACTAGTGAAAAAGAGTAAATTCAACAAGTCCGCAAGGACTGTTACTCTCGCTCCTCAACCACCATTCACGATAAAAGACTTATCTATCAATATTTACAATTCTAATTTACTAAATAATCCAATATCAATCTCAAGATTTACCAGAATACATATTCAACAGAGGCAACTCAATACACAACAATGAGTTAAACAACTATCAAATAACAACTAAAACCAAAACGAAACATAATTACCTGACATATACTCGGTAGCAAAGCCAACAACCTTATCCTAAGCAGAAGGCTGTCTAGTAATGTCCTGCACGTCAACTCTAGTTGTGAATCTCACATAACCTCTACCTCGATAAACTGACGATTCCTTACCTTCGCCTCTAGCAAAATTCTGACAACCATTTTATTACCTGCACGCCAGTTCTATTAACTAATAACTAGTTGTGTTTAGATTGTTCATACTATGACTGTCTTTATGGAACTTTATTGGTTTTATTGCAAGTATTCATTTTATGTATTAAAATTGGCAGGTTGCCATAATTGCTCCAAATGTTCCTGCTTTATACGAAGCTCATTTTGGGATTCCGATGTCTGGGGCTGTTATAAACACCGTCAATATTCGCCTAAATGCGGCAACCATTGCTTTCCTTTTGGGTCATTCGCAATCCTCCGTTGTGATCGTGGACCAAGAGTTTTTCAATTTGGCAGAGGATGCTTTGAAAATCATGAAGGAGAAAAGCCAAGGCGATTTCAAGCCTCCGCTTGTTATAGTCATTGCTGATGAAAGCTGTGATCCAAAAACACTTAGGTATGCTTTGGGACAAGGAGCCATTGAGTATGAGAAGTTGTTAGAAAGTGGTGACCAGGAATTTGCATGGAAGCCTCCACAGGATGAGTGGCAAAGCATTGCTTTGGGATATACTTCCGGCATGACCGCCAGCCCGAAAGGGGTGGTATTACATCACCGAGGGGCGTATCTAATGGCTTTGAGTAATCCTCTTATATGGGGTATGAATGATGGAGCTGTGTACTTATGGACTTTACCAATGTTCAATTGTAACGGTTGGTGTTTTCCATGGACCCTCGCAGCTCTTTGTGGAACTAACATATGCCTCCGACAGGTAATCTCAGTCTAAATGATTGCTTATTGGTTCTAGGGGTGATTTTGTTGAAATTGTGAAGTTGTTGTATTCGGTATAATATAGTGTTATTATGCTATGCGGCCCTTTCTATATCCTGCTTTCGATTTTGTCATGATTTCAGCTCATTGTCTGAGACTTCATGAGGTCATTAATCCAAGATAAACAGCGGGGATGAGAATGTTGTGCAATTTATCTATGGTCATAGCTTGTTACTTATTGTTGTCCTTGTTCGTGTCCATTGTATATGCATTGCAGGTAACAGCTAAGGGACTCTACTTGTGCAATTTATCTATGGTCATAGCTTGTTACTTATTGATGTCCTTGTTCGTGTCCATTGTATATGCATTGCAGGTAACAGCTAAGGGAGTCTACTCGGCCATCGCAAAGTATAGTGTGACTCACTTCTGTGCTGCACCAGTGGTTCTAAATTCCATAGTTAATGCCCCACCCAAGGACACAATTCTGCCTATCCCACATGTTCATGTAATGACAGCCGGTGCAGCCCCACCCCCTTCCGTTCTTGCTGCGATGTCACAGAAAGGTTTCCGAGTTACCCACACATATGGTCTCTCGGAAACCTATGGTCCTTCTACAGTGTGCGCATGGAAGCCTGAATGGGATTCGTTGCCACTCGAAACTCAAGCTCGTCTAAATGCACGTCAAGGTGTCCGATATGTTGGTTTAGAGGGCCTAGATGTCATTAGTACTCAAACTAGCCAGCCCGTTCCTGCTGACGGAAAAACCGTTGGAGAGAGAGTTTTTCGGGGTAATCTTGTGATGAAAGGCTACTTAAAGAACCCAAAAGCCAATGAGGAAGCATTTGCTAACGGTTGGTTTCACTCCGGGGATCTTGGTGTGAAACATCCAGATGGGTACATTGAGGTAAAAGATAGGTCAAAGGACATAATCATATGGAGGCGAAAACATCAGCATCGTGGAGGTGGAAAACATTATGTATTCGCTCCCTGCAGTACTAGAGGTATCCGTGGTGGCAAGGGCGGATGAACGGTGGGGAGAGTCGCCTTGTGCTTTTGTAACCTTGAAGCCTGGGGTAGATAAATCCGATGAAAAGCGATTAGCCGAGGACATAATGAAGTTCTGCAGGGCCAAGATGCCTGCGTACTGGGTTCCAAAATCAGTGATATTTGGTCAGTTGCCAAAAACGGCAACTGGTAAGATTCAGAAGCATGTGTTGAGAGCCAAGGCAAAATAGTTGGGACCCCTCAAATTGAGCAAGTTGTAATTTGGTATGTTGAAATCTAAATTATTAGGCATCAAAAAATAAATCAAGCAGTGATTGCTTTGATAACTGCTGTATTTTGTACTGTCCATGAATACTGTGGTAGCCTTTGTTGAAATTGGCGTTTTATACGGCGTTTCCTGTCTGAATTCGAGATTGGTCTGAATTTAGTCCCGACTGTGTTAGGGCTTTAGTTACCCAGATTAGATTTTATAACTTATAATTAAGTGGAACTAACATTTATAATTAACGGATTATTTAAGTAAATCTTGTATCATCCTTTCCTTTAAATTCTATCAGTAAATTCACATTAAATTTGAATATTAATACATGAATCTAATAGAAATCATATACTCCCTCTGTCCCACCAATTTTGTCTAGTATTGACGTTTAAGAAGTCAATTTTTTTTTTAACTTTGACCACAATTATTTTAAATATTTGAATTAATTAAATTTTATAAAATATATATTTTTAAACTACTTGATATAAGGTTTTTAAAACATATTTTTTTTCATATTTTTACCAATAATACATTTAAAGTAATAAATAATCAAAGTTTAAAAACTTTGACTTAAAAAAGTCAATACTGGACATTTTCAGTAGGACGAAGGTAGTACCATTTTTCGGGGTCTCTATTTATGTTTCACATTAAAAAAAATTTAGGATCTAAAATTAATGTTTAACGTTAAGGTTTATAAAATTAGAGATAGAAAGTATATTCTAGGGTTTAGGGTTAAGGTTTAGAATTTAAATTTTTAGTTTCAGTACAAAAAATTTGTTCTAATCGAATCCAATTTGATTTAAATAATATATCTACAAATCCGCTAAATATCAGATTCTAGTTCCTCAATAATTTTTCATTGTATATGTGATATTTTAATCCTTGATTGTAAAAGTGAAGATTTTAAATAAACTAAACTACACAATTTACGCTGATAATCACTGAATTTTTACGGTATTTATATTATGATCACTAAAATTTTAAAATTTGTAATATTTAAAAAGTTGACTTGACACGTTAATTTTAAAAATATTTTATTAAACTTTTTATTAGTTTTCATTACATTTACTTAACTTTTACTTTAGTTTCATTATGATCATCAAACTTTATATTTGTTTTCATTACAAAAATAATTGAGACATTTTGTGTTATTCAATTAACTGATAGCATCATCTACCTCAATAATGTTATTATCTCATCCAAATTCTACAGTTAGTTCACCGAAAAATTATTATTTCCTAAAAACATTCATGAACATGAAAGCAAGTTCTTCATTGTGGTAGACAAAACAAACAAATGAAAAAAGAAAAAGGAAACGATCAGGAAGAACTCATAATCATTGACGATTCAAAATTTGGCTTGCTTCTTATTGCATACAGGGACGAAGATATGATTTAAGGTTGAAAGGACAAACTATAAATGTTTGAAAGTAGGAGACAAATTCATAAATAAATTATTTTTAAAGAAAAATTAAATAAGGAAACAAAAGTAAAAAAAATTCTTATGGGGTGGGGGAGCGTCCCTAATTGCATAATATCATTTAAAGAGCGATCACTCTGTTCAGCATCATGAATAATCGACTCATGTATTTTTATACATAATCACATAATGTAAGGACAAAATTAAAGGCATAAACAAATAAGAAATTGTTCAATCAAATATATACACAGTTTTACATGAGTTTAAAAACTAATATCCTTTATTCAACGACCGAAGAGATTTTCTAACAAATTTAACACCACTGATCCGATTGTATATCTTATAAACCACTGCACTTATGAGGGGAGACTGGTTGCAATAAGTACCTTGAATCATTTAGACATACATCAGTACAAATGCAATTTACTTTGTATGATCTAATGTAACATATGAACTACATAATTGTGTAGTTAAAAGAAAACTCAAAATTTTGAAATTTAAGGTTAAAAGAAGATAAATTTCGAAATTTGTCCAAGTATCTTAAAATGTTAGACTTTTGATTACAGTTTAGGTTCGTTTTTTACATTAAGTTTCGAAAATTGTCAAAAACTCATCAACCTAAAATGTTATAAAAAAATAAGTTTCGAACTTATTTTTAATTTTCAAAACTTGTCAAAAATTACAAAAAAATTAACCTAAAATATTATTAAAAAAATAATACTTTTTTAAAAAAATTGAAACTTATCATTTTTAGCCGCACCAGACTGACTTTATTGGTTTAATATTCTCTTTAGGAATTTTAATTGAAAATGTACCCCTTTGAACAACATTTGAAAAAATACCCCCATTCGGTCCACGTAATAAAAACTCGCGGTCTGTCAAATGTGATTTTAGAACTCGCTCTTAGTCAGACGCGAGTTCCAGTTTGATTTGGCGCCACTTATCCGTTGGCCTATTTTTCTAAACTGTTAAAAGAAATCGCACTTACCAGGACTCGAGTTTCACGAGAATTTGAGACGATACGATGCGAATTTATTGCGTAATCCGCATAAAACTAGCGGTTGGTGCGGCGCGAGTTTTATGTATTCCTTGCGTGAAAACAAGGCTCGATAGGCATGTTCTCGGTGAAATTACACTATGTTGGGGGTTATTTTTTCTTATTTTTGAACTACGACTTCATATTAGTGATACATCTCTTGAAGATGTTGTAAAAATCATCCCGTATAAGGAATCCGAACGGGTGTAAAAATCGCGTTCAAAACGCTATGTTGCCATGTTTTTATGCATGAAGAACATGGAAACAAAGGTTGATAGGCATGTTTAAGTGGCTTTTGCGGTTTGTTGGAGGATATTTTTCTATTTATTTAACTTTTACGTCATAGTGCGAGAACATATTTTTAAAATGGTCTAGAAATAGGCCAGTATAAGTTATCCGAATAGGCGTAAAAATCGCGTTAAAAAAGCTATGTTGCCATGTTTGTTTGCATGAAGAACATTGCAACAAGGGTCCAGAAATGGTATTTTGTGGGATGTTTTTTCTTTTTATTTAACTTTCACGTCGTAGTACGTGAACATATATTTAAAATGTTCCAGAAATCGACCCCTATAATACATCCAAAAGGGTGTAAAAAACGTGTTAAAACGCTATGGAAACCATAAAATGCAGCTTGGAAGATTGTTTATGATATTTAGAAATAAAATATTACACATAGAATTACAATTAGTTGATTCGAGGGCCTATCCTAAGAGGACATTTTCTCTTGTTGTGTCCAGGGTTCATACATTTAGTATATAGCCTAGGTTGCCCGGTCCGTTCTCGTAGAACCACATCCTCAGAACAATAAATCTGAGTTGAATGCGGGCGACCTTTTTTCCTGCATCATAGTGAAGGATCTGGCCGTATCTTAGGTTCATCGTCAACTACGTCACCATCACGTTTATTTCTGATTGAAGAAAACTCGTATCAATATACCTTGAATACATTTTCAAGTCGGTATACCAGATCAAAAAGTGTCACTGCATCAAAATGAACGAATGCACATGCAACAAAGTTGTGCGGACACGGGTACTTGAATGTCTTGAAACATACGCAATCGCATATTTTTCGGTTTAGATTAACAACGTAATTGTTTTGCATTATTTCTTCAAGCAGCCGCGAATATTTAGTAACCTGAAAGTGATGTTCGTGATGAGAGAAGCATATCGCACCCATGCGAAGAACCATTATACACTCATCATCATTCTTATATCTCTAGTAGTAATTGGCAGTAATGTGTCATAGACAGTATCAGTGATGAATATATGGAGGTTTCCAAGATGGGCCCAAACGCTCGATTGATCCTTATATCCCTGTGCCTCTGTCTAAAATAATACATATATCGTATTCTTTTTCCTGTAGAACCTTGCATAAGACATGCGTACGCAGGTTGTTGAGAAAGAACGCCCACGAAAGGATATATTTCTTTTCAATGATTACGAATACAACCGAAATGTATTTTTTTGTCGTCTTGTGCAACTGCTAGTAGTAAGATCTGGGTGTATCTACCATAGAAGAAAGTGCTAACGATCTGCAGCATCGGCTTGTAGTGGCAGAAAGCCTTAACGGATTACAGAAATATCTAAAATAACTAGAAAATTGGCACTACCCAAGTACGATACGATCATTGTAGTATGACGGAACTGTCTCTAGTTGTACAATTGTTCCATGGTTGTATTTCTGCATCATCTTCAGCCACCTTCGTAACTCGCTGTACGATTCCTTCCACTGCCCATACAGTTGTTGGATGATACGATATCTACAAACTGTGCCTTATCGTATTTAACCGTGTACGTGAATCGAGATTTAATCGAAGCTATACATACCGGCACATATAAGCATGGATTTACTTTCATGAGTGGAAGGATATGATCACAAAGCACGTGCATATCCAAGTTAGGATGATCTTGACTCAGGCTTCCCACGGAGCATGTATGAGGTCCATCGTATCTGGTTATCTTCCACAGATTGTTCAGCCTTTTTAATCGTGATACATGGACCCTCTAGTTACATCCCTCATACTTGTGAGGGCATTTAGCAATATATTTGTCCGCTTCAATTTTCCTCACGGTGGACATAACTGAGCGGCGTATGTTGTAATGCTTAATCACAACCTTCGCCAATTTTTTAATCCTGAAGACCATTTCAAGATGCTGTTCGACGTTATTTCGTTTGTTGTACTACTCCTAGAAATTCTATAGCATTGAATCCTTCTATATCCAATATTGTGAAATGGGATGGTGGTTTGTAATACGTTGAGCTACTGCTTACTGCAGTAAAGCTACGTAGGGCAACAACTTCGACAATTTATTCTTTTTCATCTTCTTCCGTATCTTCTTCCACAGTATCCTCTGCATCATCCTCCTCATTCATGGCTCGTCAAGGTGTTCTAGCTCTTCAAAAAATAAAATCATCTTGTCACTATCGAGTCTGGGCTTCGTAAGTAGTTTCTCATTAGAGTTATCCTCGTCAAATATGTATAGTTTTGCTTCATCACCAACTTATACCCTGCTAGGTTCTACAACGTTAACCCGATCACATGAGTGAGACCTATATCCAATATCTAGGTCGACAACACTAGCGTATGAATGTCTCCCCATTGATGAGAAATTACCTATGTTTGCCTTACTAGGGATATAAGTTGAGTTCCATCTGACTGAGAAATCTTCTACGTTTGCCTCACTAGGTATATAAGTTGAGAGACATTTGGATGAAAAATCATCGAACATGTTAAACTCTTCATGGTAGGATGGCCTCGTAGATGATGATGGCCCTGCGCTTGCACTGTATAGATTGTACGTTGAGTTCTAGGTTGGTGGCATGTTCAGGTCAAAGTCAAACCTGGCCATGCAAGAATACCTTGGCCTCGATACAGAAAACGATTGAGCTTGGTCATTGCTCATATTTAGAAAGTTGAAGTCTTGTCGCAAACTTGATGTTGGATTGTGAGCATTTGGGTCAAAGTCAAGATTTGCTCGTAACCAATTTGGAACCACAATATGACCTATGACATTTTGTTCCAAAAATGTTACAAATAGCTCTAAGGGTCATCCCATGGAATACTGGGTATGGGTATCGATCATTATTTCTACACCTGCATCATCTATAACATCGAATATTATAAAATATAATAGATCTAACGATCAAGGTAGTCGATACCTCAAAGAATGTAATTCCCTCATGGAAGCATGTGAAACCTTTCTTGATATCATTCTCTTAACCCTTTCATACGTTACTCCTCTTAAAATTTGTAGTGTAAAAGTGTTAAGGGACTTGAATACGACGCCGAGTTCGACATTAAGGATTATCTCACCATCGTAGTATACCAGAGCAACCACTATTTTTTCTATTATTAAAAGGAACAAGTTTTTAATATTCTCTAAATGAAATATTTCATCGTGGCTATTGTAACCCCCTCGACCTGGCCTAGACGCCCGACCGAACCGAGCGAGCTATATTAGGTTTACCGAAGCAAACTGGAGAATGATTACAAATACCGGTCTATTTTTTTCTTTTTATCTTGTCTAGATGCATAATATTAATCCTAAGTGATCATGCTTGCAGTGGGTGAAAGTACAAAAGAAACGAACATCGAAAAGGCAACCAATTACACAAATATGCATTTTAGGGACCAAAATGTAAATCTACAAAACTATAAGGGCTTACTTAAAATTAGATTTACCAATCCTCAATTAGTCAGGTTACAAGCATACATGTCAAATTTCAGCTTAAAAGATCATCCTAGCTCATCCAATTGCATGCTTATCAACCAGGGACCAAAATATAACTTTAGAAACTATTTTTCAGCTCAACGGACGAGTCCCCGCAATTAATATCAAAACATGTACAAGTGGTTTCGAAACTTGTACTCCAGTAGCCAAATTGGGATTGCTGGTTTCAAAACCTAGGGCCTGGTTTCGAAACTTGCCTGGAGAAAATAGCCCCTGGTTTTGAAACCTACTAGATGGTTTTGAAACCTCCCTGTAGGTTTACAAAATCTGCACATTTAAAACAACTTATAACCCTCTGAAACATATCCGAATTAACCCTAAACATCATTTAACAATAAAAACATCATATTTAAGTAACGTACAAACGTCATATCAACCAAAGACCACTACGATATAAGAGCATAGTCATTATGGCCACAAGGTAATCCTATAGGCATGCTCCCTAAACCACAAGCAACTCACATACCAAAATCCAAACATAAGGCAAATAATCATATGGCCAACAAACCAATAGCTCCCTAGCATTGATTAAAACATGCTAGCATTATAAAAGCATTGAAACAAGCTAATGCAAGCTGAATGCAATCCAAGGTATCTCCTAGCAACGTCATATATTAGCATGGCACAACCAACATGCTTTTCATACATCAAATGATCATCAAATCACAGCATGTAAACCAATGGTAATACATGTAATCACTCATTTTTATATGGTTTATAAATATCGTGTTAATATATTAGTTTAATAATTAATAGATATTGTTATTGCATACATATATATGATATTATTATGTGTGCTTATACGTGTGATTAATTTGTACGTAAACTATGTGTGTGATGTGTGTAAATGCATGTATGGTATGTATGTTATATTATGTACATATTAGTAATTATTATGGTATGTGTTTCATATATGTGGTCACGTATGCTTTACATTGTTTACATGTATATACATTAATTAACGTGTGTATTTTTATTAATTATGTATGTGCTAATGTAAGTATTTGAACATATGGGTATGTTATATATACGTATGTGTGTCCGTGTATGTATGTATGCGTGTAAATTATTATTATTGTTATTATTACTAATATTAATATTATTATTAATAGGCTAAATTAAAATGAAATCCAAAGTTATAAAACCCAAATGAATATATTAAAGTCCAGTCCAAATTATTACAAAATACAAAATACAAATTAAAATGGTCCATTTTCGGCCAGACCCAATTAAACCCTAACCCTAATTACATATTTCTCATTGTGCGCAGCCAACCAAGAGCCATTGGATCAAATCTGGATCCAACAGCCACGATCAAAAGGAGAAGACCCTCCAACTTGTCGTGTGGAATCACGCGCGGGCTGTTCGGCTCTCCATGCGTGCGTGCCCCACACGCGCAAGGCTCCTTGGCTTCCCAGATGCCATGTGGCACCATCTCAGGCCGCCTCGCCTTTTCAAGGTTGCGTCAGGGCCGTCCTTGCATCAGTCCATCCCAGCCGTTGGATCAGATCTGATCCAACGACCTTGAAAGTGTCTGGCCAAAAAATGCCTCCACCATGCTTCCTTCACCGGCTCCTCAACCATCGTGCATGGATTTGCCATAACATACAAAAAATAGGGTTGTTAGTACCAAATCGAACAAGACATGTATTATATTTTATTTTCTACCAAAACAAGGAGAGATCAGAATATATGTATCAAAAATTTGTAAGAATCAGTTTCCATTAACCAGAAATACAAAAAAAGAACAAAAAGTTTCAGTGGTAATTTTTCTTCCCTTTTTTCTTTCTATGCATGCAAGTACGAAACAAAACAAACAAAAGAAATGGTTTACCCTCGTCGAAATCCTTTTCCTCGTCGCCGGTAATAAGCCCAATAGGGGTGAATCGATTGAGAATGGAGGCCGATGTGGTTATGCAGGTTTTAGTTTCAAAGCCT
This sequence comes from Hibiscus mutabilis, assembly GCA_019671005.1. Taxonomy (NCBI): domain Eukaryota; kingdom Viridiplantae; phylum Streptophyta; class Magnoliopsida; order Malvales; family Malvaceae; genus Hibiscus; species Hibiscus mutabilis. The sequence goes on along the minus strand of CM033755.1, from coordinate 8,645,565 downwards.
AAAAGGGTTTTGGTTCGGTCTTTTTTTTTAAAGGCGGAGAGGTTTTTGCTTTCGAGAGGAGTCTTAGTTAGGTTTTTTAGGACGGTTGAGGGTTAGGGCGGTGGCCGAAGTAGCCAGACCATCGCCGGCGTCTACAAACCACGGCAACCGGGGAAGATTTTCAAGGGGTTTGAGGGTTCGAATTTGAGAGAAAATAAGAGAATGGGGAGAATGTTATTAAGGGTAAAAAATGGGAAAAGTTTGATTTTTGGCCGGGTAAGGGTGTTTTATGGAGTCATTATGTTTTAAAAATGGTTTAATCCCCTCATAAATCCCCCCGCGTTTTGGTTATTTTCAAATTGAGCCTGCCCCTTGGTCCAATTACAACCCTGGTCCCCCTTTATTTTTAAAGCTTTTCAATTTCACCCCTAATTTAAACGAAATCATATTCTTGATGGCAAAATCAAGCCATTAGTCCTTCTGTGTTTTCGATATTTTCAAATGTATCTCGCTGCATGGGTTTATTACAAGTTTAGTCCTTCCAAGTTTATTCCAGTTTATAATTTGATCCCCAAAAATGTTTTTTTTGTTTTTATTTTCTACCTTCTATTTTTTATTATTCTATTTCGGTCCTTTTTCATGTTTAAATGTTTTTGCCATTTATTTTTATTATGTTTTTTATCATGTTCATGTTACTCTCCACTGTTTATAGGTTTTTTATATTTTATGTTTTGCATGTATTTCTTGTGATAACACTTTTGTGTTTTAACTCGTTTATTCATATTGTATATATGTTTGCTTTAGGTCGTATGTTTTAGCTTAGTTGTGTGCCATGTTTATGTATATCTTTACATGTATGTTATCATGCTAAAATGCTTCATTTTGTTGTGTTGTACTTGTTTTTTTTATCATGTTTATATGTCTAGCATGAATTTCATGTTTTTGCATCTTAGGTTATATGTTAGTGTGGTGTTTTTTTTTTGTTTCACATATAATGTCTTTTTTTAATCTATGCATATAGATTGTGTCACATGTTAAGAATCAAGTATTAGTTTCTATGCTAGCATGTTGCTTTGATTAGTTAGTTTAGTATCATTACATGTTTGTCTTGTATATGTTACATTTGTGGTTCCTTTTAATGTGTTTAAGCATGTTATAATTAAATAATTTAATCTTGAAGCATGCTCTTATTTCTTTAGCATATTGATGTCTTTATGTTTAATTTAATGTCATTCTATATATGTTTTTATGATTTCATTATTACCATGTTAATGCGAATATATGTTTTTTATAATTTGTTTTCTAAGATTGAACAATGGAATATCATTTGTCAATGTGGTGCCCTTTTATTCGAGCGTAAATGTGGCCAGTATCAAGCGCAGTGATGGTGGTCTATCGGTTTACTCTCGAATAACGGGGCCCTTAAAATTCACTCGCACTTATAACTAAATTTTAATTCAATCGTCACTTTAATCCGAAAAGTTTAATATTAATAAACCGATAATTATTAAAGTACCAATTTTGGGCGGTGTGGGGGTGCTAACCCTTCCCTATCCGTAACCGACTCCCGAACCCAATAGTTTTCAAATCTCTGGTTTTATGGTGACCGACCTACCTTAGTGGCCGGTGGCGACTCCGTTTTTAAAATAAAACAATATTTTTCTAAAACCCCAACGAAAGATATTTTTAAATACCCGGAAGACCTCCAAACACTTTGAAACCCGTTTTTAGAGAAAAATGCCTCGTAAAAATGGGATATCACTACAGATGACGACTCTGCTGGGGAACACTTTTTTGTTTTTCAAAAACAAATGAGATTCAAGCTTTTTAAATAATTACCGCTTTATGAATATCGGAAGTTTTAGATTAAAGTGACTATTAAATTAACATTCGGTTATAATTGCGCGTTTATTTCAATGCATTTAAAATTTGGCATATAAACCCATCATTTTTAAGTGGGGAAAACGCTAGTGCTTTCGTGAGGTTATTGTTCCTCCGTATGGGTGTTGCGCGTAATAAGTGCTACGCAATTGTGCAAGTATACACATTGCAAGTTATAGTATAAAAGATATCGTCTCCGCAGGGATTGGTGCCACTTCAAGAATTTAGTCTCTTGCACTGTAAAAAGTAAAAACACAAATAGAAGATTATAGGAGTTTTAACTAATAACTAATCTAGAAAGCAATAAAGTAAAAGAATAGATGAGATCAAATGAGAGAGATAGGCCAGGTTATCGTGAGTTGATGTGTGATAGCCGATTGGATCATCTTGGTAAAAGAGTGCACGGGCAACTCAGTTGCCGTGGCAACTTGCACAATGGGGTTGCCTTGGCAACTAATCGATGGTTTCTTGGGCGACTAGTTGGGCAACTACTTGGGCATTTGGGCAGCAACCTTCAAGGTTCGGCATAGCGTTCTTCAATGGTTTCTTCTTATCCCTAAGTCGAAACTCTAGCTACTTGTGCATGCCTTGATAATACATCCCTTCGTGAATCAAGGGTGAACAACAACCAATCTTGCGCTCCTCTTAGCCGTTGAAATCCTTAAATTATTCCTAAGTCGGATTAATCTTCACCATCAATAGATTGAATAAAGATCATATTCATTCGTTTCTTGAATCTAACTCTCCCGATATTAGATAAATAGATGAAGTTACGAGATCCTCTCCCAATTCACTCGCAAACAAGAATAAGAACCAAGAATGAATAAACCTTGAATAGAAAAGTTCAAACTCTTATTACCTAAACAAAATCCAATAGTTTCTCATAACCACAAAACACAATAACCATAGCCAAATAGATTTAGTTCATGGCTAGGTTCCAAAGAAACACAAGATAAATAATCCCTAGCATGAACCCAATCGAACAAGAAAGAAAAAGATGAAGAAGGAAGCTTGTCGAAATCCTCCTTACCCTAGATGCTTGTCGAAAATTCTCTCCCTCTTGCCCTCCTTGGAGTTGTCGAAATTCCCCTCTCTTGCTCTCCTTGGAAGTTGACGATATGGCCTCTTATTTATAGGGCTAGGTCAAAGTCCTTCTTTGAGGAGGAAGTTAAGTTGGAATTAAATTATCTTTAAAGAATATAATTCTTTATTATAATTATATTCCTACTAGAACTTCTATCTTCTTGGAATTTAATTCTTCTTTAATCTCTTCATGGAAATCAAATTCCTTTGGGATTGGGCTTTGCTCCACGTCATCTTGGGCTTGTCCAGTCATCAATTTCGACTACCATATCACCTTTGTTCTTTGTCGACAATTGGCCTGGCAACTGGCTCGGCGTCTCCTTCATGCGTTGCCCTGACAACTAGCTCGACACCTTCTTCATGTATTGCCCTGGCAACTAGCTCTAGCCTTGCTTTGGCAAATGATCCTACACATACACACAAAACACACCAAAGCAGCATCTTTTCCCACAAAAACTACCAAGTTATGTAATCAAGCTCAACGATGGAAGGAAACATGGATTAATGCATGAATGGCTAATTATGCAACTAATATGAGCCTAAGTCTAACAATAATATGAGTAAAAAGGGTAAGAAAAATAGTATTTTTGAACACTTATCACACCCCCAAACTTGAACTATTGCTTGTCCTCAAGCAATGCAAACTAACAATTACCTGCCAAGACTTCAATTTTCACAAACTTAGCTTTGAACATGATTTCAATTCTCAGAACCGGGGCACAAAGTATGATTGGCTTTTTATTTTTCAGAAAACTTAGGAGTTACTCGGAATCAAACTATAATGCTTGTGAGTGTGTGCGGAGTTGTGTGCAAGTTGATTTTTCGGATTCTATGCAAGCAAGAGGTTTTCAAATTACTTCATTGGGTTTTTTTAACATGTTTTAACTAGAGCCAGTTTTGGGCACCTCTAGTGTTTCGACTAGAGCCGGTTTTGGGCACCTCTAGCGATCAATTTTTTTAGCACATACTGGAGCCAGTTTCGGGCACCTCTAGTGATCAATTTTTTTAGCACATGCTAGAGCCAATTTTGGGCACCTCTAGCATTCATCCAATTTTTATTCTAATCCCCCAATTTGTTAATTATCAACCTAAGTTCACTAGAATTCCTTAAATCAATCAAACCACAACAGTGTTTCATCAAATTTAGCATCATAGTAACATTCTAAGTTTTTCCATGGTTATCCTAGAATAAAAATTCTATCAATTAAGTGCATTGGCAAAGTCATCATTGGATATTCATCAAATCTAAGCAATTCTTGTTCCAACTAAAGGCATGGCAAGCAATTTATGTATCCTAAATGTAATATTTAAGATGAATGTAACTAAACATGGTAACTACTAATAACAATCCCCCCCAAACTCGAGTGAGGCATTGTCCTCAACGCATGCATTAAAGAAGAATAAAGATAACGAAAAATAAAATGCATACGAGGACTTACTCTGAGAGTTCGTCATCGTGGATGATTAGTTTCCTTTTGGTCGGTGTCTTGATTCTCTTGCTTGAACGCGATGGTTGTTTCCTTGTTTTCGGTGGTGGAATCGATCCTCGTACGGGGTTGTCGTCATCGTCCTCTTCATCAGTGTCATTGGCTTTTCGCTTGGAGGATTCAATTGGTGCGGTATTTTTTGGTGCAATGGAGGACTCGTCCGAATCTGAAAAATCAGAAAATGATTCTGTAGGAGTTGATTCGGGCATAGGTGCTTTACCTTTGGCTTTTGCAGTGGTTGCCGGGATGTCTTTAGCTTTGGTTGCTGTGGCATCTTCAGGGTTGGTTGCCGTGGCATCAGCTTGTGCGTGTACGATGTAGGTTGCCGCGGCATCATCTGTTGCGGTTGCCGTGGCGACTGCTTCAGTGGTTTCCGAGGCAAGGATCTCGGCAGGAAAGATTGGGAACGACACGCGATTGTCCGGGTACTTTTCTAGGATGAATTGGGTGATGGCATTGTTGTGCTCCTTCATGTACCGCATGAACATTAGTTGCCGGTCTTCAATTTGCCTAAGGTGGCTTGCCAATGGTTGCAAGAGTGCTTCAAAGTGTCTCGGGGTTGATGGCCGAGTTGCTCGGGCGTTAGGTGCTTGGGCATTAGGGATTGCTGGGGCGGCAGGAGTTGCCACGACAATTGGAGGCCTTGAAGATTTTTCGGTGCCTCTCCCATTAGCTTTTGGATTTGTGCTTGATTCCAATCGGACTTTGGTAGGGCCTTTTCATCGTGGACCCAATTGAGACATGCATCTCCTTGCAAAGATTAGAAATTAAGCAAGGGAAGAAAAGAGAACCCTTATCTTTTGAGCTACATACAAAAATCTCATCACAAATAATTTTTCCAATGTTAATGATGCGATTATGCAAAATAGAATGTATGAGCAAAAGACGTGGTATATCAACGGTAGTATTGTGTGTGGTGGGCATTAAAGAAGTTTTAACAAACTTATTCCATAGTTTTGCCTTGGGTTTAAGCCGAAGGCGATTTACCGTGCCCTTGTATTTACCGTCGTTCCAATGAGTTCCCGGTTGAGTGAGTTCTTGAAGCACCTTGTCGAGTTGCTTGGGCGTGATTTGATCAACGAAGACTTGATGCTCGTCCTTCTCAATGTAAAGCCCGTAAAAGGTGTTGACGTTTTCGAGACTTATGAGTATGGCCTTGTCACGAACAAAAACATAAGGATTATCCGGGTTAGGTGAGTGAGCATAGAATTCTCTTACCCATGAGATGTTACCCGGTTCTGGTTGATGGCAAAAGATTATCCACTTTTGATGTGCAATCCTCTCGAAGATGAATGGTTCAAGGCCGAAATCTTGATGAGAGTTAGAGTATTCAAAGCCTTGTTCTTCATGAATCTTCCGGCTTTCAAGCTTGGAGTGAAATCTTTCTTGAACCACCGGTGTAGCAAACTTCTTGTATCTTGGTTCTTTAGAAGAACTTGGATGAACTAAAAATTTAATTTTGGATGCCATGGATGATCTTGGTTGTGAGTTTTGTAAAAAAAACAAATAAAATAAAAGAAAAGAAACTAAAAAGTTGCAAGATAAAAAGTAGGAATAGGTTAAGGGTGATGGGTTTTATAGAAAAAATAGGTGATAGATATGGTGGGATTAGAGGAAAATGAAAAGAGGGTTTTGGTTTAGGGAGGGTGACGGCAAGGGGGTTTGATTAGGGTAAATTGGAGGCTTTATATAAGCCTTAGATTTAGCCCATTAGTTTCCTTGTTGAAGATGTTTTCCTTCTTGGATTAAAAGTCCTCTTTATGTTGAACTCTTTTCCTACAATTCAAAGACAAATCAAATAAGGATTAAAATTAAAGATAAACTAATAAAAGAAAATAAATAAAGATGTATAAAGGGATTCTTAAACTTAAAAAGATAAAAAAGAAAATCTATCCTAAAATAATAATAATAATCGGAAATAATAAAAATAAAAGAAAAAAAATTAAAAATTAATCGAAATTAATAAAAATAAAAATAAAAAATAAAAATAAAAATAAAAATAAAATATCAAAGGGAGAGCATGCTCATGCATCTCCTAAGTTGACCACTTCTTTGTTACGTTCCACATGGGCACCATTATAGTGCTTCAATCTTTGTCCATTAACTTTGAATTCATGTTTGTTAGTGATGGACTTGATTATCACGACACCATGGGAGAATGGTTTGACAACTTCGAATGGTCCCGACCATCTTTATTTCAGCTTTCCCGGGAAAAGTTTTAGCCGAGAATTGAATAAGAGAACTAGTTGCCTTGGCATGAATTGCCGCGACAATAGTTTCTTGTCATGCCATTGCTTTGTTTTCTCCTTGTAGATTCATGCATTGTTATAGGTGAGTGCACGGAATTCTTCTATCTCGTTGAGGTCCAACAAACGCTTTTGTCCAGCACTTTCCCAATCCATATTCACGGTCTTGATTGCCCAGTATGCCTTGTGTTCGATTTCCACCGGTAGATGGCATGTTTTGCCATAGACAAGTCGGAAGGGGGACATACCTAAGGGTGTTTTGAATGCAGTGCGATATGCCTAAAGCACGTCATCTAGTCTTAATGACCAATCCTTTCTAGAGGGATTTACAGCTTTCTCGAGTATACCCTTCAATTCCCAGTTGGAAATTTCTGCTTGCCCATTGGTTTGTCGGTGATATGCCGTGGCGATCTTGTGTGATATGCCGAAGCGTTGCAACATCTTGGCAATTAGTCTGTTGTCAAAATGCTTGCCTCGTCACTGATAATTGCTCTCGGCATCCCAAACCGTGTAAATATGTTTTTTGCAAGAATCGTTGCACGGTCTTGGAATCGTTGTTGGGAATTGCAGCTGCCTCAACCCATTTAGACACGTAGTCGACGGCAAGTAGAATGTAGAGGTTGCCGAATGAAGATGGGAAAGGTCCCATAAAATCGATCCCCCATACATCGAACAATTCCACCTCGATGATGTTCTGGAGTGGCATCTCATGTCGTCTAGAGATATTGCCCGTCCTCTGGCAACGATCACATTACTTGTAAAAGTCTTGGGCATCTTTGTACAATGTTGGCCAATACAAACCGGATTGCAAAACTTTGGCCGTGGTACGAGTTCCTCTAAAATGTGCTCCATAGGGTGAAGAATGGCATTGCCAGAGTACATTTTGTTGCTCTTCTTCAGGGACGCATCGGCGTATAACCTGATCTGCACATTGTTTAAACAAAAGAGGCTCATCCCAAAAGTAATGCTTAGCATCCTGGCGGAACCGCTTCTTCCCTTGGTGAGTAATGCCATAAGGTAAAATACCACAAACAAGGAAATTAACTAAATCCGCGTACCAGGGTATTGCCGAGGTATGTGCTGCCGTGGCGACTGCTCCCAAAATTGCCGAGGCGTGCGCGTCAAAGGTTGTTGGGGCGTCGAGAGTTGCCGAGGCGTGTGCATCCATGGTTGCCGAGGCATCGAGGGTTGCCGAGGTGTGCGCGTCCATGGTTGCCGAGGCAACTAAAATTTGTTCTTCCGGGAATGCATCACATATCTCTAGATCTGCATCCTCCTCCCTGTTGCGTTCTAAACGTGATAAGTGATCCGCCACTTGATTTTCTGTTCCTTTCCTGTCCTTAATTTCAATATCAAATTCTTGTAAAAGTAATATCCAACGAATCAAACGAGGTTTAGCATCCTTTTTAGAAAATAGGTATTTGATTGCAGAATGGTCCGTATGAACAATTACCTTTGTACCAATCAAATAGGATCAGAACTTTTCAAATGCGAAAACTACAGCTAGTAACTCTTTCTCCGTTGTTGTGTAATTCACTTGAGCACTATTAAGAGTTTTACTAGCGTAGTATATCACATGGAAGGTCTTACCTGTGCGTTGGCCTAGGACTGCTCCTACCGCGAAATCACTTGCATCACACATGAGCTCAAAAGGTAGCATCCAATCTGGTGGAACGACAATGGGTGCCGAGGCAAGCTTTTCCTTTAGGGTTTCGAATGCTTGGGTGCAAGAATCATCAAAATCGAAGACTTTATCCTGTTCAAGCAAATTGCACAAGGGTTTAGTGATTTTAGAAAAATTATGAATGAACCTCCTTAAAAACCTCCATGTCCAAGAAAGCTTCGAATTCCTTTAACCGAACTTGGTGGGGGTAATCTCTTGATCACGTCCGCCTTGGCTTTGTCTACTTCAATTCCCTTTGATGAAATCTTGTGGCCGAGCACTATTCCTTCATCTACCATAAAATGGCATTTCTCCTAATTGAGGACTAAATCAATTTCTTCACATCTTGCCAACACCTCTCTAAATTGCCGAGACAGCTGTTGAAGTCATTACCAAAAACAGAAAAATCATCCATGAAGATCTCAAGGAAGTCTTCAACCATGTCTGAAAAGAGTGCCATCATGCATCTTTGGAAGGTTGCCGGGGCGTTACATAATTCGAGCGGCATCCTTCGGAAAGCATAAGTACCATATGGGCATGTGAAGGTTGTCTTTTCTTGATCTTCTGGTGCTATGGCAATTTGATTGTAACCTGAATAACCATCAAGAAAACAATAAAAGGGTTTACATGCAAGACGGTCAAGCATTTGATCAATAAAGGGTAATGGGAAGTAATATTTCCTGGTGGCTTTGTTTAGCTTTCGGTAATCCATACAAACCCTCCAACCGATCACAGTCCTAGTTGGAATGAGTTCATTGTTTTCATTACTTACCACTGTTATACCTCCCTTTTTCGGTACGCATTGTACCGGACTTACCCATGTACTATCAGAGATAGGGTATATAATGCCGGCGTCAAGCCACTTGATGATTTCTTTCATTACAAGCCCTTTCATGGCATGATTCAGTGTCCTCTGGGCCTCAATTGAAGGTTTGTGATCATCTTCCAACAAAATCTTGTGCATGCACACTGCCGGGCTAATTCCCTTCAAGTTAGCAATTGTCCACCCTATTGCTTTTTTGTGTAGCTTCAACATCTTGATCAGCTTCTTTTCCTACTCAGGGTGTAACTTAGAAGAAATAATTACAGGTAATGTATTATCGGTTCCTAAGTATGCATATTTTAGTTGCTCTGGGAATTGTTTCATCTCAAGAATCGGTGGTTGTTCAATAGAGGGTTTTTCGAGCTTACCTTCCTTACCTGAGTAATCCAGTGGTTCAAAGTATGTACCTGGTCGATTGACTAGCCAATTTGCTTCTTCTTGTTGTTCCTCATCGACCGGTTCTTCATACTCCTCAGGTTCCTCTTGATCGGCAATGTAGTTGTCGAGGCAACTAAATTCCTCTTCGAAGTTAAACTCTGTCATGGCATGAAGAGGTTGGCATTCTTCTGGATCATCGGCATGCCTTAGTGTTTGGAACACATTTAGTTTAACTTGCTGGTCATTCACCCTCATTGTGAGTTCTCCTTTTTCAACATCGATCAAGGTTCTCCCTGTTGCTAGGAATGGCCTCCCGAGAATGATGGGTGCATGCTCATCTGCTTCACAATCCGAAACAATAAAGTCAGCGGGAAAAATAAATTTATCAACTTTTACCAGTATGTCCTCGATTTTTCCCTCTAGATGCACATAGGATCTGTCGGCTAGCTGTAGCATAACTGTTGTAGGTCTTGCCTTCCGATTCCTAGTTTCTGGAAAACCGATTTAGGCATGAAGTTTATGCTAGCCCCAAGGTCGCATAATGCTTTCCCGACATAGTGGTTTCCAATAGAACAGGGTATTGTGAAACTTCCGGGATCCTTCAACTTGGGTGGCATACGATTGTGCAACATTGCCATGCATCCCTCTGTTGCGGCAACTGTTTCAAACTCTCATAGCCTTGTTCTCTTGGACACAATGTCTTTAAGAACCTTGGCATAGTTTGTCATTTATTTAATTGCTTCCACCAATGGCAAGTTGATGTGGACTTGCTTTAGGATATCAAGAAACTTCTTGAATTGGTATTCTTGCTTTTGTCGCTTCAACCTTTGTGGGAATGGTGGTGGAAATCGGATATCTTCGATCCTTTCATTGGTTTGGAACCTGATTGACGGCATTGCCAGGACAACTGGAGTTGCCGAGGCATTATCAATTGGAGTTGCCGATGCATGCTTATCACAAGTTGCCGAAGCATCCTTATCGTCGGTTGCCGAGGCATGCTTATTGCCGGTTGCCACGACAATTCCTGGTTCAGCATCTGAGGCTTTGCCGCTAGGTTCGTCTTGATCTTTTTGTTGAGTTTTGTTTGATGAGCGGGTTTGAGCTTCTCTAAGTTGTTGGCCACTTCTAGTGGTGATTGCCTTACATTGCTCATGGCCAGTTCCTCTTGCGACTTCAGTATCGCTAGGTAAATCTCATTGCGGTCTAGTATTCAGATTTTGAGCAGACTGTCCGACTTGATTTTCCAATGATTTGTTTACCGCCTCTTGGTTTTGCAATCTCATCTCGGTCCTGTTAATAAAAGCATCAGTTCTTTTTATGAAGTTACTATTCTCAGCCATATAAGATTAAGTTTTCATCATATAAGCATTTAGAGAATTTTCCAAAGAACTAGATGTTGTCGGTTGTTACTGCGGTAACTGTTGTCGTGGCATATTCTGCTGGAATCCCGATGCTTGTGGATTCTGATTGTTCTGGTTTAGAGCATTGTTGGGATTACTCCATGAAAAATTTGGGTGCTTCTTCCAAGCTAGATTGTATGTATTGGACATCACATTGTTGTTCCGATTGTAATTCCCCACATAGAAGCTGGATTTCGGATTCTGCATACATTCAGAAGAATCATGGTTATCACCACATAACTCACAAAAAGAATCCATTACCTTGACCTCATGTGTGTTGTTTGGTTTTTGCATGTTCTGGACCATCTTGGTTAAAGTGGCCAATTGTGCCGAAATTGAATCTGATGATCCTAGTTCATGTATTGTGGCTTGGCGTCTAACTCCTCCTCTTCTAGTAGAGGGGAATTGATAATCATTCTTGGCTAGCCTGTTTAGAATTTGCATTGCTTCCTCCGGCGACTTATCTAGGAGTATGCCGTTTGTCGAGGCATCTAGCATCATCCTTGTTGGTGTATTCATGGCGTTGTAAAACATTGTTACTTGAGTCTACACCGGGAATCCGTGTAGGGGGCATTTGTGTAGAAGTTCTCTATATCGCTCCCAAGCCTCGTACATGGATTCATCATCTGCCTGCCGAAAAGAAGTAATGTCGTTACGAAGCTTATCAGTCAAATTTGTAGGATTAAATCGAGCAAGGAAATCACGACAAAGATCGGTCCAAGATGCTATTGATATGGCAGGAATGCTATTCAACCATGCTTTCGCCCTATCCCTCAGTGAATAGGGGAATAATCTTAATCGTAAGGCATCGGGGGTGACTCCGTGTATTTTGAACGAGTTGCAAATCTTGAGGAAAGATTTAAGATGTTGCCGTGCATCTTCAATTGCTGAGCCGCCAAATTCACCAATTGTGTTGATCATATTAAACATTACCGGTTTTAACTCAAAGTGGTCGACTTCAATTTCAGGTGTGACAACTCCTGGATTAAGTCCATCAAGGTCTTCCTCAAGATAGTCTCGAATAGTTCTGTTTCGTGCAAGAATCACTCCTCCTCCTGCTGGAACATCTTGATTCATATTGTTGTCTTGATTAGCCATTGCAACTCTTATCCTTCGTCTAAGTCTTTGTAAGGTTCATTCGATTTCTGGATCAAAGGGATATTCTGGTGTAGTCGGTCTCGCCCTGGTCATATACCAATGCAAAACCAAAGTTTGTTAGCCCTTTTAATCTTAAACAAGAAAAGTAAAAAGAAAGTGCAAGAAAATAAAAACAAAGTCGCTATTGCCAATCCCCGGCAACGGCGCCAAAAACTTGTTGCGCGTAATAAGTGCTACGCAATTGTGCAAGTATACACGTTGCAAGTTATAGTATAAAAGATATCGTCTCCCCAGGGATTGGTGCCACTTCAAGAATCTAGTCCCTTGCACTGTAAAAAGTGAAAACAAAAATATAAGATTATAGGAGTTTTAACTAATAACTAATCTAGAAAGCAATAAAGTAAAAGAATAGATGAGATCAAATGAGAGAGATAGGCCAGGTTATCGTGAGTTGAGGTGTGATAGCCGATTGGATCGTCTTGGTAAAAGAGTGCACGAGCAACTCAGTTGCTGTGGCAACTTGCACAACGGGGTTGCCTTGGCAACTAATCGATGGTTGCCTGGGCGACTAGTTGGGCAACTACTTGGGTGTCTGGGCAGCAACCTTCAAGATTCGGCAGAGCGTTCTTCAATGGTTTCTTCTTATCCCTAAGTTGAAACTCTAGCTACTTGTGCATGCCTTGATAATACATCCCTGCGTGAATCAAGGGTGAACAACAACCAATCTTGCGCTCCTCTTAGCCTTTGAAATCCTTAACTTATTCCTAAGCCGGATTAATCTTCACCATCAATAGATTGAATAAAGATCATATTCATTCATTTCTTGAATCTAACTCCCCTGATATTAGATAAATAGATGAAGTTACGAGATCCTCTCCCAATTCACTCGCAAACAAGATAAGAACCAAGAATGAATAAACCTTGAATAGAAAAGTGCAAACTCTTATTACCTAAACAAAATCCAATAGTTTCTCACAACCACAAAACACAATAACCATAGCCAAATAGATTTAGTTCATGGCTAGGTTCCAAAGAAACACAAGATAAATAATCCCTAGCATGAACCCAATCGAACAAGAAAAAAAAAGATGAAGAAGGAAGCTTGTCGAAATCCTCCTTGCCCTAGATGCTTGTCGAAAATTCTCTACTCTTGCTCTCCTTGGAGTTGTCGAAATTCCCCTCTCTTTCTCTCCTTGGAAGTTGACGATATGGCCTCTTATTTATAGGGCTAGGTCAAAGTCCTTCTTTGAGGAGGAAGTTAAGTTGGAATTAAATTATCTTTAAAGAATATAATTCTTTATTATAATTATATTCCTACTAGAACTTCTATCTTCTTGGAATTTAATTTTTCTTTAATCTCTTCATGGAAATCAAATTCCTTTGGGATTGGGCTTTGCTCCACGTCGTCTTGGGCTTGTCTAGTCATCAATTTCGACTACCATATCACCTTTTTTCTTTGTCGACAATTGCCCTGGCAACTGGCTCGACGTCTCCTTCATGCATTGCCCTGGCAACTAGCTCGGCATCTCCTTCATGTATTGCCTTGGCAACTAGCTCTAACCTTGCTTTGGCAAATGATCCTGCACATACACACAAAACACACCAAAGCAACATCTTTTCCCACAAAAACTACCAAGTTATGTAATCAAGCTCAACGATGGAAGGAAACATGGATTAATGCATGAATGGCTAATTATTCAACTAATATGAGCCTAAGTCTAACACTAATATGAGTAAAAAGGGTAAGAAAAATAGTACTTTTGAACACTTATCAATGGGCCTAGCAAAGTACCTTTGGGGCTCGAGTACCTTATGCTTTCGTGAGGATATCGTTCCTTCGTAGGGGCATAAGCGAATGGGTCCCCCTGAATTGAACCCGGTTGAAAGGAGCCTATAATGGGTGATGATTGGGGGCCTTGCTACTCTTGGTAGGGGACAACAAGGACAATTCAGGTACCTCCTAGCACCAACACTGCATGTAGAGAACATAAAGAGACTCACCATTTAGAGCCATGTGGATAACCTAGGTTTTTAGACGAGATGTAAATAAGGTTGTTGTGTTTACCTTATTTAATTTGCCATTTTTGTTTATATATTTATTTATTTTATCCGGTACTGACTCGTTTTCTTTTTTGTTTTGCTTTTTTTTTTTGCATATATCATTGCCTTTGCATTACATAAAGTACTGGATCAAGTGGTTTGCCCGATTAGAAAATCTTTCATCATCGAAAAAGGTATCTTAAGAAGGAGGAACTCAACTTAGCCGTCAGACATTAGTCAGAAGTCAATCAGAGGATTCAAGGTAATAGTTTGCCGAGCGAGCGCATAGTGTCAGGGATACCTACGTGAGCCTTCAGCAGAATGACCTATGTGATCTTACAAGGATTTGGGATGGATGGGATCGAAGACTACAATACTTGTTCTATGATAGTTACGGCGACATAGCACAGTTGATGTATGTCCGGGTCAACCAACCTTTACTCCGAGCCATCTTCCAGCTCTGGAACCTACTTTTTGCTGCTCAAAACTTTTTCCAGGATGAGTGACGATTGGGTTAATGGCCTGATTCAGGTTCGAGGAGACAACCTAGCCTTTGCATGGGAGAGTATCCGAGACATCATACCAGCGCACCCAGATGAGGTAAAGAAGATGAACCTATTCACCTTAGGGATATATGGTTTGGTAATCTTTCCAAGGGTCCTTGGAAACATCAATATAGCCATCCTAGACCTATTTGAGCGTATGAAGCGGAAGGCGAATCCAGTACCGGCAATCTTGACTGAAACTTTCATCTCTTTGAATACAAGCCAGAAGCATGAAGATGGAGGTTTCAGAGGCTGTGCACAGTTACTACAGGTTTTGATTCAGAGCCATATGTGGAAAACACCAACGAGGGTTTTACCGGGAATATCATTCCGAGACTTTTCACCTTTGAGGGAGTACTTAGCCAAGGAATGGCGAGAAGACTGGAACAGGAAGAAATGGACCTGGATCTTTAGTAATATTCAATATGAAGACATAGTGCGGAGAGTTCCGTGGCTCGGCAGGGTTAGTTACTTCCTATACAATTGTTGCGATTATAACTGGTTGATGATGCTAGGACTACATGGTGGAATTGCTTGTGCTCTGCTTTTGGTGTCCTAACAATTCGGATCACGATAATTCATTCTCTTCACCATTGGTTTAAGTCGAAGTGAGTTCCCGTTCAAGGGCGAGTTCAGGGAGAAGGTTCAGACCATCATGAGAGTTTGGGATCACTGTTATTGTATAAGAGTAGAAGGAGATACAAAGCTCATGATTACCTCAGATTACGATCTTTGGAGGTGCCTGATGGTTAATGAAAATATTTCAAAACCCGACCAAGGACCAACCATGTCACTTGAGGAGCATATGAGGATAGTACCGTCTAAGGCAGCCATTTTACGAAATGAACTCGAAGAGATTAAGAAGAAGATGGAGGATTTACAGACTCACCATATGGATGAGCTCTACAAGGTAAGTTTAGAGGTCGATGAATAAGTTGAGACCATCAGGCAATTGAAGAAGCTGAACGCAGATTTGAGTGAGAAAATGCTCTCTATCAGAAACATACTCTCCAGCTTCAAGAAAAGGTGTAGAATGCCAGCCGAAGCCAATTCCTAGCCATAGAGAAGGAAATGATGAACAATATGTGCTTAGTCGAAGAAGAAAGGGAGAGAAGCAAGTGAGCAATCGAGAAAGAGACAAAAAGCTGCAAGTTAGCCATCGAGAGTGAGAGGCGATCTTTTAGGGACGCCATTAGCCAAGAGAAGGAAAGAGCTAGGCAAGAGATCGACAAAGGCAAACAAGCAATCATCTGCGAAAGAGAGAACACTGCCGTTTGGAAGAGAAAATCCATAGGGAGCAGGAATAGACTATTAGAGATGCAAAACTTGTACAACGACATTGTCCAAAGCCTGAACTAGAGTCAAGATCAAAATGCCGAGTTAGAAGGGAGACTAGCAGAGTTAGAGCAGTCCTTTCAGACCTATCGTCCGAGGAATGGTTTCATCGAACTATAAGAATGGGAACGTGAAATTGGTATGTTACGAGCCCACATTGAGTCACTCGAGGCAACCATTCAGGATTATAGTGGGAGAATTAAGGTATTCGAAGAAGCTACAGCAGGTGGAGATAATTATTGGCGGTGAAGACTTCTTGATGCCTCCCAGATGATCCAAGACAGAGACCAGTATTACATAACCCTGATGGCCGAGATACGACAAGTTGCGGGACATGTAATGGATTTAGCTGTAGAAGCCGAAACTCTTCGACCTTTCATAACCTCGCACATGAAAGAAGCACCTAGGTTCATCAAGATGCTCAGGGCTATCGAGAAGTTAGAAGCTAGGGCTAGGGTTTATGTGTAAAACTCTACTTTAATATTTTGTAATCTGGACCCTTTAATTCCCATGAAAGTAGTTCAAAATGGTGATTACCAGCGGAATCAGTACATTTATTTGCATACATTCTTGCATTGCATCATGGCATTTGCATCATTATACATGTTTTCATCTTTTTTTGCAAAATATTAATAGTGTACATATTATGGCAGTGTTAAACTAAAAGATAAGCCGCAACCATTCCACACCCATACTTTACTCGGTTCCAAAGCAAACTAATGGAGGATAGAATAGTCAGTTTGGAAAAAAGGCAGAAGGATTTGGATGTACACTTCGAAGAAGTTAGACAACACCTCGGCGATCAGATCACTCAATCACAAGCTGCGATAGTATCAGACTTAGCTGCATTGCTGGAGAAAAGCTATGGGAAAGAGAAGGTTAAAGACGAGGTGGCCCAGGAACCAGAAGGTATCGCATATCATAGCAAGGTTCAACCAAAGACGCCAAGCCCGATAGGAAGAGTATCATTGACCCTGTTGGGATATCTGCTAGTCTTCAGGGAGGGGCATCTGAAAGCCAACCTATCGATACAGAGGCATTCTACGAAGAAGAGGTGCCAGATCTGAATTTGGTCAAGAAAATTAGAAAAAGAAATAGGAGGAAAGGTTTCGCCTCATGAAAGAAAAGTTCAGAGCACTGCAAACCACAAATGAACAAGGGAATGAGGCTAGTGATTTGAGCCTGGTATCCGACCTTGTTTTCCCACCGAAATTTAAAACTCTGAAATTTGACAAGTATGATGGAACTCCATGTCCTTCCGCGCATGTGACCATGTATTCTCGAAAGATAACAGCCTTCATTAAGGATGAAAAGCTTTTAATCCATTATTTCCAAGATGGTCTAGCTGGAGCAGCACTCCGGTGGTACACCCAATTGAGTAGGGTAAACATCAAGACCTGGAAGGATCTTTCGAAGGCATTCATTGAGCAGTATAAACATGTGAAGAATATGACCCCCAACAGGATCATGTTGGAAAATATGGGGCAGAAGTCTAATGAGAGTCTGCGACAATACGCCCAGAGGTGGCCGCTCAGATCCAGCCACTAATTCCTGAGTATGAGATTACGCCCCTATTCGTGAATACTCTGAAGAGGACACTATTCGATCACCTTATCAATAATACAACTCAGAGCTTTGCCGACTTGATCAGGATTGGTGAGTCTCTCGAATTGGCAATCAAGAGTGGCAGGATTGACAACGGGGATAGCTCTCGAAAGTACAACAAGAAGAGAAATAATGAGGTAAATACCATGAGTACTGATAAGTGTTCAAAAGTACTATTTTTCTTACCCTTTTTACTCATATTATTGTTAGACTTAGGCTCATATTAGTTGCATAATTAGCCATTCATGCATTAAACCATGTTTCCTTCCATCGTTGAGCTTGATTACATAACTTGGCACTTTTTGTGGGAAAAAATGCTGCTTTGGTGTGTTTTGTGTGTATGTGCAGGATCACTTGCCAAAGCAAGGCTAGAGCTAGTTGCCAGGGCAATGCATGAAAGAGATGCCGAGCTAGTTGCCAAGGCAATGCATGAAGGAGAGGCCGAGCCAGTTGCCAGGGTAATTGTTGAAAAAGAATAAGGTGATATTGTAGTCGAAATTGATGACTAGACAAGCCCAAGATGACGTGGAGCAAAGCTAAATCCCAAAGGAGTTTGATTTCTATGAAGAGATTAAAGAAGAATTAAATTCCAAGAAGATAAGAGAAGTTCTAGAAGGACTATAATTATAATAAAGAATTATATTCTTTAAAGATAATTTAATTCCAACTTAGCTTCCTCCTCAAAGAAGGACTTTGACCTAGCCCTATAAATTAGAGGCCATGCCGTCAACTCCAAGGGGAGAGAGAGTGAGAGAATTTTCGACAAACATCAAGGGCAAGAAGGATTTCGACAAACTTCATCCTTCATCTTTTTCTTTCTTGTTCAATTAGGTTCATGCTAGGGATTCTTTATCTTGTGTTTCTTTAGAACCTAGCCATAAACTAAATCTATTTGGATAAGGTTATTGTGTCTTGTGGTTGTGAGAAACTATTGGATTTTGTTGAGGTAATAAGAGTTTGCACTTTTCTATTCAAGGTTTATTCATTCTTGGTTCTTATTCTTGTTTGCGAGTGAATTGGGAGAGGATCTCGTAACTTCATCTATTTATCTAATATCGGGAGAGTTAGATTCAAGAAACGAATGAATATGATATTTATTCAATCTATTGATGGTGAAGATTAATCCGACTTGGGAATAAGTTAAGGATTTCAACGGCTAAGAGGAGCGCAAGATTGGTTGTTGTTCAGCCTTGATTCACGCAGGGATGTATTATCAAGGCATGCACAGGTAGCTAGAGTTTCGACTTAGGGATAAGAAGAAACCATTGAAGAATGCTCTGCCGAACCTTGCAGGTTGCTGCCCAGACGCCGAAGTAGTTGTCCAACTAGTCGCCCAGGCAACCATCGATTAGTTGCCAAGGCAACCCCGTTGTGCAAGTTGCCACGGCAACTGAGTTGCCCGTGCACTCTTTTACCAAGATGATCCAATCGGCTATCACACCTCAACTCACGAAAACCTGGCCTATCTCTCTCATTTAATTACATCGCCTTTTGCTTATTTGCTTTCTAGATTAGTTATTAGTTAAAACTCCTATAATCTTTTACTTTTTACAGTGCAAGAGACTAGATTCTTCAAGTGGCACCAATCCCTGTGGAGACGATATCTTTTATACTATAACTTACAACGTGTATACTTGCACAATTGCGTAGCACTTATTACGCGTAACAAGTTTTTGGCGCCGTTGTCGGGGATTGGCAATAGCGACTTTGTTTTTATTTTCTTGCACTTTCTTTTTACTTTTCTTGTTTAAGATTCTAAGGGCTAACAAACTTTGGTTTTGCATTGGTATATGACCAGGACGAGACCGATTACACTAGAATATCCCTTTGATCCAGAAATCGGACGAACCTTACAAAGACTTAGATGAAGGATAAGAGTAGCAATGACTAATCAAGACGGCAATATGAATCAAGATGTTCCAGCAAGAGGAGGAGTGATTCTTGCACGAAACAAAACTATTCGAGACTATCTTGAAGAAGATCTTAATGGACTTAATCCAGGAGTTGTCGCACCTGAAATTGAAGCCGACCACTTTGAGTTGAAACCGGTAATGTTTAATATGATCAACACAATTGGTCAATTTGGCGGCTCAGCAACTGAAGATGCACGACAACATCTTAAATCTTTCCTGGAGATTTGCAACTGAAGATGCACGACAACATCTTAAATCTTTCCTGGAGACGATATCTTTTATACTATAACTTACAACGTGTATACTTGCACAATTGCGTAGCACTTATTACGCGTAACAAGTTTTTGGCGCCGTTGTCGGGGATTGGCAATAGCGACTTTGTTTTTATTTTCTTGCACTTTCTTTTTACTTTTCTTGTTTAAGATTCTAAGGGCTAACAAACTTTGGTTTTGCATTGGTATATGACCAGGACGAGACCGATTACACTAGAATATCCCTTTGATCCAAAAATCGGACGAACCTTACAAAAACTTAGATGAAGGATAAGAGTAGCAATGACTAATCAAGACGGCAATATGAATCAAGATGTTCCAGCAAGAGGAGGAGTGATTCTTGCACGAAACAAAACTATTCGAGACTATCTTGAAGAAGATCTTAATGGACTTAATCCAGAGTTGTCGCTTTGAAATTGAAGCCGACCACTTTGAGTTGAAACCGGTAATGTTTAATATGATCAACACAATTGGTCAATTTGGCGGCTCAGCAACTGAAGATGCACGACAACATCTTAAATCTTTCCTGGAGATTTGCAACTGAAGATGCACGACAACATCTTAAATCTTTCCTGGAGACGATATCTTTTATACTATAACTTACAACGTGTATACTTGCACAATTGCGTAGCACTTATTACGCGTAACAAGTTTTTGGCGCCGTTGTCGGGGATTGGCAATAGCGACTTTGTTTTTATTTTCTTGCACTTTCTTTTTACTTTTCTTGTTTAAGATTCTAAGGGCTAACAAACTTTGGTTTTGCATTGGTATATGACCAGGACGAGACCGATTACACTAGAATATCCCTTTGATCCAAAAATCGGACGAACCTTACAAAGACTTAGATGAAGGATAAGAGTAGCAATGACTAATCAAGACGGCAATATGAATCAAGATGTTCCAGCAAGAGGAGGAGTGATTCTTGCACGAAACAAAACTATTCGAGACTATCTTGAAGAAGATCTTAATGGACTTAATCCAGGAGTTGTCGCACCTGAAATTGAAGCCGACCACTTTGAGTTGAAACCGGTAATGTTTAATATGATCAACACAATTGGTCAATTTGGCGGCTCAGCAACTGAAGATACACGACAACATCTTAAATCGGACCAACTGAAGATGCACGACAACGCCATGAATACACCAACAAGGATGATGCTAGATGCCTCGACAAACGGCATACTCCTAGATAAGTCGCCGGAGGAAGCAATGCAAATTCTAAACAGGCTAGCCAAGAATGATTATCAATTCCCCTCTACTAGAAGAGGAGGAGTTAGACGCCAAGCCACAATACATGAACTAGGATCATCAGATTCAATTTCGGCACAATTGGCCACTTTAACCAAGATGGTCCAGAACATGCAAAAACCAAACAACACACATGAGGTCAAGGTAATGGATTCTTTTTGTGAGTTATGTGGTGATAACCATGATTCTTCTGAATGTATGCAGAATCCGGAATCTAGCTTCTATGTGGGGAATTACAATCGAAACAATAATGTGATGTCCAATACATACAATCCAGCTTGGAAGAAGCACCCGAATTTTTCATGGAGTAATCCCAACAATGCTCTAAACCAGAAAAATTAGAATGCACAAGCATCAGGATTCCAGCAGAATATGCCACGTCAACAGTTGCCGCAGCAACAACCGACAACATCTAGTTCTTTGGAAAATTCTCTAAATGCTTTTATGATGAAAACTGAATCTTAAATGGCTGAGAATAGTAACTTCATAAAAAGAAATGATGCTTTTATTAACAGGACCGAGATGAGATTGCAAAACCAAGAGGCGGCAATCAAATCATTAGAAAATCAAGTCGGACAGTTTGCTCAAAACCTGAATACTAGACCGCAAGGAGGTTTACCTAGCGATACTGAAGTCGCAAGAGAAACTGGCCATGAGCAATGTAAGGCGATCACCACTAGTAGTAGCCAACAACTTAAAGAGGCTCAAGCCCGCTCATCAAACAAAACTCCACAAAAAGATCAAGACGAACCTAGCGGCAAAGCCTCAAATGCTGAACCAGGAATTGCCACGGCAACCGGCAATAAGCATGCCTTGGCAACCGATGATAAGAATACTTCGACAACTTGTGATAAGCATGCCTCGACAACCCAAGTTGATAATGCCTCGACAACTCCAGTTGTCTCGAAGATATCCGACTTCCACCACCATTCCCAAAAAGGTTGAAGAGACAAAAGCAAGAATATCAATTCAAGAAGTTTCTTGATATCCTAAAGCAAGTCCACATCAACTTGCCATTGGTGGAAGCAATTGAACAAATGTCGAACTATGCAATTTGCTTGAACAGGATAAAGTCTTTGATTTTGATGATTCTTGCACCCAAGCATTTGAAACCATAAAGGAAAAGCTTGCCTCGGCACCCATTGTCGTTCCACCAGATTGGACGCTACCTTTTGAGCTCATGTGTGATGCAAGTGATTTCGCGGTAGGAGCAGTCCTAGGCCAACACACAGGTAAGACCTTTCATGTTATATACTATGCTAGTAAAACTCTTAATAGTACTCAAGTGAATTACACAACAACGGAGAAAGAGTTACTAGCTGTAGTTTTCGCATTTGACAAGTTCCGATCCTATTTGATTGGTAAAAAGGTAATTGTTCATACGGACCATTTGGCAATCAAATATCTATTTGCTAAAAAGGATGCCAAACCTCGTTTGATTCGTTGGATATTACTTTTACAAGAATTTGATATTGAAATTAAGGATGGAAAGGAAAGAAAAATCAAGTGGCGATCACTTATCACGTTTAGAACGCAATAGGGAGGAGGACGCGGATCTAGAGATTTGCGATGCAATTCCGGATGAACAACTTTTTGTTGCTCCGGCAACCATGGATGTGCATGCCTCGGCAACCCTCAACGCCGCGACAGCTCTCGACGTCACAACAGCCTTTGACGCGCACGCCTCGGCAATTTTGGGAGCGATTGGTCACCTTAGGAGAAGACATGCCTCGGAATATATTTTTATTTTACGCTGGATTTAGTTAATTTCCTTGTTTGTGGTATTTTACCTTATGGCCTTACTCACCAAGGGAAGAAGCGGTTCTGCCATGATGCTAAACATTACTTTTGGGACGAGCCTCTTTTGTTTAAACAATGTGCAGATCAAGTTATACGCCGATGTGTCCCTGAAGAAGAGCAGCAAAATATACTCTGGTAATGCTATTCTTCACCCTATGGAGGACATTTTGGAGGAACTCATACCGCGGCCAAAGTTTTGCAATCCGGGTTGTATTGGCCAACATTGTACAAAGATGCCCAAAACTTTTACAAGCAATGTGATCGCCATTATAGGAGCCGGGCAATATCTTTAGACGACATGAGATGCCGCTCTTTTTCAACATTATCGAGGTGGAATTGTTCGATGTATGGGGATCGATTTTATGGGACCTTTCCCATCTTCATTCGGCAACCTCTACATTCTACTTGCCGTTTCTTTTATTATCTAAATGGGTTGACAAAACTGCAAGATCCCCAACAACGATTCCAATTTTTTGCAATGATTCTTCAAAGAAAAATATATTTACACGGTTTGGGATGCCGAGAGCAATTATCAAGTGACAAAGACAAGCATTTTGACAACAAGACTTATTGCCAAGATGTTGCAACGCTTCGACATATCACACAAGATCGCCATGGCATATCACCCGTAAACCAACGGGCAAGATTATAAATTTCCAACCGGGAATTAAAGGGTATACTTTAGAAAGTTGTAAATCCCTCAATGAAGGATTGGTCATTAAGACTAGATGATGCACTTTGGGCATATCGCATCAAAGCCTTTGTTGCATTCAAAACACCCTTAGGTATGTCTCCTTCCGACTTGTCTATGGCAAAACATGCCATCTACCAGTGGAAATCGAACACAAGGCATATTGGGCAATCAAGACCGTAAATATGGATTGGGAAAGTGCCGGACAAAAGCGTTTGTTGGACCTCAACGAGATAGAATAATTCCGTGCTCTCGTCTATAACAATGCATGAATCTACAAGGAGAAAACAAAGCAATGGCATGAGAAGAAACTATTGTCGCGGCAATTCATGCCATGGCAACTAGTTCTCTTATTCAATTCTTGGCTAAAACTTTTCCCGGGAAAGCTGAAATCAAGATGGTCGGGACCATTCGAAGTTGTCAAACCATTCTCCCATGGTGCCGTGATAATCAAGTCCATCACTGACAAACATGAATTCAAAGTTAATGGACAAAGATTGAAGCACTACAATGGTGCCCATATGGAACGTAACAAAGAATTGGTCACCTTAGGAGATGCATGAACTCGGCTATCAACTCCGGGACACTTTGAAGCACTCTTGCAACCATTGGCGATCCACCTAAGGTAAATTAAAGACCAGCAACTAATGTTCATGCGGTACATGAAGGAGCAAAACAATGCCATCACCCAAGTCATCCTAGAAAAGTACCCGGACAACCGCGTGCCGTTCCCAATCTTTTATGCCGAGATCCTTGCCCTGGCAACCAATAAAGCAGTCGCCACGGCAACCGCAACAGATGATGCCGCGGTAACCTACATCATGCCTGCACAAGTAGATGCCACGGCAACCAAAGCTAAAGACATCCCGGCAACCACTGCAAAAGCCAAAGGTAAAGCACCTATGCCCGAATCAACTCCTACGGAATCATTGTCTGATTTTTTCAGATTCGGACGAGTCCTCCATTTCACCAACAAAGACCGCACCAATTGAATCCTCCAAGAGAAAAGCCAATGACATTGATGAAGAGGACGATGAGGACAACCCCGTACGAGGATCGATTCCACCACCGGCAACAAGGAAACAACCATCGTGTTCAAGCAAGAGAATCAAGACACCGACCAAAAAGAAACTAATCATCCACGACGGCGAACTCTCAGAGTAAGTCCTCGTTTGCATTTTATTTTTCGTTATTTTTATTTAATACATGCATTGAGGACAATGCCTCACTCGAGTTTGGGGGGATTGTTATTAGTAGTTACCATGTTTAGTTACATTCATCTTAAGTATTACATTTAGGATACATAAATTGCTTGCCATGCCTTTAGTTGGAACAAGAATTGCCTAGATTTGATGAATATCCGATGATGACTTTGCCAATGCACTTAATTGATAGAAGTTTTATTCTAGGATAACCATGGAAAAATATCGAATTTTACTATGATGCTAAATTTGATGAAACACTGTTGTGGTTTGATTGATTTAAGGAATTCTAGTGAACTTAGGTTGATAATTAAACAAATTGGGGGATTAGAATAAAAATTGGATGAATGCTAGAGGTGCCCGAAATTGGCTCTAGCATGTGCTAAAAAATTGATCGCTAGAGGTGCCCGAAATTGGCTCTAGCATGTGCTAAAAAATTGATCGCTAGAGGTGCCAGAAACCGGCTCTAGTATGTGCTAAAAAATTGACGCTAGAGGTGTCCGAAACCGGCTCTAGTCGAATAAATTAATTAACTTAAGAAAACTAAAAACAAAACACTAGAGGTGCCCAAAACTGGCTCTAGTTAAAACATGTTAAAAAGAACTCAATGAAGTAATTTGAAAACCTCTTGTTTGCATAGAATCTGAAAAATCAACTTGCACACAACTCCGCACACGCTCACAAGCATTATAGTTTGATTCCGAGTAACTCCTAAGTTTTCTGAAAAATGAAAAGCCAATCATACTTTGTGCCCCGGTTCTGAGAATTGAAATCAAGTTCAAAGCTAAGTTTGTGAAAATTGAAGTCTTGGCAGGTAATTATTAGTTTGCATTGCTTGAGGACAAGCAATAGTTTGAGTTTGGGGGTGTGATAAGTGTTCAAAAGTACTATTTTTCTTACCCTTTTTACTCATATTATTGTTAGACTTAGGCTCATATTAGTTGCATAATTAGCCATTCATGCATTAATCCATGTTTCTTTCCATCGTTGAGCTCGATTACATAACTTGGTAGTTTTTGTGGGAAAAGATGCTGCTTTTGTGTGTTTTTGTGTATGTGCAGGATCACTTGCCAAAGCAAGGCTAGAGCTAGTTGTCAGGGCAATGCATGAAGGAGATGCAGAGCTAGTTGCCAGGGAAATGCATGAAGGAGACGTCGAGCCAGTTGCCAGGGCAACTGTCGACAAAGAATAAGGTGATATGGTAGTCGAAATTGATGACTAGACAAGCCCAAGATGACGTGGAGCAAAGCTAAATCCCAGAGGAGTTTGATTTCTATGAAGAGATTAAAGAAGAATTAAATTCCAAGAAGATAGGAGAAGTTCTAGAAGGAATATAATTATAATAAAGAATTATATTCTTTAAAGATAATTTAATTCCAACTTAACTTCCTCCTCAAAGAAGGACTTTGACCTAGCCCTATAAATTAGAGGCCATGCCGTCAACTCCAAGGAGAGAGAGAGGAGAGAATTTTCGACAAGCATCAAGGGCAAGGAGGATTTCGACCAACTTCATCCTTCATCTTTTTCTTTCTTGTTCAATTAGGTTCATGCTAGGGATTCTTTATCTTGTGTTTCTTTGGAACCTAACCATGAACTAAATCTATTTGGCTAAGGTTATTGTGTCTTGTGGTTGTGAGAAACTATTGGATTTTGTTGAGGTAATAAGAGTTTGCACTTTTCTATTCAAGGTTTATTCATTCTTGTTTGCGAGTGAATTGGGAGAGGATCTCGTAACTTCATCTATTTATCTAATATCGGGAGAGTTAGATTCAAGAAACTAATGAATATGATCTTTATTCAATCTATTGATGGTGAAGATTAATCTGACTTAGGAATAAGTTAAGGATTTCAACGGCTAAGAGGAGCGTAAGATTGGTTGTTGTTCACCATGGATTCACGCAGGGATGTATTATCAAGGCATGCACAAGTAGCTAGAGTTTCAACTTAGGGAGAAGAAGAAACCATTGAAGAACGCTCTGCCGAACCTTGAAGGTTGTTGCCCAGACGCCCAAGTAGTTGCCCAACTAGTAACCCAGGCAACCATCGATTAGTTGCCAAGGCAACCCCATTGTGCAAGTTGCCACGGCAACTGAGTTGCCCGTGTACTCTTTTACCAAGACGAACCAATCGGCTATCACACCTCAACTCACGATAACCTGGCCTATCTCTCTCATTTAATTACATCGCCTTTTACTTATTTTCTTTCTAGATTAGTTATTAGTTAAAACTCTTATAATCTTCTACTTGTGTTTTCTTTTACTTTTTACAGTGCAAGAGACTAGAATCTTAAAATGGCACCAATCCCTATGGAGACGATATCTTTTATACTATAACTTGCAACGTGTATGCTTGCACAATTGCGTAGCACTTATTACGCGCAACAAGTACTTACAATGCTCCAAAGAACTTCACGGTCTCTCAGTTGCAAGCATCTACAGGGAAGGCTCAGAACCCAAACTAGAGAGAAGGGAAAGCTCCAAGAAAAGAACAAGAGAAAGCATCATTTACTCTGTTTCCAGTCTCTTACACTGAGCTTTATTCTCAGTTGTACAAAGCTAATTTGGTCCGCCCATACTATGTTACTCCATTCAAACCCCTATTTCCATCATGGTATGATCCTAACGCGCATTGCAATTATCATGGCGGTGCCCCTGGTCACTCCATAGAAAATTGCCTCACATTTAAGAAACTTGTCTGATTAATTCTGGGGTATTAAAGTTTGAGGAACCAAATGTGGCCACTAACCCGTTACCTAATCACGGGAACCGCAGAGTAAACGCTATCGAGGAATACTCTGCTAGGAAGGCCAAGAAAGATTTGTCAGAAATCAAGTCTCACTTACAATGGGTGTTCCAAAAATTATGCATGGCCCGCTTAATTGACAGGGGTATGATAGTGGTGCAGAAAGGATATAGAGCTTATTGTGAGTTCCACCAGGATGAGGGACACGGCATTCAACAATGTGAAGAATTCAGGAGGTTGATTCAATAGCTGATGGACAGTAAGAAGATAGAGTTCTTTGAGGAGGTAGCAGGAAGGAAGGGGTTAGATGTATGTGCATCGGATAGCCCCAACATCAAGTATGGAGTGGACAGACCCTTTGTCATCCCATCCAGACCAAAGAAAGCGAGTTCATCTCAAAGAGAAGCTGTAAAGGTGGCCCCTAAAATTATTATCTCAGCACTTGCCCCGTTCCCGTTCAAAGACATGCGGTGAACTTCTTGCAATTACGCTGCCAACGTGACTATACCAGAAGAGTCAAAGCTTGGAGGAGAAAGAATAAATGGTAGAAGAGGAGCCAACACAGAAAGATGAACAGATGAAGAAAGATGAAAGTGACAGCGAAGTAGGCTACTTCACGAGGAGCAGCAGGTGCTGCTCTTCGGATACTTTAAAATCTGCTGAAGCTGCAAAAGATAAGGAAGAAGGTATATCAACTGACCCTGTGAAGATATTTGGCGAGGAGCCCCTACAAAGGTTAATGATTCGCTAACTGAGGCTCAAGCACAAGAACTTCTGAAGTTCCTGAGGCACAATGGATACAATGTAGTGGAGCAACTGCGAAAGCAACCAACAAGGATTATGGTGTTGGAGTTGCTTTTGAGTTCGGAGAAGCATCGCGATGCATTGTTAAAGGTGTTAAACCAAACGTTTATACCTGGTGACATCTCTGTATCTAAGCTGGACAGAATAGTGGGGCATTTCACTATATACAACCATATCACATTCAGCGATGACGAGATCCCGGAAGGAGGCATGGGGTCCACCAAAGCTCTCAACATCACTACCCACTGCAAATGTATGTTTTGCCAAGAGTACTGATTGATAATGGGTCAATGCTAAACGTACTATCAATGGTAACTCTGCAAAATTTACCGGAGATGACTCCCACATGAAACCCTGTCACAACACTGTGAGAGCCTTTGACGGTACTCAAAGGGGAGTTCTTGGAAAGATCGAGGTACCTTTGTTGATCGGGCTGATAGAGTACACAATTGATTTCGTGGTAATGGACATAAAACTGACCTACAATTTCTTATTGGGAAGACCATGGATTCACTCTACGAGAGCCGTTCCCTCGTCACTCCATCAAAAATTAAAATTTGTGATCGAAGGCAAGTTGGTCACTATAGAGGCTGAGCAATAGATCATCGCCTCGGTAACTTCAGATGCCTCATACATCTAGAATGATGAAGATGCCATGGAATGCTCTTTCTAAGCATTGGAGCTTGTAAATGCTACTTTTGTTGTGGAAGGTAATCGGATTCCTAGCCCCAGATTATCCAACTGCACTAAGATGACCGTTTCTGAAATTTGGGCCGATGAGTCAAAACAGGAAGAGGGCTAGGAAGGAAATTGCAAGAAAGCCTACGACCCATAAGCGTCATCACCAAGAAAGATCATTTTGGGCTTGGCTACAAACTGAGTACGCAGCAAGGAGAGAGGAATACATAAAAAAAAAAAACAAATGTGGGCTAGACTCAAGGGAGAAGATATTCCACGGAGACTGATGTTTTTCCCTCATATAAATGATATTTTTGTCTTTGGAGGAATTGACCATACAGAACAAGAACTACAAAAAGCAATTCGAGAAAATGACATACTTAACGAGGATGAGATGTTCAGTGAATCGCTTGAAGGGATGTCCATCAATATGATATCTGAAGTCGACAATGATAGCAGCGTGTTGACCAGCATCTACCCTTGCCGTCCCAGAGAAACTCTCAATAATTGGAGCTAAGTTGATCTACCTATAATCTTTAGGGCTAGATCAGAGTAATGCTCCAAACCAACCTTTTTCTTTTGCCCATAGGCAATGAGGATCTTTTGTGTAGGGCAACTATGTTAACCATTTTGCTTGCAATAAAACAATGTCTTCCTCATTTTCTCAAATAGAAAACATTTCATTTATTTCATTCATTCATTCATTCATCACTCATATTCATTTAATTCATTTAAAAATCATTCTCTTCCCAATACATTCATTCTCATTTCATGCAGGGTCCCCATAATTAACTGTATGAATGATTCTGAATCCAATCCCGAGGTAGATTTCGAACGCCCAGAGACCTTGTTAGAAATTGAAGAGGAGGAAGACGAGGCAAAGTGCGAGGTTTCTGAGGAGTTGGTAAGGATGATGGCTAATGAAGAAAGGCAAATCATGCCCCACCAAGAAGAAACAGAAATTGTGAATTTGGGAAGTGATGAGGAGAGAAAAAAAGTGAAAATCGGGACTACGTTTTCCTCAAAAAACAGGCATGAACTGATAGCCTAGCTCCAAGAGTTCAAGGACGTCTTTGCCTGGACTTATCAAGATATGTCGGGGTTGAATACAGACATAGTGATGCACAAGCTGCCAACGAGGCCAAAATGCAAACCAGTCCAGCAAAAGCTCAAAAGAATGAGGACTGACATGCTACTAAAGATCAGAGAAGATGTGAAAAAGCTGTTTGATGCTGGCTTTTTGGAGGTTGCCAAATACCCTGAATGGGTTGCAAACATCGTACCATTTCCAAAGAAGGATGTGAAGGTCCTCATGTGTGTAGATTACAGGGATCTCAATCGAGCAAGCCCTAAAGACAATTTCCCTCTGCCACATATCGACACGTTGGTTGACAATACCGCGAGATACTCATTGTTCTCATTCATGGATGGTTTCTTAAGATACAACCAGTTAAATATAGACCCAGAAGACATGGAGAAGACTATATTTGTAACCATGTAGTGCACGTTTTGTTATAAGGTGATGCCCTTCGGACTCAAGAATATAGGGGCGACTTATCAAAGAGCGATGGTGACTCTTTTCCACGATATGATGCACAAAGAGATAGAAGTATATGTGGATGATATGTGTTAAGTGTTCAAAAGTACTATTTTTATTACCCTTTTTACTCATATTATTGTTAGACTTAGGCTTATATTAGTTGCATTATTAGCCATTCATGCATGTTTGCATTGTTTCCTTGGTGGACAAGCTTGATTTCATATTTTGCTTAATTTTGTGGAAAAAGATATTGCTTTGGTGTGTTTTTGTGTGTGCAGAATCAGTTGCCAAAGCAAGGCTAGAACCAGTTGTCAGGGCAATACAAGAAGGAGAAGCCGACGTAGTTGCCAGGGCAGTGCAAGAAGGAGATGCTGATGCAGTTGCCAGGGTAGTGCATGAAGGAGATGCTGACGCAGTTGCCAGGGCAATTGTCGATAAGGGATAAGATGATGTGGCACTCGAATTGATGACTAGATAAAGCCTAATATGACATGGAAGAAGATAAATCCTAGAAGAATTGGAGATTCAGAGAGAGATTAAATCCCAAAGAAGATAGAAGAAGATCTAGAAGGAATTTAAATATAATAAATAATTATATTTTTTTAAAGTATTTAATTCCAACTTAACTTCCTCCTCAAGAAAGACTTTGACCTAACCGTCTCCTATATAAAGAACCTCTAACTGCCTATTTCAACAAGCTGTGAGGGATAGTACGATTGAGAGAGAATTTAAGAGGGCTGATCGATTTCTTCTTCTTCTTTGCTTCCATTAGATTCATGGTTTGGGGATTATTCTTTGTATATATTTTGAAACCAACCATGAACTAACTTGATTGGTTGGGGCTTTTGTGTTTTTGTGGTTGTGAGAACGTTTGGATTTTGTTTAGGTAATAAGAGTTTGCATTTTCAATTCAAGGTTTACTCATTCTTGGTTTTTTTCTTGTTTGCGGGTGAATTGGGAGAGGATCTCGTAATTCATCTATTTATCTAATATCGGGATAGTTATATTCAAGAGATGAATAAGTATGGTTTTTATTCAATCTATCAATGATGAAGACTAATCCGGCTTAGGAATAAGTTTAGGATTTCAATGGATAAGAGGAGCGCAAGATTGTTTGTTTTCCACCCTTGATTCACGCAGGGATGTATTGTCAAGGCATGCACAATTAGCTAGAGTTTTGACTTAGGGATAAGAAGAAATCATTGAAGAACGCTCTGCCGAACCTTGAAGTTGCTGCCCAGTCGCCCAAGCAGTTGCCCACGCAACCGCTCGATTAGTTGCCAAGGAAACCTAGCTGTGCAAGTTGCCCTTGCACTCTTTTACCAAGACAATCCAATTGGCTATCACTCATCAACTCACGATAACTTGGCCTACTCTCTCTCATTTGTTTACATCTTTATTTTATTTACTTGCTCTTTTACTTTACTCGTTAAAATCAACTTCTACTATCAATTGTCTTTTTACTTTTACAGTGCGATAACTAAAGCAAAGTGGCCCAAACCAACCTGTAATAACTCATTTTTGACCGGGTTTTAGTGTTATTAGTGTTATTATAATAGTAAAATTATTAATATAAAAAATCAAAAAATATATTATTAAAAAAAAGAGAATTTGAGTGGCCCTGCAATGGCCACGTCACCCCAATTACCCACCCCATGCCTATAAATACAAGGCATGGGGCAGGCAATTCCACGCCAATTGAAGAGGAAAATTCACGCCCAATTTGGCCAATAAATTGGCTATACAATTGGCACCCCAAATAGTGGTTAGGCGTTTACCCTCGGATAACGGGGCCTTTAAAATTTATTCGCAATCATAACCGAATTTTAAACTAATTGTCATTTTAACCCAAAAAATCTAATATTAATAAAGCGGTAATTATTAAAGTACCAATTTTGGGCGGTGTAGGGGTGCTAATCCTTCCCTATCCGTAACCGACTCCCGAACCCAATAGTTTTTGAATCTCTGGTTTTATGGTGTCTGGCCTACCTATGTGGCCGGTGGCGACTCCAATTTTTAAATAAAATGCGGTTTTTTAAAACCCCACGGAATAAATATTTTATATCCAAAAAATCACAAACACCTTCGAAAACCCTCGTTTTTTTTAGCGATAAAAAAAAGACATCGCTACAGATGACGACTCCGCTGGGGACAATTTTTTGTTTTTCGAAAACAAGAAGAGAGTCAAGCTTTTTAAAATAATTACCGCTTTATTAATATTAGAAATTCTGGGTTAAAGTGACTATTAAATTAACATTCGATTATAATTGCGCGTTTATTTTAACGCATTTAAAATATGGCATATAAACCCATTTTCTTTAAGTGGGGGGAAAAAGCTAATGCTTTTGTGGAGATATCGTTCTCCGTATGGGCCTAGCAAGTACCTTCGGGGCTCGAGTACCTTATGCTTTCGTAAGGATATCGTTCGTTAAAGACGGGCATAGCGAATGGGTCCCCCGAATTGAACTCGGTTGAAAGGAGCCTATAATGGGTGATGATCGGGGGCCTTGCTACTCTTAGTAGAGGACAACAAGGACAATTCGGGTACCTCCTAGAACCAAGACTGCATGTAGAGAACATATAAAACCCCACCCCTTTAGAGCCATGCGGATAACCTTAGGTGTTTTAGACGGGATAAATAGGGTTTTTTGTTTGTTTACCTTATTTTATTTGTCCTTTTATTTATGTATTTATTATTTTTATCCGGTACTAACTCATTTTTGTGTTTTATTTTTATTTTTATTTTACACATACTTTTGTTGCATTATCATTGCATCCACATTACATAGAGGCGTTGATTCAAGTGGTTTGCCCGATTAAAAAATCTTTCATCATGGAAAAAAGGTGTCTTAAGAAGGACATCATCGATCCAGTCGCGTGACATCGGTCAGAGATTACTCAACAGATCCGACGTAACAATTTGCCGAACGAGCGTGTAGTGCCAAACTATACACACGAGACCCTGATGGTGGACATACGACGAGTTGCAAGGCGTGTGAATGACTTAGCTACCGAAGTTGCGGCTCTCCTACCTTTCGTAACCCCGGACATGGAAGAAGCACCAAGGTTTATCAAGTTGCTCAGAGCTATCGAGGAGCTAGGAGGTAGAGCTAGGGATTATGTGTAGAACTTTATTTTGTAATTAAGACTTTGTAATAGACTCTTTTTTTAATAGGGACTCCTTTTGTAATATGGATCTTTTTGTAATTTGGACCCTTTAATTCCCATGAAAGTCGTTCGAAAGGGTGATTACCAGCGGAATCAACGCCTTTATTTGCATTCATGTTGCATATCATGACACGGTGTTGATTCAAGAATAGTTCATTAAAAGGCTTTCAAAATAGAAAAAGTCTGCTTTGCCGGGAACGATAATATTACAGTATCAAGTTAGGCCGTGCAAAGACCAATCGCGAAAGAAGACGGTACGACAATAAGGCACGTGCGACACAGAAGATTTAGTCAGGGCCGTAGAACCCCAATTTTAAATCTTCACATTTGACCATTTTTAAAATTCTCAGATTTTAATTTAACTCATTAAAAAAATTGAAAATATTATTATTTGGCTTTGAAACTTCACCTCTCATAAAAACTTTCAGAATAATAATAATAACAAAAAAGAAACCTAAAAGTTTCATTTTTAAGTAAGTTAAAATTTTTGATAATAAAAATGGGGAAATTTTTAAACCAAATGATCTTTGAGAATTTTAATTTAAACCCTAAATTTTTTTAAAGTACTCCCTTAGGACCGATAGAATCCAACCCTGTTTAGACGTATTATTCGTTTGCACCCAGAAAAGATCTTATCTGCATTATGCCTACACTTGTTGATGCCATTTTTAGAAGCCACAAAAATAAAGATCATGACGTCACGAGTCCATAGAATAGAATAAGAAGAGAAGACGAATTCATTCATCATCCTGAAGACGACGTCGAGACGTGGAGCACAGGTTTTGCTTCCCGAAGTCAAGATCTTCAGAAGGAAGCTAACTGTCACCTGTAATTCATTATTAGTTTCTTGTAACCAGACATTTTTCTATTGATTGAAAGTCTTTTAAGGACTGTTCGAGAATCAACACCGCATTTGCATTCATGCATTGCATTGCATTACATTGTACAATCATGACATATTTTACATAACACTATCACTACCTTGCATAAATTTTTTGGGGGGGTAATCCAAAGAACAATTAGAGTTTTATCGTGAATAAAAGAATTGAACACACTCAAAAATCAAGATTCGAGCAGTTAAAAGATGGACTCGAGAGAAAAAGAAGTTTGATGCCTTTAATACAAGAAAACTCTGTTTGAGCCCCGATTTGGTCGTTCCTCCGGATTCCAAAGATTTCAAGATTTGCACATAATAAAGGAAAAGATACCCCAAGATTCGTGTGACCATATTCTACAAAAAGGATGGGGGGCTACAGGACCTACCGTGATATGATATGCTTTGGACCCAGCACCAAGTCGTCAGTATCTCCAGAGTACGAAGATGAAACCTGATGAAAGCTTCAAGGAATGTGCTTTGAGGTGTATGTGTTTAGCAACCCAAATGCAGCCTCCCGTAGATGAAGAGGAAAGTGAATTCCATGCCATCTTTCTTATTTCTTCTTTGATAAGGTGCTCGGGAAAATGAATACCAGCTTTGAGGACTTCATGACAGTCGGAGAGAATCGAACATGCACTCCGGGACCTAAGTTTAAAGACCATACCTGCCTAGGAGCAGAAGGAAACAAAGAGATAAATGGGTACCACTTTCAAAACATTGAGGCGATGGGGCATGACACTAAGAAATTTGGGGTCGTTAAAAAAAATCAAGAAGCTGGTCAATGAGGGAGTCATGACGAGAGAATTGATCCAGCGGTGAAAAAAAAAGAGGAGAGGCAACCCTACACTACTTTGGAAGTGGCATAATGAGTCAGTACCCTTGAGATAATCCAAAGGTCCCTACAGTTTTCTCATCATCTCACAAAGAAATTCTAAAAAAAAATCATTGTTTATTAGAATTAAAAATTACATTTCCATTTAGAAAAGCATTTTTACATTCTAGATTCTTTAAACTTTTTATTTTTATGGGGTAGTTTTCCCATATGCATATACATGCATTTTTTAATGGATGTATGTATATATCATTTCTATACCAGGTCCTCGAATTTTGAATGCAGCAGTACATTTGCTTCAAACCCAAAGATCAACTCTAAGTTGCATATATTTAGAAGAGATTGAATGTTGTGGTGATACTGTAAATGTGAGTATCTGCTAGTTTACTTAGGCCAACAGAGGAACAAAAGCGAGTGTTTAGACAATGGGCAGTTCCTATTTTAAGAATTTATCTTCTCAGGCACTTGTCGTTTAAGATCCTTGAAATGAAAATTGACCCTAAACCTCTACCCCCTGAAGGCATTCTCAGGACATTTGTGAATATGACAACGAATTTTGTTCTTTTACTTTACCAGAAGACACAAATGAGACCATACAGATTGGATACGAAGATCAGAAGAAAGTGGTTGAAAACATGGATATGTCCAAACAAAAAGCCAAAAAGAAGATAAATGGTAATCAGAAGGCTGAAGCAATCCAGATCGAGTAAATATCAGAAGAGCTGCAGAGAGGCAATTAACTCCGAGCGGAAGATCGCATCAATACCCAGTATAGATCCGTGTTGATTCAAGGATACATTCATAGACTCGAATAAGAAGAAAGAGATTCAATGCTAAAAACCCAGAATGAACAGTCTAAAAAAAGAGAAAAAAGAAAATGAAAGAAAGAAAGAATACAGTCTATGTTTCACACACAGATCAAACAATACAAGAACGAGACTTCAACTATGAGCAAGAGATAGAAGGAATCCACATTTCAAGTAAACATCAGTTTTGAAAATTAGTATAGAAGCTCGAATTGAAGCCAAGTCAAGACAAGTCGGCCCAAAGATTGCCAATTTTGAAAAAAGAAATGACCTCTAGGGTGAAATCCCAAAAATGGGTAGTCTAGAGTGATCCTAAAAATGAAGAAATAGAGTAGTCTACCTGAGCCTGCTGGCATCAATATCCAACCAAAACACACTGAAGGAAGTGACCTCTAGGGTGAAAACCCAAAAATGGGCAATCTAGAGCGATCCAAGAGAAAAGGTGAAAAAGAAAAAAGAAAAAAGAGAGAAAAAAGAAAGCAAGAATAACATTTCATCTGGGCGTGCCAATCACAAGAATTCCTAGAAATGTATTCGTAGTTCTTCAAGAAATCTCAGTTCCGAGGAGTTTTGGAGGATCAAACATTCTTGAACAGAAAACGAACATCAGTATATAGCCAGAATGCAAGGCAGCATACAATAAAAAGAAAGGAAATGAACTCTAGGGTGAAAACCCGAAAACGGACAGTCTAGAGTGATCCAAAAAAAAAAGGAATAATGGGCATATCCAAGTTACAAAAGTACAGAAATACTGTTTCACTTAACCATAAACCAAAGTCCTACATTACAAGCCCCAAAGACCATTATGGTCATCCATAGATATCCAAGTTGAATGAGAATGTCTTCAGATTTCATTCCGCCTATAAGGGTTAACTTTTCTTCAAGGAACGTCAAACTTCGAAGTGCTTGATCGACACCCAAATGAGGGAAGGATGGGGCATGGTGAGATAGTGAGATTAAGAGAGCCACCTTAAACGGGCCTATTAGACCAGAAGAAACTATACATTGGCATATATCTTCACAATGGTCAAGATCTTCTAAATATGCACTTCATTAGAGTTGATCTCTGGCAACTTGAAACAGATGCGCTATGGTGTTTGATATTTCGGGGGCAAACATGTTTTAAAAGGTTTGACATTTTCTCCCAAAGTTTTGATGTTTACCATTTCCCCCAAACATTAGTTTTTAAAAATGTTTGGCAATACACGTTGAGTTTTGTTTACCATTCTCCAAGCATTATTTTATAAAAAATGTTTGGTCCTTAGAAAAAGAAAAAGATGTTTACCATTTGTTCCAAACAATGTTTTCAAAATGTTTGGTATCCCCTCCAAGTTGTGATTTTCAAAATGATTGTTATCTTTTCAAACAATCATTATTTGTTGAAATATACACAAGTAAATTGCCTTTTGCTTTACTTTAAAAATGAATGATGATGAGATTTAAAGCATAGGGACCGAGAGTTAGTTCCCGTCGAAATGCTACAAGAAGATCAAGGAAGAGCTCAAGGGATGAAAGCATCTTGGCTCACCCTGGTGACTAGAAATAGATCAAGGCTCTATAGGATGGGCCAGAAAATTCAAAGCAGTGGAGCCCGTGGTTGAATGGGGCAACGCCAAGCCAAGAAGATGACAAGGGTTCTTATAAGAATAATATAAGAACCAGAAGATCATTTATGAAGACGGGTGATAACCCTAAAGACAAGAAAGCCTTCAGCACAAAAGGTTTAAAAGCATGTTCAAATGAGGATTTAAGAGCATACAGTAAAGCAGTAAATAGATGAAGAGATTTGAGGAACGAACTTTCAGGGTGTAAGGCTTTAGAACAAAAAGGCTAAAAGAAAAAGAGAGAAAGAAAGAGAAAAAAGAAAAAGAAAAGAAAGAAACCATTACATTGCATGCATCATATAGATAGGGGCTTGTCAATTTTTGCTTATTTTGGACAGGTACCTGAAGAATTATCAAAGAACATTAAGAAGTGGATTTCATTGAAGAAGTTTTGGCAGCCATTTTCAGCATGAGTCCCTAAATCTGAAGAAGTTTTGGAGGCCATTTTCGGCGTGAGTCCCTAAATTGAAGAAAGTTTTGGCGGCCATTTTCGGCGTGAGTCCCTAAATTGAAGAAAGTTTTGGCAGTCACCTTCGGCATGAGTCCCTAAAGTTTGAAGAAAGTTTTGGTAGCCACCTTCGGCGTAAGTCCCTAAAGTTTGAAGAAAGTTTTGGCGGCCATTTTCGGCGTGAGTCCCTAAATTTGAAGAAATTTTGGCGGCCATTTTCGGTGCGAGTCCCTAAATTTGAAGAAGTTTTGGCGGCCATTTTCGGCGTGAGTCCCTAAATCTGAAGAAGTTTTGGCGACCATTTTCGGCGTGAGTCCCTAAAGTTTGAATAAAGTTTTGGCAACCACCTCGGCGTGAGTCCCTAAAGTTTAAAGAAAGTTTTGGCGGCCATTTTCGGCGTGAGTCCCTAAATTTGAAGAAGTTTTGGCGTCCATTTTCGGTTTGAGTCCCTAAATTTGAAGAAGTTTTGGCGGCCATTTTCGGCGTGAGTCCCTAAATTTGAAGAAGTTTTGGCAGCCACCTTCGGCGTGAGTCCCTAAAATTTGAAGATTGGTAGCCATTTTCGGTGTGAATCCCCGAATCTGAAGAGACATCGATGGCCATCGTGGTGTGAATCCCAAATGAGAAGATAGTGTTTTCACATATAAAAGGCATATGTTTCCAAGCTCGAGAGAGAGGTTCTATATAGGAAGAATCCTCCGTTCCGAGGCTTCAAAAGCTGGAAGTTCTATATAGGAAGGAATGACAGTTCCAGGGTGAAGACTAGCAGTTCTATATAGGAAGAACTCCCAGTCGAAGGAATTCACCCATGACACACAAGATTATATAGGAAATCCTGTTGTATCAAAAGCGAAGAGTTCTATATATGAAGGGCTCCGAGCTTCAATGTCTTAGAGTAAAAGATTCTATATAGGAAGAATCCGTAGCACCAAGATTTCAGACGCCAAAAGTTCTATATAGGAAGGACCGACGGCTCCAAGGTGAATACTCGCAGTTCTATATAGGAAGAACTCCCAGTCGAAGGAATTCACCCATGATACACAAGGTTTTATATAAGAAAACCTGTTGTGTCGAAAGCGAAGAGTTCTATATAGGAAGGGCTCCAAGCTTTATTGTCTTAGAGTAAAAGATTATATATAGGAAGAATCCGTAGCTCCAAGATTTCAGAAGCTAAAAGTTCTATATAGGAAGGACTTACAGCTCGAGGTGAAGACTCTTGATTCTATATAGGAAGAACTCCCGATCGAAGGAATTCACCCATGATACACAAGGTTTTATATAGGGAAAAACCTGTTGTGTCGAAAAGCGAAGAGTTCTATATAGGAAGGGCTCAGAGCTTTATTGTCTTAGAGTGAAAGGTTCTATATAGGAAGAACCTGTAGCTCGAGATTTCAGACGCCAAAAAGTTCTATATAGGAAGGATTTGCGGCTCGGGGTTTGAAGACTAGCAGTTCTATATAGGAGGAACTCCTAGTCGGAAGAATCCATCAGCGACGCAAAAGGTTTTATATAGGATAAACCAGCGTTAAAGGCGAAGAGTTCTATATAGGAAGGACTCCAAGCTGCACCGTCTCAGAATGAAAAGTTCTATATAGGAAGGACTGACAGCTCTAGGGTTTGAAGACTAGCAGTTCTATATAGGAGGAACTCCCAGTCGGAAGAATCCATCAGCGACGCAGAAGGTTTTATATAGGAGAAACCAGCGTTAAAGGCGAAGAGTTCTATATAGGAAGGACTCCAAGCTGCACTGTCTCAGAATGAAAAGTTCTATATAGGAAGGATTGACAGCTCCAGGGTTTGAAGACTAGTAGTTCTATATAGGAGGAACTCCCAGTCGGACGAATCCATCAGCGACGCAGAAGGTTTTATATAGAAACCAGCGTTGAAGGCGAAGAGTTCTATATAGGAAGGACTCCAAGTTGCACCGTCTCAGAATGAAAGGTTCTATATAGGATGGACTCATAACTCGAGGCTTCAGAGTGAAGGGTTCTATGTAGAAAAAGCCTATAACTCCAAGATCGGAAGGTGACGAAGCTCTATATAGGAAGAACTTACGAGCCTGAAGATTCAGCTAAGGAAGAGCGGATAGTTCCAGAAGAACACGTGATTCCGAAGCCAAAGATGAGAAAGTAGTTAAAAAATGAGTGCTTTTGATCTTTTCTTTGTCCTCGTTTCACAAGAACAAGCAAAGAGGGGCAACTGTAATCACTCATTTTTTACCGGGTTTTAGTGTTATTAGTGTTATTATAATAGTAAAATTATTAATATAAAAAATCAAAAAAATATATATTATTAAAAAAAAAAGAGAGAATTTGAGTGGCCCTGCAATGGCCACGTCACCCCAATTACCCACCCCATGCCTATAAATACAAGGCATGGGGGCAAGCAATTCCACGCCAATTGAAGAGGAAAATTCACGCCCAATTTGGCCAATAAATTGGCTATACAATTGGCACCCCAAATCGTGGGGCATGGCCGGCCGCAAGGCTGGCCGGGGTTGGGGGCAGTGCCCTCGACCCCAGTTGGTTCGATCCAACATTCGATCGGGGTCCTATTTTAGGTCCGATCTAATTAATATTTTTGGAGGGGTCGCGATAGATCTCGGCGGGGTTCAGTCGGGGTTCGTCATTCGAGCTCCTAGTTAGGTATATTTTCTTCCCTTTTTTATTAGTGTTGTAATTTTTATAATTT
Organism: Hibiscus mutabilis; assembly: GCA_019671005.1. Lineage (NCBI taxonomy): Eukaryota > Viridiplantae > Streptophyta > Magnoliopsida > Malvales > Malvaceae > Hibiscus > Hibiscus mutabilis. The sequence goes on along the minus strand of CM033755.1, from coordinate 8,604,686 downwards.
AATGAAGTATTAGTTATTTTAAAATTGTGGTCTTATTTTTTATTTTGTATGTTTATGTTTTAGATTAATATTTAATATGTTTTAAATTTGTGTTTTATATTAATATTTTATTTATGTTAGATATGTTTTTATTTATGAGTTAGATTAATATTTATGTATGTATGTTTTAGAATAGTATTTTATGTTGAATTTGTTTTTATGTTAGATTAATATTTATGAATATTAGCATTTTGTTTATGCTAGATATGTTTTTATTTATGAGTTAGATTAATATGTATATATGTATGTTTTAGTTTAGCATTTTATTTATGTTAGATTAGTATTCTGTTATGTTAATATTTATTGCATTTAAATTATTTGCCATGTTTTATATTTTGCCCACTAAGATTGCATATCGAGATATAAATTGTTAATGCGGTGCCCTTTTATCCGAGCGTAAACGGGGCCAGTATCAGGCGTAGTGATAGTGGTTGGGCGTTTACCCTCGGATAACGTGGCCTTTAAAATTTATTCGCAATCATAACTGAATTTTAAACTAATCGTCACTTTAACCCGAAAAATCTAATATTAATAAAGCGGTAATTATTAAAGTACCAATTTTGGGCGGTGTGGGGGTTCTAATCCTTCCCCATTCCGTAACCGACTCCCGAATCCAATAGTTTTTGAATCTCTGGTTTTATGGTGTCCGGCCTACCTAAGTGGCCGGTGGCGACTCCAATTTTTAAATAAAATGCGGTTTTTTTAAAACCCCACGGAATAAATATTTTATATCCAAAAAATCACAAACACCTTCGAAAACCCTTGTTTTTTTAGCGATAAAAAAAGACATCGCTACACAATCCCTGTGGAGACGATACTCGATACTCGTATCACTTTATTACTTGCGACGTGTATACTTGCACCGTTTCCGTAGCACTCAATACGTGCAACAAGTTTTTGGCACCGTTGCCGGGGATTGGCAATTGGTGTTAGTTGTTTTTGTTATTGCATTTCTTTTATTATTTTTACTAACTTTTCTTTTTGTTTGTTTTATCAAAAAAAAAATCAGGTGTGCTACAAGTTAAGGGACATCAACTTGTCGGGAAATAAAATCCGATCTATTTGAGAGTTGATGATGGAAGATAGGAATCAATCCACTCAAGAATTTCTTACAACCTTCAATGATTACCTATACCAACCGAGAAAAGCCCAAAAAGCCTATCCCGTAGAAAACTCTTGTGCTATGTATGGAGAACATCATGTTTTTGAAAATTGCCCTCACATTTTCAGTGCATATGGCTACATGGAGGACCATAGATGGAAACAACAGCAAAATCCTTCATGGTATGATCAAAAAGCTCAAATTTTTTTTCCATGATAATTTTACCGTAGAAACAGATATGTCATGGCAATATAGTCCTTTCTAAGAGCATTCCAATTCCTTGGAGGGAACGTTGCTAGCTTCCTTGGCTAGACTTGACAGATCAATTGAAGAGATTCGAGAGCTATCAAAGTCCATGGATATGAGGATAGCTCAGTGGGATGCACCCTTGAGGGATTTAGAAGATCAATTGAGGAGATCCACATATGCCATGGATAAGATGCCGCAAAAATCAATTGCTAGGGATACTGAAATCCTAAGGCAAGATGAGAAGGAGCAATACAAGGAAGGATCCCCGATGTGTGAGGATCAACTAAAACCTCCAAGTCAAGAGCATGCCAATGAGAGAGACCTCCCAACACATGATTAGCCTGAGCGAAAAATTGCCTCGGCAATGATTGAAGAGTCTGAACAGAGCAATGCCACGACAACAATCAGTGAAGCTGAGAACAAAAATACTACAACAAATTCTGAGGAACCTGATGCCCAGAAGGTTACAACGTTGATGTTGAAGCAGGAATCTGTAGATTGCTCTCATCTACAGTTGCCACGGCAATTGCACGACCAAATGCAAGATCAACGAGATGATAATACTTTGCCAATGGAATATGAGCATGTAATGGTTGAACCTTTCGAATTCTTTAAAAACTCACCTCGTCCATTGCAGGTATGTCTTGAGGAACCGATGTTGGTAGATTTGAACTGATGGAGATGTTTGAGAGGCCAAAAGAAAAATGTGTTTGGATTCGTAAAGCTTTTTAGAAAATTGGTTCTCCCTTGACTTACAGCAAATTTTGGCAACTGATTGCCATGGCAATTGGCTAGAGCAGCAATTGCCATGACAACGAAGGCTACATCCAACCATGATGGAGCCTGACGAGAATGAGGTAATTAAATGGTTGGATGTTGATATAATTTTTCCTAATAATAATTTCATGCCTTCAGGAACAGTAGCAAGGTGGAAGATGTGCATGGACTACAAGGGAACACGGAAGAAAGACACATCCACCATGTTAACGCAAAGAGGAGTAGTTGCGAGCACATTGGCCCAACTCTTTTTGGGCAATGTTATCACTCGATGGAGGGTGTGGATGGACTATAAGAAGTATAGGAAACAACCCTCCTCAAATTTTCTCAGATATGTAGTAATATTAGAAGATGCATGAAAAATGCTATTTCAAAGAATTTTTAATTTTTTTTATTTTTGGAACTTTATTTTATTTTTGTTTTTATTCTTTATTTTTTTTTTGTAATTTTTAGGAGATATTTTATTTTTATTCACTATCTTTAGTTTCCAGGTTTTCTTTGTTTTCTTTTCTTTTCCACAACAAGACTCACAAACACCATGCTAAGGAAATTCACTGCCGACTACTTTGCCACGACAACCGCAATAGAGGATGCCCCGACAACTACCTCAGCAGTTGCCACAGTAACAAAAACTGGCTATTCCAGGCAACAACAATGGCTTCGGCAACTACTGATGCCCAGGCAAGTGAACCTACCTCGACAAACATGGATCAAATCAAAACAATGCTATTCACGTAGTACCAGCCACAAGCATTCAACCACCGACCGAAAAATGAATCAAGCAAACGGCACGAAGGAAACTTATCACTTGAGGTGGCGACCTCTCCGACTAACTCATTTCATTTAGTTTCTTTTAAATTTTGTTTCACTTTTACATGCATTGAGGACAATGCTTCTCTCCAGTTTGGGGGTGTTGGTTTCTAGTTAGTTTCATGTTTAGTTGCATTCATCTTTAGCAATCACATATAGGTTGCATATATTACTTGTCATGCCTTTGATTGGATTTAATTGCTTAAGACTTGTTGAATATCCAATGATGAATTTTTGCCACTACACTTAATTGAAAGAACCTTTAATTTTAGGATTGCATGGAAAGAACTTAGAATTTTACTATGATGCTAATTTTTTTACACAGTTGTGGCTTGTTGATTGAAAGAAACTTAGTGAACTTAGGTTGCTTAAAATTTGGGTAAATTTAAAATTGAAAATTAAAAGTTAATTTCTTGCTAGAGGTGCCCGAAACGGGCTCTAGTAGTTAATGCACATTAAAGAATTACTAGAGGTGCCCGAAATTGGCTCTAGTCGACTAAAATAAAATGAGAAATTGCTTACTTTGCTAGAGGTGACTGAAATTGGCTCTAGTGAATATAAAAATAAATGTCCCGGTAATTAAATTGATAAAGCCTATTGTTCACATAGAATCTTGAAAATCAACTTGTACACAACTACGCACACACTTTGTCATGAGCATTATAGTTTGATTCTGGGTAATTTTTGTGCTATCCAAAAAATTAAAAGGTGTTCATACTTTGTGCCACGGTTCCGAGGTTTGAATTCAATTTTGAAGCATGTTTTTGATGATTAAAGTATTGGCAGGTAATTTTTAGTTTTGCATTACTTGAGGACAAGCAATAGTTCGAGTTTGGGGGTGTGTTAAGTGTTCAAAAGTACTATTTTTATTACCCTTTTTTACTCATATTATTGTTAGACTTAGGCTCATATTAGTTGCATTATTATCCATTCATTCATGTTTGCATTGTTTCCTTGGTGGACAAGCTTGATTTCTTATTTTGCTTAATTTTGTGGAAAAAGATACTACTTTGGTGTGTTTTTGTGTGTGCAGAATCAGTTGCCAAAGCAAGGCTGGAACCAGTTGCCAGGGCAATACAAGGAGACGCCGACGCAGTTGCCAGGGTAGTGCAAGAAGGAGATGCCGACGCAGTTGCCAGGGCAGTGCATGAAGGAGATGCCGACGAGTTGCCAGGGCAGTGCATGAAGGTTATGCCGGGCTAGTTGCCAGGGCAATTGTCGATAAGGGATAAGATGATGTGGCACTCGAATTGATGACTAGATAAAGCCTAATATGACGTGGAAGAAGATAAATCCTAGAAGAATTGGAGATTCAAAGAGAGATTAAATCCCAAAGAAGATAGGAGAAGATCTAGAAGGAATTTAAATATAATAAAGAATTAGATTCTTTTAAAGTATTTAATTCCAACTCAACTTCCTCCTCAAGAAAGACTTTGACCTAACCATCTCCTATATAAAGAACCCCTAACCGCCTATTTCAGCGAGCTGGGAGGAGAGTTCGATTGAGAGAGAATTCAAGAGGGCTGATCAATTTCTTCTTCTTCTTCTTTACTTTCATTAGATTCATGGTTTGGGGATTATTCTTTGTATATCTTTTGAACCCAACCATGAACTAACTTGATTGGTTGGGGTTATTGTGTTTTGTGGATGTGAGAACGATTGGTTTTGTTTAGGTAATAAGAGTTTGCACTTTCAGTTCAAGGTTTACTCATTCTTGGTTTTTATTCTTGTTTGCGAGTGAATTGGGAGAGGATCTCGTAATTCTATCTATTTATCTAATATTGGGAGAGTTAGATTCAAGAAACGAATGAGTATGGTTTTTATTCAATCTATCTATGATGAAGACTAATCCAGCTTAGGAATAAGTTTAGGATTTCAACGGCTAAGAGGAGCGCATGATCGTTTGTTTTCCACCCTTGATTCACGCAGGGATGTATTGTCAAGGCATGAACAATTAGATATAGTTTCAACTTAGGGATAAGAAGAAACCATTGAAGAATGATCTACCGAACCTTGAAGTTGCTACCCAGTCGCCCAAGCAGTTGCCTAGGCAACCGCTCGATTAGTTGCCAAGGTAACCCAGTTGTGCAAGTTGCCACGGCAACTGAGTTTCCCTTGCACTCTTTTACCAAGACGATCCAATTGGCTATCACTCCTCAACTCACGATAACCTGGCCTACTCTCGCTTATTTGTTTACATCTTTATTTTATTTACTTGGTCTTTTACTTTACTCATTAAAATCAACTCCTACTATCAATTGTGTTTTTACTTTTATAGTGCGATAACTAAAGCAAAGTTGCCCAAACCAATCCCTATAGAGACGATACTCGATACTCGTATCACTTTATTACTTGCGACGTGTATACTTGCACCTTTTGCGTAGCATTCAATACGCGAAACAATATGATCGCTAAGTCTCGAACTGAGAAGAGCACCTTCGAAACCTGAGAAAGCTATTCCAAAGACTACGAATACCAGCTGAAGCTCAACCTAGCTAAATACACCTTCGTAGTTGATAAGTGTTCAAAAGTACTATTTTTCTTACCCTTTTTACTCATATTATTGTTAGACTTAGGCTCATATTAGTTGCATAGTTAGCCATTCATGCATTAATCCATGTTTCCTTCCATCGTTGAGCTTGATTACATAACTTGGTAGTTTTTGTGGAAAAGATACTGTTTTGGTGTGCTTTGTGTGTGTATGTGTAGGATCACTTGCCAAAGCAATGCCGAGCTAGTTGCCAGGGCAAGGCATGAAGGAGACGCCGAGCTAGTTGCCAGGGCAATGCATGAAGGAGATGTCGAGCCAGTTGCCAAGGCAATTGTCGACAAAGAGAAAATGCAATAGGGATGTCGAAATTAATGACTTTACAAGCCCAAGATGACATGGATCAAGGCCCAAGCCCAAAGGAATTTGATTGCCATGTAGAGATTGAAGAAGAATTAAATTCCAAGAAGATAGGAGAAGTTCTAATAGGAATAAAATTATAATAAAGAATTATATTCTTTAAAGATAATTTAATTCCAACTCAAACTCCTCCTCAAAGAAGGACTTTGGCCTAGCCCTATAAATAGCAAGGAGATTTCGACAACTAGAGGGAGAGAATTAGGGAAATTTCGACAAGTCCAAGGGAGAAAGCAAGGGATTTTTGACAAGCTTCATCTTTTCTTTCTTGTTCGATTGGGTTCATGCTAGGGATTATTTATCTTATGTTTCTTTGGAAATTAGCCATGAACTAAATCTACTTGGCTATGGTTATTGTGTTTTGTGGTTGTGAGAAACTATTGGTTTTTGTTTAGGTAATAAGAGTTTGCACTTTTCTATTTCAAGGTTTATTCATTCTTGGTTCTTATTATTGTTTGCGAGTGAATTGGGAGAGGATCTTGTGATTTCATCTATTTATCTAATATCGGGAGAGTTAGATTCAAGAAACGAATGAATATGATCTTTATTCAATCTATTGATGGTGAAGATTAATCCGGCTTAGGAATAAGTTAAGGATTTCAACGGCTAAGAGGAGCGCAAGATTGGTTGTTGTTCACCCTTGATTCACGCAGGGATGCATTATCAAGGCATGCACAAGTAGCTAGAGTTTCGACTTAGGGATAAGAAGAAACCATTGAAGAACGCTCTGCCGAACCTTGAAGGTTGCTGCCCAGACGCCCAACTAGTTGCCCAGACAACCATCGATTAGTTGCCAAGGCAACCCCGTTGTGCAAGTTGACACGGCAACTGAGTTGCCCATGCACTCTTTTACCAAGACAATCCAATTGGCTATCACACCTCAACTCACGATAACCTGGCCTATCTCTCTCTCATTTGAATTCATCTTTTCTTTTACTTTATTGCTTTCTAGATTAGTCATTAGTTAAACTCCTATAATCCTTTACTTGTGTTTTTACTTTTTACGTGCAAGAGATTAGATCCTTGAAGTGGCACCAATCCCTGTGGAGACGATATCTTTTATACTATAACTTGCGACGTGTATACTTGCACAATTGCGTAGCACTTATTACGCGCAACAAGTTTTTGGCGCCGTTGCCGGGGATTGGCAATAGCGACTTTGTTTTTATTTTCTTGTAGTTTCTTTTTATTTTTCTTGTTTATAATTCAAAGGGCTAACAAACTTTGGTTTTGCATTGGTATATGACCAGGGCGAGACCAAATTCACCAGAATATCCCTTTGATCCAGAAATCGAACGAACCTTACAAAGACTTAGACGAAGGATAAGAGAAGCAATGGCAAATCAAGACGGCAATATGAATCAAGATGTTCGAGCATGAGGAGGAGTGATTCTTGCACGAAACAGAACTATTCGAGATTATCTTGAAGAAGATCTTGATGGACTTAACCCAGGAGTTGTCGCACCTGAAATTGAAGCCGACCACTTTGAGTTGAAACCGGTAATGTTTAATATGATCAACACAATAGGTCAATTTGGCAGCTCAGCAACTAAAGATGCACGACAACATCTGAAATCTTTCCTCGAGATTTGCAACTCGTTCAAGATACACAGTCACCCCCGATGTCCTATGATTAAGATTATTCCCCTATTCACTGAGGGATAGGGCGAAAGCATGGTTGAATAGCATTCCTGCCAGATCCATAGCATCTTGGACTGATCTTTTTCGTGATTTCCTTGCTAGATTTAATCCTACAAATTTGACTGATAAGCTTCGTAACGACATTACTTCTTTTCGGCAGGCAGATGATGAATCCATGTACGAGGCTTGGGAGCAATACAGAGAACTTCTACACAAATGCCCCCTACACGGATTCCTGGTGTGGACTCAAGTAACAATGTTTTACAACGCCATTAATACACCAACAAGGATGATGCTAGATGCCTCGGCAAACGGCATACTCCTAGATAAGTCACCGGAGGAAGTGATGCAAATTTTAAACAGGCTAGCCAAGAATGATTATCAATTCCCATCTACTAGAAGAGGAGGAGTTAGACGCCAAGCCACAATACATGAACTAGGATCATCAGATTCAATTTCGGCACAATTGGCTGCTTTAACCAAGATGGTCCAGAACATGCAAAAACCAAACAACACACATGAAGTCAAGGTAATGGATTCTTTTTGTGAGTTATGTGGTGATAACCATAATTCTTCTGAATGTATGCAGAATCCGGAATCCAGCTTCTATGTGGGGAATTACAATCGGAGCAATAATGTGATGTCCAATACATACAATCCATCTTGGAAGAAGCACCCAAATTTTTCATGGAGTAATCCCAACAATACTCTAAACCAGAACAATCAGAATGCACAAGCATCGGGATTCCAGCAGAATATGCCACGGCAACAGATGCTGCAGCAACAACCGACGACATCTAGTTCTTTGGAAAATTCTCTAAATGCTTTTATGATGAAAACTGAATCTTATATGGCTGAGAATAGTAATTTCATAAAAGGAACTGATGCTTTTATTAACAGGACCGAGATGAGATTGCAAAACCAATAGGCGGCAATCAAATCATTGGAAAATCAAGTCGGACAGTTTGCTCAAAATCTGAACACTAGACCGCAAGGAGGTTTACCTAGCGATACTGAAGTCGCAAGAGGAACTGGCCATGAGCAATGTAAGGCGATCACCACTAGAAGTGGCCAACAACTTAGAGAGGTTCAAACCCGCTCGTCAAACAAAACTCCACAAAACGATCAGGTCGAACCTAGCGGCAAAGCCTCAGATGCTGAACCAGGAATTGCCGCTGCAACCGGCAATAAGCATGCCTCGACAACCGACGATAAAGATGCCTCGGCAACTTGCGATAAGCATGCCTCAGCAACCCCATATAATAACGCCTCGGAAACTCCAGATGTCCCGGCAATGCCGTCAATCAGGTTTCAAACCAATGAAAGGATCGAAGATATCCGACTTCCACCACCATTCCCACAAAGGTTGAAGCGACAAAAGCAAGAATACCAATTCAAGAAGTTTCTTGATATCCTAAAGCAAGTCCACATCAACTTGCCACTGGTGGAAGCAATTGAACAAATGCCAAACTATGCTAAGTTTCTTAAAGACATTGTGTCCAAGAGAACAAGGCTAGGAGAGTTCGAAACAGCTGCCGCGACAGAGGGATGCATGGCAATGTTGAACAATCGTATGCCACCTAAGTTGAAGGATCCCGGAAGTTTCACAATACCCTGTTCCATTGGAAATCACTATGTCGGGAAAGCATTATGCGACCTTGGGGCTAGCAAAAACTTGATGCCTAAATCGGTTTTCCAGAAACTAGGAATCAGAAAGGCAAGACCTACAACAGTTATGTTGCAGCTAGCCGACAGACCCTATGTGCATCCAGAGGGAAAAATCGAGGACATACTGGTAAAAGTTAATAAATTTATTTTTCCGATGAGCATGCACCTATCATTCTCGGGAGACCATTCTTAGCAACAGGGAGAACCTTGATCGATGTTGAAAAGGGAGAACTCACAATGAGGGTGAATGACCAGCAAGTTAAACTAAATGTGTTCCAAACACTAAGGCATACCGATGATCCAGAAGAATGCCAACTTCTTCATGCCACGTCAGAGTTTAACTTCGACGAGGAATTTAGTTGCCTCGGCAACTACATTGCCGATCAAGAGGAACATGAGGAGTATGAAGAACCGGTCAATGGGGAACAACAAGAAAATGCAAATTGGCTAGTAAATCGATCAGGAAAAGAAGCTGATCAAAATGTTAAGGCTACACAAGAACGCAACAGGGAGGAGGACGCGGATCTAAAGATATGCGATGCATTCCTGGATGAACAACTTTTAGTTTCCTCGGTAACCCTCGATGCCTCGGGAACCCTCGACGCCTCGGCAACCCTAGACGCCTCGGCAACCTTCGACGCCTCGGCAACCATGGATGCACACGCCTCAGCAACTCTCGACGCCACAACAGTCTTTGACGCGCACGCCTCGATAATCTTGGGAGCAGTCGCCTCGGCAATACCCTGGTACGCGGATATAGTTAACTTCCTTGTTTGTGGTATTTTTCCTTATGGCATTACTCACCAAGGGAAGAAGCGGTTCCGCCATGATGCTAAGCATTACTTTTGGGATGAGCCTCTTTTGTTTAAACAATGTGCAGATCAGGTTATACGCCGATGTGTCCCTGAAGAAGAGCAACCAAAATGTACTCGGCAATGTCATTCTTCACCCTATGGAGGACATTTTGGAGGAACTCGTACCGCGACCAAAGTTTTGCAATCGGGTTTGTATTGGCCAACATTGTACAAAGATGCCAAAGACTTTTACAAGCAATGTGATCGTTGCCAGAGGACGAGAAATATCTCTAGACGACATGAGATGCCGCTCCAGAACATCATCGAGGTGGAACTATTCGATGTATGGGGGATAGATTTTATGGGACCTTTCCCATCTTCATTCGGCAACCTCTACATCTTACTTGCCGTCGACTATGTGTCTAAATGGGTGGATGCAGCTGTAGTTCCCAACAACGATTCCAAGACCGTGCAACGATTCTTGCAGGAAAAACATATTTACACGGTTTGGGATGCCAAGAGCAATTATCAGCGACGAAGGCAAGCATTTTGACAACAGACTAATTGCCAAGATGTTGCAATGCTTCGGCATATCACACAAGATCACCATGGCATATCACCCACAAACCAACGGGCAAGCAGAAATTTCCAACCGGGAGTTGAAGGGAATACTCGAGAAAGTTGTAAATCCCTCTAGGAAGGATTGGTCATTAAGACTAGATGACGCACTTTGGGCATATCACACTGAATTCAAAACACCCTTAGGTATGTCCCCCTTCCGACTTGTCTATGGTAAAACATGTCATCTACCGGTGGAAATCGAGCACAAGGTGTACTGGGCAATCAAGACTGTGAATATGGATTGGGAAAGTGCCGGACAAAAGCGCTTGATGGATCTCAATGAGATAGAAGAATTTCGTGCACTCGCCTATAACAATGCACGAATCTACAAGGAGAAAACAAAGCGATGGCATGACAAGAAACTATTGCCACGGTAATTCACGTCAGGGCAACTAGTTCTCCTATTCAATTCTCAGCTAAGACTTTTCTCGGGAAAGTTGAAATCAAGATGGTCGGGACCATTCGAAGTCGTCAAACCATTCTCCCATGGTGCTGTGATAATCAAGTCCATCTCTGACAACCATGAATTCAAAGTTAATGGACAAAGATTGAAGCACTACAATGGTGCCCATGTAGAACGTAACAAGGAAGTGGTCAACTTAGGAGATGCATGAGCATGCTCTCCTTTCAGTATTTTCTTTTTCTTTTCTTTTCTTTTTCATTTTTATTTTTAGGAGATATTTTATTTTTCTTCATTATCTTTAGTTTTCAGGTTTTTCACAACAAGACTCACAACTACTATGCTAAGGAAATTTACTGCCAAGATCCTTGCCCCGGCAACCAATGAAGAAGATGTCGCGGCAACCAACATCGTGCCTGCACAAGCTGATGCCACGGCAACCAACTCTGAAGATGCCACGGCAACCAAAGCTAAAGACATCCCGGCAACAAGAAAACAACCATCGCGTTCAAGCAAGAGAATCAAGACACCGACCAAAAGGAAACTAATCATGTACGATGACGAACTCTCGGAGTAAGTCCTCGTATGCATTTTTATTTTTATTTTTCGTTATTTTTATGCATGCATTGATGACAATGCCTCACTAGAGTTTGAGGGGGATTGTTATTAGTAGTTACCATGTTTAGTTACATTCATCTTAAGTATTACACTTAGGATACATAAATTGCTTGCCAGGCCTTTAATTGGAACAAGAATTGCTTAGATTTGATGAATATTCGGTGATGACTTTGCCAATGCACTTAATTGATAGAATTTTTATTCTAGGATAACCATGGAAAAACTTAGAATTTTACTATGATGCTAAATTTGATAAAACACTGTTGTGGTTTGATTGATTTAAGGAATTCTAGTGAACTTAGGTTGATAATTAACAAATTGGGGGATTAGAATAAAATTGGATGAATGCTAGAGGTACCCGAAATTGGCTCTAGCATGTGCTAAAAAATTTTCACTAGAGGTGCCCGAAACTGGCTCTAGGATGTGTTAAAAAAATTTAGCTAGTGGTGCCCAAAACCGGCTCTAGTCGATTAAATTAACTTAAGAAAACTAAAAACAAAACACTAGAGGTGCCAAACACTGGCTCTAGTTAAAACATGTTAAAAAGAACCCAATGAAGTAATTTGAAAACCTCTTGTTTGCATAGAATCCGAAAAATCAACTTGCACACAACTCCGCACACACTCACAAGCATTATAGTTTGATTCCGAGTAACTCCTCAGTTTTCCGAAAAATAAAAAGCCAATCATACTTTGTGCCCCGGTTCAGAGAATTGAAATAAAGTTCAAAGCTAAGCTTGTGAAAATTGAAGTCTTGGCAGGTAATTATGAGTTTGAATTGCTTGAGGACAAGCAATAGTTCGAGTTTGGGGGTGTGATAAGTGTTCAAAAGTACTATTTTTCTTACCCTTTTACTCATATTAGTTGCATAGTTAGCCATTCATGCATTAATCCATGTTTCCTTCCATCGTTGAGCTTGATTACATAACTTGGTAGTTTTTGTGGAAAAGATGCTGCTTTGGTGTGCTTTGTGTGTGTATGTGCAGGATCACTTGCCAAAGCAATGCCGAGCTAGTTGCCAGGGCAATGCATGAAGGAGACGCTGAGCTAGTTGCCAGGGCAATGCATGAAGGAGACGCCGAGACAGTTGCCATGACAATTTTCGACAAAGACAAAATGCAATAGGGATGTCGAAATTAATGACTTTACAAGCCCAAGATGACATGGAGCAAGGCCCAAGCCCAAAGGAATTTGATTGCCATGCAGAGATTAAAGAAGAATTAAATTCCAAGAAGATAGGAGAAGTTCTAATAGGAATAAAATTATAATAAAGAATTATATTCTTTAAAGATAATTTAATTCCAACTCAAACTCCTCCTCAAAGAAGGACTTTGGCCTAGCCCTATAAATAGCAAGGAGATTTTGACAACTAGAGGGAGAGCATTAGGGAAATTTCGACAAGTCTAAGGGAGAAAGCAAGGGATTTTCGACAAGCTTCATCTTTTCTTTCTTGTTCGATTGGGTTCATGCTAGGGATTATTTATCTTGTGTTTCTTTGGAACCTAGCCATGAACTAAATCTACTTGGCTATGGTTATTGTGTTTTGTGGTTGTGAGAAACTATTGGTTTTTGTTTAGGTAATAAGAGTTTGCACTTTTCTATTTCAAGGTTTATTCATTCTTGGTTCTTATTATTGTTTGCGAGTGAATTGGGAGAGGATCTCGTGATTTCATCTATTTATCTAATATCGGGAGAGTTAGATTCAGGAAACGAATGAATATGATCTTTATTCAATCTATTGATGGTGAAGATTAATCCGGCTTAGGAATAAGTTTAGGATTTCAACGGCTAAGAGGAGCGCAAGATTGGTTGTTGTTCACCCTTGATTCACGCAGGGATGTATTATCAAGGCATGTGCAAGTAGCTAGAGTTTTGACTTAGGGATAAGAAGAAACCATTGAAGAACGCTCTGCCGAACCTTGAAGGTTGCTGCCCAGACGCCCAAGTAGTTGCCCAGGCAACCATCGATTAGTTGCCAAGGCAACCCCCACGGCAACTGAGTTGCCCATGCACTCTTTTACCAAGACAATCCAATTGGCTATCACACCTCAACTCACGATAACCTGGCCTATCTCTCTTTCATTTGAATTCATCTTTTCTTTTACTTTATTGCTTTCTAGATTAGTCATTAGTTAAACTCCTATAATCCTTTACTTGTGTTTTTACTTTTTATAGTGCAAGAGATTAGATCCTTGAAATGGCACCAATCCTTGTGGAGACGATATCTTTTATACTATAACTTGCGACGTGTATACTTGCACAATTGCGTAGCACTTATTACGCGCAACAGTAGTCATGTTTGGAAAACTTTTGGGGTTTGTAGTAAGCAATAAGGGGATTGAGATCGATCCAAAAAATGTAAAGGCTATCCAGGACCTCCCACCACTCCATACTTAGAAAGAAGTTCGAGATTTCTTGGGAAGGTTAAACTACATCTCCCATTTCATCTCTCAATTAACAGATAAGTGCGACCCTATCTTCAGACTACTTTAGAAGAATAACCCAAGGGTCTGGGATGAAGAATGTCAAGAAGCTCTAGAGAAGATTAAAAAGTACCTGACGAATGCTCCGATCTTAGTAGCACCGGTACCAGACAGGCCTTTGATATTTTACCTGACAGTTTTTGAAAACGCTATGGGTTGCGTATTGGGGCAACATGATGATTCTAGGAAGAAGGAAAGAGCCATCTACTACCTAAGCAAGAAGTTCACTGATTGTAAAGCACGGTACCCGCCAATTCAGAAGCTGTGTTGTGCTTTGGTCTGGACTACCAAAAGGCTTAGACAATACATGTTATACCATACCACCTGGTTGATATCTAAATTGGACCCCTTGAAGTTTCTAATGGAAGCACCGTCATTAGCGGGGAAGATGGCTCATTGACATAAGCTGTTATCCGAGTTCGACATTGTATATGTGAGCTAAAAAGCTATGAAAGAAAGTTATATAGAGGATTTCTTAGCTAGCCGTGCTTCAGATGATTATGAATCGTTGGACTTCACTTTTTCAGATGAGGACTTGATGTGTATTACAACTGGGAGGAACGTAGTTTCGGATGACGACTCATGGAAACTTTACTTTGACGGAGCCTCCAATGCCCTTGGCCACGAAATAGGAGCTGTGCTAATTTCTCCAGAGGATGTCTACCATCCCTTCACCAGCAGACTATAATTCTTTTGCACAAACAACATAGCTAAATGCGAGGCCTGTGTTATGGGTCTGAATGCAGCCATTGAAAGAAAGATCAAAGAACTCCGGGTATTTAGAGATTCGTCCTTAGTGATCTATCAATTACGAGAAGAATGGGAAACTAGGGATCCAAAGCTAGTAAAATACTACGAGTTGATCCAAGAGCTCATTATAGAATTTGAAAAGGTTTGTTTCACCAACCTTCGTAGAGAAAACAACTGTATGGCAGACGTTTTGGCAACCCTGGCCTCTATGTTCAAAGCAACTACGAAAGCAGAAATGAAGCCAATTGAGATGCAGACTTTTGAAAGGTCAGCTCATTGTTACAATGTGCAAGAAGAAATAGATGGCAACCCTTGGTATTACGATATCTTGCAATATATCAAGTTTCAAACATATCCCGAAGGAGCAAACGAAAATGACCAAAAAACACTCAGAAAGTTGGCAGGAGGATATGTCTTGGATTGGGAGATCCTGTACAAAAGAGGCCATGATCAAGTATTGTTGATGTGTATAGATGCTCAGGAGGTGAAGGAAATTTTGGCAGAAGTGCTCATGGTTTATGTGGAACGCACGCTAATGGTCTGTCAGTAGCCCAAAAAATCATGAGATATGGCTACTTTTGGTCGACTATGGGAGGAGATTGCGTCGATTACGCCAGAAAATTCCATAAGTGCCAAATATATGCCGACAAGATCCATGCTCCTCATTTACCTTTACACACTATGAATGCGCATTGGCCGTTCGTAGCATTAGGGCAGATTCATCCGAAGGCTTCCAACGGGCATCGTTTTATTTTGGTTGCCATTGACTACTTCACTAAATGGGTAGAGACAACATCTTATGCTAATATCACAAGGACAACGGTGTGCAAGTTCTTGAAGAAGGAGATTATTTGCCGATATGGGTTGCCAAAAAGGATTATCACCGACAACGCTTCCAACCTGAATAACAAATTAATGACTGAGGTGTACAACCAGTTCAAAATAACACACCATAATTCCACGACCTACCATCCTAAGATGAATGGGGCAGTAGAAGCAGCAAATAAGAACATAAAGAAAATCATTGCGAAGACAACCCACACCTACAAAGATTGGCATGAGAAACTGCATTTGCTCTATTCTCCTACCGAACATCTGTTCTCACGTCAACAGGGGTAACCCCCTATTCCCTAGTGTACGGCACAGAGACAGTACTACCTATCGAGGTTGAGATTCCGTCACTCCATGTTCTAAATGAAGTAAAACTAGATGAATCAGAGTGGGTGCAAACCAGGTTTGACCAGTTAAATCTCATCGAGGAAAAGAGGTTGAAAACCATCTACCATGGTCAAATGTACCAAAAATGAATGATGCGGGCATATGACAAGAAAGTGCGCCCAAGAAAATTTCAAGAGAGAGATCTGGTGCTTAAGAAGATCCTCCCGATTCAGAAAGATTTTTGAGGAAATGGATGCCTAATTGGGAAGGGCCATATGTCGTCAAGAAGTCCTTTTCGGGATGAGCATTGATTTTAACTGAAATGGATGGAGGAGAATTAAAAAATCTCGTGAATTCCGATTCAGTTAAGAATTATTATGTTTAAAAAATAAAATAAAATAAAAAACATAGAAAAAGGGGAGAGCTCGAGGCAAAAACCTGAAAAAGGGCGTCTTGAAGCAAATGAAGGATCTGAGTTGAAAAACCGTTAAGGGCGGCTCAGATAAATTTTGAGATTGGGCCTCCGACAAGTAGAATTATCCACAAGAGTAATAGAAGAAAAAGCTCTGGGCAAAGATTTTATTTCGGTTGACAGGGTCACGCATCATTCATGCAGTGGATACTTGGGGTTTTGCATTTCACGTTATTTCCTTTTCCTCATGTTTTCCATGACTTTTCCAAAACTGTTCCAAGTCCTTAATGTCAATAAAATCATATTTTTGTGCCTTCCCTTCCTTGTCTTCTCATTATTTTCATAGGTTAACACAGACTTCTGATAGACAAAAGATTTCTGAGCATTATTATGATCTAACCTTGAGAATGCAGGTGATTAGAAGATAGAATTAACTTTGATCTTATACTTTCTACATAATGAATGTCGAGGTACGATGAGGGGAAGACTCCGAGCATCAGAATAAGATAACCACTGTCTGCACTATTCATACTTGTCTGAGAAAATATTTGAGGCAACAGTAGAGATCTTCCATGTGAAAACTCGTAAGGGCACCTAAAAAAACTCTAAAGTGAAAACCCAAAAAGGTGTTTTAGAACTTCAAACCAAAAACTCAAAAAAGAAAGGCGAAAATGGTTGAACCCAACAGTGAGATGGGGTACCGCCACCAGAAGAAGAAAAGGAAGAGAAAGTAAATAGAGAGTCAGGATTAACTGACTGTGGAAGTAGGCGCATCGGGATATTGACACTCATGCATCACATATAGTTAGGCATACCTAGGGTTAGGAGCATGCTAACTCATTATCACAATATTTTGGCTATTCTAAACAGGTACTTACAGATTACCAATGACTTTGATCTGCGAATTCGTTTTGAAGATGTGGATTTATTTGAAGAAAGATCTTGGCAGCCTTAGTAGCATGAGTCCAGAAAGATCGGTAGCCAGTTTGGCGTGAATCCCAAATTCGAAGGTAAAGGCTCTATATAGGAAGGGCCTATATTTTCGAGTCCTCGTAGCTAAAGGTTCTATATAGGAAGAACTTGTAACTCTGAGATTTCAGAAGCTAAGAGTTCTATATAGGAAGGACTTGCAGCTCCAGGGTTTAAAGACTAGCAATTCTATATAGGAGTAACTCCCAGTCAGAAGAATCCATCCGTGACGCAGAAGGTTTTATATAGGAAAAACCCGCAGCGTTGAAGGCGAAGAGTTCTATATAGGAAGGACTCCAGGCTTTACCGTCTTAGAGTGAAAAGTTCTATATAGGATGGACTCGTAGCTCGAGGCTTCAGAGTAAAAGGTTCTATATAGGGAGAACCCTAACTCCAGGATTTCAAGGTAAAAAGTTCTATATAGGAAGAACTTTTAGTCTAAAGAATCCGCCTGAGAAAGCGGAAGGTTCTATATAGGAAGAGCCTGTAGCTCCAAGATTGAAAGATGAAGAAGTTCTATATAGGAAGAACTTACAAGCCTGAAGATTCGGCCGAGGAAGAGCGGAGAGTTCCAGAAGAACACGTGATTCCAAAGCTACAAACAGGGAAATTAGATAAAAATGAGTGCTTATAATCTTTGCATTGTTCTCGTTCCACAAGAACAAGCAAAGAGGGGCAACTGCAATCACTCTTTTTTATATGGTTTATAAATATCATGTTAATATATTAGTTTAATAATTAATAGATATTGTTATTGCATACATACATATGATATTATTATGTGTGCTTATACGTGTGATTAATGTGTACGTAAACTATGTGTGTGATATGTGTAAATGCATGTATGGTATGTATGTTATGTTATGTACGTATTAGTAATTATTATGGTATGTGTTTCATATATGTGGTCACGTATGCTTTACATTGTTTGCATACATATATATTAATTAACATATGTATTTGTATTAATTATGTATGTGCTACATGTAAGTATTTGAATGTATGGGTATGTTATATATACGTATGTGTGTCCGTGTATGTATGCGTGTATATTATTATTATTATTATTATTACTACTACTACTACTAATATTAATATTATTATTAATAGGCTAAATTAAAATGAAATCCAAAGTTATAAAAACCAAATGAATATATTAGAGTCAAGTCCAAATTATTACAAAATACAAATTAAAATGGCCCATTTTTTGCTAGACCCAATTAAACCCTAACCCTAATTACATGTTTCTCCTTGTGCGCAGCCAACCAAGAGCCGTTGGATCAAATCTGGATCCAACGACCACGATCAAAGGGAGAAGACCCTCCAACTGGCAGCGTGAAATCACGTGTGGGTTATTCGGCTCCCCACACGCGCAAGGATCATTGGCTTCCCAGATGCCACGTGGCACCATCTCAGACTGCCTCGCCTTTCCAAGGTTGCATTAGTGCCGTCCATGCATCAGGCCATCTCAGCCATTGGATCAGATCTGATCCAACGGCCGAGAAAGCGTCTGGCCAAAAAACGCCTCCACCATGCTTCCTTCACTGGCTCCTCAACCTCCGTGCAGGGATTTTCCAGAAAACATAAAAAATAGGGTTGTCAGTACCAAATTGAACAAGACATGTTTTATATTTTATTTTCTACCAAAACAATGAGATATCAGAATATATGTATCAAAAATCTGTAAGAATTAGTTTCCATTAACCAGAAATACAAAGAATAACAAAAAGTTTCCAGTGGTAATTTTTCTTCCCTCTTTTCTTTCTATGCATGCAAGTACGAAACAAAAAAAAAACAAAAAAAGAAAGGGTTTACCCTCGTCGAAATCCTTTTCCTCGTCGCCGGTAATAATCCCAATAGGTGTGAATCAGTTGAGAATGAAGGCCGATGTGGTTATGCAAGTTTTAGTTTCAAAGCCTAAAAAGGTTTTGGTTTGATCTTTTTTTAAAGTCAGAGAGGTTTTTGCTTTCGAGATGAGTCTTGGTTAGGCTTTTTAGGACAGTTGATGGTGGTGGCCGGAGTAGCCGGACCACCGCTGGCTTCTACAAACCACTCCGACCGGGGAAGATTTTCAGGGGGTTTGAGGGTTCGGATTTGAGAGAAAATAAGAGAATGGGGAGAATGTTATTAAGGGTAAAAAAAGGGAAAAGTTTAATTTTCGGTCGGGTAAGGGTGTTTTATAGAGTCATTATGTTTTAAAAATGGTTTAATCCCCTCATAAATCCCCCAGCGTTTTGGTTATTTTCAAATTGAGCCTGCCCCTTAGTCCAATTACAACCCTGGTCCCCCTTTGTTTTTAAAGCTTTTCAATTTCACCCCTAATTTAAACAAAATCAGATTCTTAATGGCAAAATCAAGCCCTTAGTCCTTCTATGTTTTCGATATTTTCAAATGTATCTTGCCGCATGGGTTTATTACAAGTTTAGTCATTGCAAGTTTATTCCAGTTTATAATTTGATCCCCGAAAATGTTTTTTTTTTGTTTTTATTTTTTCCCTTCTATTTTTTTATTATTCCATTTCGGTCCTTTTTCGTGTTTAAATGTTTTTGCCACTTATTTTTATTATGTTTTTATCATGTTCATGTTACTCTCCACTGTTTATAGGTTTTTTCATATTTTATGTTTTGCATGTGTTTCTTGTGATAACGCTTTTGTGTTTTAACTCGTTTGTTCATATTGTATATATTTTTTTTTAGGTCGTATGTTTCAGCTTAGTTGTTTGCCATGTTTATGTATATCTTTACATGTATGTTATCATGCTAAAATGCTTCATTTTGTTGTACTTGTTTTTTATCATGTTTATATGTCTAGCATGAATTTCATGTTTTTGCATCTTAGGTTATATGTTAGTGTGGTATTTTTTTGTGTCACATATAATGTCTTTTTTTAATATATGCATATAGATTGTGTCATATGTTAAGAATCAAGTATTAGTTTCAATGCTAGCATGTTGCTTTGATTAGTTAGTTTAGTATCATTACATGTTTGTCTTGTATATGTTATGTTTGTAGTTCCTTTTAATGTGTTTAAGCATGTTATAATTAAATAATTTAATCTTGAAGCATGCTCTTATTTCTTTAGCATATTGATGTTTTATGTTTAATTTAATGTCATATTGTATATGTTTTTATGCTTTCATTATTAGCATGTTAATGTGAATGTATGTTTTTTTATAATTTGTTTTCTAAGATTGCACAATGGAATATCATTTGTCAATGCAGTGCCCTTTTGTTCGAGCGTAAACGTGGCCAGTATCAAGCGCAGTGATGGTGGTCTATCGGTTTACTCTCGAATAACAGGGCCCTTAAAATTTACTCGCACTTATAACTAAATTTTAATTCAATCGTCACTTTAATCCGGAAAGTTTAATATTAACAAAGCAGTAATTATTAAAGTACCAATTTTGGGCGGTGTGGGGGTGCTAACCCTTCCCCATCCTTAACCGACTCCTGAACCCAACAGTTTTTAAATCTCTGGTTTTATGGTGACCGGCCTACCTTAGTGGCCGGTGGCGACACCGTTTTTAAAATAAAGTACAATTTTTCTAAAACCCCAACGGAAGACATTTTTAAATACCCGGAAGACCTCCAAACACTTTGAAACCTGTTTTTAGAGAAAAATGCCTCGTAAAAAAGGGATATCGCTACAATACATCATTACAAATTCCCTAAAATATGGCAAACACATTACCTTATTAACCGAAAGTAAGACCAAGTTTCATACTTAAGGATAGTATATGTCATGGATCGTATTTTGCCTTGTCAATGCTGCCACAATCTCTAGTGCCCTGCATCATTTAGAAAAGAGAGCGTAAGCACAAGTGCTTAGTGAGGATGCTCATAGAAAACAATGATGTATTTAAAACCATTTAAAAACCAAAACCACTTGTTTTCAAAACATGCTTAACAACCAAAGCATTTTCATTGTTTCCAACCGAAACAACATAACGATCCTTATGCAACATCATATATAAATCCCATGCTTAACGAAAGAAGCATTTTCATTTATTCCAAAGCCAAACATACATATCAACCATATGCAAAATCATTTACAAATCACATGCTTAAATCCCAAAGCATTAGATCATATTACCATGCTTAAATCCCAAAGCATTAAATAATATTACCATGCTTAAATCCCAAAGCATTAAATCATATTACCATGCTTAAATCCCAAAACATTAAATCATATTACCATGCTTAAATCCTAAAGCATTAAATCATATTACCATGCTTAAACCAAAGCATTATAAAATAGGTTCAACACATGAAATCTCATATATTGGCATTTATAGTGACCCCGGGTACACAACCCTTACCTTGGATAGCCACCCCTCTAAAAGTACCATTCCTAGTTAAACCGTATAATACTTGTTACCTCTCCAAAAGTACTATTTTTAATGCCAATCTTACAATGCTTTTGCTTGTTTTTAGGTATGTTTAGTTGCACTAGGTTGTTAAAATCATGCATTTGCATAAGAAGTTTAGAATTCTGTCTATGCCAGTGTGAAGGGTTGTTTTGTTGGTAATTTTTGCAGGTTTGGCATAGTAATGGGCACAAAAAAGCAACATAGAAAGGAATGCTAGAGAGAATGTCGAGTGTTGTTGGCACAAATGGACCAACAATGCCAAGTATCTGTTGGCAGAGAAGTAAACTTGATGTCATGACAAGAAGCTGTTGAACCTCGAAAAACTAGGACAAGATAAGGCTGCGAAAAGATAGCAATTGGATCAATCTCTGAGAAAATAGCGGATAAGATGGTGCCAAGACTGGTCGACAGATTCATGCCAAGCTTGGATGCCAAGGCAACGTCGGCAATATGACGTCAGCCCTAGCCTGGTTAGCTCTCATTCAAACTTGATAAGATGATTATCTCTTATCCCTTGAGAAATTGAAATTCGAAAATTGAAGAGCTTATCCTACCCCTTCCTTGCACGCCTATTTAAACACCAACCAAGCAAGCATTCAGGGGGACTTTTGGGATTTTTTTCGGTGATCGAGTGAGGAGTTGGAGTGCGAGACGATTGACAACTGACTGTACCTAGGAAGGGTGGTTTGACCAGCTTGGCCGAGAGCTTGGATCTTGAAGGGCTGCATCGAGAGACCCATTCTCGCCCATTTTCTTTTCAAGTTGTTTTATCTTGTTTTTAATGATGATGTACTTTGAAAATGTTTATGGCGTTTTGGTTAAATCCCTCACCATGAACTAATCTAATAAGTTGGTGGGGGATGTTTGCGTTGAACACTATTTTATGTTTTAGTTTTTGATAATAAATCTTCCTTGGCAATATTTTATCTATTCGACATACTTTAATGTTTTCTAAATACTATGCCAAGCGAGAGCTGGGACTGTTGGCCTATTGCTCCTCAATATCTTAACAGACTTGGGGTGGCAACAATTAAGTTGTTTAATACTAAGGAGAGAAGCTCCGAGAGAAGTCTTTCAAGTAGATGAACTTACTTCGGGAGTGAAATCTACCCCTTAGGAGTATAGATTGGATCTTAATTAAATTGGTTTATTTAAATGAATGCACTATAGAGATATAGGGGTTTTTACATGATCAATTTATGGCAATGATCATCGAGAGAGGCTTTGCTAATTTTGAATCTGCTCGGCAAACAATGCCAAGACAGGTTGTTATTAAAGGCTGGCACGGCATGAATAGCATGAAAACCAGGCATTCCCTGCCAACGCTCATAATTCATTAAAGAACCTTCCTTGCCAAAGTCTTTACTTTACTTTTATTTCTTTTCTATTCAATTATTCTTAAAATCAACTTCAAAACAAACAACTTTTTCTCACGACAAGTAACAATCAAAGCAATTGAATTCCAAGTCAATCTCTGCAGAATCGATACTTAGCTTAATTGATGTATTACTTGCAGACCGTGTATACTTGCACGTAAAAGACTCATCTTGGCACTGTTTTATACTTTTCCAACATATTTCCTGCCTTTTTGCCAACATTTCACCTAGTGAGTCTACAATACCCCAAACCTTGCCTAGTTAAACCGTAAGATTTGACAACCTCGCCTAGTTAAACCGTGAGTTTTACCGACATTGCCTAGTTAAACCGCAATGTCACCATCATCTTGGGCTACCTAGTTAAACCGCATACCCCTAGTGATGTCCCAATGGTCTGAGTGGCCTAGTTAAACCGCCATACCTCAATGACCCATGGCCACGATAGATTTTTGTATATATTATAGTGCACTTTAATTTTATGGCATGCCAACTATATCCGAATGTTTCTTAACTTGTCACATAGGCAATATATCATTTTCAAAACCATTTACTTACTGTTTTACAATGCATTAAACAAAAGCACCATATATGCAAATCACGTTACCAAAGTAATACTCCATTCCCAACCGGAATGAAAACCAATGCTCACTAGCATTTCATGTCCCTTTAAACCATTGCATATGTTTACAAATCCATGCATTTACATTAGTAAATCAAACCATGTTTAAAACCAAAACATGCAACAACATACTTATATCCAAACCGATATTCAAGAGCAAAAGAGGGGAAACTTACTTTCGATCTTAGGTAAGTGTTTCATGCTTAACCAAAACTCCCAACATCATTTGCAAACCTTTAGGAATCATTTAAAACGAGTTCTCACTCACCGATTACACCTCACCTTGCTCGCCAATACAAAACGAGCCTCCAGCAATAATCCACCTCAAGATGCTTCGCCTTGATTATCCCCTGTTTTGGCCACACAAAACCAGAGAAGACATGCATTAAAATGCACCCAAACCACTGCCTCAAAGCAAAATCCCGCAACTCACAAGTTGCCCACTCAAAAACCATCGAAACTTATCGAAATCATCCTCAAACACTTTCCAAACTTAACCCAGCCACAACACAACGATTCGATACATCAAACTTCATCAATTAACATCTAAAAACCCTTTTACAACATCATTTTACTTCCAGCAATGATTAAACACAATTAACAACACAAAAACCCTTTATTATCAACCATAAATATTAGAGACCCAACTTATTTCGGGATTACAATGTTAAATCCAAGCTATTAAACATCAAAATCATGATCTAAACTGATCAAGAACCCAACAAAACAGATCCAATTCGAAAATCTATCAATTTCATCAATTAAAACACAATTAAACCAATATTCCTTATTTAAACTATCAAAACCCATTAGAAAACCATTATAAAGGATCAACAACTTGGGAATTTCAGTAAAGAACCTTTCATTAGAGGAGAAGAACGAACCTTACCTCTAATGTTTGCTTACTTCCTTAATTGGCTAATTTTACATGTGAAAACAAAGTTAAAACAATAAGATTTTATTGAGAAATCATAGAGAATCCATTAGAAATCAAAAGATTTAAGAAAAAGATGATTTACCTGAAGATTTAGAAGAAAGAAATAGTGTTTCGCTGGAGAGATTTTGAGAGAAAAGATTTTTAGAGAAAGTTAGTTACGTGACTTTTGTTTTAAAAAATTATTTATCAATTAATTATCTCCAACCTCTTTTATTTTCCAAAATACTTTTTAAAATAGCCAATTAAAGGATAAAGTCTGAAATTAGACTTTTGGATTATTAGCACCTTAAAGTTTCAAAGTTTGGACCCTTTACAAAACAATCACTAAAAATAGTTTTCAAAAGTTGCATTTTGGTCACTAGTACAAAATGTCTGATTTCCAAAACTTATTTTCCAATCCAAATTTTTATCACCTTCAAAAATATTTAATCCAATTTAATCTCGAATATCGGCTCATTGAACCCTTAAAGCGAACCCCGAACCATTTAGACCCAAAACTGGGGTGTTAAAGCTATTTAGTAGGTTGAGCTTCTATTTAACATGATTTTATGTATGACCAGATTGACATGATGTGATGTGACGTGACATTTGAGCAACGTATGTCATAATTGACTGACAGTTACAGTGGAAATCGCGTTTCACCAAACGCAAGTTCTTCTATATTTGCAGGATTCCTGAAACGTCAGTAGGACTCGCGGTTAACCAAATATGAGTTTGGCCAGCTTTTCAGGATTCTTGACATGTCAGTAGAACTCGTGGTTAACCAAACGCGAGTTCGACTAGCTTTGCAAGATTCCTGACATGTCAGAGGAACTCGTGTTTTACCAAACGCGAGTGATAAGTGTTCAAAAGTACTATTTTTATTACCCTTTTTACTCATATTATTGTTAGACTTAGGCTCATATTAGTTGCATAATTAGCCATTCATGCATTAATCCATGTTTCCTTCCATCGTTGAGCTTGATTACATAACTTGGTAGTTTTTGTGGGAAAAGATGCTGCTTTGGTGTGTTTTGTGTGTATGTATAGGATCAATTGCCAAAGCAAGGCTAGAGCTAGTTGCCAGGGCAATGCATGAAGGAGACGCCGAGCCAGTTGCCAGGGCAATTGTCGACAAGGAACAAGGTGATATGGTAGTCGAAATTGATGACTAGACAAGCCCAAGATGACGTGGAGCAAAGCTAAATCCCAAAGGAATTTGATTTCCATGAAGAGATTAAAGAAGAATTAAATTCCAAGAAGATAGGAGAAGTTCTAGAAGGAATATAATTATAATAAAGAATTATATTCTTTAAAGATAATTTAATTCCAACTTAACTTCCTCCTCAAAGAATAACTTTGACCTAGCCTTATAAATTAGAGGCCATATCGTCAACTTGAGGGGAGAGAGCAAGAAGAGGGAAAATTTCGACAACTCCATGGAGCAAGAGGAGGGAAAATTTCGACAATCCCATAAGGCAAGAAGAGAGAAATTTTGACAAGAGAGCAAGGGGGAGAGAGTTCGATTTCTTCTTCTTCTTCTTTGCTTCCATTAGATTCATGGTTTGGGGATTATTCTTTGTATATCTTTTGAACCCAACCATGAACTAACTTGATTGGTTGGGGTTATTGTGTTTTGTTGTTGTGAAAAACAATTGGATTTTGTTTAGGTAATAAGAGTTTGCACTTTCAATTCAAGCTTTACTCATTCTTGGTTCTTATTATTGTTTACGAGTGCATTGGGAGAGGATCTCGTAACTTCATCTATTTATCTAATATCGGGAGAGTTAGATTCAAGAAACGAATGAGTATGGTCTTTATTCAATCTATTGATGGTGAAGATTAATCCGGCTTATGAATAAGCTAAGGATTTCAACGGCTAAGAGGAGCGCAAGATTGGTTGTTGTTCACCCTTGATTCACGCAGGGATGTATTATCAAGGCATATACAAGTAGCTAGAGTTTTCGCTTAGGGTAAGAAGAAACCATTGAAGAACGCTCCGCCGAACCTTGAAGTTGCTGCCCAGCCGCCCAAGTAGTTGCCCAGCTAGTCGCCCAGGCAACCATCGATTAGTTGCCAAGGCAACCCCGTTGTGCAAGTTGCCACGGCAACTGAGTTGCCCTTGCACTCTTTTACCAAGACTATCCAATCGGTTATCACACCTCAACTCATGATAACCTGGCCTATTTACTCTATTTTAATTTCATCTATTCTTTTAGTTTATTGCTCTTAGTTTTCTCGTTAATTAAAACCTCTATTATCAATTGTGTTTTTATTTTCACAGTGCAGTAACTTAAGCAAAGTGGCCCAAACCAATCCCTGTGGAGACGATACTCGATACTCGTATCACTTTATTACTTGCGACGTGTATACTTGCACATTTGCGTAGCACTTATTACACGCAAGAAGTTTTTGGCACTGTTGCCGGGGATTGGCAATTGGTGTTAGTTGTTTTTGTTGTTGCATTTTTTCTCTTAGTTTTACTAACTTTTCTTTTTGTTTGTTTTATCAAAAAAAATTTAGGTGCGCTACAATTTAAGGGGCATCAACATGTCGGGAAATAAAAGCCGATATATTCGAGAGATGATGTTGGAAGATATGAATCAATCCAATCAAGAGTTTCCTGCACCCTTTGATGATTACCTATACCAACCGAGAAAAGCACAAAGAACTTATACAGTGGAAAAATCTTGTGCTATGTGTGGAGAACATCATGTGTTTGAAAATTGCCCTCACATTTTCGGTGCATATAACTACATGGAGGACCATAGAGGGAACCAGCAGCAAAATTCTTCATGGTATGGTCAAAAAGCTCAAATTTTTTTGCCATAACAATTTTGCCGCAGCAACAGATATGCCATGGCAATGTAGTCCTTTTCAAGAGCATTCCAATTCCTTGGAGGAAACGTTACTAGCTTCCTTGGCTAGACTTGACAGATCAATTGAAGAGATTCGAGAGCTATCAAAATCTATGGATACGAGGATAGCTCAGTGGGATGCAACCTTAGGGGATTCAGAAGATCAATTGGGGAGATCCACATATGTCATGGATAACATGCACCAACAATTCATTCCTAGGGATACTGACGTCCCAAGGCAAGAGGATAAGGAGCAATACAAAGAAAGCTCTCCGATGTGTGAGGAACAACTAGAACCTCAAAGTCAAGAGGATGCCAATGAGAGAGGCTGCCCAACACATTATGAGCATGAACAACAAATTACCTCGGCAATGATTGAGGAGCCTGAACAGAGCAATGTCACGACAACACTCAGTGAAGCTGAGAAGAACAATACTACATTAAATTCTGAGGAACCTAATGCCCAGAAGGTTACAACGTTGATGTTGAAGCAGGAATTTGTAGATTGCTCTCATCTACAGTTGCCACGACAATTGCACGACCACATGCAAGATCAACGAGATGATAATACTTTGCCAATGGAATATGAGCAGGTAATGGTTGAACCTTTTGAATTCTTTAAAAACTCACCTCGTCCATTGCAGGTATGTCTTGAGGAACCGATGTTGGTAGATTTGAAGCCATCGAAATCTCTACTGATGGAGATGTTTGAGAGGCCAAAAGAAAATGGTGTTTGGATTCGTAAATCTTTTCAGAAAATTGGTTATTCCCTTGACTTACAGAAAATTTTGGCAACTGATTGCCACGACAATTGGCTTGAGCAGCAATTGCCATGACAACAAAGGCTACATCCAACCATGATAGAAGTCGACAAGAATGAGGTAATTGAATGGTTGAGAATGGATATAATTTTTCCTATTAATATATTTGTGCCTTCAGGAATAGTAGCAAGGTGGGGAGTATACATGGATTACAAGCGAACAAAGAAGAAAGACACCTCCACCATGGTAACTCAAAAGGGAGTAGTGGCAAGCACATTGGCCAAACTCTTTTTGGGCAATATTGTCACTCGATGAAGGGTGCGGATGGACTATAAGAAGTATCGAAAATGACCATCCTCAAGTTTTCTCAGATATGCACTAACATTAGAAGATGCATGATGGCACTCTTTTCAGACATGGTCGAAGACTTCCTTGAGATCTTCATGGATGATTTTTTAGTTTTTGGTAGTGACTTCAACAGTTGCCTTGACAATTTAGAGAATGTGTTGGCAAGATGTGAAGAAACTGATTTAGTCCTTAATTGGGAGAAGTGCCATCTTATGGTAGATGAAGGAATAGTGCTCGGCCATAAGATTTCATCCAAGGGAATTGAAGTAGACAAAGCCAAGGTGGACGTTATCGAGAGATTACCCCCACCAAGATAAAGTCTTCCATTCTGATGATTCTTGTACCCAAACATTCGAAACCCTAAAGGAAAAGCTTGCCCCGGCACTCATTGTTGTTCCACCAGATTGGACGCTACCTTTTGAGCTCATATGTGATGTAAGTCATTTCGCGGTAGGAGCAGCCTATGCCAATGCACAGGAAAGGAACAGAAAATCAAGTGGCCGATCACTTATCACGTCTAGAACGCAATAGGGAGGAGGACACGGATTTAGAGATATGCGATGCATTCCCGGATGAATAACTTTTAGTTGCCTCGGTAACAATGGATGTGCACGCCTCGGCAACCCTTGACGCCTTGACAACCATGGATGCGCATGCCTCGATAACCCTCGACGCCACAGCAGCTCTTGACGCGCACACCTCGACAACTCCAGACGCACACGCCTCGGTAACCACTGATACGCACGCCTCGGCAACCATCGATGTGCAGCCAAGGTAACCCTTGACGCCTCGACAACCATGGATGTGCATGCCTCGGTAACCCTCAACGCCGTAGCAGCTCTTGACGCGCACGCCTCAGCAACTCCAGACGTGCACGCCTCGGCAACCATGGATGTGCATGCCTCAGCAACCCTCGATGTCGTAGCAGCTCTTGACGCGCACACCTCGGCAAACTTCAGACGCGCACGCCTCGACAACCCTCAATGCCGCAGTAACCCTTGACGCCTCGGCAACCATGGACGTGTATGCCTCGGCAACTCTAGACACACACGACTCGGCAATCTTGGGAGCAGTCGCCATGGCAGCACATGCCTCGGTAATACCCTGGTACGCAGCTTTAGTTAATTTCCTTGTTTATGGTATTTTACCTTATGGCCTTACTCACCAAGGTAAAAAACGGTTCTGCCATGATGCTAAGCATTACTTTTGGGGCGAGCCTCTTTTTTTTAAACAATGTGCAGATCAGGTTATACGCCGATGTGTCCCTGAAGAGGAGCAACAGAATGTACTCCGACAATGCCATTCTTCACCCTATAGAGGACATTTTGGAGGAACTCGTACCGCGGCCAAAGTTTTTCAATCCGGTTTGTATTGGCCAACACTGTACAAAGATGCCCAAGAGTTTTACAAGCAATCTGATCGTTGCCAAAGGACGGGCAATATCACCCACAAACCAATGGGCAAGCAGAAATTTCCAACCGAGAATTGAAGGGTATACTCGAGAAAGTTGTAAATCCCTCTAGGAAGGATTGGTCAGTAAGACTAGATGACGCACTTTGGTTATATCGCACTGCATTCAAAACACCCTTAGGTATGTTCCCCTTCCGACTTGTCTATGGCAAAACATACCATCTACCGGTGGAAATTGAATACAAGACATATTGGGCAATCAAGACTGAATTTGGATTGGGAAAGTGCCGGACAAAAGCATTTGTTGGACCTCAACGAGATAGAAGAATTCCGTGCACTCGCCTATAACAATGCACAAATATACAAGGAGAAAACAAAGCAATGGCGCGGCAAGAAACTATTTCCACGACAATTCATGTCAGGGCAACTAGTTCTCTTATTCAATTCTCGACTAAAACTTTTCCCGGGAAAACTAAAATCAAGATGGTCGGGACCATTCTAAGTTGTCAAACCATTCTTCCATGGTGCCGTGATAATCAAGTCCATTACCGACAAACATGAATTCAAAGTTAACAGACAGAGATTGAAGCACTACAATGGTGCCCATGTAGAACGTAACAAAGAAGTTGACACCTTAGGAGATGCATGAACATGTTCTCCTTTCGATATTTTCTTTTTCTTTTTCTTTTTCTTTTTCTTTTTCTTTTTCTAGAACTATTTTTTTCTTTCTATTATTTTCGGTTATTTTTTTCTCTTTATTTATTTTTGGAATTTTTAGGAGAGATTTTATTTTTCTTCATTATCTTTAGTTTCCAGGTTTTCTTTTCCACAACAAGACTCACAACCACCATGCTCAGGAAATTCACTGCCGACTACTTGCCACAGCAACCACAACAGAAATTGGCGATGCCCAGGCAACAACAATGGCTTCGGCAACTTCTGATGCCCAAACATTGATCAAATCAAAGCAATGCTATTCACGCGGTACCAGCCACAAGCATTCAACCACTAACCGGAAAATGAATCAAGCAAACGGCACAAAGGAAACTTATCACTCGAGGTGACGACCTCTCCCACTAACTCATTTCATTTAGTTTCTTTTAAATTTTGTTTCACTCTTACATGCATTGAGAACAATGCTTCTCTCGAGTTTGGGGGGTGTTGGTTTCTAGTTAGTTTCATGTTTAGTTGCATTCATCTTTAGCAATCACATATAGGTTGCATATGTTACTTGTCATGCCTTTGATTAGATTTAATTGCTTAAGACTTGTTGAATATCCAATGATGAATTTTTGCCACTACACTTAATTGATAGAACCTTTAATTATAGGATTACATGGAAATAACTTAGAATTTTACTATGATGCTGATTTTTTTACACGGTTGTGGCTTGTTGATTGAAAGAAACTTAGTGAACTAAGGTTGCTTAAAATTTGGGTAAATTTAAAATTGAAAATTAAAAGTTAATTTCTGGCTAGAGGTGCCCAAAACTGGCTCTAGTAGTAAATGCACTTTCTTGCTAGAGGTGCCCAAAGCTGGCTCTAGTAGTTAATGCATATTAAAGAATCGCTAGAGGTGCCCGAAGTTGGCTCTAGTCGACTAAAATAAAATGAGATATTGCTTACTTTGCTAGAGGTGCCCGAAATTGGCTCTAGTGAAAATAAAAATAAATGCCCCATTAATTAAATTGATAAAAGCCTATTGTTCACATAGAATCTTGAAAATCAACTTGCACACAACTACGCACACACATTTTCACGAGCATTATAGTTTTGTTCTGGTAATTTTTGTGCTATCTGAAAAATTAAAAGGTGATCATACTTTGTGCCACGGTTCCGAGGTTTGAATTCAAGTTTGAAGCATGTCTTTGATGATTAAAGTCTTGGCAGGTAATTGTTAGTTTGCATTGCTTGAGGACAAGCAATAGTTCGAGTTTGGAGGTGTGATAAGTGTTCAAAAGTAATATTTTTATTACCCTTTTTACTCATATTATTGTTAGACGTAGGCTCATATTAGTTGCATATTTAGCCATTCATGCATTAATCCATGTTTCCTTCCATCGTTGAGCTTGATTACATAACTTGGTAGTTTTTGTGGGAAAAGATGCTGCTTTGGTGTGTTTTGTGTGTATGTACAGGATCACTTGCCAAAGCAACGCTAGAGCTAGTTGCCAGGGCAATACATGAAGGAGATGCCGAGCTAGTTGCCAGGGCAATGCATGAAGGAGACGCCGAGCCAGTTGCCAGGGCAATTGTCGACAAAGAACAAGGTGATATGGTAGTCGAAATTGATGACTAGACAAGCCCAAGATGACGTGGAGCAAAGCTAAATCCCAAAGGAATTTGATTTCCATGAAGAGATTAAAGAAGAATTAAATTCCAAGAAGATAGAAAAAGTTCTAGAAGGAATATAATTATAATAAAGAATTATATTCTTTAAAGATAATTTAATTCCAACTTAACTTCCTCACCAAAGAAGGACTTTGACCTAGCCTTGTAAATTAGAGGCCATATCGTCAACTTGAGGGGGGAGAGCAAGAAGAGGGAAAATTTCGACAACTCCATAGAGCAAGAGGAGGGAAAATTTCGACAACCCCATAGGGCAAGAAGAGAGAAATTTCAACAAGAGAGCAAGGGGGAGAGAATTCGATTTCTTCTTCTTCTTCTTTGCTTCCATTAGATTCATGGTTTGGGGATTATTCTTTGTATATCTTTTGAACCCAACCATGAACTAACTTGATTGGTTGGGGTTATTTTGTTTTGTTGTTGTGAAAAACAATTGGATTTTGTTTAGGTAATAAGAGTTTGCACTTTCAATTCAAGCTTTACTCATTCTTGGTTCTTATTCTTATTTGCGAGTGAATTGGGAGAGGATCTCGTAACTTCATCTATTTATCTAATATAGGGAGAGTTAGATTCAAGAAATGAATGAGTATGGTCTTTATTCAATCTATTGATGGTGAAGATTAATCCAGCTTAGGAATAAGCTAAGGATTTTAACGGCTAAGAGGAGCGCAAGATTGGTTGTTGTTCACCCTTGATTCATGCAAGGATGTATTATCAAGGCATGTACAAGTAGCTAGAGTTTCGACTTAGGGATAAGAAGAAACCATTGAAGAACGCTCCGCCGAACCTTGAAGTTGCTGCCCAGCCGCCCAAGTAGTTGCCCAGCTAGTCGCCCAGGCAACCATCGATTAGTTGCCAAGGCAACATCGCTGTGCAAGTTGCCATGGAAACTGAGTTGCCCTTGCACTATTTTACCAAGACGATCCAATCGGCTATCACACCTCAAATCACGATAACCTGGCCTACTTACTCTATTTTAATTTCATCTATTCTTTTAGTTTATTGCTCTTAGTTTTCTCATTAATTAAAACCTCTATTATCAATTGTGTTTTTGTTTTCACAGTGTAGTAACTTAAGCAAAGTGGCCCAAACCAATCCCTGTGGAGACGCTACTCGATACTCGCATCACTTTATTACTTGCGACGTGTATACTTGCACATTTGCGTAGCACTTATTACACGCAACAAGTTTTTGGCGCCGTTGCCGGGGAAAGCCTCAGAGTAAAAACTTGTTGCGCGTAATAAGTGCTACGCAATTGTGCAAGTATACACGTTGCAAGTTA
Organism: Hibiscus mutabilis; assembly: GCA_019671005.1. Taxonomy (NCBI): domain Eukaryota; kingdom Viridiplantae; phylum Streptophyta; class Magnoliopsida; order Malvales; family Malvaceae; genus Hibiscus; species Hibiscus mutabilis. The sequence goes on along the minus strand of CM033755.1, from coordinate 8,571,007 downwards.
TAGTATAAAAGATATCGTCTCCACAGGGATTGGTGCCACTTCAAGAATCTAGTCTCTTGCACTATAAAAAGTAAAAACACAAATAAAGGATTATAGGAGTTTAACTAATAACTAAACTAGAAGGCAATAAAGTAAAAGAATAAATGAGAAAAAATGAGAGAGATAGGCCAGGTTATCGTGAGTTGAGGTATGATAACCGATTGGATCGTCTTGGTAAAAGATTGCACGGGCAACTCAGTTGCCGTGGCAACTTGCACAACGGGTTTTGCCTTGGAAACTAATCGATGGCTGCCTGGGTGACTAGTTGGGCAACTACTTGGGCGTCTGGGCAGCAACCTTCAAGGTTCGGCAAAGCGTTCTTCAATGGTTTCTTCTTATCCCTAAGTCGAAACTCTAGCTACTTGTGCATGCCTTGATAATACATCCCAGCGTGAATCAAGGGTGAACAACAACCAATCTTGCGCTCCTCTTAGCCGTTGAAATCCTTAACTTATTCCTAAGCCGGATTAATCTTTACCATCAATAGATTAAATAAAGATAATATTCATTCGTTTCTTGAATCTAACTCTCCCGATATTAGATAAATAGATGAAGTTACGAGATCCTCTCACAATTCACTTGCAAACAAGAATAAGAACCAAGAATGAATAAACCTTGAATAGAAAAGTGCAAACTCTTATTACCTAAACAAAATCCAATAGTTTCTCACAACCACAAGACACAATAACCATAGCCAAATAGATTTAGTTCATGGCTAGGTTCCAAAGAAACACAAGATAAATAATCCCTAGCATGAACCTAATTGAACAAGAAAGATAAAGATGAAGAATGAAGCTTGTCGAAATCTCCTTGCCCTAGATGCTTGTCGAAAATTCTCTCCTCTTGCTCTCTCCCTCGAGTTGACGATATGGCCTCTAATTTATAGGGCTAGGTCAAAGTCCTTCTTTGAGGAGGAAGTTAAGTTGGAATTAAATTATCTTTAAAGAATATAATTTTTTATTATAATTATATTCCTTCTAGAACTTCCCTTATCTTCTTGGAATTTAATTCTTCTTTAATCTCTTCATGGAAATCAAATTTCTTTGGGATTTAGCTTTGCTCCACGTCATCTTAGGCTTGTCTAGTCATCAATTTTGACTACCATATCACCTTGTTCTTTGTCGACAATTGCCCTGGCAACTGGCTCGACGTCTCCTTCATGTATTGCCCTGGCAACTAGCTTGGCATCTCCTTCATGTATTGCCCTGGCAACTAGCTCTAGCCTTGCTTTGGCAAGTGATCCTGCACATATACACAAAACACACCAAAGCAGCATTTTTTCCCACAAAACTACCAAGTTATGTAATCAAGCTCAACGATGGAAGGAAACATGGATTAATGCATGAATGGCTAATTATGCAACTATATGAGCCTAAGTCTAACAATAATATGAGTAAAAAGGGTAAGAAAAATAGTACTTTTGAACACTTATCACACCCCCAAACTCTAACTATTGCTTGTCTTCAAGCAATGCAAACTAATAGTTACCTGCCAAGACTTCAATTTTCACAAACTTAGCTTTGAACTTGATTTCAATTCTCAGAACCGGGGCACAAAGTATGATTGGCTTTTCATTTTTTGGAAAACTTAGGAGTTACTCGGTATCAAACTATAATGCTTGTAAGTGTGTGCGGAGTTGTGTGCAAGTTGATTTTTCGGATTCTATGCAAACAAGAAGTTTTCAAATTACTTCATTGGGTTCTTTTTAACATGTTTTGACTAGAGCCGGTTTTGGGCACCTCTAGTGTTTTGTTTTTAGTTTTATTCAACTAGAGCCGGTTTTGGGGACCTCTAGCGATCAAATTTTTTTAGCACATACTAGAGCTAGTTTTGGGCACCTCTACTGATCAAATTTTTTAGCACATGCTAGAGCCAATTTCAGGCACCTCTAGCATTCATCCAATTTTTATTCTAATCCCCCAATTTGTTAATTATCAACCTAAGTTCACTAGAATTCCTTAAATCAATCAAACCACAACAGTGTTTCATCAAATTTAGCATCATAGTAAAATTCTAAGTTTTTCCATGGTTATCCTAGAATAAAAATTCTATCAATTAAGTGCATTGGCAAAGTCATCATCAGATATTCATCAAATCTAAGCAATTCTTGTTCCAACTAAAGGCATGGCAAGCAATTTATGTATCCTAAGTGTAATACTTAAGATGAATGTAACTAAACATGGTAACTACTAATAACAATCCCCCTCAAACTCGAGTGAGGCATTGTCCTCAATACATGCATTAAAGGAAAATAAAAAAAATGAAAAATAAAATGCATACGAGGACTTACTCCGAGAGTTCGTCATCGTGGATGATTAGTTTCCTTTTGGTCGGAGTCTTGATTCTCTTGCTTGAACGCGATGGTTGTTTCCTTGTTGCCGGTGGTGGAATCGATCCTCGTACGGGGTTATCCTCATCGTCCTCTTCATCAGTGTCATTGGTTTTTCGCTTGGAGGATTCAATTGATGCGGTCTTTGTTGGTGCAATGGAGGACTCGTCCGAATCTAAAAAATCAGAAAATGATTCCGTAGGAGTTGATTCGGGCATAGGTGCTTTACCTTTGGCTTTTGCAGTGGTTGCCGGGATGTCTTTAGCTTTGATTGTCGTGGCATCTTCAGGGTTGGTTTCCGGGGCATCTGCTTGTACAGGCATGATATAGGTTGCCGTGGCATCATCTGTTGTGGTTGCCGTGGCGACTGCTTCATTGGTTGCCGGGGCAAGGATCTCGGCAGGAAAGATTGGAACGGCAGGCGATTGTCCGGGTACTTTTCTAGGATGACTTGGGTGATGGCATTGTTGTGCTCCTTCATGTACCGCATGAACATTATTTGCCGGTCTTCAATTTACCTTAGGTGGCTCACCAATGGTTGCAAGAGTGCTTCAAAGTGTCCCGGGGTTGATGGCCGAGTTGCCTGGGCGTTAGGTGCTTGGGCATTAGGGATTGTCGGGGCGGCAGGATATGCCGCGACAATTGGAGGCCCTGAAGAATTTCCCGGTGCCTCTCCCATTAGCTTTCGGATTTGTGCTTGATTCCAACCGGACTTTGGTAGGGCCTTTTCATCGGTGGACTCACTTGGGACATGCATCTCCTTGCAAAGATTAGAAATTAAGCAATGGAAGAAAAGAGAACCCTTATCTTTTGAGCTACATACAAAAATCTCATCACAAATAATTTTTCCAATGTTTAATGATGCGATTATGCAAAATAGAATGTATGAGCAAAAGACGTGGTATATCAACGGTAGTATTGTGTGTGGTGGGCATTAAAGAAGTTTTAACAAACTTATTCCATAGTTTTGCCTCGGGTTTAAGCCGAAGGCGACTTACCGTGCTCTTGTATTTAACGTCGTTCCAATGAGTTCCCGGTTGAGTGAGTTCTTGAAGCACCTTGTCGAGTTGCTTGGGCGTGATTTAATCAATGAAAGCTTGATGCTCGTCTTTCTCAATGTAAAGCCCGTAAAAGGTGTTGACGTTTTCGGGGCATATGAGTATGGCCTTGTCACGAACAAAAACATAAGGATTATCCGGGTTAGGTGAGTGAGCATAGAATTCTCTTACCCATGAGATGTTGCCCGGTTCCGATTGATGGCAAAAGATTTGCCACTTTTGATGTACAATCCTCTCGAATATGAATGGTTCAAGGCCGAAATCTTGATGAGAGTTGGAGTATTCAAAGCCTTGTTCTTCATAAATCTTCCGGCTTTCAAACTTGGAGTGAAATCTTTCTTGAACCACCGGTGTAGCAAAATTCTTGTATCTTGGTTCTTTGGAGGAACTTGGATGAACCAAAAATTTAATTTTGGATGCCATGGCTGATCTTGGTTGTGAGTTTTGTAAAAACAAATAAAATAAAATAAAAGAAACTAAAAAGTTACAAGATAAAAAGTAGGAATATGTTAAGGGTGATGGGTTTTATAGAAAAGATAGGTGGTAAATATGGTGGGTGAGATTAGGGGAAGACGAAAAAGGGTTTTGGTTTAGGGGAAGGGTGACGACAAGGGGTGTTTAATTAGGGTAAGTTGGAGGCTTTATATAAGCCTTAGATTCAGCCCATTAATTTACTTGTTGAAGATGTTTTCCTTCTTGGATCAAAATTCCTCTTTATCTTGAACTTTTTTCCTACAATTCAAAGACAAATCAAATAAGGATTAAAATTAAAGATAAACTAAAAAAAGAAAATAAATGACGATGTGTAAAGGGATTCTTAAACTTAAAGAAAGATAAAACAAAAGAAAATCTATCCTAAAAAAACAAATAATCGAAAGTAATAAAAAAATAAAAAAAATTAAAAAATATATAAATTAAATAGTTCGAAAAAATAAAAAAAAAAAAAAAAAATAAAATAAAATAAAATATCGAAAGGAGAGCATGCTCATGCATCTCCTAAGGCGACCACTTCTTTGTTACGTTCCACATGGGCCCCATTGTAGTGTTTCAATCTTTGTCCATTAACTTTGAATTCATGTTTGTCAGTGATGGAATTGATTATCACGGCACCATGGGAGAATGGTTTGACAACTTCGAATGGTCCCGACCATCTTGATTTCAGCTATCCCGGGAAAAGTTTTAGTCGAGAATTGAATAGGAGAACTAGTTTCCCTGCCGTGAATTGCTGTGGCAATAGCTTTTTTTCATGCCATTGCTTTGTTTTCTCCTTGTAGATTCGTTCATTGTTATAGGCGAGTGCACGGAATTCTTCTATCTCGTTGAGGTCTAACAAACGCTTTTGTCCGATACTTTCCCAATCCATATTCACGATCTTGATTGCTCAGTATGCCTTGTGTTCAATTTCCACCGGTAGATGGCTTGTTTTGCCATAGACAAGTCAGAAGGGGGACATACCTAAGGGTGTTTTGAATGCAGTGCGATATGCCCAAAGTGCGTCATCTAGTCTTAATGACCAATCCTTCCTAGAGGGATTTACAACTTTCTCGAGTATACCCTTCAATTCCCGGTTGGAAATTTCTGCTTGCCCGTTGGTTTGTGGGTGATATGCCGTGGCAATCTTGTGTGATATGCCGAAGCGTTGCAACATCTTGGCAATAAGTCTGTTGTCAAAATGCTTGCCTTCGTCACTGATAATTGTTCTCGGTATCCCAAACCGTGTAAATATGTTTTTCTACAAGAATCGTTGCACGGTCTTGGAATCGTTGTTGGGAACTGCAGCTGCCTCAACCCATTTAGACACGTAGTCGACGGCAAGTAGAATGTAGAGGTTTCCGAATGAAGATGGGAAAGGTCCCATAAAATCGATCCCCCATACATCGAACAATTCTACTTCGATGATGTTCTGGAGCGGCATCTCATATCGTCTAGAGATATTGCCCGTCCTCTGGCAACGATCACATTGCTTGTAAAAGTCTTGGGCATCTTTGTACAATGTTGGTCAATACAAACCGGATTGCAAAACTTTGGCCACGGTACGAGTTCCTCCAAAATGTCCTCCATAGGGTGAAGAATGGCATTGCCAGAGTACATTCTGTTGCTCTTCTTCAGGGATACAGCAGCGTATAACCTGATCTGCACATTGTTTAAACAAAAAAGGCTCGTCCCAAAATTAATGCTTAGCATCATGGCGGAACCGCTTCTTCCCTTGGTGAGTAAGGCCATAAGGTAAAATACCACAAACAAGGAAATTAACTAAATCCGCGTACCAGGGTATTGCCGAGGCATGTGCTGCCTTGGCGACTGCTCCCAAAATTGTCGAGGCGTGCGTGTCAAGGGCTGTTGCGGCATCGAGAGTTGCCGAGGCGTGCGCGTCAAGGGCTGCTGCGGCATCGAGAGTTGTCGAGGCGTGCGCGTCTATGGTTGCCGAGGCGTTGAGGGTTGCCGAGGCATGCGCGTCCATGGTTGTCGACGCAACTAAAAGTTGTTCATCCGGGAATGCATCGCATATCTCTAGATCCACGTCCTTTCTCCCAATTGCCTTCTTGTGTAGCATCAACATTTTGATCAGCTTCTTTTCCTGGTCGATTGACTAGCCAATTTGCCTTTTCTTGTTGTTCCTCATTGACCGGATCTTCATACTCCTCAGGATCCTCTTGATCGGCAATGTAGTTGCCGAGGCAACTAAATTCCTCATCGAATTTAAACTCTTTCGTGGCATGAAGATGTTGGCATTCTTCTGGATCATCGGCATGCCTTAGTGCTTGGAACACATTTAGTTTAACTTGCTGGTCATTCACCCTCATTGTGAGTTCTCCCTTTTCAACATCGATCATGGTTCTCCCTGTTGCTAGGAATAGTCTCCCGAGAATGATAGGTGCATGCTCATCTGCTTCACAATCCAAAATAATAAAGCCAGCGGGAAAAATAAATTTATCAACTTTTACCAGTATGTCCTCGATTTTCCCTCTAAATGCACATAGGATCTGTCGGCTAGCTGTATCATAACTGTTGTAGGTCTTGCCTTCCCGATTCCTAGTTTCTGGAAAACTGATTTAGGCATCAAGTTTATGCTAGCCCCAAGTTCGCATAATGCTTTCCTGACATAGTGGTTTCCAATGGAACAGGATATTGTGAAACTTCTGGGATCCTTCAACTTGGGTGGCATATGATTGTGCAACATTGCCATGCATCCCTCTGTTGCGGCAACTGCTTCAAACTCTCCTAGCCTTGTTCTCTTGGACACAATGTCTTTAAGAAACTTGGCATAGTTTGGAATTTGTTCAATTGCTTCCACCAATGGCAAGTTGATGTGGACTTGCTTTAGGATATCAAGAAACTTCTTGAATTGATATTCTTGCTTTTTTCGCTTCAACCTTTGTGGGAATGGTGGTGGAAGTCGGATATCTTCGATCCTTTCATTGGTTTGGAACCTGATTGATGGCATTGTCGGGACAACTGGAGTTGTTGAGGCATTATCAATTAGGGTTGTCGAGGCATGCTTATCACAAGTTACTGAAGCATCCTTATCGTCGGTTGCCGAGGCATGCATATTGCCGGTTGCCGCGGCATGCATATTGCCGGTTGCCGCGGCAATTCCTGGTTCAGCATCTGAGGCTTATAGGATGCGCATGTTACTTGCCATGCCTTTGATTGGATTTAATTGCTTAAGACTTGTTGAATATCCAATGACATATAGGTTGAGGAAGCTCTTCCAAAGATTGAGAAAGTATCAGCTAAAGCTCAACCCGGCTAAGTGTACTTTCACTGTTACGTCTGGTAAGCTCCCAAGCTTTGTGGCTAGCTGAAAAGGGATCGAGATTGACCCCGACAAAGTAAAAGCCATCCAAAATCTTCCACCACCTCAAACCCAAAAAAAATGTTCAAGGTTTCTTGGGAAGGTTGAACTATATATCTCGGTTCATCTCTCAATTGACCGACAAGTGTGACCTTGTCTTTAGATTTCTTTAGAAGAACAATCCGGGGTATGGGATGAAGAGTTCCAAGAGGCTTTAGACAAGATCAAGAAGTATTTGACTAATGCTCGAATTCTAGTAGCTAAATCTCTTCCAAAGATTGAGAAAGTATTTGCCAAGTCTCGAAACAAAGAAGAGCATATCCAAAACTTGAGGAAGCTCTTCCAAAGATTGAGAAAGTATCAGCTAAAGCTCAACCCGGCTAAGTGTACTTTCACTGTTACGTCTGGTAAGCTCCCAAGCTTTGTGGTTAGCTGAAAAGGGATCGAGATTGACCCCGACAAATTAAAAGCCATCCAAAATCTTCCACCACCTCAGACCCAAAAATAAGTTCAAGGTTTCTTGGGAAGGTTGAACTATATATCTCAGTTCATCTCTCAATTCACCGACAAGTGTGACCTTGTCTTTAGATTTCTTTAGAAGAACAATATGGGGTATGGGATGAAGAGTTCCAAGAGGCTCTAAACAAGATCAAGAAGTATTTGACTAATGCTCCAATTCTAGCAGCGCTGGTACCAGATATCGTTGCCAACCCTCGATGTGCACCCCTTTGATTGGATTTAATTGCTTAAGACTTGTTGAATATCCAATGATGAATTTTTGCCACTGCACTTATAATTTATAAACCTTTAATTATAGGATTACATGGAAAGAACTTAGAATTTTACTATGATGCTGATTTTTTTTACACGGTTGTGGCTTGTTGATTGAAAGAAACCTAGTGAATTAAGGTTGCTTAAAATTTGGGTAAATTTAAAATTGAAAATTAAAAGTTAATTTCTTGCTAGAGGTGCCCAAAACTGGCTCTAGTAGTAAATGCACTTTCTTGCTAGAGGTGCCCAAAACAGGCTCTAGTAGTTAATGCATAATAAAGAATCGCTAGAGGTGCCCGAAATTGGCTCTAGTCAACTAAAATAAAATGAGAAATTGCTTACTTTGCTAGAGGTGCCCGAAATTGGCTCTAGTGAAAATAAAAATAAATGCCCCGGTAATTAAATTGATAAAAGCCTATTGTTCACAGAGAATCTTGAAAATCAACTTGCACACAACTACGCACACATATTGTCACGAGCATTATAGTTTTGTTCTGGGTAATTTTTGTGCTATCCGAAAAGTTAAAAGGTGATCATACTTTGTGCCACGGTTCCGAGGTTTGAATTCAAGTTTGAAGCATGTCTTTGATGATTAAAGTCTTGGCAGGTAATTGTTAGTTTGCATTGCTTGAGGACAAGCAATAGTTCGAGTCTGGGGTGTGATAAGTGTTCAAAAGTACTATTTTTATTACCCTTTTTACTCATATTATTGTTAGACTTAGGCTCATATTAGTTGCATAATTAGCCTTCATGCATTAATCCATGTTTCCTTCCATCGTTGAGCTTGATTACATAACTTGGTAGTTTTTGTGGGAAAAGATGCTGCTTTGGTGTGTTTTGTGTGTATGCACAGGATAACTTGCCAAAGCAAGGCTAGAGCTAGTTTCCAGGGCAATACATGAAGGAGATGCCGAGCTAGTTGCCAGGGCAATGCATGAAGGAGACGCCGAGCCAGTTGCCAGGGCAATTGTCGACAAAGAACAAGGTGATATGGTAGTCGAAATTGATGACTAGACAAGCCCAAGATGACGTGGAGCAAAGCTAAATCCCAAAGGAATTTGATTTCCATGAAGAGATTAAAGAAGAATTAAATTCCAAGAAGATAGGAGAAGTTCTTGAAGGAATATAATTATAATAAAGAATTATATTCTTTAAAGATAATTTAATTCCAACTTAACTTCCTCCTCAAAGAAGGACTTTGACCTAGCCTTATAAATTAGAGGCCATATCATCAACTTGAGGGGGGAAAGTAAGAAGAGGGAAAATTTCGACAACTCCATAGAGCAAGAGGAGGGAAAATTTCGACAACCCCATAGGGCAAGAAGAGAGAAATTTTGACAAAGAGCAAGGGAAAGAGAGTTCAATTTCTTCTTCTTCTTCTTTTCTTCCATTAGATTCATGGTTTGGGGATTATTCTTTGTATATCTTTTGAACCCAACCATGAACTAACTTCATTGGTTGGGGTTATTGTGTTTTGTTGTTGTGAAAAACAATTGGATTTTGTTTAGGTAATAAGAGTTTGCACTTTCAATTCAAGCTTTACTCATTCTTGGTTCTTATTCTTGTTTGCGAGTGAATTGGGAGAGGATCTCGTAACTTCATCTATTTATCTAATATCGGGAGAGTTAGATTCAAGAAACGAATGAGTATGGTCTTTATTCAATTTATTGTTGGTGAAGATTAATCCGGCTTAGGAATAAGCTAAGGATTTCAACGGCTAAGAGGAGCGCAAGATTGGTTGTTGTTCACCCTTGATTCACGCAGGGATATCTTATCAAGGCATGTACAAGTAGCTAGAGTTTTGACTTAGGGATAAGAACAAACCATTGAAGAACGCTTCGCCGAACCTTGACGTTGCTGCCCAACCGCCCAAGTAGTTGCCCAGCTAGTCGCCCAGGCAACCATCGATTAGTTGCCAAGGCAACCCCGCTGTGCAAGTTGCCACGGCAACTGAGTTGCCCTTGCACTCTTTTACCAAGACGATCCAATCGGCTATCACACCTCAACTCACGATAACCTAGCCTATTTACTCTATTTTAATTTCATCTATTCTTTTAGTTTATTTCTCTTAGTTTTCTCGTTAATTAAAACCTCTATTATCAATTGTGTTTTTATTTTCACAGTGTAGTAACTTAAGCAAAGTGGCCCAAACCAATCCCTGTGAAGACGATACTCGATACTCGTATCACTTTATTGCTTGCGACGTGTATACTTGCACATTTGCGTAGCACTTATTACATGCAACAGCGAGTTTGTCCAGCTTTACAAGATTTCTGACACTCGTTGTTATGGCCCAATTTTTTGATACCAATCGGTGCCTAGAAATACAAATTGTGGCCCAATTTTTTGCTATCGTTTTCTTTGGTGAAACTTACACCTACACATCTTTCAACGAAAAAATCACTAGAGATCCTTTATTTGAGTTGATGCAACGCTAGTTAGCGAGTCATCGTATCTTACACCTAAAAAATATATTCTTATAACATTATAAAAAAATGAAAAAAAAAGAAAGAAACATCCAATTATATTCCAAGCACTAACATGTATGAGGTCCTTCGTATCTTACTATCTGCCAAACATTGTTCAGCCACTTCATTCGTGATACACATATCCTCTAGTTACATCCGTGGTCCTTTTGGAAACATTCTACAATATGGTTGTCTGCATTCGTTCTTTTCACTATCGACACAACCGAGCGGCGTATGTTGTAGTTCTTAATTGGATCCTCCACTAGTTTCTTTGTTGTGAATATCATTCCAACTTCTAATTCACCATCACTATTGACAGCAACATCACATAACTATCTCCCTATAGATGGGAAACCAACTGCATTTCTAGCCATTATAGATCGTGAGTTTTTGAAGAATGGGGGGCTATTTATAGGGTTACAAATGAATCAACCTTCAACGAAGAAGAGTATGTTCATGTTCCATACGACATTTTTAAAGGCGTTAATGATCAGTTCGTATTCGTTATACACATTTTGGATTGTAAGAACTATTTATATTGTTTATTAATGAAGCTAGTCAACGTGTTTAGGAATGTGTTCGCGGTTTCTTTTTCCAGTTTCATTTATTTGTTCTGAAATGTTAACTAAACTCATAATCGGGCTATAATTTTAAATTATGCAAACACAACAAAAAAAATACAATTCAACATTAACTTATATAACATCCTTACAAGCAACAAAATAAAGCAACTATTTTCTTGTAACCAGTAACCCACCAAAAGCTGTAACCCACTAGGTATTGTAACCGGTAACACACCAAATGTGGTCTCCCACGAGTGGGTGTAATCGGTCAATTACACCAAAGCTTCATGGATTTCGTGCTCCTCAGAGCAATCATCATCTACAATGGTAGGGGCTTTTACTCTAGTTATATACGGTGCTCTTCAGGTATCCTCCACGTTGAAGGCATAAGAATAAGTAACCTACAAGCCTTAAACAAAAGATTAGAAGTATGCGGGAGACTCAAAAAAAAACACAGGTTCCCTGATATTGTGATTTGTGATTTGTCGTTCTTATTGAACAAAAAGATGGAACACCAATATCACAAAAACTATTATCCCACCAAAAGCATGAACTCGTCATATAAATGCAACTACATATACCAACAAACCACAATATCCAGGAAATCTCTTTGGAAAATAATTTTTCAGATACGTCGTTTAATACCATGAGTAGCTACAATAGAATCGAAACATCTACCTCTACATATGAATTTCTTCCTCTGTAGTGCGGTATATATAGTGCAAATTCCCGTTCATCTAAATGCAAGTTCTGACAAAAATTGAATTGAACTCGCTTTCATCTAAACGCAAGTTATGACATAAATTGAATTAAACTCACGTTCATCTAGATGCAAGTTCAGTCGAACATTGGGACACATGTTAATATCGGTTTAACTTGCTTCAATTCAAAAAAATTAACAAAAATTAGAAATGTTATGTTGTCTTAGAATTAAAATTTACCAAAAACTGTAATATATTACGAATTAAAAAAACCAAATATCATTTAAACTTTAAAAAAATTATCTAATTACAAGGCAATTACAAAAAAATGTTATATATTAATGAAATATATTACAATAGGGTTCAATATTTTCATATACTCCCTCTGTCCCACTCAATATGTCCCTTTTGTGTTTTGAAATTGTCTCACTCAATATGTCTCATTGAAAAAATCTACAACTTTTATAAGGCACATTTCCCTTTATACCCCTTTTTTAGTTTCTCAACAAAACAAAATTTAACTTTTCAAGGATAAAATTGTCGTTTCAATTATTTTACATCATATTTCTTACACATTCTTACACAAACTTTTTCTTCCTAAAACTATGTGAAAAGTCAACAATGGACAAAATAAATGAGACGGAGGGAGTACAATAAATAAAACTAATGATGCCTATGTCCACCAGTACCACACTGTGGTGGACGATGGTCGACCGAGATTGCATCATGCACGAAGGGGAGCAACTGGTGGCTCATCACCTGTAATATCCCAAATTTTTTGTTAGTCACCAAAATGAAAATTTTGAAAGTTTGGTGGTCAAAGTATAAACTTTGGAAAAGTTTAGGGACTAAATTGTAAATTCCAAAATTTATGTATTTTAGTCCCATAATGAATATTTCGCCCCCAAGAATAACGTTTTCTTTTTACTTGGATTTTTCGTACAGAGCTTGTATTACTGACTATAAAGCGATAAAGTTTGAAAAAATATTCAGATTGAATCGGATATTCAAGATATTTTAAAGGATGATAAAGCAAGGTGAAAAATATATTTTCCATGTCTTAAAATGAAAGGATTTAACATAGACCATTGGATTAAAGTAGGTTTTCCATGTTAAATATGAGCCATTGGATGAAAAATGGCAAGATGGTAATTTTGGAAAATTCCAAGGGCAAAGTTGGTAATCACTAACTACTTGGTTTATTTTTAACCCTTGGATGAGTAGGTAGACATGTGACAAGATATGAAGCATTGGATTACAAGGGCAAAATGGTCATTTTGCTATAAAAGAGATTTTTTTAGGATTTTTAAATTAAGATGACAAATGGCCAAATTGGAAAAAATTGAAATTTCAACAATTTTTCTCCATCATCTTCTCTTGTTCGAAACCCTCTAAGGTAGGAGGAAAGAAATTTCTTTTAATTTTTCAAGCTTATTTAGTTGGATTTTGGATGAAAGCATAAAATATAAAGTTGATCTCTATGAAATTCTCTATCTTTTGGTACCATTTATTCATCTTTTCCTTGCTTGAAACCCTAGTTTTATAATTTTGATGGATGAAGGGGATGTTTAAATATGATGAATTAAGATTAGTTTTTGATGAAGTTGTTGTTGTGGAATCATATACAAGCTTGTATGATGATTGAAACTAATTGAAAGTAGTTAAATCCTAATTTGTATTAAGTTAGGATTTTGATAGGAAGTTAAATTTGGATTGATCTAGACATGGGAATAATTATAGAAGCTTGGAAATGAGGTTTAGAAGTTGAATTCATACTTGAACCAAGTTGGAAAATTCAGATGTAGTGACCTTTCATATTTGGCCTATAAGGGAAAATTAGAGAAAATTGTGGAAAATTTCCCTAAGGCTAGAAATGATGTGAGAATGATTTTACAAGGCATAGAATGTTGTTTGGATAAATTTGGAAGTTTTTAAAGTGTTGAGGACCAAATGACATATTAAGGAAAAATTGATAGTGAAATGGAAATTTGTTAGAAATTAATGTGTTAAGCTTGAATGTATTCTTGGAACACTTGAAAATGCTGTTAAGTGCTTGAATTTAAAGTTCAATGGCAATGGACCATTTTGAATAATTTGGAAAGTTGAGGTGAATTCTAAAAGAATTCATTTTATGGTTATTCTATGAGATTTGAGAATATCTTGTGGATTTGTGATGGATATGAATAATAAAGGATTTTTAGGAATTTTATTTCCTAATATGCGCTTATGTTAGAATGATACTAACATACGCTTTGAAATGTATGTATTCGGTAAATGATGATTTTATAGATCGTGATCGTGATCAAGATCATAGTACAAGCAAATTTAAAGATAAGGAAAAGTTTCAAGAGTAAAGCTACAAGCTATCGTAAGGTTTACTAGTGAGGCATTAGGTGAGTGCAATGCATACATAACATGATACATGGATGTTTTATACATCATTTGAAAGACTTGCGATAAGTCTACCTGGTTTATATATTGGCATGATATTTATGTCATTGATCATATATTTGACATATTTTAAATATGTCAAAGATTGAATATAAATGCATGAATCACTAGTTATATATGAAGTTATATTATGGATGTTATTTTGAGTATGAACTACCCTATGTTAAATGATATTGATATACATTTCCATGGATGAAATAAAAATGGTAATTATGCCCAAATAAGTCATTGAGGGATAGGTATAGTTGGCATACCATAGAGTCCAGCAGCACGCTGCATATTCGGGTATCCGAGATAGCACTATAGTGTATATAAAGGACACTTAGTGTATGGTTAGCACTGCCTTATAATGTACGAGATGGTTAGCACAGCCTTATAAACGTGTGGATGGTGGGCACGACCTTATGTGCATTAGCACTTCGGTGCATCTTTGACTCGAGTACCCAGGGTCCTCATAGGTTATATTTGGGCTATGATTTACTCGGTAAATAATTGATAAACGGGCTAAAGAGTTTATAGACTCTTAAAGTTATGACAAGTATATTGGTAAGAAATTTATATCCGGTTTATATTATGTTGACACATGATTAACATAAAGGTAAGTTATATCTAGTGATTCAAACTGCAAGAATACGGTTACATGTTATTATTTATTGTTATAGTTATGTTATATTGCATTGAATATTATTATTTCCTCACTAAGCATATACTTAGCGTGTGATGGTTTTCACGCGTAGGTAAAAAGAAGAAATCGAAGTAAGGAGCGGGCATCCTACTTATCCGGTATCAGTAATAACATCTTTGATGTGTTTTGATGTTTCTAGATAGTATGTATATGTTAAAATTAATTGGTTATATACTAGAATATATATAGTTTGTAATAACATACAAACTAGTTTATGTTATAGTGGATGATGAGTAAGGATATTAAATTTAAAATCGGATTGTAACCCCTTCGACCCGGCCTAGTCGCAAGACCGAACCGAGCGAGCTACATTAGGTTTACCGAAGTAAACCGTGAAGATGAAGCTCAAAACACGACCATTTTTTATTTTATATTATTTAGAGGCATAATTATTAACCTGCATGTACATATTGATCGTAGGTGTAAACTCGACTCAATCGGGCATCGAATTGACATCCAATTGAACACTATTATAACTTAGGGACCAAGATGTAATTTTCACAAGATAAGGGTTCAATTAACCAATTAAGTTTACCAATCCACAATCAGGTTCATTCCATACAAGCTCATTAAATTTCATCACCATTAGATCACCACAGAACCCTCAATTTATCATTCAAACATTTGGGGACCAAAATGAAAATCTACAACACTATAAGGACTTACTTAAAATTTGATTTACCAATCTTCAATTAGTCATGTTTCATGCATACATTTCAAATTTCAGCTTAAAACAACCATCCAAACTCATTCAATTGCATACACAACATCGAGGGACCAAACTGCAAGATTTCAAAGCTTAAATCGAACATATAACTAAAATAATGGTCCTTGGTTTCGATACATGGATTTCCGAATTAATACGGGGCCAAATTATATTAGAGGTTTCGAAACCACTCCTACAAGTTTCGAAACCAGGCCTCTAGAACTTAAAACACGTACTAGTACGACTCCCCGCGTACCGCTCCCAATAGCAAATTTTGGCCTACATGTTTCGAAACCAGGGGCCAGGTTTTGAAACCTCTAGGCCTGGAATGAGAATTTTAACTAGTTTTTCATCCATTTATGATTTCCGAAACACTTAAACATGCTTCAAACATATATCCAACATATTCAAGGATCGGCCCACAACAAAGCATCAAAGATTCAACATCGATTCATGGCATCTTACATCAAATGAAAATCTATAGGCATGCTTCCTAGAAACCAATCAAGCAAGGCATGAAACTTCAAACCATCACCAAAAACACTTTATAATGACCATTTACAATTCAAGAGCAACTAAACAAACTTGCTCAAACAGGGAGTTTAACAACCATCTCCCGAAACATCAACGGAAACCCCATTGCCCTTATTACTTATAGTCTAATTCCAAAAACATAATTTGACTGCCGAACCTTGTTGAGATCCCTTGCTTCCCGCTGCCTCCTAAACCTTTAGTTCTCTGCATTGATGGACAAAGAGAGCGTAAGCACACTAGGCTTAGTGAGGAGTGCTCATAAAAACACACCATCAATGCATTTAAAACCATTTTCCATCAACACTATGAAATTCCCATTTCAAACCATATTTATCATCATATAATACATCATGCCTTTAAAACCATGCACTTTAATACTTTCAAAACCAGTATATTAAACCATATGTAACATGTATCATTAACCAACAGCAAATCCCATTGCTAACCTCAATTTAAGCTTTCCCATGCATAACAACCATATGCAAAGCTTAAAGAGTAAACATGTATAAATCACATTATACAACATAAACCTTTCAATGATACATTAACAATTATATTGGCTTACAAGTGATCATTAAACAAGTCCATTAACAAAAGAGTTCATCAGATACACGGATTCAACAAGTTTTCAACTAACACTTCAAGCCATCTTAACCGGAATAGCGATACAATAACAATCGCGGTACATTACCAACTAGGTACCTATACAACCCTTGGGGACACCAACCCCTTTCATCGGTTAGACGCTTAATCCACTAACGGGAGTTTTCAGTACTGTTAAACCCTTCTACTGTTAGGGTACTCGGAAGGAGTTTTCGGTACACAGATCTAAACCCCTCAACATCCAAGGCGACTTATTATAGTGCACTCAATCCTATGGCCGGCCAACTATATCCGATAACAATTTTAAAACCACATCACTTGCCAATATAATTAACCATTTACCTCACTGTTTTAACAAGCATTCACCAAACAATTTTTCCAAAGCAACATCACATGCTTTAAACACAAGTATAAACCACATACTTACAAGGATCACTTACCATGCGCATCCTTCAGCATTTCATGCTCAAAAATATTATATCAAATACTTTAAAACATGCTTAAACAGTAGGTAGCATGTAAATTAAAACAAGTGCATAAAACCATTTCAAGCTAGCACGACCGAGAGAGAAAACCACTTTATACTTACTTCCGAGTTTAAACCAGTGTATCAAGCTAAGTTTAAACTCCCATAAACCACCTTAAAAACATTTCAAAGATGGAATCCATGTTCTCACTCACCGATACGCGAAACCTCGATTCGCTGACGCGAAATCAAGCGTCTGAAGCTTCCAATACCTCAATGATCACTTATGGATCAACCTCCCCTGTTTTAACCACATAAAAACAGAGGATTAATGCATCTCAATGCCTTCAAACACTGCATCAATAGATCCTCACGAATTCTCACAATCACTTCTCAATTACCCAACCACAACAACCGAAAAATCATCTAATC
Organism: Hibiscus mutabilis; assembly: GCA_019671005.1. Lineage (NCBI taxonomy): Eukaryota > Viridiplantae > Streptophyta > Magnoliopsida > Malvales > Malvaceae > Hibiscus > Hibiscus mutabilis. The sequence continues at coordinate 8,553,405 of CM033755.1, read as the reverse complement.
CTTTCCAAACACAACCCAGCCATAATATAACAATTAGACACCTTCAATATCATCAATTAACATCTAAAATCAGGATCAAAACATTCTAACACTTCCAGCAACCAAACAGCCACCACAACTCCACAAAAAACACAATTCTAACAACCTAAACAATTAGAGATTCAAGAGTTTCGGGATTCCATTGTTAAAAATGACTTATCAACATTATTATACATCCATAATATGTTTAAAATCAATCTACATCACTGGAAAATAGATCCAATTCTGATCTTTCGCGATTTTATCAATTTTACACAATTAAATCAATTAATTCAATATAAAAACACAAAATCAGATTATAAACCATAAATCAAGGATCAAATACTTGGGAATATCAATAAAGAACCATTCAATAGAGGAGATCACAGACCTTACCCCTATTGTGTGATTTCTCCCTCAATTGGCTTGTTTAAAGCTAGGAAAAAAAGATTTCAATGAGGTTTTGTAAATCAAAGTCAAATAATCAATTGTAGATCAAGAATATAAGTAAAAAGGATCCCTCGTCTCTGGTTTTTGATGAAAACTTGAGTTTTTGGTAGAAAGAAGTGGAGAGAAAAGTTACATCAAATTTGTTTAAAAGCAAATAACTAACTTTAATATCTAAAACCCCTTTTAATTAAATTTTAAAACACGTGTTAAAATGATTTAATTGAAGGGAGAAATCAACAGCAAAAACTTGGTAAAATAGCCCCTTAAGGATTCTAAGTATTTGACCTTTTTTATTTTAGTCACTTAAAAATAGTTTTCAAAATTTGCATTTTGGTCACTAGCCAAAATGTCATACCTCCGAATCTCATTTCTAAAATTGATTCCACCAATATTAATCATATATTAAAATAGTATTCTTCGCCATCTTTCCATATTTTTATCTCATAGAAAAATATACGGTCCCAAATTCGACTCAAATCTCTAACCTAGTCCACCGGACTGTCTAATAAACCTCAAAATAGCTAGGCCCAAAACCAGATAAGGGTAAATAGAGCAATCGGGTAGTTTTTTATTTTAGGAAGTATTTAGGAAGTTATATTCCTTATATGTTATAAAAAAGAACTGTTAAGTTGCTGCCTGAAATTGGACCTAATTCGATGGGATAAAAATTGGAAATATGAATCTACGTGATAAATAGTAAAATGGATAATTTATAGTTTTTCTTATAAATATTAATGTGGTATAAGGTATATTCTTTATGTGATAGTCTAATTAGTATTGGGTATAAAGTATTGATTAGGGTGTTACATCATCAGCAGCAGCAGCAACATCCCCGATTCTAAATTCAATAGTACCACTCATTCTAATGGGCCTACCGGTGAAGAAAAGTGACTACAGTGGCATTTGGTGGACAAACCCGCTTTCAAAGTCGGTTTCCACAAGGGGAAATGCATCAATGGAAGGTAGACTGGAGGAACGTTCGACGTCAAACTAATCATCTCTGATAAGAAACCATAGGGGTCCGACACAACAGGCATGAAAAAACCTTCGGTCGGACTCGGGGGTGGATTAAATGATGATTGCATCGAGTGGATGAAGGTTAGTGTCGTAGATGATGATAGTCTCGGTGCAGAAGAGGCAGGAGCATGCCTTCTCGTTGATGATGGCACACCGCCAGAAGTGTTCTGTGCTCCCCTCGTACGCTGAGTCGGTGGGCGGTTGCATTACGTACGTTGATAGGCGATTGCTCGTTTCTCCAGAGTCAGAATAAATGGCTTGCCATTCATCATAAACCACGCCTCATAATCTGGACTAACCATTGTAACCCCTTTAGCCCGACCTAGATGAAACCAAACTAAAAAGACCACATTAGGTTTGTCGAAGCAAACCTGGACTAATAACCTAAATCAGTCCATTTTTTTCTTTTATCTTGTCTAGATACAAATTATTAACTTCCTAAATGTTCATGCAACAGCAGAAACGTTACATTGGAAACCAATTTGCAAAACAAAACCCAATTACATGATAATACACATTAGGGACCAAAACATAATTTTTACAAATTACAGGGCCTTTGTTACAACTTGTATTACCAATCCTTGATTAGTCTCATTGCATGCTCATAGGTTAATTTCTAGTCCAAAATAATCATCCACATTCATTCAATTGCATCCATAACAATCAGGGACTAGTTTGCAAGATTTCCAAACTTTAGCAAAACAAGTTTGCATAAAAAAGTATAGCATGTCGATACAAGCTAGCCCGTACAGATACAAATTAATAGACATAACAACTTAGCGTACTGATACGCTCATGCCCGTACTGATACGGTGTGTTGACCATCTTATACCGATACAACTTTCACCCGTACCGATCCCCTTCAAATTTTTTCAAAACTCAAAATTCCAGTAACGAATTACGTACCGATACAGTACCCTGCGTATCGGTACGGTATATTAAAATTAAAGGGATCGTACCTATACTTAAACCCGTGTATCGGCACAAACATTCATTTTTCTTAAGGCGTACCGATACGGTGGCTAAACATACCGGTACCTGTAACTCTAATTCAACAATTTGAGCCCCAACAAGACCCCACGTACCGATCTTGAGGTACTCGTACCAGTACATAAAGGCTTGTAATGACCTCTAGGTACAACATATAACATTTTGGCTCAATCAAAACATTCTTAATGCATCTCTAATCATCATATTGCATCAGAGGCATGCTTAACAATATCAATCTAACATATTAAGCGACCCTGGCAATCATAGCACAAATATTCATCAAGTCTATAGGCATGCTTCTTAATCATCATCCAAAACATAAATCCATCCACATCTCGAGCACTTTAAACCTCAAGCAAAACAAAACAACCATTACAACTTGCTCAAACAGTGAGTCAAGCAAATAACCCTCCCAAAATACTAAGTGATCATATTCCCTTTATTACTACAAGTCTTTATCGAAACTATACTTTCGAAAACACAAGTCCTTGGATTTCCCTTCGCTTGTCCGCTGCCTCCAACCTTTAATTCTCTGCATTGATGGTAAAATAGAGCGTAAGCACACTAGGCTTAGTGAGGAATGCTCAAAGACAAAACACCATCAATGCATTTTTAAACAGTTTAACAATCTTTTGGAAAACACTAACAAAAATACTTTCAAATCATCATTTCAACATCATGCCTTATCAAAATCATGCACTTAACATTTCCAAAACAACTTATTAAACCAAATGCAACACGTATCATGGATTCAATAGCAAAGTCCCATTTGCTACCCTCAATTTAAGCTTTCTCATGCATACTACCAATGCAATGCTTAAAGAGTAAATCCTGTTCGAAGCAACACTAAACATCATAGTCCCTCCCATGAAACATCATCAATTATTTTGGCTTACAAGTGATCATTATTCAAGTTCCTCTCTATAAAATATAACATCAGATACATTGATTAAACAAGTGTTACCCCAACACTTAACATACAATCTATCTGCATTTCAAGATCCACACACGAGAGTTTTCGGTACCCATAAACCCCTCCACCGTGGTGACACCCGTTGTGGAGTCTTCGGTACACATAAACCCCTCGACACCACTTATCGATCAGATGTATAATCCACTAACGGGAGTCTTCAATACGAGTAAACCCCTCAACCGTTAGGGTATTCGGATGGAGTATTCGGTACACATTAACCCTTCAACATCTAAGACATCTTTTTATGGTGCACTATCAATCTTATGGCTAGCCAACTATATCCGATAGTATTTATAAAACATTTTCATACCTTCACTTGCCAATATAATTCATTTTATTAACGACAACTCACTGTTTTCATATGCATCATCAAAATCATTTAACCAATGCAACAAACCCTGCATTAACCAATATTCACAAACATTAACAAAACGTGCATTACTTCCAAATGCAACCACATCGTTATGTAATCATTTTCCAGCATTAAACCATGCTCAAAACATGTATAAACAATGAGTAATTAAACCATTTAAACAATTGCATAAAACCAATTTGCCAATACCGAAATTGAGAGAGAGAAAATGTCCTTTACTCACTTTAGAGCAGAATAGCATTTCAAGCTTGATCTAAACTCTCAAACACAATTTCCAAACCTTTGAAAAGCAGCAAAATTCATTTTCACTCACTGACACACCAAGCCTCGCTTACTGACACAATAAACACACCTTCAAAGCTTCTGAAACGTTTGTTCAAGCTTGAGGAATAATCTTCCCTATTTTAACCATCACAAAACAGAGGTTTCAATGCATCAAAATGCATTCAACAACCCAACAACATCAAATTGCAACAATCCTCATCAATTTCTCAAACAATTACCCTTCCATACAACCGAAAACATCACTAAACCCCTGACAAACCTTACCCGGCCACAACCTAAGGATTTCATCCATCAATTAACATCCAAAAACACATTAACATCATCCTTATACCTCCAGCATTCATTAAACACCCACAACCTTTCAAAAACTCATAACTAACAACCAAGAAAATTAGAGATTCATATAGTTTCAGGATTCTAATGTTAAAACCCACTCATTAACATCATAAAATATCAAAATCCTGTTCCAATACAATCAAGAACATAGCAAATCAAATCCAATTCAAAATCTCATCAATATCCATAATTAAACCTTAATTAAACCAATTAGTTCCATAATAATCATAAAAACCCATTAGAAAATAAATGCAAAGGACCAATAACTTGGGAATTTCAATAAAGAACCTTGTATTAGATGAGAAGGACGAACCTTACCTCTAATTGATGACTTTCCCCTTAATTGGATGGATTTTCATAAGAAAACAAAGACAAAATAATAAGATTTTACCTGAAGAATTTGAAGAAGGAAAAAATGTTTGGCTGGAGAGAATTGGAGAGAAAATCTTTTGGAGAAAAGTTAGTTACTTTAATTTTGTTTTAAACTTTAATTATCCAATTAATTCTCCAAGCCCATTTATTATATTTTAAAATCACTTAAAATAGCCAAATTAAGGGAAAATGTCTAATATTAGACTTTCGGTAAATAGCTCCTTAAAGATTCAAAGCTTTGACCCTTTACATTTTAGTCGCTGGAAAAATAGATATTACAAACTTTACATTTTGGTCACCCCCACAAAATGTCTTACTTCCAAACCTCATTTTCCAAAATTGATTTCACCATATATCTATATATATTAAATAATGATTTTAAAATATATTTCCATATTTTTAACTCCTTTAAAAATATTTGTTATGAATTAATCCTGAAACCAACTCACATTCTCTAATCTGGTTCCCCGAACTGTCTATCTGACCTAATTAACACCTAGACCCAAAATCGGGCATTATCGTCTCAAAAATGTGGTAGTTGCTGCGCATAATAAGTGCTCCACAATTGTGCAAGTGTACACGTCACAAGTTATAGTATAAAAGATATCGTCTCCACAGGGATCGGTGCCACTTCAAGAATCTAATCTCTTGCAATATAAAAAGTAAAAGCACAAATAGAAGATTATAGGAGTTTAAACTAATAACTAAACTAGAAAGAAATAAAGTAAAAGAATAGATGAGATCAAATGAGAGAGATAGGTCAGGTTATCGTGAGTTGAGGTGTGATAGCCGATTGGATCGTCTTGGTAAAAGAGTGCAAGGGCAACTCAGTTGCCGTGGCAACTTGCACAACGGGGTTGCCTTGGCAACAAATCGATGGTTGCCTAGGAGACTAGTTGGGCAACTACTTGGGGGTCTAGGCAGCAACCTTCAAGGTTCAGCAGAGCGTTCTTCAATGGTTTCTTCTTATCCCTAAATCGAAACTCTGGCTACTTGTGCATGCCTTGAAAATACATCCCTGCTTGAATCAAGGGTGAACAACAACCAATCTTGCGCTCCTCTTAGCCGTTGAAATCCTTAACTTATTCCTAAGTCGGATTAATCTTCACCATCAATAGATTGAACAAAGATCATATTCATTCGTTTCTTGAATCTAACTCTCCCGATATTAGATAAATAGATGAAGTTACGAGATCCTCTCCCAATTCACTCGTAAACAAGAATAAGAACCAAGAATGAATAAACCTTGAATAGAAAAGTACAAACTCTTATTACCTAAACAAAATCCAATAGTTTCTCACAACCACAAGACACAATAACCTTAGCCAAATAGACTTAGTTCATGGTTGGTTCCAAAGAAACACAAGATAAAGAATTCCTAGCATGAACCTAATTGAACAAGAAAGAAAAAGATGAAGAATGGATGGAGCTTTATCAAAATCCTCCTTGCCATTGATGTTTTCGAAAATTCTCTCATCTCTCCCCTTTGAAGTTGACGGCTTGGTGATCTATTTATAGGGCTAGGTCAAAGTCCTCCTTTGAGGAGGAAGTCAAGTTTGTATTAAATTACCTTTAAAGAATATAATTCTTTATTATAATTATATTCATTCTAGAACTTCTTCTATCTTCTTGGAATTTAATTCTTCTTTAACCTCTTCATGAAAATCAAACTCCTTTGGGATTTAGCTTTGCTCCATGTCATCTTGGGCTTGTCTAGTCATCAATTTCGACTACCATATCACCTTATTCTTTGTGAACAATTGCACTGACAACTGGCTCGGCGTCTCCTTCATGCATTGCCCTGGCAACTAGCTCGGCATCTCCTTCATGCATTGCCCTGGAAACTAGCTCTAGCCTTGCTTTGGCAAGTGATCCTGCACATACACACAAAAACACCAAAGCAGCGCAACACCTTTTCCCACAAAAACAACCAAGTTATGCAATCAAGCTCAACGATGGAAGGAAACATGGATTAATGCATGAATGACTAATTATGTAACTAATATGAGCCTAAGTCTAACAATAATATGAGTAAAAAGGGTAAGAAAAATAGTACTTTTGAACACTTATCACACCCCCAAACTCAAACTATTGCTTGTCCTCAAGCAATGCAAACTAATAATTACCTGCCAAGACTTCAATTTTCACAAACTTAGCTTTGAACTTGATTTCAATTCTCAGAAACGGGGCACAAAGTATGATTGGCTTTTCATTTTTGGGAAAACTTAGGAGTTACTCGGAATCAAACAATAATGCTTATGAGTGTGTGCGGAGTTATGTGCAAGTTGATTTTTCAGATTCTATGCAAACAAGAGGTTTTCAAATTACTTCATTGGGTTCTTTTTAACATGTTTTAACTAGAGTCGATTCCGGGCACCTCTAGTGTTTTGTTTTTAGTTTCCTTAAGTTAATTAATTTATTCGACTAGAGCCGGTTTTGGGCACCTCTAGCGATCAATTTTTAGCACATACTAGAACCAGTTTCGGGCACCTCTAGCGATCCATTTTTTTAGCACATGCTAGAGCCAATTTCGGGCACCTCTAGCATTCATCCAATTTTTATTCTAATCCCCCAATTTTTTTAATTATCAACCTAAGTTCACTAGAATTCCTTAAATCAATCAAACCACAACAATGTTTCATCAAATTTAGCATCATAGTAAAATTCTAAGTTTTTCCATGGTTATCCTAGAATAAAAATTCTATCAATTAAGTGCATTGGCAAAGTCATCATCGGATATTCATCAAATCTAGGCAATTCTTGTTCCAACTAAAGGCCTGGCAAGCAATTTATGTACCCTAAATGCAATACTTAAGATGAATGCAACTAAACATGGTAACTACTAATAACAATCCCCCCCCAAACTCGAGTGAGGCATTATCCTCAATGCATGCATTAAAGAAAAATAAGAATAACAAAAAATAAAATGCAAACGAGGACTTACTCTGAGAGTTCGTCATCGTGGATGATTAGTTTCCTTTTGGTCGGTGTCTTGATTCCCTTGCTTGAACGCGATGGTTGTTTCCTTATTACCGATGGTGGAATCGATCCTCGTACAGGGTTGTCCTCATCGTCCTCTTCATCAATGTCATTGGCTTTTCACTTGGAGGATTCAATTGGTGCGGTCTTTGTTGGTGCAATGGAGGACTCGTCCGAATCTAAAAATCAGACAATGATTCCGTACGAGTTGATTCGGGCATAGGTGTTTTACCTTTGGTCTTTAGCTTTGGTTGCCGGGATGTCTTTAGCTTTGGTTGCCGTGGCATCATCTGTTGCGATTGCCGTGGTAACTGCTTCATTGGTTGCCGGGGCAAGGATCTCGGCAGGAAAGATTGGTAACAGCACGCGGCTGTCCGGGTACTTTTCTAGGATGACTTGGGTGATGGCATTGTTGTGTTCCTTCATGTACCACATGAACATTAGTTTCCGGTCTTCAATTTGCCTTAGGTGGCTCACCAATGGTTGCAAGAGTGCTTCAAAGTATACCGGGGTTGATGGCCGAGTTGCCTGGGCGTTAGGTGCTTGGGCATTAGGGATTGTCGGGGCGGCGGGAGTTGCTGCGGTAATTGGAGGCCTTAAGGATTTTTTCGGTGCCTCTCCCATTAGCTTTCGGATTTGTGCTTGATTCCAACCGGACTTTGGTAGGGCCTTTTCATCGGTGGACTCACTTGGGACATGCATCTCCTTGCAAAGATTAGAAATTAAGCAAGGGAAGAAAAGAGAACCCTTATCTTTTGAGCTACATACAAAAATCTCATCACAAATATTTTTTCCAATGTTAATGATGCGATTATGCAAAATAGAATGTATGAGCAAAAGACGTGGTTAATCAAAGGTAGTCTTGTGTGTGGTGGGCATTAAAGAAGTTTTAACAAGCTTATTCCATAGTTTTGCCTCAGGTTTAAGCTGAAGGCGATTTACCGTGCCCTTGTATTTACCGTCGTTCCAATGAGTTCCCGGTTGAGTGAGTTCTTGAAGCACCTTGTCGAGTTGCTTGGGCGTGATTTGATCAACAAAGGTTTGATGCTAGTCCTTCTCAATGTAAAGCCCGTAAAGGTGTTGATGTTTTAGGGGCTTATGAGTATGGCCTTGTCATGAACAAAAACATAAGGATTATCCAGGTTAGGTGAGTGAGCATAGAATTCTCTTACCCATGAGATGTTACCCGGTTCCGATTGATGGTAAAATATTTGCCACTTTTGATGTGCAATCCTCTCAAAGATGAATGGTTCAAGGCCGAAATCTTGATGAGAGTTGGAGTATTCAAAGCCTTGTTCTTCGTAAATCTTCCGGCTTTCAAACTTGGAGTGAAATCTTTCTTGAACCGTCAGTGTAGCAAACTTTTTGTATCTTGGTTCTTTGGAGGAACTTGGATGAACCAAAAATTTAATTTTGGATGCCATGGATGATCTTGGTTGTAAGTTTTCTAAAAATAAAGAAAATAAAATAAAAGAAACTAAAGAATTGCAAGATGAAAAGTAGGAATAGGTTTCTTAGAAGTTAAAGGTGATGGGTTATATAGAAAAGATAGGTAGTAAATATGGTGGGTGGGATTAATTTTGGAAAGAAGAAAAAGAGGGTTGCGGTTTAGGTGAAGGGTGACGGCTAGGGGGTTTATTTAGGGTAAGTTGGAGGCTTTATATAAGCCTTAGGTTCAGCCCATTAATTTCCTTGTTGAAGACGTTTTCCTTCTTGGATCAAAATTCCTCTTTATCTTGAACTCTTTTCCTACAATTCAAAGACAAATCAAATAAGGATTAAAATTAAATATAAACTAATAAAAGAAAATGAATAAAGATGTGTAAAGGGGTTCTTAAACTTAAAAAGATAAAAAAAAAAGAAAATAAATCTATCCTAAAAATATAATAATAATCGAAAATAAAAAAATAATAATTAGTTTGAAAAAAAAAAAAAATAATCGAAAATAATAAAAATAAAATATCAAAAGGAGAGCATGCTCATGCATCTCCTAAAGTGACCAATTCTTTGTTACGTTCCACATGGGCACCGTTGTAGCGCTTCAATCTTTGTCCATTAACTTTGAATTCATGTTTGTCAGTGATGGACTTGATTATCACGGCACCATGGGAGAATGGTTTGACAACTTCGAATGGTCCCGACCATATTGATTTCAGCTTTCCTGGAAAAGTTTTAGCCGAGAATTGAATAGGCGAACTAGTTGCCCTAGCGTGAATTGTCGCGGTAATAGTTTCTTGTCATGCCATTGCTTTGTTTTCTCCTTGTAGATCCGTGCATTGTTATAGGCGAGTGCATGGAATTCTTCTATCACGTTGAGGTCCAGCAAACGCTTTGTCTGGCACTTTCCCAATCCATACTCACGGTCTTGATTGCCCAATATGCCTTGTGTTCGATTTCCACCGGTAGATGGCATGTTTTGCCATAGACAAGTCAGAAGGGGGACATACCTAAGGGTGTTTTGAATGCAGTGTGATATGCCCAAAGTGCGTCATCTAGTCTTAATGGCCAATCCTTCCTATAGGGATTTACAACTTTCTCGAGTATACCCTTCAATTCCCAGTTGGAAATTTCTGCTTGCCCGTTGGTTTGTGGGTGATATGTCGTGGCAATCTTGTGTGATACGCCGAAGCGTTGCAACATTTTGGCAATAAGTTTGTTGTCAAAATGCTTGCCTTCGTCACTGATAATTGTTCTCGGCATCCAAAATCGTGTAAATATGTTTTTCTGCAAGAATCATTGCACGATCTTGGAATCGTTGTTGGGAACTGCAGCTACCTCAACCCATTTAGACACGTAGTCGATGTCAAGTAGAATGTAGAGGTTTCCGAATGAAGATGGGAAAGGTCCCATAAAATCGATCCCACATACATCGAACAATTCCACCTCGATGATGTTTTGGAGCGGCATCTCATGTCGTCTAGAGATATTTCCCGTCCTCTGGCGACGATCACATTGCTTGTAAAAGTCTTGGGCATCTTTGTACAATGTTGGCCAATACAAACCGGATTGCAAAACTTTGGCCGCGGTACGAGTTCCTCCAAAATGTCCTCCAAAGGGTGAAGAATGGCATTGCCGGAGTACATTTTGCTGCTCCTCTTCAGAGACACATCGGCGTATAACCTGATCTGCACATTGTTTAAACAAAAGAGGCTCATCCCAAAAGTAATGCTTAGCATCATGGCGGAACTGCTTCTTCCCTTGGTGAGTAAGACCATAAGGTAAAATACCACAAACAAGGAATTAACTAAATCCGCGTACCAGGGTATTGCCGAGGCATGTGCTGCCGTGGCCACTGCTCCCAAAATTACTGAGACGTGCACGTCAAGGGCTGTTACGGCGTCGAGAGTTGTCGAGGCATGTGCATCTCTGGTTGCTGAGGCGTGCGCGTCAAGGGCTGCTACAGCGTCGAGAGTTGCCGAGACGTGCGCGTCTATGGTTGCTGAGGCGTCGAGGGTTGCCGAGGCATGCACATATATAGTTGCCGCGGCGTCGAGAGTTGCCGAGGTGTGAACGTCCATGGTTGCTGAGGCAACTAAAAGTTGCTCATCCGGGAATGCGTCGCATATCTCTAGATCCGTGTCCTCCTCCCTATTGCGTTCTAAACGTGATAAGTGATCGGCCACTTGATTTTCTGTTCCTTTCTTGTCCTTAATTTCAATATCAAATTCTTGTAAAAGTAATATCCAATGAATCAAACGAGGTTTGGCATCCATTTTAGCAAATAGATATTTGATTGTCGAATGGTCCGTATGAACAATTACCTTTGTACCAATCAAATAGGATCGAAACTTGTCAAATGCGAAAACTACAGCTAGTAACTCTTTCTCCATTGTTGTGTAATTCACTTGAGCACTATTAAGAGTTTTACTAGCGTAGTATATCACATGGAAGGTCTTACCTGTGCGTTGGCCTAGGACTTCTCCTACCGCAAAATCACTTGCATCACACATGAGCTCAAAAGGTAGTGTCCAATCTGGTGGAATAATAATGGGTGTCAAGGCAAGCTTTTCCTTTAGGGTTTCGAATGCTTGGGTGCAAGAATCATCAAAATCAAAGACTTTATCATGTTCAAGAAAATTGCACAAGGGTTTAGTGATTTTAGAAAAATTATGAATGAACCTCCTGTAAAAACCTGCATGTCCAAGAAAGCTTCGGATTCCTTTAACCAAACTTGGTGGGGGTAATCTCTCGATCACGTCTACCTTGGCTTTGTCTACTTCAATTCCCTTGGATGAAATATTGTGGCCGAGTACTATTCCTTCATCTACCATAAAATGACACTTCTCCCAATTTAGGACTAAATCAGTTTCTTCACATCTTGCCAACATATTCTCTAAATTGCCGAGGCAGCAGTCGAAGTCATTACCAAAAATAGAAAAATCATCCATGAAGATCTCAAGAAAGTCTTCAACCATGTCTAAAAAAAGTGCCATCATGCATCTTAGGAAGGTTGCCGAGGCGTTACACAATCCGAACGGCATCCTTCGGAAAGCATAAGTACCGTATGGGCATGTGAAGGTTGTCTTTTCTTGATCTTCTAGTGCTATGGCAATTTGATTGTAACCTGAGTAACCATCAAGAAAACAATAAAAGGGTTTACCTGCAAGACGGTCAAGTATTTGATCAATAAAGGGTAATGAGAAGTGATCTTTCCTAGTGGCTTTGTTTAACTTTCGATAATCCATACAAACCCTCCAACCGGTCACAGTCCTGGTTGGAATGAGTTCATTGTTTTCATTACTTACCACCGTTATACCTCCCTTTTTCGGTACACATTGTACCGGACTTACCCATGTACTATCAGAGATATGGTATATAATGACGGCGTCAAGCCACTTGATGATTTCTTTCATTACAACCCATTTTATGGCATGATTCAGTCTCCTCTGGGCCTCAATTGAAGGTTTGTGATCATCTTCCAACAAAATCTTGTGCATGCACACTGCCGGGCTAATTCCCTTTAAGTCGGCAATTGTCTACCCTATTGCTTTCTTGTGGAGCATCAACATTTTGATCAGCTTCTTTTCCTGCTCAGGCTGTAACTTAGAAGAAATAATTACAGGCAATGTATTATCGGTTCCTAAGTATGCATATTTTAGTTGCTCTGGCAACTGTTTCAACTCAAGAATCGGTGGTTGTTCAATAGAGGGCTTTTTGAGCTTACCTTCCTTACCTGAGTAATCCAGTGGTTCAAAGTATGTACCTGGTCGATTGACTAGCCAATTTGTCTCTTCTTGTTATTCCTCATCGACCGGTTCTTCATACTCCTCAGGTTCCTCTTGATCGGCAATGTAGTTGCCGAGGTAACTAAATTCCTTGTTGAAGTTAAACTCTGCTGTGGCATGAAGAAGTTGGCATTCTTTTGGATCATCGACATGCCTTAGTGTTTGGAACACATTTAGTTTAACTTGATGGTCATTCACCCTCATTGCGAGTTCTCCCTTTTCAACATCGATCATGGTTCTCCCTGTTGCTAGGAATGGTCTCCCGAGAATGATAGGTGCATGCTCATCTGCTTCACAATCCAAAACAATAAAGTCAGTGAAAAATAAATTTATCAACTTTTACCAGTATGTCTTTGATTTTTCCCTCTGGATGCACATAGGATCTGTCGGCTAGTTGTAGCATAACTGTTATAGGTTTTGCCTTCTTGATTCCTAGTTTTTGGAAAACCGATTTAGGCATCAAGTTTATGCTAGCCCCAAGGTCGCATAATGCTTTCCCGACATAGTGGTTTCCAATAGAACAAGGTATTGTGAAACTTTTGGGATCCTTCAACTTAGGTGGCATACGATTGTGCAACATGGCCATGCATCCCTATGTTGCGGTAACTGTTTCAAACTCTCCTAGCCTTGCTTTCTTGGACACAATGTCTTTAAGAAACTTGGCATAGTTTGGCATTTGTTCAATTGCTTCCACTAATGGAAAGTTGATGTGGACTTGCTTTAGGATATCAAGAAACTTCTTGAATTGATATTCTTACTTTTGTCGCTTCAACCTTTGTGAGAATGGTGGTGGAAGTCGGATACCTTTGATCCTTTCATTGGTTTGGAACCTGATTGACGGCATTGCCGGGACAACTAGAGTTGATGAGGCATTATCAACTGGGGTTGCCGAGGCATGCTTATCGCAAGTTGCCGAAGCATCCTTATCGTCGGTTGCCGAGGCATGCTTATGGCTGGTTGCCATGACAATTCCTGGTTCAGCATCTGAGGCTTTGCCGCTAGGCTCGTCTTGATCTTTTGTGGAGTTTTGTTTGATGAGCGGGCTTGCGCCTCTTTAAGTTGTTGGCCACTTCTAGTGGTGATCGCCTTACATTGCTCATGGTCAGTTCCTCTTGTTACTTCAGTATCACTAGGTAAACCTCCTCGCAGTCTAGTATTCAGGTTTTGAGCAAATTTTTTGACTTGATTTTCCAATGATTTGATTGTCGCCTCCTGGTTTTGCAATCTCATCTCTGTCCTGTTAATAAAAGCATCAGTTCTTTTTATGAAGTTACTATTATCAACCATATAAGATTCAGTTTTCATCATAAAAGCATTTAGAGAATTTTCCAAAGAACTAGATGTTGTCGGTTGTTGCTGCGGCAACTATTGCCGTGGCATATTCTGCTAGAATCCCGATGCTTGTGCATTCTGATTGTTCTGGTTTAGAGCATTGTTGGGATTACTCCATGAAAAATTTGGGTGCTTCTTCCAAGCTGGATTGTATGTATTGGACATCACATTGTTGTTCCGGTTGTAATTCCCCACATAGAAGCTGGATTCTGAATTCTGCATACATTTAGAAGAATCATGGTTACCACCACATAACTCACAAAAAGAATCCATTACCTTGACCTCATGTGTGTTGTTTGGTTTCTGCATGTTCTGGATCATCTTGGTTAAAGTGGCCAATTGTGCCGAAATTGAGTCTGATGATCCTAGTTCATGTATTGTGGCTTGGCGCCTAACTCCTCCTCGTCTAGTAGAGGGGAATTGATAATCATTCTTGGCAAGCCTATTTAGAATTTGCATTGCTTCCTCCGGTGACTTATCTATGAGAATACCGTTTGCCGAGGCATCTAGCATCATCCTTGTTGGTGTATTCACGGCGTTGTAAAACATTTTTACTTGTGTCCACACTGGGAATCCGTGTAGGGGGCATTTGTGTAGAAGTTCTTTATATCGCTCCCAAGCCTCGTACATGGATTCATCATCTGCCTGCCAAAAAGAAGTAATGTCGTTACGAAGCTTATCAGTCAAATTTGTAGGATTAAACCGAGCAAGGATATCACGACAAAGATCGGTCCAAGATCCTATTGATCCGGCAGGAATGCTATTCAACCATGTTTTCACCCTATCCCTCAGTGAATAGGGGAATAATCTTAATCGTAAAACATCGAGGGTGACTCCGTGTATTTTGAACGAGTTGCAAATCTCGAGGAAAGATTTAAGATGTTGTCGTACATCTTCAGTTGCTGAGCCGCCAAATTGACCAATTGTGTTGATCATATTAAACATCACCAGTTTCAACTCAAAGTGGTCGGCTTCAATTTCAAATGCGACAACTCCTGGATTAACTCCATCAAGATCTTCTTCAAGATAGTCTTGGATAGTTCTGTTTCGTGCAAAAATCACTCCTCCTCCTGCTAGAACATCTTGATTCATATTGCCGTCTTGATTAGCCATTGCTACTCTTAACCTTCGTCTAAGTCTTTGTAAGGTTCGTTCGATTTCTGGATCAAAGGGATATTATGGTGTAATCGGTCTCGCCCTGGTCATATACCAATGCAAAACCAAAGTTTGTTAGCTCTTTGATTCTTAAACAAGAAAAGTAAAAAGAAAGTGCAAGAAAATAAAAACAAAGTCGCTATTCCCAATCCTCGGCAACGGTGCCAAAAACTTGTTGTGCGTAATAAGAGCTCCGTAATTGTGCAAGTGTACACGTCGTAAGTTATAGTATAAAAGATATCGTCTCCACAGGGATTGGTGCCACTTCAAGAATCTAATCTCTTGCACTATAAAAAGTAAAAACACAAATAGAAGATTATAGGAGTTTAAACTAATAACTAAACTAGAAAGCAATAAAGTAAAAGAATAGATGAGATCAAATGAGAGAGATAGGCCAGGTTATCGTGAGTTGAGGTGTGATAGCTGATTGGATCGTCTTGGTAAAAGAGTGCAAGGGCAACTCAGTTGCCGTGGCAACTTGCACAACGGGGTTGCCTTGGCAACTAATCGATGGTTGCCTGGATGACTAGTTGGGCAACTACTTGGGCGTCTGGGCAGCAACCTTCAAGGTTCGACAGAGCGTTCTTCAATGGTTTCTTCTTATCCCTAAGTCAAAACTCTAGCTACTTGTGCATGCCTTGATAATATATCCCTGCGTGAATCAAGGGTGAACAACAATCAATCTTGCGCTCCTCTTAACCGTTGAAATCCTTAACTTATTCCTAAGCCGGATTAATCTTCACCATCAATAGATTGAATAAAGATCATATTCATTCATTTATTGAATCTAACTCTCCCGATATTAGATAAATAGATGAAGTTACGAGATCTTCTCCCAATTCACTCGCAAACAAGAATAAGAACCAATAATGAATAAACCTTGAATAAAAAAGTACAAACTCTTATTACCTAAACAAAATCCAATAGTTTCTCACAATCACAAGACACAATAACCTTAGCCAAATAGATTTAGTTCATGGCTAGGTTCCAAAGAAACACAAGATAAAAAATTCCTAGCATGAACCTAATTGAACAGGAAAGAAAAAGATGAAGAATGGATGGAGCTTTGTCGAAATCCTCCTTGCCCTTGATGTTGTCGAAAATTCTCTCCTCTCTCCCCTTTGGAGTTGACGGCTTGGTGATCTATTTATAGGGCTAGGTCAAAGTCCTCATTTGATGAGGAAGTCAAGTTGGAATTAAATTACCTTTAAAGAATATAATTCTTTATTATAATTATATATCCTTCTAGAACTTCTCCTATCTTCTTGGAATTTAATTCTTCTTTACCTCTTCATGTAAATCAAACTCCTTTGGGATTTAGCTTTGCTCCACGTCATCTTGGGCTTATCTAGTCATCAAGTTCGACTACCATATCACCTTATTCTTTGTCGACAATTGCCCTGGCAACTGGCTCGGCATCTCCTTCATGCATTGCCCTGGCAACTAGCTCGGCATCTCCTTCATGCATTGCCCTGGCAACTAGCTCGACATCTCATTCATGCATTGCCCTGGAAACTAGCTCTAGCCTTGCTTTGGCAAGTGATCCTGCACATACACGCAAAACACACCAAAGCAGCATCTTTTCCCACAAAAACAACCAAGTTATGCAATCAAGCTCAACGATGGAAGGAAACATGGATTAATGCATGAATGACTAATTATGTAACTAATATGAGCCTAAGTCTAACAATAATATGAGTAAAAAGGGTATGAAAAATAGTACTTTTGAACACTTATCAGTAGTCACGATAGGGTTAATGTTGCGGATCCGCCTTGTACCTCTAATAAGCGATATAATCTATATGCCTTACCATTCAATCAATCTATCAAACAATATAAAAGTTTTAGCGTTCTTTTTAGATGTCATTTATGTTCAAACTATTAAAAGATTTAGTAAAAAAAGATTATCTCGGGCTTCCCTTGTCGAGTGAGCTTGTGTAACTCGTCCAAATTTGGAGGGGTCACCGAAATTCCTTAGACACAACCAAACTGTTGTAGGACAGGGTCGCTCTGATGCCACTCAACTACAGCGTAGCAGATGAGTGGTACAGTAGCCATCTAAACAAGCCTCGTACCCTCCAAAAATTTCGGGAGGCAGTCGTGGACTTCCAGATCCGCATACGGTGTCCATAAAACTGTACAATATACAATTATAACTACGTATCATATTTAATTTAAATAAATACACCAAATTTAAGAACAAATATACTTGAAAATGCTACCTGATTCCCAGATTCATTCTTAATATCCTGTCTGATAGCACTCAGACCCTTAGGAAGACCAACATGAATTAAATGACCGCTCCACCTAAAAAACAAGAATATAATGTTAATATTGAAAAACATATCATAAAAAATATATACTCTTTTCTTACATCTGGCATAGCGAAAAAACATATGGACTAGGCTGGCTAAGCTGAGGGTGTAAAAATGGCATTCTCCACCATGCCCATGACTGAAGCAACAACAAACAACCTTTAATGTTGTACTTCTGAGGATCGGTGTTCACATTTCCCTAAACAAAGATGCCAAAACTGTCGATCCCCAATTCAATTTATTGACATCTTCAAAATCACGCAAAAGCTGCAACCACAACGTGTGAAGTTTGTTGCTTGATTTGTCAGGCATCAATATCCCGTCGATCATTTGTAAAATATGAGCGCGAGCATATGCCTACAATAGGAAAAATATATTAGCATATGTAAATTTAATTATTTTACTAGAATTAATTGAAAATTTTATTTTTACCTTCTTCACGTCTTCGTTCGTGTCATCTGGTAAATTTTAAAAAGTGTTACGCAGCCACATTAGTTTTACTAGGGATGGGCACGGAACCCGAATCCAACGGGTTTCAATCGAATCTGATGCAATAGGGTCGGATTTTTAAAAAAAAATGGGTTCGGGTCGAGTCGGGTAGAATATGCAAGAAATTCGGGTTTGGGTAAGAGTCGGGTTTAGGGTGAAAAACACCCAACCCGACCCGGGTACTTAAATAATATTTTTATTATTTTTATTTTATGTTACACCTTAAAAGATAAAACTTTTACCCTTTTTTTCCCGATTCCTATATGCTTATCGTGTCTGTGAGCCCTAAATTCCCCTTTCCCTAATTCACTCAATCTCACACTTGATTCTTTCATTCTTTTGGTTTCAATTCGATCTGCAGATCATCTCAATCATTTCGACATTTCCATTTGCACATCTTCATTGTCTCAACTCTCACACTTTCTCAACTCTCACACTTTCTCAAATGAATTTAGGTGCAAAACTTGTCAAAACGTTATTGTTGATATTGTTGTTCTGCAACGTCTGTTTGTCTAATCTGCTGCAACGTCTGTGACATTGGTGGCCGATCTTTGTCGTTATTGTTGCTTTTTCTCGAAAGACAGGAAGTGTGAAGTTTGAATTCGTGCCATGGCAAGCAAGGTGCTGGTCATCCCTACTCAAGGCTTGCTGGCTTGGACCGCTTGGTGGTAGTATTGTTTTACTTCATTTGTTGCCAGTGGTTTTCCTGCGGTTGTCTAGGAGTTGTCTTATCCCATTTTATCTTGTATTGTGCCCATTTGAATGTTTGTGTACTATGTTGGTTAGGCTTAAAGGAGATGCTTCTGTACTAAGTTGGTTAGGCTTAAAGGTTCTCACACTAATATGAGAGACGTAAGACCCGAACAAAAACACCCTTGATTGAATATTTTATATTTGTATATTTCTGGATATTCTTTTTGTTGTAGTTTGCCAGGAAGTTAAAGATTTATAACCTGAACGAAAATACCCTTGGTTGAATAATTTTGCATTAAGTATTAACAATTGTTTCATGCATAGTTTGTTTAATATGTTGGCCCTTCTCTTACACTCTATTTCAAGCCTTTGAAAGATGGAAACTATGTTAATAATTTTGACATTTTTATGTAGGAAATGTCTAATGTGGGGCAGAACTTTGTTACGTCATCTCTAACTTTTAACTCTCCTGAATTATCAATAGAAGAAAGCCCATCACCAACATCAGTGGGAGACACAAATCCTACTTTAAGTCAACTTAATAGGGTGATTGAAGATAACGTGTCAAGTGAAAGCAACTCATCGAAGTTAAAATCTATAGTATGGGAGCACTTTAAAAAGAAAAAAATCAATAATGAGTGGAAGGCAATTTGCAATCATTGCAAGAAAAAGTTTAAAGGTGATTCAAAGAATGGGATAAGTTATTTGCGTGATCATATAAGAAGGTGCAATAAGCAAGGTCAATTAGACATTCGACGGCAAGTCCTAATTGTTAATCAAAGAAAATCGAATGGAAAAGTGACAGTGAAGGCTGCCTCATTTAATCAAGATGTTTCAAGAAAAGATCTTGCTAAAGCGATAATTATCATGAGTATCCTTTATCTATAGTTGATCATGTACAATTTAAAAAGTATTGTTTTAATTACAACCCTTGTTTGAAATGCCTTCCCGCAAAACAGTGAGGCATGATATTTTCGATATATTCGAAGAGGAAAAGATGAAAACAATGCCCATGTTAGAGGCAACTGAAGGATGAATTGCAATCACAACTGATATGTGAACTGCAGATCACAAAACAAAGGATACATGGTTGTTACTGCCTATTACATTGATCACTCATAGACTTTACAAAAGCAAATCGTAAGGTACTTTTTAAACATATTTTTTATCAATTAGTTAGATTTTAATATGAGTCAAATTTTATATATTTTAATTATTATTTAGATAGGTTTGAATATGTGCCAGCACCACATACTGTTGATGTTATTACTTCTACTTTGATGAAATGTTTTCTTGATTGGAATATTGATAGAAAACTTACATTTATCGTAGTTGATAATTGTAGTGTGAATGATGCTATGGTTAGACTGATAGTTTATAAATTGGGAGGTGAAACACTATTGTGTAATGGGTCATTCTTTCACATGCGTTGTTGTGCACATATATTACATTAAATTGTTAAAGATGGAATGAATGTGCTTGGAAGTGGTATAGAAAGAATTCGTTAGAGTGTCATCTTTTGGAGTGCTACTCCAAAAAGATGAGAAAGATATGAAGAGGTAGCACGCCAATTGCGAATTTTGACCATATACAAATTATGTGGTGATGTTTGAACACGGTGAAATTTAACTTTTTTTATGCTCCGGACAACTCTACCTTATAAGAATTTTTTTTCACGTTGTGTGCAATAACATCAGGGTTCTTTGTACAAGAGCTTACCAACCGAAGATGGTTGGGTCTTTGCAACTGAAATTTGTGAAAAGTTTAAGTTGTTTTATGACATCACCGAAATGTTTTCAGGAACGAAATATGCAACAGCTAATTTTTATTTTCCGAGTATTTGCAAGATTAGAGTGTCATTGAATGAATGGAAAATGCATAGTAATGACACTATTTCGAGCATGGCAAACTGCATGTTGGAGAAATTTGAGAAAGATTGGAGTAGTGTGAATGGTATCATGGGTGTTGCCACACTTTTAGACCCAAGATACAAAACACCTCCATTGGAGTACTACTTTGAGAAGATTTTTGGGGTTGTTGCTGAATATGAAGTTGAAAAAATTGTGCAACTTCATCAGCATTTGGTCTCTGAGTACGAAGAAAAAATGGCGACTTCAACGAATTATTCTCAATCTTAAAGCACTACATCTCTATCTAGTGTTCCTGTTACTTTGGGAGATCAAGGTGAGTTTGGAGCTAATCTATCAAGGAAGAAACAAAAGAAATTGCAAGTCAATTTTGAGTTAGATCTTTACTTGGAATTAGAGCTTCTTCATAACACGCCGAACTTTGATATATTGAATTGGTGGAAGATAAATAGGCCACAATTTCGTATACTCAAAGATATTACCAGAGATATTTTTGCTATACCGATTTTAACTATTGCTTCAGAGTCTACGTTTAATACTAGAGGGAGATTGGTGACTGCACATCATAATAAACTCCTTCCATTAAGGGTAGAAGCTTTGGCATGCTCTCAAAATTGTTTATGGGCCGAAGAAGGTATAAATATGCTTATGTGTAGTTTTTGTAATATTTTTACTTATATGTTTACATATGATTTCTTATTTGATTTTATTTTTATATGTGTCATTTTAAAATCAAATTCAAGTGAATCATACTTTAATAAAGATGGTAAAATCGAGCAAGAAGAGATAACGGTAATTATCAGGTTTATATTTATTTTTTTATTACAATCTTGTTTATATCTATTGATTTATGAATTTATGATATAGGATTTGAATGGTTAGACGAGAGATTGAAGAATATGAGGCCGATGACAATTGACAATGGAAGTTATTTTCATCGGATGTTTACGTTTAAATGATTATGTCTCGTTTTTTATCTGTGTGTTTGAACTTTGATTTTATATTTGTGTTATGTTTGCCTTCAAGTTTGAACTTTGAATTTATATTTGTGTTTGAACTTTGAATTATGGACTTCTAAGTATAATTATTTTGTGTTTGAAGTTTTTTATTTTTGTTAGAATTGTTTTTAGTTATATTATTTTTATTTTTTCAATAATAAAAATATTAAAAATTCTTTCGGTTTGGGTCGGGAGATATCTTCCTTAACCCGGGTTGGGTCGGGTGGCGGGTGGCGGGTGTAAAACTTCGGGTGGGCCAAAAATCTGACCCTACTCGACCCGTGCCCATCTCTAAGTTTTACACACCCACCGTCTAGTGACTCAAGTGTAGCCCCTAGCAAATCCAAACAGAGGCCGTACCAATCACCACTACTGTGATCGGTGATAACCTCTTCATTAACAGGTAAACCGAAGAGAGGGGAGACGTCCTCTAGAGTAATAGTCGCCTCGCCGCACGAAAGGTGAAATGTGTCTCTGGCCTCCACCTCTCTAGAAGAGCGTTGATCAAATCAACGTCCAATTTCACACCTCCAATAATTCTGTATGCGTGCAGAAATTAGGTGGCCTCGATATATGGTTCCAACACCGGGTGGGGTCCATTCGACATTCAATTGTATGAAACCTCTAAACGTCGTTCCATCCTATTCTAAAAAAATTTAACAAATATAATTAAAACAACTTTTAATTTTAAAAAATAACAATATAAGAAAATAAAATAGTAAACTAAACTAGATAAAACTTACATTTCTACGATGATAATTGAAAACGTGTTTGTGGTTCAACCTTATCAAACCCGTCATTATATCAAACAAGAGAAAACACTCGAGAAATTTAGAGAGAGTGAAATTTGGTGTGGGATAAAAGGTAAGGGGGCCATTTTATAGTGGGAATCGCACCAGTTGGGGTGCGAGTATTCAATGAAACTCGCATCCTGTAGAACGCGAGTTCCTGAACTCGATCCTTACCAACCTCGAGTACTGCGTAAATTTAACGCGGTAATAAATCTTTCAACCGTTACCTAATTATCTAGGAACTCGCACCCCACCAACCGTGAGTTCTATCCGGATAACACGATAAATTTGCGCCTTATCGTCTCAAATTCTCACGAAACTCGCATCCTGCTAAGTGCGAATTCTTTTAACAGTTTAAAAAAATAGGCCAACGGATAAGTGGCGCCACATCAGACTGAAACTCGCTTTTGATTAAGTACGAGTTCTAAAAATGCATTTGACAGATTACGAGTTTTTATTACATGAACTGAAAGGAGGATTTTTTTAAAAATGTTGTTCAAATAGGTATATATCTGATTATAATCCCTAAAGGGAATATTAAACCAATAAAGCCCACCAGACTCACCCGTGTATGTTACTAAATACAGAGCTGAAAAGTGGATCGTTACAGAGTTTACATCAATCAATCAATCAATCTGTGGTGATTGAATCGGGTTCTTGCACGTAACGAAAGAAAGGTTAATGTGTTTTACGCCACAGATTAGTTTTGCTTTCACAGGAATCTTCTAACCTCGCTAATCATTTTCTCTTAACTAACATACGTATCCAACTTGAACTCTATGTCTTTCAATAAATTATACTTATTTTATTTTATAAAAAGTAAACATGTTAAACTTGACTTGAGATTTGAAATCGATCCGAACATGATGATCTGAATCCCGAAACAAATCGAACCGAACCGAAATTGATCTGAATTTAAGTTGAATCGAAAATAGACAAGAATCGACTTCAATCGAGCAGAAAGCAACCCGAACCGAAGGCAACCCAAAAAAATATTAAAATAAAAAAGGAATATGGGATGTGAACTATTGCACAGTTCACCAAAAAGCCAAATATACATACTATATAAAGTGATATATCTAATTATCCAAAAAAAATAATGTGATATATAGGGTGTAAAAACCTAACTCAGCCTGAAAAACCAAATTGAAATCGATCGATCTCCTATTAATTCGATATTGACTCGACCCGAAATCAACTGACCCAATACTAACAGAATCGAAAGTCAACCAAATCGAAAAGCAACTAACCCGACCCGATACTCGAACCGAAATCACCATAGACCCGAACTAAAATCGAACGTCTGAACCAGACTTAAAATAGACTTAAATTGAATGTAGTCAAACTTGAAATGATATGAATCGAACCGAATGACCCATTTGTCACCTCTATTAAAAAGTGGTAAGACTTCACCGATAACTAGTTGGTCTAGTGAGATGATACACTAGATCCCTTAAATAATATTAGGAATTCGAATCCTGATATTATGAATAGAGAAAACTGGGTTGGAAAGAATACCCTATAATGAACCTTTGACAATCCGATTTAGATTAATCGATCAATGTGTCGGCAACTAATGGTTAAAAAAGAAAAATGATAGAATTATTTTAAATATTATTTAATAATTTAATTTTTTATTTGTAAATTCTCAATTAAATTAGTGCTCGAATTAATTCGAGACACAAAATTTAGTACATCAGTTAATATTA
Source organism: Hibiscus mutabilis (assembly GCA_019671005.1). Classification (NCBI taxonomy): domain Eukaryota; kingdom Viridiplantae; phylum Streptophyta; class Magnoliopsida; order Malvales; family Malvaceae; genus Hibiscus; species Hibiscus mutabilis. The sequence continues at coordinate 8,529,037 of CM033755.1, read as the reverse complement.
GTACACATATTTGAGAGAGATATTTGCACTAATGTAGAACTACTTTAGTTATACACGTTTTAGTGATTTTCGTGCAAGTAATTTTTTAATAATCTAATCACCGTATTTAAGGTTTCATTCATGTAGATAATGTACGTAAAATATTTTTGTCACTAAGTATATTATAATAAAGGTAATATTCTCGATCCATATGATATAAATAGCGGGTTGATTCAAAATTATAGGTAAATGAAAAAAATCCACTTACATTAACTTTCTTTTTAATAATTTAAAAGTGGTTACAATATAATATCTACTTATAAATATACTTAACCCTTTAATAATGCATACTTTTTTAGGTTTACACTTATTTATTACATTTTTACTTTTAATATTTTAATAAATAGATTTAGTAATATAAATAAATTTGCCATGTGCATATTTTAATCAATTTGATATTTACATCATATCAATTTAAAATCTTTCTTTACTAATAAATATTTAACAGTTGATAGTTTTTTATATGGCACAATTAGTTAGATATTTTTAATGTACTAAAAACTTTAAATCCATGATATAAGTGAATTAAACATCAAATGTGATTGTTGGATCGTTGAATTATTAATCGTACAAAATATTATAGAAATTGGTGAAATTAAAGTTGATGCATCGTCTTTCATATTGAAAATTGCCGGAAGATATAATTATCGTTACATAAGTATCAATATTTATTCATATGAGAGATCCACTAATTAGCCTAGTGACTAAAGATGTTCATATTGCCTCATTTTGTATAGGCATGAGAATGTAATCTCTTTATTTAATCAAAAAATATTTATTCATCTGATATCAATACTTTTACCCAAATTACAGATTTTAGTTCAATTTTTTTATAGCAAGTAACCCTTAAACTTGTCTTAGTTGAGCCTTACATGCGTCCAAACACCCAGCAACATATTTTAAACATATCAAACGTCCTAAATCACCTTTCATACATGCATAACCTCATCTTATCAAGATTTGAGCATGTACAAGTCATCTCATGCTTCAAAGTGCATTTTCAAGAACCTAAATGGTCACGTCATAATTCCAACAAGTTTCAATGGTCAAAATCATCATTTCAAACTTGTCTAAGCATAACAAAGCCCAAGAGTGCACATTTTAGCATGTTCACCAAATCATGTATTGGTAATTTTAACAATTTAACCTCCCATTAGGGTGCGCAAAATAAACCGTAACTGTTAACCAGTATAACCGTTCATTTTATAAATTAATTAACCTAGAGACGGAATTATATGGGGAGGGGCAATCGCCCCCTCACCCTCGAAGAAATTTTTTTCACATTTGTCCCCTATTTAATTTTTAAAAAAAATTAGTTTATTTATGAATTTGTTCTCCTCCACTTTCAAACATTTATAGTTTGCCCCCAACCCCAAATCCTGGCTCCGTCCTTGAATTAACCTAACCATTAAAAGTTAACAGTTTCAGTTAACTGAACCGCTAAAAAAGATGGTTAATGGTTAACCTATATGTACTTTTTTTTAATAAGTATGAAGTTTGTGTTTAAAATCTCTCTATTTAAGTATTTTTTTGAAAATTTTAATACAATATTTATCAGAGAGATAGATTTATTATTGTAAAAAGAAATAATGAACATTTGAAAAGAAAATTGTAAAAGGTTATAGGTTAACTTGTAACTAGGGGTGGACAAAACTTGACTCGAAAAAAACTAAATTATTCGACTCGAGGCGAAAAAAACCGACTCATTTTTACTCGACTCGTAATTTTATAAGCTAGACTCGACTCGAAAAATTTTCAAATAAAGTTTGAGTTATGAAATGGAAACTCGAATAACTTGAAATTTTTAGTAATTAGTTAATTAGTTTTTCATATTCGAGTCGATTCTGTTAATTTTGTATGATATATTATGTATATCACATGTGAAAATTTGAAGAAATATATATGCATATCGTATATGCATATGTGCACCGCTACGTATACGCATATAGAAATATATATGAAGAAATATATTTGTACAATTAAATTTGTACAGAAACTCGAAAACTCGACTCGATTCGAAAAAATTTCAAATAAAATTTGAATTGTAAAATAGGACATACAAACTCGAATAACTCAAATTTTTTTTTACTCGACTCGATCGAACGCCCAGCCCTACTTGTAACCGAACCGTTTCTTAACGGTTAACCACTATGATGGTTAACCATTTAAAAAATTAACGGTTAACTATTTTTTAACGGTTAGATTACGGTTAATAACGCTATAACTGTTAACCAACCATTTCAGCTAAAGGGTAGGTTAACCTACTATGAACACCCCTACCTCCTATGAACTTTCTTTTTAAAGGGTTAAAGAGGAAAAATTATATCATGGGTCAGGCTTACCACATCAATTATAGTCTCATCCAAAAAAAATCACCTACTTCACCATTTTTTTATCCCATCATTTTTTTCAACCAATGAATTTTCATTATTTTTTTCTGTATCATTTAAAATAAGTTTTTTAAAAGTTGTTATGATTAATGACATGAAAAATAGTGGTGAAATAAGTGATTTTCATTAGATGAGACAATGACTAATGTGGCAAGCCAGACCCATGATATAATTTCTCGTTAAAGAGATTTTGTGGAGTTGAAAAATGAAATCTGCAATTTCTATCCAAATTGGGTTCCTGGACTGTTGGGCAGGGCCGTCCCTGGGCCAAGGCAATAAGGGCGTCCGCCCAAGGCCCCCACCCTGCTAGGGCCCACACCCAAAAAAATTAAAAGTATAGTTCTTAGTTCTTAGTTCTTATAGATGGATGAAAAAACAAGTGATGAACATATATATATATATATATATATATATAACAAGTATTAAAAAAATTAAATCGTAAGAGTATGCTCATATTAATAAATATTGGGGGAAAATTGGGCCCCTAATAATAAATATTAAAAATAATTTAATTTTTAAGAGTATGTTCGTAATAACAAATATTAAAATTAAATTTTTTTAATACTTGTTATTAGGGATCTATTTTCCCCACTATTTATTATTATGAGCATACTCTTAAATTTTTTTTTCAATACTTGTTATTATAAACGTACTCTTAAAATTATTTTTTTCAATACTTAATATTATAGACATGTATTTAAATAGGGGTATGTAACCACAATAGAGATCGTTATATAGTGGTAGAGATACCATCCAAAACCACAATACCTGCAACTGTTTCGTCCTAAATAGCATATGTTATTAAAAAAATTCACAACTGCGATACCCGCAGTGATAGAAATAACATTCGTTATGTCTGAAACCGTAATAAACGCAACATGACCGAATATATGATCGCAACCGCAATTTAAATCTCTAATTTAGGGCCCAATTTTTAAGTTTGCCCTAGGACCATTAAAATCTCAGGAACGGCCCTGCTGTTGGGTAAGATCTTTCAACCACTGATATTCGATAAATTATCCAGATCAAATATTGCAAAGACCATTGAGCCTCCGAGTTTACTCCGTTCAATTTTTTTATACTCATCCAATTGTTAGTCTTGAAAGATAAGAAAGACATCAGTGTACGTCTCCTATTTATTTTAAAACGATAAGAATGCTATCACAATACTCTGTTTGAAGCCTCATAAGCAACGCCTTATCATCCAGATAAATTCTTGCTCTCCCACTCTTTCCCAATCCCAATCCGATTGTTGATTTTTTTGTGATAAATTTGTTCATTCTCATCCCAATTTCGTGCAATTTTCAAGCCGAAAAGGCAAATTTCAAAGTGGGGTCTCATTTTCAACTCAGATATGACTATGATCCACTCATGGTCAATTCTCAACCAGTCATTTCCCTTTCTTTCCATGCAAATTGTTGTTTATTTTTACTAGGTTATTTAGTTAATCTCATTCATCCATTTTATCTATTTAATGACCATGAATTAGTGTAAAATTAGTTGAGTTTTACATAGTGTAAGTTTATCCTAACCCATATAGGGATGGGATCCAGTTACACTGTGTAAAACTCAACTAGTTTTACACTAATCTATGACCATTTGATGAATGAAATGGATGGATGAGATTAGAAGTAGGATATGTGAAGATTATCACTTGAAAAAAATAAGGAGTTAATCTTATCCATCCATCTAATGACCATGAATTAATGTAAAACTAGTTAAGTTTTATATAGTGTAAGTGGATCCTAACCCATATAGAGGGAGAGTGTGCGGTAGGAGACTATCCCATTCAAGTATGCTCGAAAAAAAAAAAAAACAGTTAGTAACAACGGAAATGATTTGTTGCACTGGCTTCGTTTTCTACAAGCGGTGCATTTTTAGATATTAAGGTTTTATGGTTTAAAGTTAGAATTTTAGACAAGGCTAGTTTTTAAGGTTTAGATCTAGTGTTTGGGGTTTATGGTTTAGGATTTGATTTTTAGTGTGCATGGTTTAGTGCCTTTAAAATGATATGTGACATCATTTGAAGTCCGTTTGTGGAAAGAAAAAACTCTACGGACGGTGCATCAAATATTAACCCTATTAATAATTAGTAAAATAAATCGAATCTTAATTTAAAACTCGCATATAATATTTACGCATAATAAAACTTAAACTTGAACACTTATAATCACAAAACTTCAATCTTCTCCAAAATTGCAGATTTGCAGATTAAGAAGAAGCGGTTGATAACAGGAATAGAGTGGAATCTAAATCTTGTAAACAAAATGATCAATCCTTGCCAGCTCAATCCTACGTTGAGTCCCTTAACATTATTGTTAGTAATTGAAGATGAGATTGGTATGGCAGGCTGTCCGTGTAAACCCTAATAAACACTGAACCCCACAATATCCACATACACATGCAAAGGTAATGTAATGGAACTATGAAAGTCACTTCACATGTTAGCAAGCAACCCTTTGATTGGTTGTCAATGGCTGCAATCAAATGCCAAACCCAACTGTCGTTGAAAACGAGCTTGTTATAGGAACATAAATTATTTGTCCTTTTTGTTGCCCCTATTCATGCCTAGGGTTGGACGCAGGGGTCGTCCCCATAAAAATTTGAAATTCTTATATAATTTAGAAAAATTTTAAAATTTTTTTATGTATTTCCTATTGAAAATCTATTTTCGCCTCCCAAAATTTTATAAGTTCGCATCCCCTAGAATTTTATAGACTCTCCCCCTCACATAAAGTTCTGCATTCGTCCCTATTTATATCTCACACTAAAAAATTAGGTTTATATTTTAGCGTTTAGGGTGTATGGTTTAGTTTTCAAAGTTTAAAATTTAGGAGTTAAAATTTAGAAATTAGAGTTAGATTTAGTTTTTAGTGTTGGAACATGAATAGAAACACGAAAAAAGACATAATTTTTGTTTTTTATATAGTGACTCCATTACTAACATCGCTTAAACAAATGGACCTTCTCAAAGAAAAGAATTGAAAATTTTCATTATAACCAAAACATAATCATTATAACCAAAACATATAGAAAGAAAATGATTAGTCCTTTTTTTGTTGGATTTGACTAAATTAACTCAAATTTACTTAACACAACGAATCGTATTATAAATACGTAAAATTTTGAAAAATATTTATAAATAAAAATATCTATAACTATGCTATATTAAAACTTTTGATTAAATTGATGTTACAAGCTAATCAGATATTAGTAAAATAAAAATATCAAATATATATGAATAATTATTTGATATACAGAGTGTGGTGTTTTTTGACACATGCAATATTAATCTACCCCATGTGGTTTTAATTAATATTCAGCTCAATAAATAACACGACAATGGATTAAAATTACTTGTGAAGGGAAAAAGTTCTGCGGTCAGTTTATCAAATAAACAATTATATATATATAATTATTTAATACACTAAAAATGAAACTTTTTCTTCATATGTATTTAATTTTTATTTAAATAATAATTAAAGACACATAACAAATTTTTTGTGAAAAAATTCACCGTCAACATTACATATGTGCAATAATACATTAGCAGGGATCCTAAAAACAATCCATTACTTCTTTTATTAATAAATCATTATTTTTTGAATACATTTTCAACCCTAATACACTTTCTCTGTATTGAGCGCTGCAGTTTTTCATTTTTTTATTTTGTTTAGTCGGAGGCAACATCGGTTTTAATGTTGATTGTTCACTGTCGATTCTCTTTTTTTTCTTTGTTTTTTTTAGTTTTTAATAAAAAAATATCTTGTCTTTATGGCATATTTTTCTGTTTTTGTGATACGTTTATCTATATCTTTTGGTATATTTTTCGTCTTCTTTCTCGGTCGTTTGGCCGCTTTTATTTTATGTTTTCTCAGGGTTGGATTTGAGGACGCCACGACTGATAAAGATGGTGCTTATTTGTAATCATGTTGATCTTCCTTGCTCTGGATCCTCGGGTTGAATTTGGATGCGCGGTTTGCATTCGTGGATGTTTTTTACAACGCTAGGCTTTGATTTGTGTTTCTCGGCGGTCTTTCAATAGCTTAATCCCCTTTTGTTGTTCGTTTGCGGTGCAGTCATATTGTTCGTATCTAAGTTTTGTTTGAGTCTTTTGGTTGGGTTTTTAACCTTTTTCATGTATGGTCCCTGTATGATCTAAAGTGGCTAGTTTCTTATTTAAATGTTAAATGAAAAATATTCAAATTATATATTTAGTTTACGATGATAGTTGTAAACTTTTATTGTAATTTTTGATATTTTTTCTTTTTAATAAGACTAGGATCTTCTATTAAAAAATCATTATTTTTAAAATATCATTAGCATATTATTTTTTTAATTTAGATATATATATATATATATAATTATTAAATAGCGTAACTTCACTGAATGACACAAACTAACACACTAATTAAAAAATTATTATATAAAGAATAAATATATACAGAGTAATTTAAATATATGTTTGGATAAATAGGGTTTCAAATTAATTAGGTGGATTTGGCGCAGAAATTGTCTTATTTTCACATGCAGTGTTCCAAAAAAAATGAATAAAGAAGTAGAGAAGTAATAGAGTCCAAATGAAAGAACATGACATAATATAATAATACAAAGTGGCAAAGCCGAAGCATATGATTTAATGAAACATCGGCAAACAAGATGGCTGAGATAATATTCTTGCTGTTCTAGCATTCTGGTCACACAATCAAAAGCATGATCCAATCACATCCCTTTTGAAAGGGAGCTCCCAACCCTATCATCTTTTAATGAAAAAGCATATGAATACATCTGCTTCTGTTTGGTTTGGTTCTAAAAGTCTGTGTTTTTCTTTGGGGATATCTTCAAGGTTTCAACTTTCAACTATGTATAATTTCTTGATATGTAAGGATCAATTTGGTATTACTTTTAATTTTTTTATAGTTCGATTAAGAAGTTGAGTGTTTGAACCAACAATTAGTTGGTTTAGTATGATTGGAGTACCCAAAAATCAAATGAGGTCCTGAATTTAATTATGGATCAAATGAGCTCTTATATAAAAATCATGATCAAATAAAATTTTAGTGACTAAAATAGGTTTGAGAGTAAAATTCAGTGATGATGTATTTAGTTTACCCATTTTATATATAAGTCACATAAAAACTCTCTATTAGGCTTTTCTTGATATGAAAAATGGTATGAAAAATGGAAAACAATGAATATGGGGGAAATTGGTTTGCCTAATGGTTAAGCTATAAAGTTGGAAGATAGTTATCAACATTAATGATTTATTAACAAATTCTCTATCTTTATTGTTCTTCGTCCTTCATATCAATCAAAGCCTTGGTCATAAATATTTTCTTATTACAATACAACTTTTAAAGAAAATTCAAAAGATTTCAATTTTTGCAAAATTTTATTATAAAGTATAGATCATAAATGAACTAAAAAATATGCACTTTGGGATTTAAAATTTATCCACTAAAAAAGTTGCATAAATAAAGTAAATTAAAAATTCTAGGTTCAAGTGGTAAGCAGCTTGATATAACTTAAGCAGGGTTTGAGTTTAAGGCTTCGTATATGCGGAAAATTTTTGCTCAAAGACTCATCCACCAAAGTTAATGTACGACGCGGGTCTATCCGAATTAGTCAGGTAAAGTCTTGGAAAACCAGAAATACAACAAAATATCTCAGGTTCAATTTGCTTGCAAGTTGCTTCAAAGTTGCTGTTTCACTAATATTTAGATGGAGATAAGACAACATAAACGGTTGTTCCGAATCCAGCATTAAATTGACATTCCTTAAATAACTTTTTTCCCAAGGAAAATGTAATGAAAGGAGAAACGTAAAAGCAAAACAAACAAAGATAGAAAGGCAACGCAGACAGCCTGGATTTGTTATTGTTAGTTACCAACAAATTTTCTTTATAAGCATGGCTATGGTATGGGGACTATGTAGACCTAACGATTTTAGTCTGAACCTGAATATTTATTTCCATTAGTTTTAACTCAATTTAATTTGATAAAAAACGCAATAAAACCCCCCATCCTGCTCGAACTAGAACGTGATTTAACTTGAAATAGTTTTAATTTGAAGAGTAAAAATTGGTCAACTTTGACGGTCAACGTTACGAGGGAGTTTGATTGATTGAGATTTGAATTACGAGGGTCTGATTGATCACAATTTGAAATATGATGACTAAATTGTGTAAAAAAATTTTGAGGGTAGAATTGATTTTTTTTACCGAGGGCTAAATTGACCCTTAGAACTAAAATAAATAATAAAAAATAAAGATATGGATATTGAATATATAATGAAAGTAAAAAAGTGTAAACGAATATAAAATAAAATAAAAAATACGCAAGATAATGTTAAATGAAAAAACTAAATAACTAAACATATAAACATTTTAGGATTAAATTGTAAAAAAGGAAATGAAAAGGCTAAATATCAACGAGCATGTGAAATAGACTAAATTAAAAAACGCAAATTTAATGGACTCTATTACAGTTAGATCATGTTAAAAGAATTGAATTACAAATATTACAATCAAAGGGACCACAAAAATAATTAACCCAAAACAGTTCAAAAGGCACGGATCTCCCTTATTGGGTCGGGTCTACACGCGGGTCGTTAGTTTCTGGAGCCAAAACGACACCTTATTGAGATGGTTTTAAAACGCTCACTTCTTTTTTCTTTTTCCTCCTTTTCCTCTCTTCTCTCTTTTCCCCAATTCTCTCTATCTAAATTACCCAACAAAGTCGAGTCAACGTTAACCCGCTAATTTAAGAATTCAAATCGTTACAATGAGTAATAGGCATAGTTTTGGGTGAAGGACGAGTGAGAGAAATTAATTGGATAAGTACTCAGATAGAATTGGATTTGGTAAAAAATAAATGGTAGATAGTAAATTAGTTTAAGGATTTTTTTTTGGTAAAATAGAACAATAATAAATATTTCTAGTTTAAATGTCGGGATTCAAACTCACACAAAATAAAATTCGATGAGTATCTTTAATCACTCGATCAATTAAAAGAGTAAGAAAAAAGTTATTTTTCTGATTTCATTCCAAATTGAATTGAATTTAGAAATAATAATCTTTGAATTGGATTAATGAAAAACTTGTAATAGGGTCATGAACATGTCCATATAATTGTTTTCAATTAGAAGAATTAATCATGAAATATCATGTGAGCTTCGTGTAATCTTGATTGGTATTATGTCTTTTCATAAGTGGTGGGTAATTTGATAAAGAAAAGAAATGGCTTCTTAAATGAGATTAACACAGATTCTTCAAACTAATGGGTCCCAAACCAATAAAATAATTTCTTAATTCATACTAAAACTATTGTATATTATCTCATCTGTCAACAACCATATCCATAAATATATGATAAGTCCAAGGAAAATACTAGCTTTCGTGCAAGGTTTCTATGAAATTATACATAAATAATTCATATACATGTGCTTATACAAGGAGGTTTTTTTAGTAAAAAAGAGGAGGTTTTTGGTGAATAAAAAGTTTGAAATATTGAGATCAAAATTTATATTTCATTATGTATAATCCACTATTTGGTGAATATATGTATTTTTTAATAGTCTTAATGTATATTACAATGTATTTGTTTATTTTTTTTAACCCCTTAATAACGTATACACAACTTGCAGACAAAGTTATTTAAACCCGAATGACTAAAGATACTCATGTTGTCCTATATTAAAAATTGGGTAGAATTTTTCTTCACAGATAAAGTTATTTTTTTTTAGATCTACTAAATGACCCAGTGGCCAAATATACTCATGATGCCCTATCTTGAAAATTAAGTTGGTTTTATTAAAAATTATATAAAAAATATAAATATTGAAAATGTCATTAATATAATATTTATTATCGTTTAAAATAAAATAAAATATTTATTATTATTTAAAATAAAAATATTTTATTAATTTTTTAATTGAGTTGAGACTTGATAACGAACGACACCAACTTAATTATGTAAATCTAATATTAAAGTAAAAATGTAAAATTTTAAACAATTTTAACCTTGGACGTTAGAAAGTCTTGACTTGTTGTAATTCAATAAGACATGAAAGGTAACCGTATGGTTGCAGTCACGAGATTTACTTTTTTATTTTTTATGTGCCGAAGTAAAATCACGTGTTTGAGAAATTCACGCTCCTCGGGGAGAGAATCAAATAACGACCGTCTCTTCAAAATTTAAAATTCGTATATAATTTTAAAAGTTTTTTTAATATATATATATATATATTTTTATTAAAATTTATTTTCATCCCCTAAATTTTTTTTTTATAAATCTTATAAGTTCACCTCCTAACATAAAGTCTTGCGTCCGTCTCTGCCCTTAATACTATTAATTAATCAATTAATTGTTATCATAAGAAAACAATCATAAGCATATTGTAACCCCCTAGACACGGCTATGTGTTACTCCTGATTATAGGTCACATTAGGGTCACAAGAGCGACCCACAATAAAAATATAGATAAAAATATTTTTCTTTAAATACATTAAAAACTGTGAAACAAACTTCTGTTCAAAATACCATTTCAGAAAATCATCTAAACATATAACAGTAGTTCGAAAAATATATTACAGACAGTAATATAAAACAATGCACGACATACATGCCCACTAACTGTACCAATACCGTAATCCAAAAGCAACACAGAGAGAACTCCAAACACTGATGTCAGCCACTATACCAAGATAGATTTCTTCTATCCTACGATGGTAAGAAAAAACAACGTAAGCTTGGGAAAGCTCAGTAATACAGAACTGCCAATTGATGATGTAGGCACAAGCAGGTAAATGACAAAGCAATAATGCTAACGTGATGATCCAAGCAACAACATGTTCCATTCCAGATATTGATATTCGTAATATCGATCTACTTGGGTAATTTGATTGTTCTTTATCTGATTACCCGAGTACCAGACAAGATGCCTATAGTCCGAAGAATCAGATGAGATGTAGATTACGAAAGCTGAACTGCGGAAATTAGTGTGCTTCACTAATCGCAGATTGGGAGCAAACAGAGAGTTTCAAACTTTAGTAAATTAATTCACTAGAGTAGAATTATTGAAGGGAATGGAAAGTTTTATTTTAATTACCTGACTACCCTTCAACCATACACCGATATGTAGTATTCCAAAATAGTATCCAGAAAGACTTACCCTAGGCCCATTGGGGTAGGAGCTTATAGAAAGACTTGCCCTTGGCCCACTGGGCGTAGGAGCTTAGGTCCAAAAGGACTTACCAGCGTCGAGCCTAAATAACTTCAATCATATCCCAAATAGTATACCCCCAGATGAAATCAGTTTTTATCCAGTAAACAGTAATGTCAAAAAACATGTATCAGATATATTTTGTATTAGAAGACAGAAGCCAAGAATTGAGCTTTTATTACGGATAACAGAGTCATATTTTTAATTCAGAGCAGATAGTCTTGGTTTAAAATAAAGAAAATATTCATGAACACATGAACACTCTATATGGTCCAATTTATTCCTCGTGGTTGGTAAATATCAGAAAGAGAACATTGAACGTCTAAAAATTTTGGACTGATTCCAAAACAAGGTCCCTATAAAAAAGGGGGTTCGGTACTAACGGCCCAAACCAGACATTCAGAAGTTGATACATTAGGATCATTGAGATTTCAGATATATTATGAGTGATCCAATCATTAAAGCCTACGAGGGCATATTGGTTATTCTGACCTTTAGAGGTAATTTGGTAATTCAAACGAACAAGGTGTAAACAGTGATGTACAAAAATCCAAGAATTCTAGTTGCTCATCAGGTTTCTGAGTCCCTTTGAACTAATCGGAACCCATCAATACAATGTTTATTATTTAACCGGATAGGTATACCTTAAGTATTCATTTCTCAGAACTAACTACAGTGTATAACAAAATGGTTCGCCTTCATCAATCAACCACTGAACGTACTACGAAAAATCAAACATGTATTCAAGTGGTATTTTCTAAGTATTCGAACATGTGCATTGCACCCGAACTCAATCCATAGCATCGAGTGTACCTTTGAAGAACATGTTACTCTTACTATTAACTATGTACTTTCTCCAAATAAATCGAACATGCCTTCATATGGTATTCTTCCAATATCACATTAGTATCCGAAATGACCAACAAACACAGGTCGTGTATTACCACTTTCAGAGTCATTCCAAATGTTTGGCTTTATTGATATTTCTTATTCCAAGTCTTAGAGATATTTTCAGTCATTTTAGTATTCGAGGGTATTTTAGACACTTCGGTGCCCAAGGGTGTTTCGGTCATTCAGGTACTTTCGGTATTTCCAAACAATTCATTCATTTCAATTCTCGAGGGTTTATACATCCTTTCAGTTAATTTGGTAATTTCAGTGCCTGAGGTCATTTCAATTATTCCAATTAATTCCTTCTATATTGTCATTTAGATCAGTTTAGGAATACGTTGAACATTCAGTAAATTTATCTTTAGGTGTTTTCCAGAGTTTGGGTAATCCAAGTGTTTTGTTATCATACATATTTGCATCTTGATACCGAAGTCTTTCCCAATAGAATATGGATTTCAGATAAAGTAGTCATTTTATCAAATCAAGTGTAAAATTCCAGGTCATTTCTTTTGTTAGGGGTATTTAAGTCATTCTTATTTCTCAATGGTATTATCGTTATTTCTTAATAGAATATTTCAAATATCAAATATTTTAACTCTATTAATCGAATCGGGATATTATCTGTTTCATTAATCATTTACTGAACTCGAGGTCCTTTCGGTCTATCAAACTTCACTTTCGAATAGTTCAATCTTATCCAGATTAATATTCTTTTATTTCGTAATCGAATTAACTCAAGGAGAGTTGAAAGTACACTTAATCATAATCATGTATACCTTAACTTATCACCAACATGTTTCATAAAGCATGCCAGAGGTAGTAATGTATTACCTTGATTCGGTGTTATATCTGTCGACCCAAGGTACTCCATTCTATCATTCTCGAATCCCGAATTTGATGTCCTCTCTAAGCTCGAATACGAAGAGCTGCGATTTTCTTCAATTACACAAAGTCCTTAATCAGTCTATAACATGGATACAATACACTTAAACTGAATAATTACACATATGCGCACTCAGGTTTAAGGTTAGTTTCGGAGGCTTTCGGGTTCGAATTTTGTAAAACCGACTTCAAAAATAAACTCAGGACGTCGAAAAACAAAAATAAAGATTTTCAAAAATTTTAACTTTTCGGTCAAAGTCAAAGTCAAAGTCAATGCCGACGACAACAGTCAACACTGACGTTATCGGTCAACACTAACGTTAAGTCAATGATCAATGTTGACGTCAGGTTAATGGTTAATGCTAACGTCACCGAGTTGACTCGGGTCGGGTTGACTCAGTCAATTGAGTTAACTCAGATGGTTTACGTTTGAGTTAACTTGGGTCGGGCAGACAGGTTCGGGTTTGGGCTTGGACCAACCGGGTATAGGCCAAAAGCCATTGGCCTTAACAGGCCGGCCCCATTTTGCTTGTAAAAAGCCTGTTGCGTCATAGAACCCGATTATGAGGCTTAAATCGGTTTTGATAAGATTGGTTTAGGGTTGAACCGGTTCAGTTCACAGGCTAACATACCACAGTGGTTAGAATTTACCTCTAGTGGCGCGTGTGAGCCACGTGTGGCCTCCAACGATAAAAAAAACTCCAAACAACGGTAAACACTCCAAATGGATCACCCAATACCCCGAAAATCAACCAAAAATCGTTTATTTAACCCAAGCTAGACTAAAAATCCTTACCAAACTTACCATATTTGAAAATGAACGCGCGACTCCGGCGACAAAACTACGAACAATGATAGGGGTTTTGCTCACCTAGAGATGAGGAGTACAATCGCACTGGCGGTGTCCCACACCGACGTTCCATGGCATTGAAAAGATTGAAGCACAGTTGGGGCAACGTTGGGTTTCTTGTCAAAACTTAAGCGGCTCTCCTCGACGAACGGTGAAGAAGAAGTACGAGTGTTGGCCAGAGATAGGACCGCGAGATGGTGCCTGTCACACCGGTGGTGGTTGTGACAGCTACGCACTGGCAGTGAGGCAGGACGACGACGGTCGAGATATAGGTGGTTGAGAGATTTTTTAGATGCTTCTGGATAATTTTGAAATAGGGAAGAAAATGAGGTAGGTGAAGGGTCTTGTTAAGTTTTAATTATTTCTCGATATACCTTCAAGCTACTCCATAAATTAAAGCTGAGGGGCTTAACTCCAAGGGCAGCCTCAACCTAGATGGTTAACACATGGGTTTACCAAGCCAAGGTCACGGGTTCGAGTCCTTTAGCATCCCCCATTTCCTTCCTTCTTTTTTAAGTGTTACAATTCCTCTCTCTTAAGAGAAATTTCATCCTCAAAATTTGCCAGAGTCGGAGAAAAGTGAAAATTGCTTACATCCATTCTCATACTGAAACTTATCTTTTAGAGTATGCGTGTTCTCAAGACTTTCTTAGATGGTCACAGATCAATTTAGCAGCGGCCTTAGTCTCTCAAACTGACTTCAGAACCCAAAATATTCCATCATACATTTCAACCAAATGACAAGAATATGGTATTTGAATCTATATAGAGCTTCATATGGTGTCACACGAACACCTGTCTCATAAATGTTATTATAAGTAGACTCAACCAGTAGTAGAAAGCCTTCTCAACTACTACAGAAGTCTTTTATACACCCCGATATATATCCTCCAAAGTCTGAATCACTCATTTAGACTGTTCATCAATTCACATGTGAAAAACGATATTGAGGTTTAGACAAGTACTCAAGGCCTCCAATAGGGCCTTTCAGAAACAGGGGGATTGACCTCATATCTCATTCAGAAATATGATATAACAATACTCCGTACAACCTGTCAATTCTTTGAATTACATAATCTGGTCAACTTATTAGGTCGTTCAACGGTCAACCAGACAGAACCCTTTCTACAAAGAGTTAAAGATAGATTAATAACAGGTTAGCAATAGTTCACCCTTACTTCTATTCGGGAATCATCTCAAACCATAACAGAACAGATGAATGACGATGTTCCCATTATGATCAAATCATTACGGTACAAGCTCGGCACACATATCGGTTTCTGATTATGAATTCCATAATCGAATCAGATTCAACCTTAAATCTTACTAGAATCCAGCATACTTTATTTCACAAACTTGCTCGTTTATTCACATTCTGAACCAAATCATTTAAATTTCCAAACATAAACCATTTCAGACTCTTATCCAGATCCATCACATGAATATGGAACACAGACAAATGCTATGGGCATTCTTTGCCAGAACAAATCAGGCCATAAAAGACAAGAGGCTGGGTATACTTATTTAAGGAAAAATTCGATATCGAAGTTTCAGCGCAAAGGAGTACTACAATAATCTAGGGCATGTATTCACCAAACATCCTAAGACAGACGATTGGCCGATCTAACCCGGAAAGACTCAACTCTAAGCTTTGATACCACTAAATATAACCCCTAGACCCGTCTATGCGTTACACTTGATTCTAGAAGGTCACACTAGGGTCACAAGAGCCACCCACAATAAAAATATAGATAAAATATTTTTCTTTAAATACTTTAAAAATTGTGAAACAAAATTCTGTTCAAAATACCATTTTAGAAAATCATATAAACATATAACAATAGTTTAGAAAATATATTACAGATAGTAACATAAAACAATACACGACATACATGCCCACTAACTGTACTAATACTGTGCTCCAAAAGCAACACCGAGAGAACTCCAAACAATGATGCCAGTCACTATACCAAGATAGATTTCTTTTATCATGCGATGGTAAAAAAACAACGTGAGCTTGGGAAAGCTCAATAATACAAAACTACCAACTGATGTTGTAGGCACAAGCAGGTAAATGGCAAAACAATAATACTGACATGATGATCCAAGCAACAACAGGTTCTATCCAAGATATTGATATTCATAATATCGATATACTTAGGTAATAAGATTATTCTTTATTTGATCACCCGAGTACCAGACAAGATGCATATAGTCCGACGAATCAAATGAGATGTAGATTACGAAAGCTGAACTGCAGAAATTAGTGTATTTCACTAATCGCAGATTGAGAGCATACAGAGAGTTTTAGACTTTAGTAAATTAACTCAGTAGAGTAGAATTATTGAAGGGAATGGAAAGTTTTATTTTAATTACCTGACTACCCTTCAACCATACACCGATATGTAGTATTCTAGAATAGTATCCAGAAAGACTTACCCTAGGCCCATTGGGCGTAGAAACTTACAGAAAGACTTACCCTAAGCCCATTGGGCATATGAGCTTAGGTCTAGAAGGACTTACCAGCGCTGAGCCTAAATAACTTCAATCATATCCTAGATAGTATACCCCTAGATGAAATTAGTTTTTATCCAGTAAACAGTAATGTCAGAAAACATGTATCAGATATATTTTGTATTAGAAGACAGAAGCCAAGAATTGAGCTTTTATTACGGATAATAGAGTCATATTTTTAATTCAGAGCAAATAGTCTTGGTTTAAAATAGAGAAAATATTCATGAACACATGGAACACTCTATATGTTCCAATTTATTCCTCGTGGTTGATAAATATCAGAAAGAGAACATTGAAAGTCTGACAATTTTGGACTGATTTCAAAACGAGGTCCCTATAAAAAAAGGGGTTCGGTACTAACGGCCTAAACTAGACGTTCAGAAGTTGATACATCAAGATCATTGATATTTCATATATTTTATGAGTGATCCAATCATTAAAGTCTACGAGGGCATATTGGTCATTTTGATCTTTAAGGGTAGTTTAGTAATTCATACCCGCAAGGTGTAAACGGTGATGTACAAAAATCTAGGTATTCTAGTTGCTCATTAGGTTTCCAAGTCCCTTTGAACTAAATAGAACCCATCAATACAATGTTTATTATTTAACCGGATAGGTACACCTTAAGTATTCATTTCCTAGAACTGACTACAGTGTATAACAAAATGGTTCGCCTTCACCAATCAACCACTGAACGTACTATGATAAATCAAACATGTATTCAAGCGGTATTTTCTAAGTATTCAAACATTTACATTGCACTCAAACTCAATCCATAGCATCGAGTGTACCTTTGAAGAACATGTTACTCTTACTATTAACTATATACTTTCTCCAAATAAATCGAACATGCCTTCATATGGTATTCTTCCAATATCACATTAGTATCTAAAACGACCAACAAACACGGGTCGTGTATTACCACTATCAGAGTCATTTCAAATGTTTGGCTTTATTGATATTTCTTATTCCAAGTCTTAGAGGTATTTTCAGTCATTTTAGTATTTGAGGATATTTCAGACACTTCAATGCCCAATGGTGTTTCAATCATTCAGGTACTTTCGGTATTTCCAAACAATTCATTCATTTCAATTCTTCGAGGGTTTATCCATCATTTCAGTTAATTTGGTAATTTCAGTGCTTGAGGTTATTTCAGTCATTTCAATCATTATAATTAAGTCATTCTCTATTGTCATTTAGATCAGTTCAAGAATACGTTGAGCTTTTAGTAAATTTATCTTCAGGTGTTTGTCCAGAGTTTGGGTAATCCAAGTGTTTTGTTATCATACATATTTACATCTTGATACCAAATTCTTTCCCAATAGAACATGAATTTCAGATAATGTAGTCATTTTATCAGATCGAGTGTAAAATTCCAGGTTATTTCCTTGTTAGGGGTATGTAAGTCATTATTACTTTTCAAGGGTATTATCGTCATTTCTTAACAAAATATTTTAAATATTAAATATTTTAACTCTATTAATCAGAGTAAGAGACCATTTGTCTTATTAATCATTTACAAAACTCGAGGTTCTTTCGGTCTATTAAACTTCGTTTTCGAATAGTTCAATCTTATCCAGGTTACTATTATTTTATTTCGTAATAGAATTAACTAAAGCAGAGTTGAAAGTACACTTAATCATAATTATGCATACCTTAACCGATTACCAACATGTTTTATAAAGCATGCTAGAGGTAGTAATGTATTACCTTAATTCGGTGTTACATCTGTCGATCCAAGGTACTCCATTCGATCATTCTCGAATCCCGAATTCAACGTCCTCTTTAAGTTTGGATACGAAGAGTCGCGATTTCCTTCAATAACACAAAGTCCTTAATCAGTCCATAACATGAATACAATACACTTAAACTGAATAATTACACATAAGCTCACTCGGGTTCAAGGTCAGTTTAAGAGGCTTTCGGGTTCGAATTTTGCAAAACCGGCTTTAAAAATAGACTCATTATGTCAAAAATATAAAATAATGATTTTTGAGAATTTTGACTTTTCGGTCAAATTAAATACTGACGTCAGTAGTCAAAGCTGACGTCATCGGTCAACGCTGACGTAAGGTCAACGGTCAATGCTGACATCGGGTCAATGGTCATCACTAACGTCCGGTCAACAGTCAATACTGACGTTACCGAGTTGACTCGGGTCGGGTTGACTCAGACAGTTCGGGTAGGTTCAGTTTCGGGTTAACTCAGGTCGGGCAAACAGGTTCGGGTTTGGCCTTGGACCAACTGGGTATTGGCCAAAGGCGATTGGCCTTAACATGCCGGTCTATTTGGCTTGTAATAAGCCTGTTGGGTCATAGAACCCAATTATGAGGCTTAAACATGTTCTGATTAGACCGGTTTAGGGTTGAACCGATTCGGTTCACGGGCTAACGGACCACGATGGTCGAAATTTACCTTCGGTGGCGCGTGTGAGCCACACACGACCTCTAACGATCAGAAAACGCTCTAGACAACGGTAAACACTCCAAATGGGTCACCCAACACCTGAAAATCAACCAAAAATCATTTATTTAACCCAAGCTAGACTAAAAATCCTTACCAAACTTACCGTATTCAAAAAAGAACGCGCGAGTCCGCGCGACCTTGCAATCGGTGACGAAACTACGAACGGTGATAGGGTTTTGCTCACCCAGAGACGAGGAGTACGATCGCACCGACGGTGCCCCACATCGACGTTCCTTGGCGTTGAAAACATTGAAGCATAGTTGGGGCGACGGTGGGTTTCTTGTTGAAGAACATATGGTGCATGTCACGCCGGTGGTGGCAGTGACAGCTACGTACCGGCGGTGAGGCGGGACGGTGACGATCGAGATATGGGTGGTTGAGAGATTTTTCAGATGCTTTTGGATAATTTCAAAATGGGGAAGAAATGAGGTAGGTGAAGAGTCTGATTGAGTTTTAATTATTTCTCGATATACCCTCAAGCTACTCCATAAATTAAAGCTGAGGGGGCTTAACTCCTAGGGCAGTCTCAACCCAGATGGTTAACACATGGGTTTGCCAAGCCAAGGTCACAGGTTTGAGTTCCTTGGCTGGCACCCCCCTTCCTTTTTGTGTAAGTGTTACACATATAATAGACCAACACTAAGACAAATGCATGCATTTTATTTAGACCATACTATAAGATCTGATTCATATTAATTTGACTTCCTAACTCTTATTTTCTTTATATATATATATTTTTTTGTTTATTTATAATTTGCAACGTAAAACAAAAATCTTATTAGTTACTAATTATAATACAGTCGTGATCATTCAATAAACTGCCATGTTTTTTTTTCATATATATTTATTAGGATAAATTATCAAATATTACTCATATTTTTTTATAAGATTCGACCCTAAACTCTAAACTCCAATCTTAGTTAATGATTAATTCACTTAAGTATATCATTTATATAGAGTTAAGATCCATTGACATAATGTAAAATTTAAAAGTTTTACACGTTTTTAATGCGTTGGATTAATAAAAATTGACGGCTAAGATTAACAATATCCAATGATAAGATTTTTACATAAAATGTAAATTATTCTTAATTTAAAATTTTAATATTAGTCATTAAAACCGGTTAATCCAACAATGTAAAAAGTTTGTAAAAATCTTATATTTCACTTCATTTATGTAAAACTAATATTAATGGGTTACTAATGTAATTAATATATATAAGAAAAAATGTAAATTTATAATATTTTAAAGGCTTAACTATAAAATAAGTGCTTAAATTATACATTTTTTTTGCAATAGGTACTTAATATTTTTTAGATAAAATAAGTGCCTAACATTTATATCGTTACTATTTTAGGTGACTGACTATTTAAAAAAATTGCTGCCCAATAAAAATATGATACACAACATGGTTTTTATTTTTAAAATTTTCTTTATTTTTAAAAGAAAAATTAGAAAAAAACATTAATTTTGTAAAACCCCTATATTTTGTAAATTCCCAAACCCCATATCGAAATCTCTAACCCTAAATTAGTAAATCTCTCCCCTTCCACCACCAGTTCAATCACCACTAGCCACCCCATCCTTCGTTGAACGCCCACGACTAAAAACCCCACCCTCATTTTGTCGAAAATCGACGAATGAATAGTCAATTGCACCATCGACGAATGATCAACAATGTGAAAAAAAAGACCGATTGAGTTTCTAACGAATGGCTAGAAGGCGAGGATATCGAACGGTGAAGTACGAAACGCTTGGGCGATGAACAGTGAATGACCGACGAGGTGAAAGTGTTGGATGGTGAGTGAGATGAGATCTGAAGGTTTGTTTGTAATAAATTAAAATTTTGGGTTTTTTTCAAGGAAGCTCAGATTTTAAAATAATTTCAAAAATAAAAATCAGGTCACACATCATGTTATAATTGGATAAATATTTTTTTAAACGGTCGTTAATGACTAAATACCTAAAATAATAACGATATAAACATTATAAATTTATTTCGCCCTATTTTGTTACAAATAAGAGGTAAATAACGGATGAAAATAGAAAAAATAAAAAAAAAGGAAAACTACTAAAATGAATAGATTTAAAGAGCGGTTAACTGAGGGATGAGATGAGAAGGATTCTTTGGTGTGTGACCACTCACTCTTCTTTTTAACGTCATATATAGTTTCTTTTCCTTTATTTTCTTCTTCCTCTTGTTTTTCAAGTTTTACATTATGGTTTTAATGGCAGAAAAGGATAATAACAGATTCATTTACTACTCTACTCTATTAACTACAATATTCTAAAAAAACTACGTCTTCATTTCAACTTGCTCTCTCTCTCACAGTTGCTTTCCAAATGTTTAGCTTTCGCCACCATGGACGTGGAGTTCCAATCATGAAACCCCATTTCTCCTCCTATATATACACCTCTAATCCACCCCCTCAACCCCACACCAAACCCCATTTCCGACATGGCTACACCATCATTCTTCTTCTCTCTGTTTCTTTTGCTTTCTATTTCGTTGGTGGTGGAATCTCGTCCGCCATTTGCATGCGACCCCCAGAATGGGTTGACGAGGAGTCTGAGATTCTGTAGGGTGAATCTGCCCATTCATGTCAGGGTGAGGGACTTGATCGGAAGATTGACATTGGCCGAGAAGATCAGGTTGCTGGTTAACAATGCTATAGCCGTGCCAAGGCTAGGGATCCAAGGGTACGAGTGGTGGTCCGAGGCTCTTCACGGCGTCTCCAATGTCGGTCCGGGGACTAAGTTCGGTGGCGCTTTCCCTGGCGCCACCAGCTTCCCTCAAGTCATCACCAACGCTGCTTCCTTCAACGAATCTCTCTGGGAGCAAATTGGACGGGTAAGTGTCCCGGTTTATGATAAAAAATTAAATTATTATATATATTTTTAACATAAAATATATATAAATAAATATTTGATGATTTTGAAGGTAATATTCAAATGCTTATATCATCCACTAAATCCATGAGGATTGGTAATTTTATTGGTTATTTGTCATTTTCATTCATTCTAATATAATCATCGAAAATAGAGAGAATATCTTAGAAATTTTATGTTGACATAATGTTAATGCAATATTAATCTATTTTGCAATGCACACAATTATTATTGGTTTGTTGGCTTCATACATTCTAAATTAGCCCATGCCTTGCATGGATTGTACTGGAGACAGACACTTACTGACCAATTGTTTATTATACATGAATATATATATATATGGTCACTCACTTTCTCAAAAGCATACACAATTATGAATAATTATATATATTATTTAATAAATTGAAGATGATTTTTTGAACGATTTTAATACACAATCATAATTAAAAATAATAGTCTCTAATGTATCAATAAATATCCATACATATGACTTGGTTGTAATTCTGTAACAATTTGTGCTACATCTTGGATAATAAAATAAAAAACGTCCAAAAAATATCCATACATATTCATATTTTAAGCATTGTGCAATTACAATGGGCCACTTTGTTAGTTAAAAATTTAATTTAGTTGCAACAAATTTGGAGAAAAGTGTGGTGAGAAAGTTGGGTAAAGACCCAGTTATAGGCAATAAATGTAAATTAAGTTTGAGGCTATTTATTATTAATAAAACTCACATAATATCGTCAATTTTTAGTTGCTCTAAAGAAATAAAATATTAGTTCCGTTAAAAAAAATAAAAGACTTAAATCGTAATATCGTAACTGTAATAAACTAGGTTAGGAGAGTTATTAACATAATAATTTCTACATTATCTAATTCAGAATTCACACTAAAATCCTACCGAAGAAAATAAACCTCTCCTCAAATTCATTTTTTAATATAAAAAGAAAGTATTTCAAACGTTTATAACTCTACTTATTAATTAATAAAAAAATAATTGGCCTCTATGTTTCCTTTTTCTTTTTGCACAAATATGTACGTGTTTGACAATAAAAAGTTTTTAAAGATGCTATCTTAATATAGTTTACTTAGGTTATCACCTAATTGTTTTTTTATTGATTATTTTTCCGTTCCTTTTTGTTTTAGTATTTATACAAACATAATATAAGTTATTAAATATTTGAATTTAAGTATATACTACTAATTGTATTATAATATGTATCAAATCCAGCATATCATGTATCATATTTGAATTTAAGTCCAGATAGAGACGGAGATATTAAGAGGTGGGTAGGGGCAATTGTCCCCCACCTTCGAAAAATTTTATTTTTTACTTTAGTCTTTTTATATAAATTATTTTAAAAATTAATTTATTTCTGAATTTGCTGCCTCACTTTCAAATATTTATATTTTGCCCCTTTTAACCCCAAATTCTTGCTCCGCCCAGAGTCCAGAATTATCTAATCTTTTTAACTTTTAGTAAGAAATTTCCGTATAAGACGTGACTACCTTCAATATTCTTTTGTCTTTGTTTGCTTTTATGAATAACCCAACAGTTGGAGATTAGCTAATAAGGACGAACTTGGGTCCCATTCAAATAAAAAATTTAAATTAACGTCCCCTAATGAAAAATAATTAATACCTGCATCAACTTTTTTTCATTTAATTTATTTATTAAAAATTTTATGATTAATTTACTAACAAGTGTTATGGGTGCAATGGACCACAGGTGGTATCGGATGAAGCTAGAGCAATGTACAACGGAGGAATGGCAGGTTTGACATATTGGAGCCCCAATGTTAACATATTCCGAGACCCGCGGTGGGGCCGAGGCCAAGAGACTCCTGGCGAGGACCCTGTTTTAGCTGGCAAATATGCCGCCAGATACGTCCGTGGCCTCCAAAGTCCGACGGGGCTCCGCCTCAAAGTCGCCGCCTGCTGCAAACATTACACCGCATATGATCTTGATAATTGGAATGGTGTGGACCGATTCCATTTCAATGCCAGGGTAAGCAGGAAAACCAACACCCTCCAACTTGGCAACTTGTTTCCTAGCATTTCTAAGGCAATTAATTGCTGCAGAGATAGCCAAAACTGGCAAATTTCAATGCGCATACCTCCGTAAGAACCTTGAAAACGACACGTCTAACAAGATGTGTAGCGCCACCACTTTTATATTCCAAGACCTCCCATTTCCTTTTCAATGTTAGGATTAATGTCCCTCGCTTCTTTATAGCGTGACAGTTACTTTGGGTCTAAATGAAGGGTTTTAATTGATAATTATGGATTGCAGGTTAGCAAACAAGACCTGGCGGATACATATGATGTGCCGTTCAAGGCATGTGTGGTGGAAGGCAAAGTTGCAAGTGTGATGTGTTCTTATAATCAAGTAAATGGGAAGCCCACTTGTGCTGATCCTGATCTGCTCAAGGGTACAATCCGAGGTCAATGGGGACTTAGCGGGTGTGTTTCTATCATCTTGATTAGTACATATGAAAATATACGAATATGGTATACCTTTTTGCGGATTTTGTTTCTGATTTTTATGTTATTTTATTGGATCAATTAGGTATATCGTATCGGATTGCGATTCGGTTGGTGTCATGTATGACACTCAACATTACACTGCTACCCCAGAAGAGTCTGCTGCAGATGCTATTAAAGCAGGTCGGTTCCAAACTCGAATTGTTTGAGGCTAATGCATAGTGTACGGGATTTTGGAATGGATTTTGATTCAATGGTCATTCCTTTGCTTATTTGATCCTTGCAGGTTTGGATTTGGATTGCGGACCATTTCTGGCGATCCACACCGACATGGCAGTGAGGAGGGGCTTGATATCTGAGACTGATGTTGACATGGCTCTAGCCAACACCATTACAGTCCAAATGAGGCTTGGCATGTTCGATGGCGAGCCATCAGCTCAGCCTTACGGGAACCTGGGTCCGAGAGATGTTTGCACCCCGGCTCATCAACAACTCGCTCTTGAGGCTGCCAGACAGGGTATAGTTTTGCTAAAGAATTCTGGGTCCCTGCCGTTGTCCGCTACACATCATCGCAACGTTGCCGTTATTGGACCCAACTCTGATGTCACTGTAACGATGATAGGAAATTATGCAGGTAACAACAATTCATTGTTCCAGTAGTTAGTTCTTCATTCTTCAAGCAAGTTTAAAATCATGATGATTCCTTTGTTTCTTTGCTGCAGGAGTGGCATGCGGTTACACGAGTCCATTGCAAGGTATTGCAAGATATGCAAAGACCGTTCATCAAGAAGGGTGTTCGGGCGTAGCTTGCGTTGTGAACAATCTGTTCGAAAGAGCAGAGGTAGCAGCCCGCCATGCGGATGCGACCGTACTCGTAATGGGGCTTGACCAATCTATAGAAGCAGAATTCAGGGACAGGACAGGGCTGCTCTTGCCTGGACTCCAGCAAGAGCTCGTTTCCCGTGTGGCTCAAGCCTCTAGAGGCCCAACCGTGTTGGTCTTAATGTCAGGTGGTCCTATTGATGTCACATTCGCTAAGAACGATCCTCGAATTAGTGCCATTATATGGGCTGGGTACCCAGGCCAAGCTGGAGGAATCGCAATTGCAGATGTTTTGTTCGGAACAACCAATCCAGGTAACATTGCACTTTCAGGACATTGTAACGTCGAATTTACGACTTTCCAAGCTAATTTTGATATGAACAACAGGAGGAAAGTTGCCGATGACATGGTATCCACAAGATTATGTAGCTAAAGTCCCAATGACAAACATGGGGATGAGGCCATCAGGAGGCTACCCTGGAAGAACCTACAGATTCTACAAAGGTCCAGTCGTGTTCCCTTTCGGTCATGGCTTGAGTTATACAACTTTTAGACACTCTTTAGCCTTAGCTCCATCCGATCTCTCCCTACTTCTCGACACCAACCTGTTCACCACGAAAAACTACTCATTGTCAAGCAATGCCATAAGGGTGAAACATGCCAAATGTGACTCGCCATCGTCACTTTTTCACATTGACGTGGAGAACACCGGCAATATGGATGGAACTCACACCTTGCTCGTTTTCTCTACACCGCCTGCCGGACAAAAATGGTCTCCGAACAAGCAATTGATAGTTTTTCGTAGAGTTCATGTCGTCGCCGGGTCTAAACAACGGGTTATGATCGATGTTCATCCTTGCAAACACCTTAGCGTTGTGGATGAATTCGGAATCCGAAGAATTCCAATGGGTTCACATAGTTTACACATTGGTGATCTCAAGCATTCTATTTCTGTCCGAGCAAATTTGGAGGGCATTATGACTTAAACTCTAACAGAGTAAAGGAAAATATAGAAAAACACATACTAAAAAATTAAGATAATATTGCACTTCCAAAGGGAAGAAAGTGGTTATACTTTCTTTAATAGTGTTTGGATTTTAATAATTGTAAAATAGGTATTGAGTTACCGATCTATTTTGTTTATAAAAACAAAATTGATTGGAAATTTGAAACAGATTTGGTCAACAAATAATAGGAACTTGTAATTTAGCTTTCGGCTTTTATTGGTTGTAAAACTTCAGATTCAAAACTCTGAAGACTTGAAGAAATACATGAATTTATGATAAAGTTTTCTATTATATTATTTGCCGATATTGAACTTGTTAATGTATTTCACTTTTGTTCCCTTTAGCATCTTGTTTTGTATTAGGGAAGTCATTTTTGTTGTCCTCTCGGTTCTTTAGGGTTCTACTTTGATTAATCCATACTGACTTATGTCGTACACCTGATTTAGTAGGTGAATTTCCAGCGAAAATTTTCTGCTTATTTAAGGTCTCAAACTCAAAATATACTTTAAGTGATACCAAAATGTTTACCGTATAGAATCTAGTTCTCGGGATGTTTGGAGAAATTGTTTGTTGTTGACATCTGAGTTTCAACATTTCTCATTTCGTTGGACTTGTAAGGAAGCTAATAAGAGCTCATTCACTTATAAGGCTAGTTTAATCTCAGGCGTCTCTCATGGAATGGGAAAGACCACCTCACAGTCTTTCCTTCATTTTACGTGATGAATATAATCTGTTCTACGCTACCAATATGTACATAACCTAGGGCTAGAAGTGGGTGTATAAGGTGTAATTTACGCTTTCAGAGGATATCGAGTGATTAAACATGTTTAATCCTATATCATTCTGTATATTATACTAACGCTAATATCAATTGAATGAAGCTCAATAGATGGTTTTATTCTTTTTGTTATAAGAGTACTATTTTTTATATGTTTTAGTCTACGAGTTAATAATAAATTAATTTTACTTTATAATTTGTATCCACTACATGATTTAATTTGAAAAAAAGGAAATATTTTACTACCATAAAGAGATCTCATTTTTACCAGGTTTTTACTCTCCTTTCTAATTTTAAGTTTGAATTTTTAGTAATTTTTTGTAGTAGTTTTCTGATACACGCGTGTAAAATATTATATAAATTTACATATTTACTCTTTGAAAATTAAACCCTAAACTTAAAATTTTAACTCTAACCCTAAACCATAATTTCTAAAATAAACATCTAAACTCTAAAACAGAAAATATTATGTAATCTAAAGACTACACAACATTTGTATTGAATAAGACAAGTTTATCTAATATTTATAGGAAAATACTTTGATACATAAGCTTGTGTAAACTTTATTTTATACAAGCCTTTTAATTTTAGGGTTTAGGGCTTTATGTTAGGGTTTAGGGTATAAGTGTTTATGTTGTAGGGGTAGGATTTAGAGTTTGTAGTTAGAATTTAAAGTTTAGGGCTTAGGGTTTAGAGTTTAGAATTTAAAGTGGTAGGGTTAAGAAATTAGGTTTTAGGTTTTATAGTATGAAGGGTTGTGTAATTTTTTTACATGGATCAGATTTTGATGCACAATGTGTAAAAAGATATTACACATCTTCTTCAAAATTTAAATTCTCAAACCAAAACCCTAGAACTTAAACTCTAAATTTTAATCTTAAACTATAAATTCTAATTTTAAATTCTAAATCTTAAACTCTAAAATCTAAATCTTTATACGCTAAATCTAACAAGCGTATGTAAATTAAAACTTACACAATATCAAGTTTTTTTTCTTCCTATTTATACTATAATTAAACTTTTTCGTATGTTAATACTCACGTAACCAAACCAAACCAAACCAAACGTTATATGTTTTTTTTCTCTAATTTCCAAATTTTATCAATTTGGTTAAAAATTCATAATTGCACCCAATCTCACACGTGTAAAAGAAAGAGGAAATCTTTCAACAATAAAACAAATAAATAAAAGAAAGAAAGAGGAAGGCGTCGGTAGAAGTGGGAGTTCCGTATGGACCATTTTCTTTTAGGGTTCCAAATATGGGCCATTTGATATTGATATATTAACGGAATAAGCCATAAATTTCACTTTTGTAACTTCCAATTAAACAAGGAAAATTTTAAAATACATATTTCTTAATTAATGAAGAATCCAATCATGCCCTTCTTCTCTTGATTCGGTGATATTTGTATTTGGTTCACCTTTTTCCCTTTGTTTCACATTCCATTTTTTTTGCTTTAACTTAATATATATTAATAAAGAAAGATATTTTAATATACAAATTGCGTAAACTTCACTTAATGTAAACTTAATAATTTTAGGATTTTAAATGTTTTGTTTAGAATTTATATTTATGATTTTGGGTTTTAGGGTTATAATTTTGAGTTTTAGGGTATAGACTTTAAAATAAATAAGTTGTGAAAAATAATTTTTGCATTTTGTGTATCAAAATATTAATCATTAATCAATTACTTTTTTCAACATATAATTTGATACTATACTCACTACAAAAAATATACCCATAACCACGCATAGTTATACCGACGAAAAAAGTCGTCGGTATAGACAATCTATACCGACGAAAAACAAAATTATCGATAAAAATTTTAATTTTTATACACAGATATATTATTCGTCATTGTAGACAAAATTTATACACAACGGAAGACAAAAAACCATCGGTATAGATGTAATTATACCAATGGACAATAATAGCCGTCGATATAGGTAAACTATAACTGATGGTTGATTCTATATGTCGATATAGATATAATTTTTACCGACGAAAAATTATCTATCGGTATAGGTTATAGAGTGTACTGATGGTTGAGTATGTTTGTCAGTATAAGTAAACTATATACCAACTAATTTTTTCCACCGTCAGTATAGGTAGGTTTAAAATTTTCACAGGGTTTTATTTTATAATAACTATAAAAACAAAAAACCCTAATCCTTATCTTCTCCGACTATCTCCTTCTGTTCACCTTCGATCTTTCTCTTCTTCGTCTGTTGTCGCTCCAGCTATTGTCACACCAGCTTCACCCTCTCTCCTTCTCTCTGTCTGCTTCTCTCCCATACAAGGCATTGGAAAAAAGCTACTGTTTCGCTTCCTCTTTTATCTCTCTCCTTTTCAACAACGATGTTCAAATTTTTTTGTTCTTGTGAAGTCTTGGCTTTTAGGTATTGCATCTTCTATTTATTCATTTAAATTTTCATTTTTTTCTTTACTCTTCCATATTTTAACCAATAATTTTTTGGCAATTCTTTAGAATTTGGATTTAATTTTGATACTATCGAATACCCTCTTGTTCTTTGTGCTGAATTAGTGGCAGGTTTAATCTGAAAGTGGAGCAACGTTGGTTAAATCCATTTGAAGTTTTTTTACCGTCCCAAGTTTCAGGTTTTGCAAATTGGGCCTTATGTTTGGGAGCCCAAATCAAGAATATTTGAATTTGGGCTTGTGGTAAAAAGGAAGATTGTGTGCGTTTATTTATAGTTTAATAAAAAATAATTAGATAGTATTTTAAATAAAAATGTGGTTGCTGGGATGGCAGAAAAGAGAAAAAATGGGAGAAAAGATACTTTTAGGAGAGAGAAAATGAAGAAAAGAGAGAAAAGTAGGGGAAAAATTATAACCTCGATCAACGACCGCCGGAACCTCTGTGGATTACACCGTCGTCTTTAGCTCGATGAGACGAGTCAGCCAGTGGTTTTCTTGTCACCGTTAGAGCCGTCGTTCTTTGGTGTGAGGATGATGAAGATTCAGAAGAGATAGACCATGAGGTTTCAGCTGTCATCACCATAAACCGATGCCATCAATGGACTCACCGGCCAGAGAACTACAGGAATAGAGCTCGCTACTACCGTTCGATCACCGGAGGATGACCCACGCGTCCTACGTGTCATCGGCCGCTTTTAGGCTTGCGCTGCAGCAGGCGGGTGCACATTGCTACTGTGCACCTACACCACGTTGGATTTGGGCCTGCAGGTGCACCATAGTTGTTGTATACCTCATTACACCAGATCGGCCAATACCATTGACCATCTTTGACCGGCGCTGATCGGCTATTGGGTTTTTTCGAGAGACCCTATTCGGGGGGTTTCGACGTTCTGAGTCCGTTGGCGTAGCTTGTTTCACCAAATCCGAACCCAATAAGCTATTTTTACGTGTTTGACCTTGCGAATAAATTAAGGTATGTGGTTAATTGATATTTAAGGCGTCAATTGTTATACGAAGATTTTTCGGGATCAGATATTGAATCAAGTGGAGTAATCAGGAAGCTCATATGAGGATTTTAGCGATATTTTCTTGAGGTTAGTACACCTCGAACTCCTATTGCCTCATGAGCATCATAAATGTGATTGCCTTGCGTGTTAGTATCTATAAAATAGGTAGATGATGAATTTGCATGTGTGGAGACTGATAGTATGAGACTTGATATTTTGAGATACATGATTACGTTACAAATATTATGGGACTCATAGAGGCTTTATAGACTGCGTAAGGTCGTTTGAGTTGCTCGTATGATTATTTGATGATTGTTTTGTTGATTGAAATAATTGTGATGCCTAGTATGCTTGTTTAAATAGATTGATGAGATTTAATGGAAATTATGCTTAAGGGTTAAATACTCGATTAAATGATTATGGAACCGATAATTAATATTAATTGAGTGAATGTGTTACTAAACAAACTCTAATGACTTTCATAAGCTTTAAGGATCGAATAAAGCATATTAATATCGTAATTTGAGGAAATAGTATGAAACTGTGTGTAGGGTATCAATATGAGCTTTAGTTGTACTGGTACGCGATTAGGGACCGTATCGGTATGGGTCGACCCATACCAATACTTAAGGAAATTAAGGATTTCCAGTAAGCTATATAAGTATCGGTGCACATGTGAGTACTGATACCCAAGGGTACCGTATCCATACTTGTGTTCAAGTATCAGTACCCACTCAACGGAATAATCTATAATACTAATAAAAAGATAAAAATCGACGTGGGATGTTAATGAGATAATATGAATTAATAGAGATAATTAATGAAGATGATTAATGTACACTTCTATAATGATTAATAACTTGGTAAACGTTGGGTGACTTGATGTTAATAGCAACCGTAGGGATTCTTGATGGATCGTGTGTTGTGTGGTAGACGTGTCCTTGCTATGTGCTGATATGGACACCTAGAAAGTTAAGTCATCTTTGATTGTTGGGATCCAAATACCTAGTGAGAGTTTGAGTGTGTTACAACACCATGGTTGAAGATTTTTGAATGTATGATCCTGATGTTGTGTAGACGCGTGCCTCATTCAAAGATGCTTGATGAGAAATTCCGAGCATAGATGTAGGATTCTGATGTTGTATGAACGCAGGCCATATCCCAACGAGTGTATGATCCTGATGTTGTATGGTCGAGGGCCTCACTTAGAGTGTATGATCCTGATGCTATGTGGACGCAGACATTACTCCAGGTTTATGGTATGACTTGTGTACTTTCGCTCGGATAATCTGGTGAGATCTTGAGTATGATTGGGCCTTGTGTGCCATGTATAATGTTTTTTTATGTTGAGAGCATTTGTTTAGGCGACTAGTAGTAGCCTCATATGTTTATTTATCTCTCATTATTGCTCGTACTAGTTTGCATGCTTATGTTTATGATTAGCATAACGTATAGTAGAATAGATGTGTACCACTGAGCTTTGTAAGCTCAGGGCTCAGAATCGTTGTTTTTGTGCATATATTGATTGTCGGATCGTGGGTTCGATGAGCATTATCAGTACGAGATTTCAGTATATGGTGATTTATAGAGTACGGTACTTGTGTTTAGTGGGTTGTGTATTTATAGGACCTTACATGGTAGAGTCTATAACCTTTATTTTGAAATTGTATAAATTAAGTCGAATGTTTAAATATTTCAAATTAAAGTAAAGCTCATTTGTAACGATTTAAATTTTTTTATCTATGTTTTCAACCATTGGATCTAAATGTTTTAGAAAATACCTTGTTTGGGTTAAACCCTGTGTAACACCCCTTCGCGGCCTGGTAGGAATTCGGATCTGAAGGCGTTACCGAAAAATAATCCAGTGATCAGAGCGGTGATTATCAAACAATATTTGGTAAAAACAAGTTGACAAGCAGTACGAACAGGTTCAAGTAATTCAATACGAGCTGTGATTATCCAATTAAGACCAATTTTAAACTTTTACAAATTCTAGGGACTAATCTGTAATTCCAATAAATTATAGGTCCATTTCAGAAATTAAGCTTACTACAATCAAATTCAATCAATAAACAATATGTCTGTAAATTTTTATACAAATCAGAGTTCATTTACCAGCCCAATTAAACCATTCAATATTTAGTGACCGTTTTACAAATTTCTAGAATTATTACGTAACTTACCAGAACTCGTACCGATACTCGAGAGGTCGTATCAGTACACCTATTTCCAGACCGTTAAAGTCGTTACAAATCACTAAGCTCGTATCGAAATGGCGACAACCCCTTATCGATACGCCAAGCATTTAATAATCCTCAGAAATTCAATGAGCAAGGTTCGTATCGGTACAGTTAAGGAACTGTACCGGTACGGGTTGACCGTTTTGATACACCCTAAGGACTGTACAGATTCAATTATTTTCCCAGATTCTAATGTTGACTTTTCATATCGATACGCCCTTTGACGTACCAATACGCTATATAGACTGTGGTTGACTATGTCCAAATATGAATATCCTTATCGATACGCCATCACCCGTATCGATACGCCCTGCACTAAAATGACATATTTACTCTGGTTTTAATCCAATTTAACCTATCAAACGGTGTCCAAATGCAATGAAATTTTACCAGCAAGTTCTCAATACATATTTCTACCAGCATGCAAAATTTCATAACATTTCGAATCCATTTACTATGTTTTCACCTTTTTAGCCACTTATGGTAATTTTTACCAAATTTATCCTTTACCAAAAGTCATTTTAAGCCCATATAAGCATTCTCATAACATGCATGGCATACACACATCAAAATACATATGAGTGACTATTACAACAACTATGCCACCATTCTAGGAGTATGTAAGGGAAGTATACATTACTTTAACCCTTGCAAAACTTGCCAAACTCCTCGATAAGGTTGTCTGATCTTTTAACCACTTTGCTTAACTTGAAAATGCATGAAGGTGAATGTATTAGGCATACTTTGCCTAGTGAGGTAGTCATAAATAATGTCAATAATCAATGTGCATTCAAATGCATGCTTTATCAATAATCCAATGGCAATATATTCATGTTCAATAAAAATGGTACATTAGCCAATAACTACATGTCAATGTTCAATATCAATAATTCATTTAGTCCATTTATAACCCTTAGATTGATCAAGATAGTGGATATGCAGATTCTTACGCCTCGCCAAATCAATAATGGTCTAGTCCCTCCGGCTCGCCAATTGACCAACACAATATCCCTCCACCTTGCCAATATAAATGCCGTAGCCCAAGGACCATAGTCCACCCGTACCAATGAGCTCATAAATCCTATAGCATGCCAATTGTATCCAAAGTCCACTCGAATCCAAGGTCCAATGATTTAAGCCAATATTCAACATAATATCAATGACAATAAGTTCAATGATTTCAATGACAATAAATTGACCTTTAGGTCCATTTCATTAATCCGGTGACAATATCAATAAGTTCAATAATTCGGTGACAATGATCAATATCAATGACAATATTTCAATACTTAATGTCTAATTGTTAATAATGACAATGATCTTTCCAATGCTATGCCAATGTTCATATTCAATGCTTAGATGTAAATGATCAATATTTAATAGTTCAATGTCTATGACCAATATCCGATGATTCAATATCAATGTCCCATGTTCAATGAATGATGTCAATGATCAATAATTCGATGAGGAAGCTTACCGTAGCTTACCAACTCACCCTTAAAAGGGGTTCAATGCAATGGCCTTAAAAATTCAATGTTAGCTATATCATACGTAATGAAAATGAAACCGAGAAAGGCACCTAGCCTAATCCCAAGACTTTGACTACATTCACCTTTAAAGGCTCTCGAATTACAATTCCCTTGCTTTTAGCTTTAGTAGGAGATAATGGTTGATCTTCCAAAGCTCGAGCTAGGCAAAAGATTAGGGAATTTGTTACAATCAAAATCAATGATTCAAAATCAATATCAAGCTTACTAGAGCTTGTAGACAACATTAATTCCATGGAATTAAACTTATAACACATGGGCTCAATATTGACTTTCAAGAATCTAGAAATTAAACTTCAAATATCCACGGAATACATAAATTGCTTGAGGGGGTTAACTCACCAATCCAAGAGCTTCAATTTGATGTAGAGAAATCAAAGAAATCTCAAGAGATCAAGTGAGGTGCTTGCTTGAGCTTAAGCTTGAAGATGACAATGAAGGTGCTAGCTTAACTTGGTGGAAAAGATGAAGGAAACTTAGGAACTTAGTCTCGGTTTAGAATGATGTTAAATTTCATATCCTTTCCCCCTATTTACTATACTTGCTGAGACTCACCTCATCAAAAGCCAAGAGGAAGCTTTCCTTTGGCAAAGGGTAAGCTTAAATAAAATAAATTTCTTTCTTTTCTTTTTTTATTCCCTTGATTTACTAATAATGGATGACAATATGTCATCTTTTCCCATCTTTCACAAGTATTTCACGTGGGAATGTTAAGCAAAAAGCTGACTCACACCTAAAATTGGTGAAATTACAAGGGTGGTCTCTCAATTTTCCAAGGTTTGCACGTAAACTTTTAATTTTTACAATTTAGTCACTAAACGACTTTCAATTCTTTCAAAAAGGTCCAAGATCATTAGTTATGCTCAATTGAGGTTCATTACAATACAATTGAGTACAATAAAGGAGTCAATACATTGATTGGACCATTCTGATACACAATTTCTGATCACCGAAACTTAATTCTGACTAGACTGATTTTCGGGGTGTTACAACTCTTTCCCTTACAAAAAATTCATCCTCAAATTTTTATCTGAACCGAAAAGATGCGGGTACTATTTCTTCATCAACTTTTTTGGTTTCCAAGTGGCTTCTTCCACTGAATGACTCCTCTAGAGCACTTTGATTAAGGGCACAAATTTGTTACGAAGCTTTTTAACTTATCTTGTAAGAATCTGAACCGGTTCTTCCTCGTAGGTCAAATCCGGTTAGATCTGCACCGCTTTAGGTTCAATGAAGTGCGAAGGGTCAGATCGGTATTTGCGAAGCATGGACACATGGAAAACATAATGAATCTGACTTAATTCTGAGGGTAATGCTAAACGATATGCAATCGGGCCAACTTTTTCAACAACCTCAAAGGGTTCAATAAATCGGGAACTCAACTTCCCTTTCTTGCCAAAACTCATAATCTTCTTCCACGGTGATACTTTGAGAAAGACCAACCTCATATTGGATGTCCCTTCGTCTTAAATCAGCATAAGCTTTTTGTCTATCAAAGGCTACTTTAAGCGATCATAGATGATGGTAACCCATTCTTCGGTTTCCCGAAGTAGGTTAGGACCCAACATCTTGCCTTCACCGAGTTTAGACCAACATAGATGAGTTCTGCAATGTTTACCTTACATAGCCTCAAAAGGTACCATTTCGATGAAAGCTTGGTAACTGTTGTTGTAGGCAAACTCGACAAGGGATGGAGATTTCTCCCAAGATCCACCAAAATTGATGATACATGCTTGAAGCATGTCTTCCAAAATCTAAAATGGAAGATTTTAATAACAAGGTTTGTTTGTACGAGTTCAATGGAAGGAGGTTTTAATATTTATCTGAATTACCCTTTCTGCCTGGCCGTTAGATTGAGGGTGGAATGGAGTACTAAGGTTTACTCTGGTGCCCAAAGCTCCCGGCAACAATCTCCAAAATCAAAAAGCAAATCATGGA
Source organism: Hibiscus mutabilis (assembly GCA_019671005.1). Lineage (NCBI taxonomy): Eukaryota > Viridiplantae > Streptophyta > Magnoliopsida > Malvales > Malvaceae > Hibiscus > Hibiscus mutabilis. Next base: position 8,492,627 of record CM033755.1, on the reverse strand, counting down.
TCTCGATCAGAGATGATAGTTTTTGGTACTCCATGAAGCCTCACAACTTCCTTGACGTACAAGTCATCTAGCTTTGGAAGACCGTAGTCCATTCTAATCGGTAAGAAGTGAGCTGACTTGGTGAAACGGCCCACAATGACCCATATAGCATCATGCTTGGTGAGAGTTAAAGGCAAACCACAAACAAAGTCCATGGTAATCTTCTCCCACTTCCATTTCGGTAGATCGATAGGTTGCAATAGGTCGGTAGGTACACGATGTTCAACTTTGACACGCTAGCACGTAAGGCACTTAGACATGAAACCAACTATGGCTTGTTTCATACCTAGCCACCAATAGAGTTCCCGGAGATCCTTATACATCTTAATCAAACTCGGGTGTAAGGAGAAAGAGCTTGAGTGAGCTTATTTCAAAATATCAACACGGAGAATTTTATCATCGGGTACACAGATCCGGTCATAGTAATACATGAGACCTTTAAAATTAATTCTAAAGTCAGGTTTATCTCCACTCTGCAGCTTGGAAACAATAGGTTGTAACTGAGGATCTCGATCCTGTAAGGCCTTGATTATCGATATGATGGTAGACTAAACTTGGAGGTTAGCTACGAGACAATGGTGCTTCCAAAGACGGAAGTGTGCATTAATAGAACGAGGGGCTACAAAACAATAATCATTCAATGAGTTCAATATAATGACAATTAAGGGTTCGATGGTCAATGACAATACTTACCAGACTAAAGTTTGTGGCTAATCGCATCATCTACAATGTTGGCCTTAACCGAATAGTAATCAATGACTAGGTCATAGTCTTTAAAGAGTTTCATCCATCCCCGTTGCCGAAGATTTAACTCATTTTGAGTCAGAAGATACTTGAGACTTTTATGGTCGGTAAAGAGGTAGCATTTTTCCCCGTAGAGATAATGCCTCCAGATTTTCAATGCGAAGACAACTGCAGCCAATTCTAAATCATGAGTAGGGTAATTCAACTCATGTGGCTTAAGTTGTCGAGATGCATAAGCTATGAACTTGCCTTCTTGCATAAGAGCATATCCTAACCCGAGATGCGATGCATCACTATAAACTGTGTAGTCTTTGCCAGACTTAGATTTGGGTTAGAACGGGTGCATGGGTCAAGACTTTCTTTAACTGATCAAATCTTCTTTGTTGATCCTCAGTCCAAACAAAATGAGCGTCTTTTTCTTAATGAATTTGTCAATGGGGCTGCTATAATGGAGAATCCCTTCACGAATCTCTTATAATAGCCGGCTAGACCAAGGAAACTTCTTATTTCTCCAATATTCTTCGGTGGCCTCCAATCTAAGATAGCTTGGATTTTTTTCGAATCTACCTGGATACCCGAAGCTGATACAATATGCCCAAAGAAGGCAATTTTGGTAAGCTAAAACTCACACTTGGAGAACAAAGTAAATAATTGTTTCTCTCGAAGGGTTTACAATACAACGCGAATGTGGTAACGGTGCTCTGTAGCATTCTTGGAATAGATCAGTATGTCATCAATGAACACCACCACCAACTTATCCAAGTAGGGTCTAAAAACTCGGTTCATCAAATCCATAAAGGTTATCGGTGCATTAGTTAGCCCAAATGGCATCACCAAAAATTCATAATGCCCATACCTGGTACGGAAGACAGTTTTGGGTACATCACATTATTTAACTCTCATTTGATAGTACCCTGACCTTAGATCAATCTTGGAAAACACTGCAACACCTTTAAGCTGATCGAACATGTCATTAATTCTTGGCAGGGGATACTTGTTTTTTACAGTCTTTTTATTCAATTATCGATAGTCGATACATAGCCTCGTGGATCCATCCTTTTTATTTACAAAAAGGACCGAAGCTCCCCAAGGTGAAGAAATCGATCGAATAAAACCTTTATCAAGAAGATCTTGAATTTGAGCCTTCAACTTTTTAAGCTCTACAGTGGCCATACGATAAGGTGCAATAGAAACTAGGGTCGTTCTAGGTTGCACTTTGATGCCAAATTCCACCTCACGATTTGGAGGTAAACCCGAAAGTTCATCAGGGAACTCACATACGGTGTCAATATTGAGCAGCTGAGGTTCATCCTTGGTCTCCAAAGTCAACGCATTCAAAGACGGGTTTCTCGAATTCATTAGAGTGACGATTTTCTTGCTAAGGCCTCAGAGGTATATCTTCTTTTTAGATCAATCAACCCAAGCTTGATGTTCACAAAGCCAATCAAGTCCCAATATAACATCGAATTCATGAATCGGTAAAGCCAACAGGTTGGCCAAAAAAGGAATCCCTTGGATCATCAAGGGAAATTTTTATATACCAAACTTACGGTGACACAGTCACCCAAAGGATTGGTTACAGAGACCCTAGATACTACGGGTTCAAACGACATCTTATGCTTCTTTGCTAGCACCGAACTAATGAAAAAATGTGTGGAGCTAGGATCAATCAATGCATAAATAGAATGAGAGTAGAACTCAAGATACCTGCAATGATGTCAGGATCATCATCCTCCTCATGTACATCTGGGTAGAGGCCTTGGAACCTTGTCTGTCTGACGCTTTAGCTGAGCCACTGGGTCATCTCGCAGCTCCTGATAAACCTTTCCTTGATCTCTTTCCTCAGTAAGACTGAGCCGGTGATACTGTAGTAGCTGATGTGGCAATAGGTTTACTAGTATTCAATGGTCAGTCTCGGATAAAATAACCCTGCTCACCATAAAAATAGTAAGCTCCAGACTACTTACGACATTGCCCCGCATGATGTTTTTTCTAAAAATAATTGTATACCAGATGATGAACGGTTCGTCCTGAACCCCAGTACACTCAACTGAAGTAGCCTTGGCAAACGACTGAGTCATCGTCTACCAGATCGAGAAGGCTGAGGGTGAACATTCTGCTTTGGTCCTTGATACTTTTTTTCTTATTAGGCTTTGGAGGACGAGAATCATCATATTGCCTCTTCTCAGCTCTGTTAGATTCTCTAAACCTCTGGGCTTTCTGAGCAACTTCGGTGGCTTTGACCCGATTCACTAGGTCTTAAAAATTTGTGATGCCCAATGCTATGAACATAGGGTGCAACTCGTCATTCAGTCCAGCAATAAACATTATGTATTTGTCTTCTTCCTTCTTGATGAATTTAGCTCCATATCGGCAGTACTTCTAGAAGTCATGAGTGTACTACTCCGCAGGTCTTCCACCTTACTTAAGATGGATGAAGCTGTTGTGCCTCTCTGCGAGATAGTACCCGCTGATGTATTTATTATGGATTTCTCAAAGAAAAAACTCCCAATTTATAGTCTTTTTTGGTGCCGTGAGAGTTGTAGTCTCTTACCACTAAAGTGCTTCGTCGGCCAGCAATGCGAGTATGCAATCCAGCTTGTGTTCGTCCGAGCATTGAAGCTGCTTGTTCTGGATTTGCAGTATGCTATCCAACTAATATTCAACAACTTCGGGATTGTCATCATCCTGAACAATAAAGTTATAAGCCCGTAGCTGAGATAGCTTGTCAATATTTGCTCGCACGTACTGGACGACCGGTGCAGCTGGTTGCACAACCTCCTCATCTCTCGTCAATGACATAAATTGCTTAAAGATGTCAGTCATGTTTCGATAACATTCATTCTGAGCAGCCACTGCCTCTGGCTCATGGTTTTGTTACGGAGGGTCCTGATGCGGTGAAGGATCTCCACCTTTAATTTTCTTACTGTGGGTAGAGGAGCTAGTGACATGCGCATCTATATGAGTATCAACAGAGTTAAACATCTATAAGAAAGAGATCAGATTAGCCAGCAAGTTACAAAATACAATAATAACTCATATGTGGCATAATAACAATACGATAGATAGTAGTTTAGTCCTAGAATCGACTAAACTCTAGCTTTGATACCAAAAATATAACACCCTATTCTCGGCCTGGTAAAAATCTGGGTCGAAAGGCATTACCGGAAAACAATCCAGTGATCGGAGCGGTGATTATCAAACAATATTCGTAAAACAAGTTGACAAGCAATACGAACAAGTTCAATTAATTCAATATGAGCTGTGATTATCCAATTATGACCAATTTTAAACTTTTACAAATTCTAAGGACTAATCTATAATTTTGATAAATTATAGGTCTATTTTAGAAATTAAGCTTACTACAATGAAATTCAATCAGTAAACAACATGTCTGTAAATTTTTATACAAATCAAAGTTCATTTACCAGCCCAATTAAACCATTCAATATTTAGTGTCTGTTTTACAAATTTCAAGAATTATTACGTAACTTACCAGAACCCGTACCGATACTCGAGAGGTCGTATCGGTACGCTTATGTCCAGACCATTAAAGTTGTTACAAATCATGAGCTCGTATAGAAACGGCGATCACCTGTATCGATACGCCAAGCATTTAATAATCCTCAAAATTTTAATGAGCAAGGTTCGTATCGGTATAGTTAAGGAACCGTACTAGTACGGGGTGACCAGGGTTGATCGTTTCGCTACACCCTAACGATCGTACCGATGTAATTATTTTCCTAGATTCTAGTGTTGACTTTCCTTATCGATACGCCCTTTTACGTACCGATACGCTATGTTGACTGTGGTTGACTATGTCCAAATATGCATATCCGTATCGATATGCCATCACCCGTATCGATACACCCTGCACTAAAATAATATATTTTCTCTGGTTTTAATCCAATTTAACCTATCAAAAGATGTCCAAATGCAATGAAATTTTACTAACAAGTTGTTAATACATATTTCTACCAGCATGCAAAATTTCATAACATTTCAAATCCATTTACTATGTTTTCACCTTTTTAGCCACTTATGGTAATTTTTACCAAATTTAACCTTTACCAAAAGTCATTTTAGGCCCATATAAGCATTCTCATAACATGCATGACATACACACATCAAAATACATATGAGTGACTATTACAACAACTATGCCACCATTCTAGGAGTATGTAAAGGAAGTATACATTACTTTAACCCTTGCAAAACTTGTCAAAATCCTCGGTAAGGTTGTCCGATCTTTTAACCAATTTGCTTAACCTGAAAATGCATGAAGGTGAATGCATTAGGCATACTTTGCCCAGTGAGGTAGTCATAAATAATGTCAATAATCAATGTGCATTCAAACGTATGCTTTATCAATAAATTGATGGCAATATATTCATGTTCAATAACAATGTTACATTAGCCAATAACTACATGTCAATGTTCAATATCAATAATTGATTTAGTTCATTTATAACCCTTGGATTGATCAAGATAGTGGATACGAGATTCATCGCCAAATCAATAAGGGTCTAGTCTCTCCGCCTCGCCAATTGACCAACTTAACAACCCTTCGCCTCGCCAATATAAAGGCTATAGCCTAAGGACCGTAGTCCACCCGTACCAATGAACTCATTAATCCTATGGCATGCCAACTGTATCCAAAGTCCACTCGAATCCAAGGTCCAATGATTTAAGCCAATATTCAACATAATATCAATGACAATAAGTTTAATGATTTCAATGACAATAAATTGACCCTTAGTTCCATTTCAATAATTTGGTAACAATATCAATAAGTTCAATAATTCGGTGGCAATGATCAATATCAATGACAATATTTCAATACTTAATGTCCAATGGTTAATGATGACAATGATCTTTCCAATTCTATGCCAATGTTCATATTCAATACTTAGATGTAAATGATCAATAGTCAATAGTTCAATGTCTATGAACAATATCTGATGATTCAATATCAATGTCCTATGTTTGATAAATGATGTCAACGATCAAAAATTCGATGAGGAAGCTTACCGTAGCTTAGCAACTCACCCTTAAAAAGGGTTCAATGCAATGACCTTAAAAATCCAACATTAGCTATATCATACTCAATGAAAATGAAACTGAGAGAGGCACCTAGCCTAATCTCGAGACTCTGACTATATTCACCTTGATTTTCAAAGCTCTTAAGGCTCCTGAATTACAATTCCCTTGCCTTTAGCGTTAGTATAAGATGGTTTTAGATATCTTCCAAAGCTCGAGCTAGGCAAAAGATTAGGGAATTTGTTACAATCAAAATCAATGATTCAAAATCAATATTTAAGCTTACTAGAGCTTGTAGACAACATTAATTCTATGGAATTAAACTTATAACACATGGGCTCAATATTGACTTGCAAGACCTTATCTTGAAATTAAACTTCAAATATCCATGGAATCTATAAATTGCTTGAGGGGTTAACTCACCAATCCAAGAGCTTCAATTTGATGTAGAGAAATTAAAGAAATCTCAAGGGATCAAGTGAGGTGCTTTCTTGAGCTTAAGCTTGAAGATGACAATGGAGGTGCTAGCTTAACTTGGTGGAAAAGATGAAGAAAACTTAGGACTTTAGTCTCGATTTAGAAGGATGTTAAATTTCACATCCTTTTCCCCTATTTACTATACTTGCCGAAACTTGCCTCATCAAAAGGCAATAGGAAGCTTTCCTTTGGCAAAGGGTAAGCTTAAAGTATAATAAATTTCTTTCTTTTTTTATTCCCTTGATTTACTAATAATGGATGACAATATGTCATCTTTTCCCATCTTTCACAAGCATTTCATGTGGGAATGTTAAGCAAGAAGGTGACTCACACCTCAAGTTGGTGAAATTACGAGGGTGGTCCCTTAATTTTCCAAGGTTTGCACATTTACCCCTAAACTTTCAATTTTTACAATTTAGTCACTAAATGACTTTCAATTCTTTCAAAAATGTCCAAGATCATTAATTATGCTCAATTGAGGTTTAATAAAATACAATTGAGTATAATAAAGGAGTCAATATATTGATTGGACTATTCCGATACAAAATTTCTGATCCCCGGAACTTAATTCCGACTAGACTGGTTTTCGGGGTGTTACACCCAATTTGAGAAATTTTATGATTTTGGATTGGGATTGAGGCCCAAATGAAAAATCCAGGTTGAGGGTGTTACAACAGTAGTATTAGAGCTTAGGTTTAGCCAAATCTAGAAAATCTCGGGGTGGTATAGGTGTTTTAGTAAGATATCTAGTGAATACAAGCTCTTAAATTAAGTTTGTACTCCTTAAGACTGTAATCTTGATGGCGCGTCCAGTGTTGTGACGATAAAATGGTTACGATCATGGCTGAGAGAATAAAGTTAAGTGTTGAGTTGCTCATGAAAGTGATTCTGAGGCCGAGGTAGCGTCGAACCGTTGAGATGCAAGTTAGTTGAATGATGCCAGAGTCGAGAATGTGTCATCTCTCGCCACCTAAATAGTGTCTTTGTTGTGTGTTATATTCGTTCTGAAGCCTTCAGATACATTGTGAGAGTTCGTGGCAAGAATTTTCATCGTTATACGTAAATAACATTTGCTTTGTGGGTATAGATAACTTGTTTCCGAAATCAATCAGTGGATGCACGTTGGTTAGAGGATCATTTGTTTGCTTAAAAAAAGTCTCGTTGATACTTGAAAGTATCATCATCATTTTTAAAGGTATTTCTCAGATATAGTAGATTCAAGATCCACTAGTTTGTTAGAGTGTGATCAAAGTTAGACGTTCTACAAGTTTGATAAAGCTACCTTCTTAGGAGTTGTTGCACCTTGGAAATTACTTTGGTTAATCAAGCATAATGCTAGACGATAATTTTGAGGGCGAGCTTGAGGCTCCGAGACCTCGAGGGAACCCAATCTTTGGTAATAAGAATGTTGAAATATTTTCCTTCTATCATGATTTTTGTAGTGGTTGTTCGTAGAATGGCACAACGAGGTTGTGAGACATGTTTGACAGTTTGATAGATGTTAATATGTGCAGTTCGACGCTCAAGAGCTTTTAGTGTGTCAGAATGTTTTTTTTATGCTTCTTGGAAGAGTCGTCAAGACTTCTTCCCTATCAACGACGTGAGTAGGTGTTGAGGTAAGGTCGAGTAGGACATCGATGCCCATTGTCCTTGTCTGAGGACATCAACCCAATTGAGAAATTCATAGGTCCAGTGGCGAAGATACAACTTGAACGAGGTTTCTTTTATCTGAGTGTTTCGCCCAAAAAGGAATGGGCTTGTTTGCTAGTAAGAAGTTGGTTCATTGAGGTAATGCTTAAACTGTTGATAGCTTGTTCAGTGATAGTGAGGTACCATTATGTGTCTCCTAAGGTGGATGACTTCTTTAACCAATTGTGAAGTACCCGTGTATTTTTTTAGATTTAGCTCAAGAATAAAATGTCTTGTAGCTTCGAAATGGATTTTGGAATGATGATTTCTCTCTTTAAAATGTGTCATGGTAACATTCGATTTCTGCGGTGACGTTTGAGGTATTTCAGCTATGATAAGGTGAAGGCCATCGTGTTGTCTCTCGAATATAAATTTGATGCTCTACGTGACACGTGTGAATGTATAAGGAATACAGAAAGATGAGAGTTAGCAAGATAATTACCTTAATAACTGTGTGTATGGGAAAAATTAGTTACCGTGTAATCAGTTAAGGAATCAAGAGTTTGAGATTTCATAAATATTTTTGTTTTGTATCACATATTCCTTGGGAGGAACTGAGGGATATTGGTAGTAATCTGAGCTACGTGAGAATATTTTTTTTGTGACAATGATGTTAACTCAATTCAAGTCGAGTAAGATTTTGTATCTTTGAAGATATTTTATTGTTTTGTTAGGACTATATTTTGTACAAGAAGAGGGAATGGTGTGCCTACCCCAATAATGTCAATTTTGGGTACTTATTCTTTAAAGAATTTAAGATTGGACAACGACGTGAGTCTAATAATTAAGAGTTGTTGATCATGTGATCGATCACCACCTATGTAAGTGAACTTGATAAGTGATGGATTGTGTGGAGTTAGTTCAGGTTAGAGTATCATGCTGCCCATGTGGGACGGTCAAAGATCAAAAGTGATGGTCGTGTAAGAGAGTACCAATGCTAGCTTCATGTAGTACCATTACCCATGTGTTTCATTAGTTAAGCTCTAAGTTAAGGATTAATTTGCTTTGGAAGCCGTAAGAGGTAGTATCTGATTGTAATTAAGATGATATAGTGTTATGATTGAATTTAGGTCTGATGGTTTCTGATAGGACCTTAAGATCCTGTTGTAGGTGTTTTAGAGAAAGATATGTCAAGGTAAAAGATTCTTCCTATATAGTACAGTGGTCAGTATATGGTAAGTTTTGAGAGCAACAGTTTATCTCAAACTTTCACCGTGTGTTTTGGGAGTCAGTGTGAGGTTGTGTGTTTGAGATAATGATAAGTGTTTGACTTGCCATCATTCAGGAGTCAAACATTAAATTTTTCCCAAAGTTTTTGTGATGCTCTGATATCCATCGGTGAGAGTTAAATAGATGACCATATACCTTGTAAAGGATTTGTGAGTGCACAATTTCGTTGGGGTTAAGTTGAGTAATAATATAGTCCTTGGTGGGTACCGTTCGAAATTTTTGACAAGAGCGAGATCCAAATAGAAAGTCTGCTTGGTTTGTTTGCGGCTTGGTTTGTACGACACTGCAGTGTGTACATGTTACCTTCTGACATAAGATTCGAGGGTTGTGATAGAATCTTATCCTTTGATGGGATTTCATATGATGACGAACCCTAGTAAGGGTACAGATGATGTGTTTTCCAGACACGTGATAGTTTGAAGTGTAAGTCTCTTGCGTGAACTAAGTTAATAGAAGATGCTTTGGTTACCGATATGAGTTATCATGTCGAGTTTAGGGCAAGTGTTGAGATGTTGTTCATTTTTAGAAGTCTCGCACCGGGCAAGCGATGATTTTGATAAAGGATGCCATCAAAGTTAGGGTCTCCTTCAGGGAGTCACCATGAGAGGAATCATTTTGTTTTGTTGTAACAGCTTTTTGACCTCATGTTCTTTTAGATCATACGGAGTACAGAAGGATTTTGTTGTGTATCAACCTTTTGCGTTCTACAGCATAATTTAATTTCCTTTGATGACGTATTCGTGTGACAATTTGACAAAGGATCACTGAGTTATTTCCTACCTTCAGCAATTCGTCGAATGGGAATATATTTATTTAAAAGAAAAAATCAGTTGAGATTTTGTTTGTACCGTTTGAGTACAAGAGCTTTAATTGTTAAGCATGATGAGAGATCAGATTTGCGCAATGGGAAATGTGTAAGGTCTTGGGAGAGTCAATAAAGTTTCATCATTTTTTGTTGAGCATTGGGTGTAAATTTTGATGATGAAATTTCTTTACAGAGAAGAGAGTTGTAACGACCTAAGTTTCAGATTTTACAAATTGGGCCTTATATTTGGGAGCCCAAATCAAGAATATTTGAATTTAGGCTTGTGGTAAAAAGAAAGATTATGTGTGTTTATTTATTGTTTAATAAAAAAATAATTAGATAGTGTTTTAAATAAAATATGGCTGATAGAATGGTAGGAAAGAGAAAAAAAAGAGATGGGATATTTTTTTGGGAAAGAGAAAATAGAGGAAAAAAGAGAAAAATAAAAGAAAAGTTTCCAACCCCAATCTACGATGCTGGAGATACAATGGATTACACCGCCATCACCATCGTCTTTAGCTCGATAAGACGAGTCAGCTGGTAGTCTTCTTGTCTTCGTCAAAATCAATTTTCGTCGGTGTGAGGATGAGAAAGATTTAGAAGAGCTAGATTGTGGGGTTCCGGCCGTCATCGCTGTAAATCAGCACCACCGGTGGACTCATCGGCCGAAGAACTGTAGGACTAGAGCTCGCCGCTGTCGTTCGACCACCAGAGGATAACCCACGCACCGCCGACAACGTTTGGGCTTGCTCTACAACAGTCGAGTGCACGCTGCTACTGTACACCAGCACACTAGATTTGGGCCCGCGGGTGCACCATAGCTGTTGTGCACCTATGTTGTACCAGATCAACCAGCATCCTTGACCACCTTTGACCGGCGTTGATCGACCATTGACTTTTTTTTAGGGACCTTACCTAAGGGGTTTCGACATTCTGAGTCTATTAGCATAGTCTGTTTTGCCAAATTTGAACCAGTAAGCTATTTTTACGCGTTTGACCTTGCAAATAAATTAAAGTACGTGGTTAATTGATATTTGTGGTGTTAATTATTATACGAGGATCTTTCGGGATCAGATATCAGATCAAGTAATCGAGAAGTTCAAATAACGATTTTAGCGATATTGGCTTCAGGTCAGTACACCTCGAACTCCTATTGCTTCATGAGCATCATAAATGTGATTACCTTGTGTATTAGTAACAAAAAAATAGATAGATGATGAATATGCATGTGTGGAGTCCGATACTATGAGACTTGATGTTTTGAGATGTATGATGATGTCACGAATATGATAGGACTCGTGGAGGTTTTAGAGACCGCGTAGGGTCGTTTGAGATGCTCATATGATTTTTGATGATTGTTTTGTTGATTGAAATAATTGCGATGCCTTGTATACTTGTTTGAATAGATTGAAGAGATTTGATGAGAATTATGCTTAAGGGTTAAATACTCGATTAAATGATTTTAGAACCGATAATTAATATTAATTGGGTGAATGCGTAAGTAAACAAACTCTAATAACTTTTATAAGCTTTAGGGAACGAATAAAGCGTTGTAATATCGTAATTCGAGGAATGGTATGAAATTGTGTGTAGGGTATCGGTACGAGCTTTGGTCGTACTAGTACGCGATTGAGGATCGTGTTAGTACGGGTCGACCCGTACCGATACTTGTGGAAATTGAGGATTTTTGGTAAGCTATATTAGTATCGGTATGCCTGTGAGTACGATAACCAAGGGTACTGTATTGATACTTGTGTTTGAGTACCGATACCCACTGAACAAAATAATCTATAATACTAATAAAAAGATGAAAATTGACATGAGATGTTAATGAGATAAAATGGATTAATAGAGATAATTAATGAGGATGATTATTGTACACTTCTATAATGATTAATAACTTGGTAAACGTTGGTGACTTGATGGTAATAGCAACCGTAGGGATCCTTGATGGATTGTGTAATGTTGTGTTCTGTGTGATAGACGTGTCCTTGCTTTGTGCTGATATGGACACTTAGATAGTTGAGTCATCTTTGATTGTTGGGATCTGAATACCCAGTGAGAGTTTGAGTTTATTGCAACACCATGGTTGAAGATTTTCGATTGTAGGATCCCAATGCTGTGGACGCGGGCCTCATTCGAAGATGCTGGATGAGAGATCCTGAGTATGGATGTAGGATCCCAATGTTGTGTGGAAGCAGGCCTCATCCCTACGAGTGTATGATCTAAATGTTGTGTGGTTACGGGCCTCACTAGGAGTGTATGATCCCGATGCTATGTGGACTCGAGCATCACTCTAGGTTTGTGGTATGACTTGTGTGCTTTCGCTCGAATAATCTGGTGAGATCCCGAGTATGATTGGGCCTTGTGTGCCATGTATGATGTTTTTCTATGTTAAGAGCATGTGTTTAGGCGACTAGTGGTAGCGCCACATGTTTATTTATCTCTCCTTATTGGTCGTACTAGCTTGCATGCTTATGTTTATAATTAGCATAAAGTATAGTAGAGTAGATGTGTACCACTGAGCTTTGTAAGCTCGGCGCTCGAAATCGTTGTTTTTGCGCGTAGGTTGATCGCCAGATCGTGGGTTCGAGGAGCACTATCAGTACGAGATTCTAACATGTGGTGATTTCCAGAGTACGGTACTTGTGTTTAGTGGGTTGTATATTCATAGGACCTTACGTTGTGGAGTTTGTAATCCTTATTTTGAAATTTTATAAATCAAGTCGAATGTTTAAATGTTTTAAACTAAAGTGGAGTTCCTTTGTAATGATTTAAATTGTTTATCTATGTTTTCAACTATTGGATCTAAATGTTTTAAAAATACCTTGTTTGGGCTAAACCTAGTTTGAGAAATTTTATGGTTTTAGGTTGGGCTTGAGGCCCAAATATAACATATGGATTGAGGGTATTACATTTCTCCTTGTCAATATGGGTAGATTTTTATGCATATCTTTATTTTCAATTTTTTCTGGGTTTGGGATTAACAAGTTGTTTAAGTGAATTTGAAGTGAGATTATCTACTATGATGGTGAAATTCAATCGATTCTGATTTATGGACAACGAAATGTATTGTGGCTCCACGTTTTGTTTGTAAATGTGCTTGATTCAAAGTTAAAATTTTGAATGATATCTGAAGGTTTCTGACAATGAAGCAGCATCGAAGTAGGATACTGGTGCTTTTGGCGGTTATCAGTCAACTGGTATGTAAAGACATGGAGAGTTTTGGAACTGTATCGACGTAGGAAGCTGGTGCTTTTGGCGGTTTCTGACAATGGAGGTGCACCGAAGTAGGTAATTTCATTATTTGAAATGAGTGTGACACGTTTTTCCATTGGTATGTAAAGACATGGAGAGTTTCGTATCAAATGAAAACTCTGCTGTTTTTCCATTGGTTTAAAATTTTACTTAGACAAACGGTGGTTATAGCTTAATGACGAAAAAAAATGTTATTCCTTAGAAAAATTTTAATACATAGTCTGTGTAAATTTTAGTTTACATAAACTTTTTAGTTTTAGGGGTTATGGGTTTAGTTTAGGGTTTAGAGTTTAGGGGTTAGGGGTTGTAGGTTTAGAATTTAAGGTCAGTATTTAGAATTTAGGTTTTGGGTTTAATTTTTTAGGGTTTAGATTTAATTTTGATTTATAGTAAAAATAGGCAAGCTTGTATAAAATTTATTTTACACAGTCTGTGTATCAAATTTAAACCCTATTCTAATATGTAGATCAAAATTTTCTTTTTTTATTTGAATATCAAACTTTATATTTTCTCTTTAAAGTCTGAATCGATTTTTGTTATAACTTTATCCAATGTTACAATAATATTAATACTTTTAATATTTATAATAAAAATTATTATTAAATAAAAAAATAACAATAGTATTAATAATTATTAATATTTCAAATAAAAAAATAAATGACAATTAAACATATATCGACGGACAAAATTCGTTGGTATATGTATCTTATACAAATCTACATTATACAAATACCGACGGAGAAAATCGTCGGTAAAAGTCTAAATTAATTGTGACAAAAGATATCCGTCGCAATAGATACACTAATTTGCTAGGGTAGGCCATATCTGTACCAACGAATTTGTCCGCGGTATAGGCTTTTAATATTTATAGCGACGGTTGTTTTTGTCGCTATAGTATATTCCGACTAGCGTTTTATCGATGCCTGTTTGTCTGTCGAAATATTACTTTTGTCATTTGATAAAGTGTTTTGAATCATATACTGATAGATTTTAAGTGTTTTATCGACGGTTTTCTATACGTCGATATATGTCATTTTTTATAATGACTTATGCTATCCAAACCTTTTTCATTCATAAAATTATAGGATTTTTAGTACTTAAACACGTTTAATATTATGTCTTCTGTGTATTGTACTCATAATAATAACAACCAAATTAAACCTAATCATATTAACTGAACTAAATTTAATTCGATTATTTTTCATACATTAACCGTATATATATACCCGCACGAATTCACTTGCAAAATTTAACAGGTCGAAAATTGTCGGTTCTTGATTTTTTTTTACAAAATTTGAAATTTAGTCATTATATATAAACAAATTAAAAATTAAACCTTCTTGCTTTTTTTATTTAACAATATTTACCCGATATTGACAACATTAGTATTTTTTATCAAAATTTATCAACTTGGAATTTTGGTTAGGTTATGTCATATATCATGGCATATTTTATTGTAAGATAGCGAGAGTAGCCTGACAAACAAGTCCAAGTTGGCAATTTTTGAGAAAATAATAACGTTGTCAATAACTGTACTATGAATCATGTTCTTTAAAAAAAAAAAGAAAACAGAGGATTTAATTTTTAACTTTCTAATTATAAGGACTAAATTCAAACGTTTGGCGAAAATACAAGGATTACTGCAAAAAATTTGCCAGTTAAAGAAGGAAATAATTTTCTTATGTGTGCGTGAAATATATGCTCATTATTGATATTCTTATCTCACATCCTCACTCAAACTCTTCCCTCCTTTCTCCCCCTTTGCGTTATCTCTTTCTTTTTTTCCTTCTGCAAGGTAATGCTAAAAGACCCCTCCTCCTCCTCCGCCACAGCCACCGCTACGGCCGCCTCTTCCTTGATTTCTACTTGTACTGTATGATAATTGTTTTAAGAAATATTTGTTTTTTTATGAACGCAGACACATACACAATAAAAACACGTTTGTAAAATTACAAAGATGAATTTGATGTCTTTTTTTACGTGATTTTTTTTGGGTTTTTGATTATTTTGATACAAATGATGTTTGCATGGTTTTAGCAGGCAGAAACTTACAAATGGCAGACTGCAGAAACGGCGAAGACTTCGACACCCAGCACAATGAGGTACAAATACAATGCAAATTACTATTAATTTCTGCTTTTTATTTGAAAATACTAAACACTTTTTCATTTATAAGTTTTTATATTAATATCTTAGATGATGATTGGTCAAAGAATCAACGCTTCTGATCTTCACTACTAAGTCCACGTTTGAGGCTCACATGGAAATGGGTGTAGTCTAACATAATTTCTCTACCTCCTAACCATTTTACTCTAAAATAAAATATAGTAAAAACTAATGAATTATTATTTGATATTTAATTTTCGAGATTCTTTTCTTTCTTTCTGAATTTTGGCTACCATATTTATTTTCTCGAATTAAATTAATTCCAAAAAGGGGACACAGAAGATATTTTACTTTTATTTTCCTCTTTCGCGTGATTTATGGTGTTAAAGTGATTCCATGTGAGCATCTCTAAGATAGTATCTGTGTAGGGTCCTCGACATCAACGGTTGTCACGATGACACGACACGTTGTATACGTAGAGTGGTGGAAAATAGTGTGTATTTCGTAGTCATTCTTTTTTGGAATGTCGGCAGTGTTTATTGTACGTACAACACACAAAGGAAACAACAAATTAAATTAATAAATCGATAGATATCCTTTAGTTGATTAAGCGGTTAAGTATATCCATTTGTTTTTATTTTAATATAGATTCGAATCTTGATATTTGTACAAAAAAATAATTAATAAATTGAAACACAGGAAACATCAAAGGCCAAATATGGAGGATTGATGCCAAAGAAGAAACCTTTGATCTCAAAGGTAAATACTAGTATACATGAATTCAGAATTTAGTCCCTCTATATAGTGTCATTATATAAAACAAATTCAATTATACATTTTTGATGTACTGAAGTAACAAAACAGAAGCGTACATGAATATGTAGGACCATGAACGTGCTTTCTTTGATTCAGCAGATTGGGCATTATGTAAGGTAAGCTAACATTTCTGACCATTAAAAAATAAAATAAAATAAATATATAGATTTTTGTCTATTAGATTTAGAGACAAAGACAATGTTTGATTCATTTGTCTCTAACATTTTTCATGTCCTAAAAGTTGACAGTTGGAGGCCATTTCTCTTTTATTTTGTCGGTTTCAGCCTTCAAAATAGGGGCTCAAGCTGAACTGGAAACCAGTGGCTCAATCTGGAATATTTATATTTAGGTCATTTAACTTAATGTTAATTTATATATAAATCAAAAAATTTCTTATTTCATCAAATTATAAAATTTAAGTTTATATTATTAATAAATTAAATTATTTTACACTAATTTTAGTTCATTTAATTTAATGTAAATTTGCTTTTTAAAATTTCAACTATTAATTTTACATTTTTTTTTTTTTTTTGAATTTGGAACAGCAAGGCGCGGGAGTTAATAAAAAAACAACTGTGGCAATCGAGACTCTCACACCAAAGCTCAAGGTATATACAATTATAACATAATTTTATCTTATTATTAATATTAGTTATCGTATATATTTCGATATCTATATTCGAAATTAATAACTCTTATATATATATATGTCCAGAGAACACCACATCAGCAGTTACCTCCGAGGAGACCTGCTTGTACATCTGGTGGGAATACTAACACGGTGAGTTAGTAAAAACTATCTTAAAAACTAGTATTTTATATTCGATTAATTGTGATAGATTCTCGTATTTTTTCTTATAATATTTAATTAATTCCTCGTACATCATGTAGACAAAACTACTCGAATAATTTATTTAGTTGACGGATTCTTGTACTTAAAGTTTGGATTGTTTGTTGCAGGCCCAGTAGACCTCCTAAACTAGTCTGAGAAGTTGATGGAGTTGTTTATAAGATTTTTAAGCTGATAGAACTGGGCCAATGGATGCTTAGTTAATTATAATATAATCATTATTATAAATATCTTCTTTGTTTGAATTCAAAATCTGCCCATTTCTGTAATAAGCTCCTCATTTATCAATTCTTGCAATGTGTTTTATACCCTCCACTCCTCTTGGTTTAGTGTATTTCTGAATTTGGTCCCTCTATTATGTCCAAATTTAATATTTAGTCTCTATACTTTTTAATATGGTAAAATTTTGTCACTACTTTTATTATGCCATTAGGTAGCTCAAATAGTAAATAATGCCAACCATTTCAGTAAAATATTGGTTTTTAAGAAATATTCTGATCAATATTTTAATTGAATAGTTAATAGTATTCACTATTTTGATTAATAATATTATAAAAATAGAGGAATCAAATTACATAATATTAAAGTATATGAACTAATAAGTGGAAAATTATTTTAATAAAAAAATAAAATAGTGAAAATCCTTAACGATTATGAATATTACTTTAAATGAAAATTCAGTGTCTTGATGACCCATGGATGAACCAAAATTTCAACTATTGACAGATATGTATATTAAACAGCTGTGGTTTATAGACTCAGTACAGCAATTTATTAAACAAATCTTGGTATACAAATTAAATAATTAAATGAGAGATTAAAAAAGTATTAGTCAATTAAACAGTCAGTTAATATGTTATCTCCTAGCATCAGCAAAAATGTCTTTTCAGTTTGGATGAAAATCGTCTGTTATCTAACTATGTCCCTTTTGGTGCCTCCACTTTAAAATAATAGGTTTAGTGTTTAGGGTTTGAAGTTAAGATTTATGATTAAGTTTTAGAGAATTAGGGGTAGAGTGTATTTTTAAGGTGCAAACTTTGAGGTTTAGGATGTAGAATTTAGGGTTAGGGTTTAAAATTTAAATTTTTAATATTTTTTAGTGCGAGACATAGCAAATTTTTTTTTCCGGTTTACCATTATCCTATGTTGTCATCATCAAAGTTGTTCAACTATTGACTTTGGAAAGGCAGTATCATGGCATATTCTCTTGAATAACATATTTCCATCCACCAACCCTGCATATTTCTAATAGAGTCTTACTAATATACTATTAAATTGGAAGAGTCGGGTTGGGTTGGGTTAGGTTGAGTTTGGATTGAATTGAATTGAATTAATTCGGACTGAATCAGCTCAAGTTTTAAAATTTTTCAGTTAATTTCGATATGATCATTTTAAGTTCTAATCATTGCGAGTTCATATTATTTGAGTTTAAGATTGAGGTTTTAAGAATGAAGCCATTTTAAGTTCGAGATATTTGGGTTTAGGTAAGTTCGAGAGCAGATAATTTCAAATTTAAGTTCATTAGTCCTAGTTTGACATAAAAGATAGTACAAAAGAAAAAAAGGTAAATTACTGTAATTGTCACTTTCGTTTTATTTTTACTCACCTTTAAAAAAAAGTAACGCTTTGGTCTCTTACGATGTCGTTTTATAATGTTTCAGTTATTGGGATGTTAAATGTCATTAGTTTGATGATATGTCACGTTAGTAAAAGGGTTAGTTCTTCCATGAACTTTAGATAAATTATCATTTGACCCCTAAACTTTAGATAAAATGTCAATTTAACCAAAAACAAACCCTTAATATTAAAAAAATTTGACAATATACCCAAAATGTCTTAAAGAATTTCATTCTAACTTTTTTTCCTTCAATTCTTTTATTCCCAAACTCCTTCGTACCAAGATTCTAAGCTAGAATAGGTTTTACTTTGTCAAACAATATTCTAAAACCCAAATCAACATTAAAGACATACAAAAAAGCTGGTTGAAGATGACATTAATTTTTAGAAATAATAGTGGATATCTCATTTTTAAGGTTTAAATAACTTAAAAAAATTTAAAAATCGTTCTATTATTTTGAAAAAAAAAGTTTCTTCAAATCAAAGTGGTCAAATCAAGCAAAATTCTTTTTCGGAGCAAAATGAAAAATCGACAACTTTGGAGGCCTAAGTCTAGTATTTTTCGAACTAGATAAAAGATTTTGCTCGTTCATGTTTGGAGAACAAGACATCAATGAGAAAAATGAAAGAATCTTGGAGAGAAATGATAAGAAATTTGAGAGAAATGTTTTTGGCAATTAAATAGTTTTTTAAAGTTTGAGGGTTAAATTAATATTTTATCTAAAGTTTATGGGTTAAATTAAAAATTAACTATTTTTATTAACATGTTGTGTCATCAAACTAACGACATTTAACGTTATAGTAATCAAACATTATAAAACAATGTCATAAGTAAACAAAACATTATAAAACAATAACGTAAATGACTAAAATATTGTTTTTTTATTTAAATTCGGTGAGTAAAAGTAAAAGTTATGAAACGAAAGTAATAGTTACCGAAGAAAAAATACAAAACTTTACCAAATAACTACCAGGTAAAACCAAATCTTTTTTTACAAGTATTAGATTTGTTTTATTTCATTATCTGTATAGATGATACAAGTCACAACTCAAACTCTTTGACAACAAGGATGATCAGCATCACTCTTATTACAAACCACTCTTAAATGCATCAGAATTCAAAAGCATCCTATATCTTAGTTGCAGACATTAGGGTTGGCCAAGAGGTAAGCTTCAACACTCTTGTAAAGTACCTCAGTGCTCTGAATGAAAGCCTTAATTTCTTCTTCGGTGTATACGCAATCGCCGATGGTGTAAAACTTCGTTGAACTCTTGCAAAGGGTTCCTCCGCCTGCCGCCGCCAAGAACTTGTTCTCGTAGCTGATTTTCTCGAGCTTGACCCCCAAAGGTCCACCTTCGATCACACTGTAACTGTATGAAAAACTGGCTTTATCAACCGCATCGACTTGGTGCTTCACGTATTGGTATGGAAGGCCTAAACCAATAAAATACTTAAAAACGATCACACTCATGTTCAATTCATCTTAAAACAAACGAATCAAAAGAAAAACCAGTGAACATGTGAAAAAAATTATAGGAGGTTACAGGTTAGCTTGTTACTGAACTGTTAGTAACAATTAACCATTAATAATGGTTAACCATTAACGGTTGAAACAGTTAACTATTTTTTAATGATTAAATTACAATTCAATAACTGTTATAACGGTTAGCTGACCGTTTAAGCTAAACGGTACAGTTAAACTTCTCTGAACAACCCTTAGAATCAGAGAAGTAACCTTCAGCAAAGTTGATCTTTTTGATAGTTCCAGGTCCACCATCTCCTTGGATCTTAACGCTCTTGATTGCTTGAGGGGCAGCCTTGGGGAAAAGCTTGTCAGCTTCAACAACAAGGGCATTGAAAAGCCTGGCTGGGGAGACTGGGGAAGTAGTCTCAAAGTCATAAGGGAAAACACACATGATTTCTAAAGCTACTAGGAGATTTGAAACTGAAAACTTGATTAAGTGAGTGTTTTATCGTGTTGGAAGACATGAGAAAAAAAATGGTGTTTATAGACTGAGCTTGGAGCTTAAGAACTTAATTTATTTCAATTTTTAATTGGATTTATATGCGATATAGTTATTAATCTTCTTAAAATTTGTATTAGTCAAAAAAGCATCTCAGAATTTCTTAGTAAATCTTCAACTGGCAATTTAAATATGGTGATGGCGTCTGCTACTTAATTATTTGCTTGATAGTTCTTTTCAGAAATCTATAGAAAAAAACAAGTTTGGGATTTAAATAAGGGTAAAACTTTGATATACATGTGTATTTACACTATAAAAACCAAAATCCTAAATTCTTAACTCTAACCTTAAAAAATTAAACCTTAAACCCTATACACTAAATTCTAAACACTAACCTAAAATTCTAAATCCTACAACCTAAATCCATAATTCTTAAACCCTAAACTAAAAGCTTAACCTCTAAAACTAAAAGGCATGGGTAAACTAAAGTTTACACAGCTTTTTTTCCTTTAAATAATTATGTACTTAATGAATTTGGCCGACGTGTTCTTATCAACTACCGATTAAATCTATTTTGTATCATTTTTATTTCTTATTAAATTCAAGACAGATTTCATTAGTTATTTTTTAAAATTTGTAATTTCTATTAATTTTTTTAATCTTTCAAGGAAAAAATTTTGATACACAAGCCGTGTAAACTTTAATTTACACGTGCTTTTTAGTTTTAGGGGTTATAATTTTAGTTTAGAGTTTAAAGTTTAGGGGTTTAGGTTGTAGGGTTTAGAATTTAAGGTTAATGTTTAGAATATAGGATATAGGGTTTAAGGTTAAAAATTTGGGATTTGAGTTTTATAGAATAAATATGCAGGCTTGTGTAAAATTAGTTTTACACAGCATGTGTATCAAAATTTTACTATTTTTCAATATATTAAGACGAAGACAAGTTTGATTTCCTTTTCCCAAATGAATCATATTTTTTTTTATTATCAAACTAGTTGTTTTTGTGTTACAGACGTATTATATTCTTAAGATAAATAATAGAATTCAAACCCATATAAAATACGATAACATATATATCTTTAATAACTCGGTTAATTAGTGGATTTTTTTCCAAATAAATCGTATTGATATTATTGATGAGCAACATACACCATAAACCAAAGAACAAGTCCTAATTAACATAAAGCAAAACCTTTTCAGAGATCTCCTGAAATATATAAGAGGATAATAGTTGATGCTTCCGATTGGGTTGAGCTAAGAAATTGAAAATTGAATTGAATCGTAGCATCTGGACGATTAATAATTTATAAATTTAAAAAATCATAGTTGTTCAAATCGAATTGAATTATATTTTTATTTAATTTATAATTATTTTTTTATTCTCATAAATTAAAAAAAGTGCTTTATATCCCAAATAATGAAAACAACCTAAATATACTATATACGAATTATTAATTGTGATTATTTACTTGAAAAATAATTCCTTTAAAGATATTTATGAAAAAAACTTTAAAACTGTATAAAATAATGTCAAAAATGATAAAATAAAGTCATTTTAAAAATAAAGTAAAAAAAGCTTAAAACTCAAAATTAATATGCAAAAACTAATAACCGAAAGGAACAAAACCAAAATAAAATAAACAATAAAAATCCAACAACAAAAAAACATGATCGAACCGAACCGATCACATTCCAGCTTCCCATCACCAATATTCATTTTCTTTAAATAATTCCCTTTCAGAAATAATCCTCTCCTGATTAGACTAAACTCAGTTCTTAGTTAAATTTTGGTTTTGGTCCTTTTGCCAAGTTAAAATCTTAGATTTAGTCTTTGTACTTTTAATTTGTCAAATTTTTTACTTTTACAACGTCATCAAATAGTCCCAATAGTAGATAATGTTAACTATTCCAATTAAAATATCGACATTCCATTTTCCTTAAAAACATTATTTCTAGTTAAAATCTTTTTTTACAAAAAATGTAACATTTTAATCAATAATTAATAATTTTAATTATTTTGACTAACTAATAGCATTATAACAGTAAATAATTAAATTAAAATATATGAAGTAAATCTAAATTTAAGCATAATAAAGAGATAAGAATCATATATTGACTTCGATTTTTATATTCCAAATTTAAAATTCAAAGGTAGACCTAATAATTGGAGTTTTTTTAGAGAAAATAATTGGAGTTTTTAACTATTATGAATACTATTTCAAATGGGCGAATTCAGAATGCTTTTGAAAATTTTGGAACCACAATATCCAGAACTGATATTTTTAAAAAAAAAAATTCGCCCTTTTTAGAGAAGTGAGTGACGGTTGTTGACGATTTCGCTCGAAATGGCTTACAGAGATCAATTTTGGATTATGTTCCTATTTTACTCTCAAGTGAGAGGGTTGATTGGGGTCCTAGGTCATTCAAGTTTATTAATGTGTGGCTGTCTAAAGAGGATTATGGGGAGATTATAAAAGAGGTTTGGAGTAGTTCGAGTGGGGACTTTAAATCAATGGTTCAATGCAGAGGAAGAAATGTTTACTGCTTTTTTCTCTAAAGCTGGTGGAAGATGTCTTGGAGTAGCATTTATGGTGTAATAGTTCCTTAAATCTAGTTGTTGTGTTTAATGGCCATGTTTGGAATCTGCAACCTCTCGAAAAAGTACATGTTGTCATGTTGCCAATCGAGATTAATGGGCGGTTATGGATTGGTGAGTGATCTGGTCAAGGGTTTTGAAACAAGTTTTGAGGAAACAAGCTGGTTTGGTCATTCGTTGGTTGTATGGTGTTGTGCAATGGTTAAAGTCCGTGGCATTGGTAGATCACGCCCATTGAGATAGTTGGTTTGAACCGAGTAATTGAATTGGTGCAGGTTTGTATGTGTCGAGATTTTAAAATGGAATGGAGGTTCTTTTGCAAAGTAAGTGGTGGTATATTTTTAATGATTTTGATCGCTTTTCACGCTCAATTGGTGAGGTAAATTTTATGGTTGTCTCGTGAGTCCGGAATGGGATGACGTTTGAAGGGCTAAGTGGGAAGCAACTTTCTAAAACAAGGGGGCAAGTTTAGTTTGTCGTTGTTGTTTGGTTTTGATAGAGTTTTGAGTGTTATTTGAGACTGTTTTGCATAGTAGTAGTTATACAGGTAGATAAGTGCTAGTAAGTGCTGTTTGGATTTTACAGATTATTTCGTGTAGTTTTGTGGATTATAATATGTACTCGGTTGTATTTTAACTGCTTATGTAGTATTCTTTTTTTTCATCTTTAAGTTATAGAAATTTTTAATGAAGTTCATAAGTAGGCCTTTGCCATATTTTAAATTATTAATGAAATCATTATTTTCTAGCAAAAAAATGATTACTTATGACGTATTTTATTTTTTTAATGAGCTCAATGGAGCACAAACAAATTAAAAAATTTATTCAACTTCAGCTTATTTATGACCCTAACAACGAAACTTCTGGCTAATATTTAAACCATGGAAGATATAATAATTTGTAGCTTTTAGCCATGGATGAACCATATTTCAACTCTTGACATAAACAAATTTTAAGATACAATTAATTCAAGGACGGACGTAAGATTTTATGTTAAAGAAACAAATCTATAAATCTTAGGAGCGAATAAATTTTTAATAAAAAATACATAAAAATCTCTAAATCATATGTGAACTTTAAATTTTTAAGGCCCGGCCGCCCTGCCAGCCTCCTCTATCTATCCCTGAATTAAATAATTAATGTTTTGGGTACATTGATCGAATAAGCAAAAGATTAAAAAACCGCTAGTCAATTCAATGCCCTTCATTCACCAAACCTGCATATTTCTGTTAGTCATATTGTTATATCAATCGCAAGCATCAATGTGTTTTTTAATCGAATTAATTTAAATATTGAAATTTTGGGTCATTTTGAATTTAAGCATTTTAGGATATGATTGTTTTGGGTTTGGATTATTCAAGTTTAAGGTTCACGTTTTCACAATAATATCATTTTGAGTTCAGATTTGATAACTGTATGATTAGAAGGTTGTGATTTAGGGGCAGAGCCAGAAATATATATTAGAAGGGGCTGAAATATTGAATTTTAAAAATATAATAATTTATTATATAATTAAACTCAAAATTCAGAAGACAATGTCTAACTTGTTTAATATTTAAACTTGCATAAACCATGACCGACTATTAGAGGAGCACTATGGGCTACTCCTCATGGCCCCTAAAAATTAATTATTCTTATTTTTAAATTTTTTAATTCACGTGAATAAATTAATCTAACATTAAAATTATTATTAGACTAATAAATTGGAGAACACGGGCTCATCCTTCTTTAGTTCATTGTTAGGAGCATAGCAGTAGGTGAGTCAGGGAATGTGCCATCGAGTGAGCCAGGGAATGAGCTAGCAACCGAGAGCACGGATGAAGGAATGATTGAGAGCAGCCTGCCAAGGTCAAAACCAGCACAGGCCCAAGAAAGGTGCTGAGGGACACATGAGCGAAAGGCACCCAAAGCTCTAATAGATTTTGTCCGAAACGGAATAATTTTTTTGGTTTATTTAAGTCGCGTGAGCTTGTACTATGGTTTTTATGAATGAAATTACAAGCAAACTTTCTCATTCTCCCTTATTCTTTCTATTCTCTCTTCTCTATTAATATTCTGCTACTGTTATCATAACATTTGGTGCTTTCGTTGAGCTCGTGCATCATGGTGAACGATACTGAAGTTATAAAAAATCTCCATGAAGCTTTCTCTTGTCATGAACAGTCTTTAGCCACGCTCCAGGCCACGACCGCCGAGAACAAGCAAACTCTTCAGGACGTTGTGCGACAACTCACATCCATTTTGACGCAGCTAGGACAATCGCCACTATCGACCGTTGATCAAGAAGGGTCGAGTGACGCTCGCATGGTATCATGGAGGATATTGAGGATGGGTTTTCTTTTTCCACCGAAACTTGTATATATGGAACTCTCTTTAATCACCGGCCAAGATCCCGAAGAGTGGGTGGCGTCTACCCATAACTTCTTTGATTTCTACGAAATAGACGACCATCACCGTGTGACCATGGCCTCGTTTCGGATAGAGGGGACTGCACTGAAATGGTTCCAGTGGATGCAACACCACCGACAGTTGTCCGGCTGGAATCATCTTGTTGAAGCCATAAATAGGAGTTTTGCAGCAACTGGGATCGAGTCTCCCGAAGGGCAGTGACCAAACTTATGCAGACGTCCATCGTTGAGGACTATCAGAACCGTTTTGTGGATATGGCCTAGCGTACGAGCAATCTCTTAAAAATATTCTTCATGCAATGCTTCGTGTCGGGGCTTCGACCAGACATTAAAAATAAAGTGTTGGGCCACCGGGCCACGTTCATGCATGATGAGGTATCCTTAGCCCGACTGCAAGAGGTAAGATGAATGATTCTAAACGACTGTTATGTCAGACTACAGGGTCCAAACTGCCATCTTTATTTCCGATGCCTAACGGGTTGACAAACGGCCGAATGGGCTACCAGGTCAACCCTTACCCGTGGGTCCTACTGGGATAAAAACTACTTTTCCACAACCCCGAAGAATTTTACCGCAGAAGCTCAGGTACAACGCGAAACGGGGTTATGCTACTACTATAAATCCAACTTCGTACCAGGGCACAAATGCAAGGACCCTCAATTGTTTATGTTGGACGAGGGAAGGGATGATCCGATTCTGACCACAGAAAAGCAAGAGTCAGAAGTAAAAATGGAAGAGCAGATGATTCACGAACAATTATTAATTTTTTTCAACGCTATAGCAAGGTGCTACACCTCTAACATGTTTTGGGTTAAGGGGATTATTCGAGGGAGAAAGGTGCAAATCCTTATAGATGGGGGAAGCACTCATAATTTTGTGAAAACCTGAGTGGCTAAGTACCTGGGTTTAACGATAGCAGCGGCACCAAAGTTTGGCGCGTTAGTGGGGAATGGGGCGAAGTTTCAGAATAAAGGTTGTGTCCGTAATCTACCGATGAAGGTACAAGGAACAGAGTTGACGACGTATTTCTATGTGTTTCCATTAAAGGGGACTAAAATGGTACTTGGAGTGGCATGGATGGCAACTTTGGGGCCAATTACAATGGACTTTATGAAGGTGAATTTCGAGTTTCAACAAAATGGAAAAGGGCATCGATGGCAAGGAGAATCGAGCATGAGACCCCAACAAATTCAGCTTTAGTCCCTCTGTAGACTTAATGAGACCAAGGCGATTATTGAATTTTTTTGACTGCAAGTAAGTGAGCCGATTTCTTTACTAGAGGACATCCAGGATGAAGGGTTAAAGGAACTATTGCAAGAATATGACAGCGTATTTTCAGCTCCGAATGGATTACTTCCCGCACAGGATACAGACTATGCAATACATTCGGAGCGAGGAAACCACCGATAAATGTCCTTCCATACAGATAATCTCATTTTCAAAAGGGAGAGATTGAAAACCAAGTGCGACAGATGTTGGAAAATCAAATTATTCAAATGAGCAACAACCTGTTCTCCTCGTCGGTGTTGTTGGTAAAGAAGAATGATATAACATGGAGATTTTGCGTCAACTATCAAGCCTTAAACGTCATCACCATTAAAGATAAGTTTTCAATTTCGATGGCTGATGAACTTTTCGATGAATTAGAGGGAGCTCGATTCTTTTCAAAACTAGATTGGTTGACAAGTTATCACCAAATCAGAGTTCGCACAAGGGATGTTCTGAGCGACCAATGCTCCTTCCACTTTTTAGGCCACCATAAGTAACATCTTCAAACCATTCTTGCGTAAGTTCGTGCTAATTTTCTGGATGGCATCCTGGTATTTAGAAAAGAATGGCATGGGCATTTGAGACATGTGAAACTGGTATTGCAAGTATTGAGAACTAAGTGCACTTTTGGGCAAGATTCTGTGGAGTATTTGGGGCACATTGTATCTCATAATGGTTCGGTTTTCGATCCGAGTAAAATTAAGGCAATTCAAGCGTGTCCTATCCCCAAGAGTGTGAAAGAGATACGAAGTTTCCTCAGTATTGGGGGATACTATAGATGATTTATAAAAGGGTTTACGACTTCGACGACACCACTTTTAGATTTGCTGAAGAATAGGACATCCTTAAAATGGGCTGAAACAGGCAAGAGGCATTCGAACAATTGAAGCTTAAGTTTTGCACAGCTCCAGTTAATGAGTATTTTAAATTTAATATATTTTCTTGTTAATTCTCCATTGTTGTGAATTATTACTACTGATTTGGTTCTGTTTTGCTCATTTTTTGTGCAGGAATTTGTTCTCCAGAACCAGCAGCAAGAGGGGCATTTTCTTCATTTTTTTATTAATCCATCGCTGGATACATGGGCACGACGTGGGGCTTGACGTTTTTTTTGACTTGGCAGATTCGAGCAGTCTAGTTAGCAGCGCCTTCTAGAAGACGGTCCAGTCAGCAGTTTCTGGAAGAATGATGCACGAAATTACCTTAGATTTAATTTGAATTTAAAATACTTTAGAACTATTTATCTTTTAGATGTTATTATCTTTAAGATTTATCGTTTTATTTTAAATTTATTTGTTTTATCTTTAGAGTTTTTAGAAGACTATAATTACCCTTTTGGGGTAAAGCTTATGATGTATCTTTTCATTTTCTTTCTTTCATTTTATAAAAGTTCTCTCGTGTTTATTTTCAATTTTTATTTTTACTTTAAATTTTTTACTTTGATTTCTGAAAATGCTAAGTATGATTCGATCATGCTTAGCTTAACTTTTTATTAGCTGATGGCCTAGCGATGACTCAATTCCTTCTGTGAGAATTGAAAAACACTTAGTATCTTCGGATAGCATTCTCAATTTTTTGAAAACTTAAATTGACAATCGGCTTTTCTTTTAAAAATCTTTACACATTCATTTCAAAAAGCGCGCGTTGGTGTGAATATTGTTCTGATTTACCGTTGGGAGGAAAAATCGACTGATAGCAAATTCGACTTTCTGTGAACACACTTAGTGGCGGTCCGCTAAGGGAAATTAAGATCGAGTTCTATTCTCGTTGAGACAACATAATCCGGGTCAAGCTTTTCTAGCACTTAAAGCTGTATTGGTGCTAACGACGATAGACGTGGTTAGTCCAGCAATGACTAAATTCCAGAGATAAGCATGGGAAAATTGGTTTACTGGAGAAAAAAGTAAGTTACAAGGGTTGGGCCTTGTAGACTGTACCAGCATGAATCCCGAAGTAAAATATCTTTCAATGATCGAAATGAATTGAGGCAGAGTGAAGCTTGAGGCTATATTTCTACCATCTTTATTTTCAACTATTACCCTTTTATTTTTCTATCATTCCTTTAAATTACTTTTATTTAATTTTTATCATTTTCATTCTTGAATTTTAATCCCTTTTATCTTTCTTTATTTTTCACTGGAATAGTATCAGCGCAATTCAACATTGAAAATTCCATAGTCCTTGCGGATCGACCCTTATTCTCTTTACTACACTTTAATTTATTTCATTTGAGAATAAGGAATATTTATTTGATGCCACCAGTTTTGACTCTTCCATGTTTTGAGAAAAATTTTGTGGTGGAAACTAACGCGTCGGAGATTGGGATTGGAGTAGTATTGGTTCAGGAGGGGCGACCACTCGCATATTATAGTCAAAAACTTAGTCTGAGGATGTAGTGAGCTTCTACGTACCACCGAGAAATGTATACAATCACACAATCTGTCGAAAAATGGCGATGGTATTTATTGGGAAGGAAATTCACTATATTAACCGATCAGAAAGCATTACGAGAGCTTAAATAACAAACCATTCAAACGCCCGAGCAACAACACTGGTTGTCTAAATTAATAGGGTATGATTTCAAAATCAAATATCGGCCAGAAAAGTTAAACAATACAGTCGATGCCCTCTCTAGAGACACACAACAGTATTGATAACCCTCACTAGACCAATTTTTGGAGTGCTAGAGGATATCAAGATGACCAGTGAGCATGATTAAGAACTTATTAAAATTTGAGACTAGTTGTAAATAGGAAACCCAGGCTACAAGGAGTACAGTGAACAAGGGGGACTGGTTATGAAAGGGGGACGTATAGTGGTGCCAAGGAAAGTAGCGTTAAGATCCTTGTTACTTAGGGAGTTTTATAGCTCCACCATTGGGGGTCATGCAGGGATATTGCGTACCTCCCGACATTTGTCAGCAAATTTTTATTGGAAAAGATTAAGAATAGATGTCCGAGAGTTTGTGAGAAAGTGCCAAACTTGTCAAAGGATGAAGAGCGACAGCTTGGCTACGGTGGGTCTCATACAGCCCTTACTCATTGTCGACCAAGTCTTTAAAGAAATTTCCCTTGATTTCATTGTCGGCCTTACGAAGTCAAAGGGAAAGGAAGCGATATTGGTAGTAGTGGACCGTCCTACAAAATATGGACATTTCTTTGCCATACCACGAAAATATGACAACAAATATGTGGCAAAAGTTATGGTACAAGGGGTCATTAATCTAAATGGCACCACGTTCCATGGTTAGTGACCGAGATAGTATTTTCTTGAATGAGTTATGGATGGAACTAGCAAGGTTATAGGGTATAGAGTTGTGTATGAGTTTGGCCTATCATCCCCAAACGGATGGGCAAACTAAAGCATTGAACAAATGCTTGGGGATGTATCTACGTTGTTTGGCGAGAGACATGCCTAACAAATGGGGGAGGTGTCTCGCTTGGGGGAAATATTGGTACAACACGGCTTACCAATCTCGGCAGGTATGACACCTTTGAAAGTATTGTACGGAAGAGATCCACCCACCATAACTGATTATTTAGAAGGGCTACCTAACATTCCAGCAAGAGCAGCATTGCAAGATAGAGACACATTGTTGAGGGAGTTAAAATAGAACCTTAACAGTGCCCAGTTGAGAATGAAAAACTAGGCCAATAAATATCTAATGAAGGTTGAATTGGAGGAAGAAAGTTGGGTGTTTGTACGATTACAACCCTATCGACAGTTATCAGATAGACTACGACGTCAACAAAAGTTAAGTCCTCATTTTTTGGGCCCTATCGAATACTGAAAAGGGTAGGATCGGTAACATACAAACTCGACTAGTCGGATACGTCGCGAATTCATCCCCTTTTCTATGTCTCGCAATTGAAGCCATGTAAAGGACAACTCATGCAACAGATTACACCGCTGCCACTGTTGGGTGACTGGGAGAATGAAACATCAGAGTCGGGAGAAACTGTAAAGAGTACAGTTAAGGTGAACCTTGAGACAAGGTTCTTCAATTAGGAGGGGATGATGTTAGGAGCATAAAAACATGTGAGTCAGGGAATGTGCCATCGAGTGAGTCAGGGAATGAGTTAGCAACCGGGAGCACGGATGAAGGAATGACTGAGATTAGCCTGCCAAGGTCAGAACCAGCGTAGGCCCAAGAGAGGCGCCGATGGACACGTGAGCGAAGGGCACCCAAAGCTCTAACGGATTTTGTCGGCTACTGAATAATTGTTTTTGGTTTATTTAAGTAGCATGGGCATGTACTAAGGTTTTTATGAATGAAATTACAAGCAAACTTTCTCATTCTCCCTTATTCTTTCTATTCTCTCTTCTCTATCAATATTCTGCTACTGTGATCGTAACATTCATCCACTGCTTGATTAAATATTTGATAAATCATTGTATTTTAATTTAAATACTTATTTTTATAGGAATCAAAATACTATTAGACCAAAATTTATCAAATATATAAAATTTTCAAGCCCTCCTTAGTCGAAGTATTGTTATATAAAGACACAGGTTGAGACTGTTTAAAGATCTTAAAAACAGAGGTCTTTGTGTTGAAGGAATTGAGGCCCTTTGCTGGAGACTGTATGGTATCGTAAGGTGATATGACAAAAGTTTAACGATCTGCATCGATTCAGCTGTTCCTAGAGCCATTTATTGCGAAAAATCGTGAGCCATTTAATCCCTTATATTTAAAAAAATGACACCTACAAAGTTTTAAAAAATCTATATTAGGTTTCAAAAAAAATGAAATCTCTCCCATAATTTTTAAAACTTCTCATTTGGTCTCTTAAAAATTTAAAAGTTTAGTTATTTTTAAAAACCCCAATATCTTTTGAAAAATATATATGGACGGATGTAGAATTTTAGATTAGGGGGCGAACTAATAAATTTTTAGGGGGCGAACTTATAAAAATTTAGGGGAGTGAAAATAAATTTTCAATAAAAAATACATAAAAAATTCTAAAAAAAATTTAAATCGTATAAAAAATTTAAATTTTTAAGAGAGACAACCTCCCCTCCAGCCCCCTCGGTCCATCCTTCTCTTAAGTTATTTTCATTCACTTAACTCTTTGCATATTTATGCTAATACTTCCATAGAATACTGTCGTTCGAATTTAGGCAAGCGTTAGTTGTGAATATATATTTGGTATAATTTAATTTTTTTTACAATAGAATAATTTAATATTTTATTTTTTTAAAAAATTATCCATATATATTTTTGATGATAAATATAAGAAAAATCATATCATAGACTCTTAACCCTAGGATTTAGGCTCAGTTAATTAAATTAATAGCCATCATATAACTTTTTAATGTTATATTTACCTGTAAACATTTCTGTGTCATCTATTTTATACCAAATATAACAAAGAGAAGAAAGAAATTGCCATAAATATCTTCTTCTTTACCTCTAAATTTTACCTGGTGTATATTTCTCTTGAATTAAAACAAGTCTTCTTTTATTGATACGTGTATATTGCTCAATTATTTTGATAGATAACATAGACATGGTGTATATTTCTCTACCTTTAGAACGCATCATCAGTATATATGGTTTCACGTGTTTATTGTTTTTTATTACATTTATTTCTAGGGAAGTGAGTAAAGATGGTGTTAGGACTCGACTCAAAAAATTTGAATTATTCGAAACGAGGCGAAAAAATCGATTCATTTTGACTCGACTCGTAATTTTATAAACTCGACTCAATTCGAAAAAATTTCAAATAAAGTTTGAGTTATGAAATGAAAATTCGAATAACTCGAATAACTTGAAATTTTTAGTAATTAGTTGATCAATTTTCAAGTTCGAGTCGAGTCTATCAATTATGTCTAATATGTTATGTATATCACATATGAAAATATGAAGAAATATATATTTATATGTATATAGAAAGCCGTTAAAATTGGAATCAATATATGCATTGTCCAACTCTAAGTATATGCATATAGAAATATATATGTGCACTGCTACGTATATGCATATAGAAATATATATGTACAATTAATTTTGTACAGAAACTTGAAAACTCGACTCGATTAGAAAAATTTTCAAATAAAGTCTACTTGATTAGAGAGTTTTTTAGATGCAAAATGACTTTCATCTTATTCCTCGTTAAAAACTTCCTTAAATTTAATTAAAAAAAGAGTACATAGAATAACCATTACATAAAAACTTGCGAGAAAACTCAATACCTAAAGCTTAAATTAAAGCAAAACAAAACAAACAATAATGTAAACTATGTTCTAAAATTCAAGGTGGAATATTAACTTCAGCATTACTGCCAACTAGTACGTACCCTGCAACAGCAACAAGACCGAATCGGAAGGTTTTTGGAATTCGATGCAATCTGTAATATTTTGATCTGCAAGCTTTGCTAATCTATCCGCCACCCTATTGCCTTGTCGAAACACATGTTGAAATTGCACTATCCAATCCTTCTGTAAGAGTGTAGAAATATGTTTATTTACATATTATAGTTATTCAAGAAGCAGACCAAGCTGTTACTGTTAAAGGTACTGTCAAAGACACCAATTTTTATCATACTGCAGTCTATGGCAGCAATAATGGAATTGAAAGAAAAGCATTGTGGAGTCAGCTTCAAGATTTGCAAACTAATGTTGATGATTCATCATGGCTCATAGAGGGAGACTTTAACATTATTGCACATTCTACTAAAAGCTCAGACTATGATCTCGCTGGCCCTCACACTTTGACTGAAATGGAGGATTTCCAAAATTGCTTAGAGGAAGCTAGTCTTATGGATCACCCTTACTCTGGCCTATTGTTTACTTGGTCTAATAAACAGGATGAGAACCTCCTGGCTAGGAAATTGGACAGAGTCTTGATTAATTCTCGATGGCTCCATTATTTCCCTAATTCATTTGTTGAATTCCAAGCTCAGGGTGTGTCGGACCATTGCCCTGCTTTGGTTTGGTCTCGCAAAGATACCCTTGCAAATAGGCCGAAGCCATTCAAGTTCTTTAACTATTGGACAACACTTGCTGATTTCAAACAAATTGTCCAAAATTCATGGCAAGAGTAAGCTTTAGGGAATCCTATGCAAGTCTTATTCTCAAAGATGAAACGTCCTAAGCCAAAGTTAAAGGCTCTCAATAAAGCCCACTTTGATGATATCTTAGGGAAAGTTGAATACAAGAGAAAGCAATTAGAACATAGGCAGCTGCAAAACTTATTGCATACTGAGCAGAGAAACCTAGAGGAGGAGCACTGCTTGTTATCTAAGTTGACTGAATTAGAGGCTGCAGAATGTTCTTTTTATAATCAGAAGGCCAAGTTACAGTGGATACAAGAAGGTGACATGAGTACCAAGTTCTTCCATTCAATGTTACAAAGAGGAAGCAAAGCACTATTTGAATGCTCGTAGATCAGAACAGTAGTAGATTAGATGATTTTGATACAATGACCGCAGAAATAATTCAATTTTACACTAAGCTCATTCGCACTCCAGACACTGAGGTCACTGGTTGCAATTTGAGCCAAATTCAGGAGCTCTTAAATTATACTCTACCGAGTGATTCTTCTTCTGCACTGACTATGGACATATCTGAGATTGAGATCAAAGAGGCACTTTTTAGACAAGGAAATAAGAAGAGCCCTGGTTCAGATGGATATACCGTTTGATTCTTCAAATGCACTTGGGATATTGTGAAAACAATTTTTTTGGCAGCAGGAAAATATTTTTTCGAGACATCCTCCATGCTACCAGCTTTTAATGCTACAACAATTGTTCTTATACTGAAGTCTCCTAATGCATGCATGGCCAAGGACTACAAGTCTATTTCCTACTGCTCTATAATCTACAAAACTATAACGAGGATCTAAGTTTCTCAGCTTGCATCTTATTTCCCGGGAATGATTGATCCGAGTCAGTCAACATTTATAAAAGGGAGAAGCATAGTGGACAGTACATGCTTGTGTAAGAAATAATCAAAGGCTATGCAAGGAAAGATTTATCTCCAAGATATGCTAAAAAGATCGACTTACAGAAGGCTTTTGAATCAATCAGTTGGGATTTTATCCTAAAAGTTCTCGAAGCAATGGGGATTCCAGAAGCCTTTCAGGGTTGGATCAAAGCCTGCATCACTGATTCGAGATTCTCAATATCCTTCAATAGAAGTATGGTAGGGTATTTCAAAGGGGCAAGAGGGGTGAGGCAAGGCGACCCCTTGTCACCTTATCTCTTTGTGTTGGCTATGAATGTACTATTTACCTTACTGAAGCTTTCTGTAGCTAATGGTGTCTTCAAATATCACCCCAAGTGCAAGAGGATATCACTTACTCATCTAGCATTTGCTGATTACCTTCTCATATTCTCTCATGGCTCAACAGATTCGAATATGGATATTTTAAGTACTCTTGAGCAATTTTATGAATTGTCGGGGCTGGAGCTCAATGCTGAGAAAATAAAATTTTATGCAAGTGGGATGAGCTCTGATCAGATAGAGGAAGTTCAAGATATTACTGGCTTCAAACTGGGCCACTTGCCAGTGCATTACCATGGGGTTCCATTGGTGACGAGGAAGCTCAGTGAAAAAGACTATGATGTACTCTTGGGGAAAATCAAATAAAAAATCCACCTTTGGTCGAACAAAAAGCTCAGTTATAGTGGACGTTTATAGTTGATCAAAGTTGTTCTTTTTAGCATTTTGAACTACTAGAGTAGACAGTTAGTGCTGCCCAAATCAGTTATTACAAGGATAGAGGAAATCTGTACACGATTCTTCTGGAAAAGAAATGGCATATCTACAAGAGGTGTACAATTAAGTTGGCAGCAGATTAACACTCTTAAATCAGAGTGGGAATGAGACTTAAAAATCTGCAAACTTGGAGCAAAACTTGCCTCTTACCCCTCCTGAAAAAATATTAGCTCGAGAGGGTTCTTTATGGTTGGCCTAGCTGTAGGAGTATGTATTCAAAAGATAGAGGTTTTGGCAAGTTGAGAGCATGAATCATTTAAGCTGGATAGTGAAGAAATTGTTAAAACTGAGATCTGAGGCTGTTGACTTGTATAGTTCTATGACAGATTGGTGCGAAGTGACAAATTCTTGGATATGGGAACGCGAGAAGGCAGGCCAAAGGTGCAATGGAAAAAATTAGTATGGTTCCCTCTCTACATCCCCAAACACTCCATAATAGCTTGGATGGCTATACTGGTCCGTTTGCCCACAACTGTAGCTTGCTTGGTTCGGTCTTGCGAATTCGAGCAATTGGATGTCGAATCGACGCCCGATTGGGGTGTAGCTTTCACCATGACTAGCACGAACACCTTATGACTTAAATATTTATTTAGATAAGATAAAAGAAAAAATAGACATTTTCTAATGTAATTCTTCTGAGTTTGTCTCGGCAAGCCCTAATGTAGCTCACTCAATTCGGTCTTGCAACTTGACCAGGTCAAGGGGGTTACATTTGGTTGTATTAGATCCAGTTTATGATTGTTGGGAGGTGGGTTATGGTTGTTTGATTGATTGATTTTATATGAGTATGTTGTTTGACATACACGGTGTTTGAAATTATAAGATTATGTTCAAAATATGGTATGTTTGGATGATTAACTTGGGGACATATTGCCTTATTACTACTTGAGTTAAATGATTTTGTTTTTAAACAAGAATGACTTGGATTCTTGCTGCAAGTTGGCCTAATTGTTTTATTTTATTGCATTATCATGTTTTTGAATCATATTTTCGCTTATGAGACCGAGACGAGAGACTAAAGCTCATTTGGGGAGTGTGGTAGATACACAGTATGATGAGTTACCTCTTCCTCCACCAATTTCTCCTGCTGGTGCTGGAGTCAAGGGCGGTATGCCTCAGACACCACAAGGACCTATTTTTGAGGATATAACACCATTAATCTAAGCAATGACGAGAGCTTTCTAGGAGGCCATGGCTGGAGTGAAAGTACCTACACCGACGTCTGCAGTTGTTAATACCGAATTACCTTTGGAGCGTCTACGTAGCTTGAGTGGTATCAAGTTCAGAGATTTGGCTCCTGAAGTAGCCGAAGAATGGTTTGTTAGTACGAAAAGGAACTTTGGCCAAATAGAATGTACAGATGTATGCAAGTCGCATTGTGACGTTGCTTCAGGGTGATGCTTACAGTTGGTGAACAACTACGATCGTGGGCATGGAACCTGCTAATGTGACATGGGAATTCTTTTTTATTGCCTTCCGTTAGAAGTGTTTATGATCTCGATATTAGGATGAGAAGAAGAGGGTGTTCATGGACTTAGAATAAGTGAATATGTTTGTTTCTGAGTATGAGATCCAGTTTGTCTGGTTGAGCCAGTATGCTCCTGAACTGGTTCCTGATGAGCGACAACGATATGACTAGTTCCATTATGGGTTGGTCAAGGAGGTGAAGACATACATGCTGGCTACGTATTATATAGAGTTTGATGTCCTGTTTTCTCAAGTCAAGGACATATAATAGAATTTAGGGTTGTCTGCTCGTTCTGAGAGTTCTTCTACGGGTAAGAGGAGTGTTGAGTTAGATGTTGAGAGAGACCAATATAAGAGGCATAGAGATTGAATGTAACGTTTGGATTAAAGACGTGGAGGAAATGGTACTGGACGTGGATATCAGGGTCAGAATACTTATGCAGGAGTTTATGAGTGTAGGAGATATAGTAGAAAGCATTCAGGGAGGTGCTAGGGGTACTCTCGACACTTGTTGGAGTTTTAGATCATGGGATCATATCAGGAGAGACCATTTGTAGTTATCCAGAGAGGGCTAGGCTCCTGCACCTACAGCTGTGGCACAAAGAGGTCATGAGCACCCCCGTGGACATTTTTAGCAAAGAGATGATGGACAGAGACTGATGGCTCATATCGTAATAGTTCAGCCAGAGGGTGGTGGACTAGCAAGGGTGTTTGCACACCGTGCAGGGAGGAATAATACCAACGTGATTGCAGGTACATTTACCTTATAGTCTATATCTTTGTTATCTTTAATTAATTTCGGTTCTACGCATTCCTACATTCTGCAAGAGCATGCTTGCTTGCTTGATTTACCCGTAGAGGTGTTAGATGTTGTTATGCGGGTAACCAATTCCTTTGGGGAGACAGTCATAGCTAGGAGGTTGTATAGGGTTTTCCCTTAGAGGTTTAAGGGCGTGTTTACGGCCAACCATATAGAGTTGTTACTTTATAGTTTCAACGTGATTTTGGGAATGGATTAGTTGTCTCAACATAGGGCCATAGTTGATGTTGAAACCAAGTGAGTTTCGCTGAAACTTGCAGAGGATTACAAAGTGGTGGTTGTGGGCGAGAATGTCAAGTTCTTGGCAAATATGGTTTTAGCTTTGGAAGCGCAGAAGTTGCTGGAATGTAGGGGCCAACCATACCTAGACTATATTATGAACCCTAATATGAAAGAAGTACGTGCTAAGGTATTCGCACAGGTTATGATTTTCTAGGAGTATTTTCGGAAGAGTTGCCTGGGTTACCGCCGGATAGAGAAGTGGAGTTTTGCATTGAGACGTACGTGGATACGACTCCAGTTTCGATTGCACCGTATCGTATGGCACCGAAAGAGTTGAAGGAGTTAAAGATACAGTTACAAAAGTTTTTGGATCTTGGTTTCATTTGGCCAAGTATGTCACCATAGAGAGCACCAATGTTGTTTGTGAAAAAGAAAGATGGCACGATGAGAATGTACATTGATTATCGGCAACTGAACAAGTTGATGATTAAGAACAAGTATCTTTTGCCAAGGATTGATGATTTATTTGATCAGTTTTGGGGTGCTACGGTGTTTTCCAAGATTGATCTGAGGTCTGGGTATTATCAGTTGAAGGTGAAGGATAAAGACGTGCCGAAGATAGCTTTTCGTACGCATTATGGGCATTATGAGTTCTTAGTGATGCCATTTGGATTGACCAATACACAGGTAGAATTCATGGATATGATGAATCAGGTGTTCCATGAGTTCTTGGATCAATTTGTGGTAGTGTTCATCGATGACATTCTTGTGTACTCTCTTACCGAGGAAGATCACGATCGACATCTACGGATTGTGTTGCAAGTTTTGTTGGACAACAAGCTTTATGCCAAGCTGAGTAAGTGTGAGTTTTGAATCAAATACGTGGTTTTCCTTGGTCATGTTGTTTCGGCCGAGGATATTCATATGGATCCGTATAAAATTGAAGTTGTTGTGAATTGGAAGCAATCGAAGTTGGTATCAGAAGTTCGTAGTTTCCTGGGGTTGGCAGGATATTATCAACGCTTTGTGGATGGGTTCTCGAGAAGTGTTGCTCCTTTAACGAAGTTGTTGCAAAATGATGTAAGCTTTGAGTGGATGGAAAGTAGACAACAAGCTTTTGATAAGCTGAATAAAGATTTGACGCAAGCTCCAATCTTGATTCAACCTGAGTCAGGCAAAGAGTTCGTTGTGTATAGCGAATCATCCTATCTGGGTTTGGGGTATGTGTTGATGCAAGAAAGAAGGGTTGTAGCTTATGCATCTAGATAGTGGAAGGTGCACGAGCGCAACTATCATACGCACGATATGAGTTGGCTGCGGTGGTGTTTGCGTTGAAGATTTGGCTACATTATCTTTACTGTGAGAAGTGTATTATATACACGGATCACAAGAGTTTGAAATATTTGATGTCACAAAAGGAGTTGAATCTTAGGCAACGAAGATGGTTGGAATTGCTTAAAGATTATGGTTTGGCAATCGAGTATCATCCAGGTATGGCTAATGTTGTAGCCGATGCCTTGAGTAGAAAGATTGTGGTTGAGTTGAGGGCGATGTTTGCTCGGTTGAGTGTGGCGTGAGATGGTGGGTTATTGGCTGAGTTGCAAGTGAAGCCATCGTTGTTGCAGTTTGTAACATCCCTCTCCCGTATTTATCACCAAATACGAGCCAGTGATGTTATTAACAAATTTTTAAACCCTATTATTTCTTTT
This sequence comes from Hibiscus mutabilis, assembly GCA_019671005.1. Lineage (NCBI taxonomy): Eukaryota > Viridiplantae > Streptophyta > Magnoliopsida > Malvales > Malvaceae > Hibiscus > Hibiscus mutabilis. The sequence continues at coordinate 8,452,780 of CM033755.1, read as the reverse complement.
CCTTTATTAACTGAAAACCTACGCTACCTTACTAAAAAAATTTATAGAAATTTTTATAGACATCGAAAATTTATTCCGAAATTTTATAATTAAACTATATTAATTAGGATTTCTAACCATATAAATTATTAGCCTAAATTCATTATACAAAAATTCAAATAAATTCTTAAATTCACGTCACAACCCCAAAATATTAAAATTCTGCTGCCATGTTTTCTGACCTTCATTCGAATAAAAATTCATATCTTTTTACATACAACTCTAAATCAGTCACCGTTAATTTTGTGAGAAACTGGACAAAAGTTTTAGTTCATGCATATAAGATTCACTGTCTAATTCCAATTGTGGAATTTATGCTGCTTTTTCAAACACTCTGCTTTTGCATACATTTCTGGGCAGATTTTTAAACTTTCTATCTTAGAATCCATATTTACTAAAAACTTAGTCCATTATCATTTATAATCATAATAGGACTTACTAGGTTCATCATCCATATTCAACAACTATTAACCAACCATATTTAGTGATACGTTATTACAACCCCACTAATTATACATGCCATCTAGTACATTTCCAAAAGAAAGGATGGATGTCATTACATTACTATGAGTATGGAGATATACCTCCCAAAATATGAAAGTGATGCTCGACTACTCTTCACTCGAAGCTCCTTTAAAACCTATGCATGAGTCATCATACGCTAAGCATATACTTAGTGAGGCAACAACATTTAATTCAAATGCAATTTAACATAGGTATCAATATATTATAGTAACAATGCATATGATCACCTCCCATTTTATGCATTTTAACATATATGACATGATATATGTATAGTAACATATTACATGGTAATAACCTTGATTCTTACCAATACCGTTGCCATATTCATCATCGAGCTTTCAAGCCTTTTTAACCTGTTTTTCAATTCATTTAGCCCAAGTATTGAATTAAGGAAATTTTTGGTACGTGAGTCATCCCCCTATACTTACTTGAGTATAGTATATTATATGCACTTTAATGGAAGTGCTTAACACCGAAGTGTTTCTGTATACTTACCGGAGTATACAATTATTAATTATTTTGCACTTTACCTGAAGTGCTTATAATAAATTGCACTCTACCGAGAGTGCTAAAATGTTTTTACAACTGTTTATGACTCTATGGATATCTAACTATACTTTTAATTTCATATCTCATACTTTGGGCTTTATATCAATCATAATCTCATACATGGAAACATATATACATATTAAGCAATTCATACGTAAAATAACATTCCATGAATAAGTAGTGATCCATGCATGTATTCTCAATTCTGGACATATTTTTAACATGTCAATTATATAATGAATACATAAAAATCATCCTATGCATGCATTGCACTCACCTTGACACTTTCAAAGGTATAATTTATACTAGCCTCACTAAGCTCGATTGCACTTTCTATCTTCTTTCTTCACTCGTTTATACTCGAACTCGATTGTTATATGTTTGTACATTAAATACATGACACAAGCAACCTTAAGTACATGTCCAAACTTTACTAATACATGTACATACCAATATGGAAAAATTAATAATTTCATCCAAATACTTCGTTGTAACTACAATGCTTCCAATACTTTAATCTTATCTCAAATTACACATTACAACCAATAGTTTGATAATTTCCCTTTAAACTCTAAATTCTCTCTCTTAGGGTTTATAATCGAAAACTTGGAAACTTTCACATTTCATCTAATAATCCAAAAATTTTAATACTAAAATAATCCATGTATCATAGCAACCAATATAACCATGCTTCTTGAATATTTCCAAATTTCTCACTTATTTCACCCAATTTACAAAATTCACAAAATAGTCCTAAAATGATGTTTTCTTCAATCCAACCACATAATTCAAATTTGAAAACATCATTCTACTAATTTCCATCATCGAATAATTTTTTGCAAAATTTCCCCTAATTTTTCCACTTATAGCCGAAATGGTCCCTATAGTTTACCAAGAAGTTTTCATCATTTCAAGCATCTAAACAACACTACAACACCATTTCCAACTTGATTAAGCTTTAAAACATGAAATATTAACATGTTCTTCAACCACCCTAATCATCAAACTCAACTTAGAACCATGGAAACCAAGCAAAACTTATGTCAAAAGATAGAGAATTAAAAGGAGATCAGTTTCTTGTTTCATAACTCTAGCCAAAATCAAGCAAATCAAGCTAAAAATTGAATTGAAAGATTTTTTTACCTAAACCCCTTTAGGTTCGGCACTTTGAGAGAAAAGATGAACAAAGTTTCCAAATTTTTCTTCTTTCTTTGATTAATGCCAAATGGCAATTAAATCTTTAATTTAAAATAAAAATCTTTCCTCATCGTAAAATGACCATTTCACCCTTGGGTTATGACCAATTATAAATCCACACCTATACTTAACCTTATCAACAAATCAATTATAATTTAAAAGTATAGGTAAAATGACCATTTTGCCATTAATGAATCTTTATATTCTCCAAAATGCCATTCCATCACCTATACAAAATATTGAACCGAATCGAATCTAAATTGATTTAAAAATGATTCAGAACTTCAATGCTATGCTCTTTGGGTCTTTTTAAGACTTCCTTTAAATTTTCATAAAATTTCGAGCTTATACGATTACCCGAATTACACTTAAACTTTAACCGTAATTTCCCAATAATAGAAACATCAGATCAAACCATAGATTTTATATTTGATCCACACCCTTAGATGATCTATCTATTTATGGAATAAAAATAATTATTGGGAAAATTACCATGTTGGTCTTTGAACTTTTCTCAACTTTTCACTTTTGTCACCAAACTTTAAAATTTACATTTTAGGCACTGAACTAAAACCACTAACTTTTGGTTCTTTACGTTTTGGTCACTATTCCAATAATGGGATATTACACAGTTGGTAAAGGAGAAGCAACCTTATGATGATTCTTTGGTACCGCATGTTAAGGATATTATGGATGGCAATCAGACAGATTTTTGCTTTAGTGAGGAAGGTGTTTTGTGTTTCAAAAGTCGAGTGGTGGTGCTGAAAGATGAATAGTTAAGGCACACTATCTTGACTAAGGCATATTCGAGTCCTTTTGTTATGCATCCGGGGAGTCCGAAGATGTATCAGGACTTGAAGAAAGAATATTTCTATGTTAGTTTAAAAAAATGTTGCGGATTTTGTTGCTCGTTGTATGGTTTGTCAACGTGTTAGGGCTGAGCATCAGTTTCCTTCGAGGTTGTTGCAACCGTTAAGGATTTCAGAATGGAAGTGGGAGAGAATTACCATGGATTTTATGTCCGGTTTGCCTTTGACACCTACAAAGAAGAATTTTGTGTGGGTAATTATGGATAATTTTACGAAGTGTGCACATTTTCTGGCTGTACATATGACATATACTTTGGACAAATTGGTAGAGTTGTATATTGCGAAGATTGTGAGGTTTCACGAGGTGACAAAGTATATTGTATCATATAGAGATCCACGCTTTACAACGAGGTTTTGGGAGTGTTTGTATAGAGCTTTGGGTACACGGTTGAACTTTAGTATTTTGTATCATCCTAAAACAGATGGTCAGTCTGAACGTGTTATCCAAGTGTTGGAGGATATGTTGCAGTGTTACATCTTTTAAGGATCATGGGAGAATCAGTTACCTTTGTTAGAGTTTGCCTATAACAACAGTTATCAAGCTAGTATCTAGATGGCATTGTACGAGGCTTTGTATGGTAGAAGGTGTCATACGCCACTTTGTTGGGCGGAGGCAGGAGAAAAGTATATTTCTTTGCCGGATGTGTTGAAGGATACCAATGAAAAGGTGAGGCTTATAAGTGATCGGTTGAAGGCAACTTCAGATCGGAAAAAGTCATATGCTGACTTGAAGCGAAGGGATGTTGAGTATGCAGTTGGTGATCGCGAGTTCCATAAGGTTTCGCCTTGGAAGAAGGTGATGAGGTTTGGACAGAAGGGTAAGTTAAGTCCTAGGTTTATTGGGCCTTATGAGATGTTAGAGCGTGTTGGTCCAGTTGCATATAGGTTGAGGTTGCCAGCGGAGTTAGAAAAGATACATGATGTTTTCCATGTGTCAGTGCTTCGGAGGTATAGATCGGATCTTCACATGTGATGCATGTTGAAGAGATTGAGATGAATTCGGATTTAACCTATGATGAGAAGCCGGTGAGAATTCTGGATTCGAGCAGCAAAGTTCTTTGCGGAAATACCGTAGAGTTGGTAAAGGTGTTGTGGCGACATCATGGTGTTGAAGAAGCCACCTAGGAAAGCAAGGAGGACATGTTGAAGCAGTTTCCTCATCTTTTTCCGTCAGGTAAATTTTGAGGATGAAATTTCTTAAGAGGGGGAGAGTTGTAACGCCCTAAAATTGGGCCTAGATGTTAATCGGATTGGGTAGACAGTTCGAGAGAACCAGCTTAGGCAATTCGAGTTAGTTTTGAGAATTAAATCTTATAAATTTGATTTTGGCTAAAATAAAATATGGAAAATTCTAGAAAATACTTAATTAATATTTTAAGTATTTTGGTAAATTCAATTTGAAGTAATTAAATCTGATTTTGGAACATTTTGGTCTAGTGACTAAAATGAAAAGTGTTCAAAACTGTTTTTGGCGACTAAATCGTAAAAGGGTCAAAACTTAGAATCTTTAAGGAGCTATTTGACCAATCTTTTTCATCAGATTTTACCCTTAATTTAGGTTGTTTTTTAAAGTGTATTAATTGGTTATTATTAAAATAAAATAGGATTTAATAAAAGGATTTTTAGTTTTACAAAATCACTTTCTTACGGAACTACTTTTCTTCCAACTTTTTCTCTCAACTTTCCTAGTAGCCAAACTAAGATTTTTACTCCAAAACTTTCAAGAATCAATTCCTATTGATTTCCTTTTTGTTTCCTAATTGATTTCTTTAATTCCTATTGCAAAATCTATTTGGATTTCAACCAAGCTTTGCCAATTAAGGGAGAAATCATCAATTAGAGGTAATTTTCGTTTCTCTCCTCTAATTAAAGTTTCTTTAATGAAATTTCCAAGTTCTTGATCCTTTGTTATTGATTTATGTTATGGAATTATGGTTTAAACATGGATTTGATGATTAAATTGTGTTTTATGTGAAAAATTTGATATACATTGTTTTGGATCTATTGTGGATTGATTGTAATGAGTTTAGATCTATTATAAGTTGTATTTTAATGTTGAAAGAAGTGATTAATCAATAAAATCCCGAAACTATGTGAATTGCTAGTTTTCTAGGTTGTTTATAGTTAGATTTTGGTGTGATCTTGTTGCTGTAGAAGTGCTGGAGGTATGAGAACGTAATTAGGATGTTTTTGGATGTTAATTGATGTTGTTAAGATGTCAGATTCAATAGGTTTCGGCTGGGCTTTATTTAGATGAGGTTTGGTGATGATTTCAGTTGTTTTATAGAGGTGTTTGATGGTTTCTTGTGAGGCGAAGTTGTATTTGTTGGTTGTTGGAAGTTAGAGATACAGAGCTGTTTTAATCCTCTATTGTTGATTGGGTAAAATAGGGGAGTTGAATATTTTAGCTTTTGGAATAGGCGCGAAAGCTTCAGAAGCTTGATTCGCGCAACGACAAGCTAGCTTTGGATTGTTGGTGAGTGGAAACGTGTTTAACTACTATAAAAAGGTTTGAAAGAAGTTGTGGAAGTTCAGATAAAGTTTGAAACACTTATCTAAGCTCGGAAGTAAGTATTGGTTGAGCTATCTCTCAATTTCGGTTTTGCAAAATGAAATCTCATGCACATGTTTAAGGTTTTGATTACTCGCTGTATTATGCATGTTTTAGAAATGAAATAGATGCACATGATCATATATGATGATTATTGAGATGGCATATGGTTTATGAAAATATTTTTGAGAATACTAAAATGCATTTGAAATTGGATTGTTTTGATGCAAATGTAAAACAGTGAGGTAATGTTATTTTATTGAATATATTGGCAAGTGGCTGAGATTAAAATGTTATTAGATATAGTAGGCTAGCCATAGGGTTTAAAGTGCACTATAATAAGTCGCCTCATGTGCGTAGAGGTGGGTAATTGTTCTATTTTCTCCCGCTGGTGGATTTATACATCATAACCGTTGAGGTGGATAATTGTTCTGTTGCTCCAGTTCGATGATGTATGTGAAGTGGTTGTAGGAACCACTTGGGAAATCCGAGTATCCGATGTGTTTTGTAAAATGAAATGTTGCTGGTTTTGAGTCACTTGAAAGCCAATATATGAGATAATGTATCATGGGAAATGGATTATGTTTGTGTAATGTGATTTATACGTGAGATTGCTCTTTAAGCTTGTTATAGAGATTGTGGCTTATGAAGCTTAAATTGAGGTAGAGATAGAATTCATGATACATGAGTTGCAAATTGTAATACCCCAAAATTTACAAAGTTGATTAAGGATCATTTAGTACTAAGATAATAGCTTAAAAGTTATCTTAGTGACTAAAATGACAAAAAAATGCAAAAGTTAGGATTTCTTTGATTATGGGTTATGGAAAAGGAATTTCTGAGATTTAAAAGCATCATATGATAGAGGGAAAGTTAATTAGGGTACTTGCAAAGTTTGGTCGAAATTTGAGGAAAATTGGAATGGGAATTGAAGTTTAAAAATTTAGTGACCAAAATATTAAGCAGTCAAAACTTGTGTGGTAGAAGACTAAATATGAAAAGTTAAAGGACTAAAGTTATAATTTTCCAAAAGTTAGGGGTTTTCATTTCATAAATAGATAGATCACCAAGGGTGTGGATCAAATGTAGAATTCTGGTTTGAACCGACATTTTTTATTGTTGTGAAATCTCAGTCAAAGTTTAAGATAAATTCGGGTATCCAAATCGAACTGGAAAATTATGAAATTTTACTATATGATAGAAGAAGGATATAAAAAAATTATTCCCAAGTTTTGGAAATATTTTTAGTTCGATTCAGGATGAATCATATGATTTATTTTGATTAAGGAATTTATTTAGTAGCAGATAAAATTCTCGATAATTATTGGTAAATCGGACGTGCTAAAATTTTAGAGATAGTACATGGATTTTAGAAGAGTCATAAAATATTATTTTATGACTATTTGAATGTTAGTTAAAAAGATGAGGAAAAATTTAAATCGATTGAAATGATATGGAATGGCAATTTTGTGAAAAAGTTGATCGGTAAAGGGCATTTTGGTCATTTTGCTCAAAAGCGTCATGGAAGGAATTTTGAGATTTCTTTATTGATGAATAGTGGCTGATTATAATCCAACTAAGTCTAGTTGGAATGTTATAAAATGGCAAATTAGAAATATAGATCTATTTGGAGGGTATTTTTGGAAAGTGGAATTTATTGAATTAAAAATCCATTTTTATAATACAAGTGGAATAAATACATGAAAATATGAAGGAATTATCAGAAAACTATTCTCCAAAACTATGGTGAAGAGGAGAAAGAACAAGGAAATTTTCCAAACTCGATATAAGCCCCGAATCTCGGTTTTAAGTAAAATTCGAATCAAAAGGAGATTTGAGGTACTATGCAGGAAAGGATCAAGTAGAATTTAGTGAGGCATACTAATAAATGGCCTAGGTGAGTGCATTTTTATTTATTTATTATGTATGTGATATGAGTGATTGCGTTATATGTATTTATGACATGTTGATAAATAGGACAACTTGCGATGAACCGGCATTGGTATAAATTAAAATGTATGATGGCTTATTTATGCAAATAGCATGAAATATTAAAGGGCATATTGAAACAATGATTGTAGCATAATGATTTACTCAAGGTAAATCGAATTTTAGATATTTGGATATGAACTGTCCATTGACGAATTATTGATAACAATATTGAAGGATTGGATATTAAATATGAAAATATTATATTGTTATGCCCAAGTACTAGTGTGAGAGTCTTTGGTATAATTGGATATTCATAGAGTTATAGCAGCTACAATCTAGCACTACGGTGCGATCCAGACACTTCGGTGTTGATATTAGATGCTACGACGTTGCAGTTACTTCGATGATGATTAGACACTACGGTGTCGACTAGCACAAAAAGACACTACGGCGTTGCAGACACTACGTTGTCATTATGATGACTCGTATACCATAGGTTCACATGAAATTGCATGAGAATCTTTGGTATTGTTGGATATCCATAGGGTCTTAACAGCTATGTCATAGCACTACGGTGCGAGATAGACTCTTCGGGGTCGAGATAGACTCTTCGGGTTCAAGATAGACTCTTTGGAGTCGAGATAGACTCTTCAGGGTCGAGATAGACTCTAGAGAGTTGAGTTAGAATCTACGGAGTCGGTTCAAACACTATAGTGTTATATAGCACAAAATGTGCGAGTATGAGGAGCAAAGGGCGTCTTCGAGTACGTACTCATGTTAGTCGCTACGGTGATACAGACGCTACAGTGTCGTAGACACTATGGTGTCGTGATTACTCGCGTACCATGGCATCACATGATTTATACTTTGGGCTATAATACTTGAAATGCAATTATGCAGGTAGGTAAGCTAAAAAGATTAATGTACACAAGACTGGTAAAAGAGATCAAATCCTATGATTTGAATATTACATTGGTTAAATGAACTATACATGTAAGGTGGTTCTATGCATGATAAAATATTATCAACTGCAATTGGGACACACATGCCATTTTGCATAAACTGTATTGCACTGTTATATGACAAAAGGAAGACTTGATAATTTCCTTAGGCCATAAGATTTTACAGTACAGTTACATGACTTTACAAAAAAACATTGCAGTACAAATTTCTTACATGATTATTCCTGCATTACGGTTTACATGATTTTATACTTTGGGCTATACTACATGAAATGCATTTATGCAGACAGTTAAGTTAAAAAGGTTAACATATATTTGATTAATAAAATAAAGGTTTGATGTTATGATATAAACTGTAATTGGGATTCGCTTGTCATTTTCCAGGAAATGTATAACACTGTTAAATGACAGAGGAATGAATTTAATATGTTTATTTTATGTTATTTCTATACATTGAAATGCTTTACTCCAATTTATAGTTGCCTCACTAAGTGAATACTTAGCGTGTATTGTTTCACACGTAAGTTATTGGAAACTTACCGGAAGAGGAGTCAAGCATGTTAATCAAGCTGCAATCTGCCAAACATCAGTAAGACATTCTAAATTTATGATATTCTTTAGTGGGCATGTATCAATTTATTCGTTGGTTAATTTATAAGCTAGTTTTATGTCAGATGTTTTAAAAAATTTACAAGTCAGGAAATCAGCTAAATAATTTAGTAACATCTTCAATGTGTATTTAATCATCGAATATACGTTGAGGGTGTTACATTAAGTGGTATCAGAGCTATAGATTTAGCCAGTTCTGGATGCTAAACCGAGTTTGTTATAAGTTGTCAATAAATGCATGCCCCTAGAATGTCATATTACTGATGTGTTAATTGTATGACTTGAAGTTGCTCCTCATTAGTAATAGATGAGATAAGATTATAATACGAAAATTAAGAAGCTACTGGATTTCGTCAATCGATGAATCTTAGAGGTCAAGAATTGACTTACAGTGAATACAATGAAGTAAAATAGTTATTGTAATCAGCTTAAGTTTAAGTTGAGTTACCTGCATTGTAAGGAGCAGATGCAGTAATTATAAGATGTTAGTCTTTAACATCTATACATGCACTTATGTTTATAACATCATAGATTATAAGGGAATTTATTGACTACATGGAGTTTCAGCCTCGATAGTATCTAATAGAGATTCGAGGTTTACTTTAAGATTTTGGAAAGTTTGAAAGATATGAACATTGAAAAGTCAAAAGAAGTAATATTATTCCTAAGGGAATATGTTTGTGTTTGGGTGGATTAATGCCACAAAGTAGTACTTACAATAGAAGTGACCTAAAAAATTTTCTAGGAGTTAAAAGAGCTGAAAGCTCGACTGTAAGAATTGTTAGACTGGAGTTATAATTCCAGTGTACTATTGTGAGAAGCTCCAGAATTATTAGTAAAGAAGGAAGATAGTTCTTTACGACCATGTAGTGATTATTTATAAAAGGAAAATAAGAAAAAATAATGATATATTTTCTATCAGGATTATCAGTTAACCTTAACCAGAAAGACTAGATATGAGTTTGGGTATTAAAAGTGGCTTTCTTAGGTTATATTACTTCAGCTATAGGAATCCGAGTCGATCCTAAAAATATTACAGAGGTTTGCAGTTTCTTAAGACTTATTGGTTATGATCGATGGTTTGTGAAAGATTTCTTGATGATATGTTACGAGCTTGTATAATTGAGTTTGAAATCATGGAAAAGATATATACCGTTAGTAGAAATTGCTTATAGTAATAGTTTTGAAGAAAGTATACAAATGGAACCCTACGAAGCTCTCTACGGGTCAAAAGGGTAAATTATTATTAAATTAGTTCGAGTTGAAGATCATAAATTAATTAAGTCAGATTTATTACAATAAATGGAAGAAAAAGTAAAGATTATACAATATAATCTTAAAACGATTAATGATCGAAAAAAGTCTTATGTAGACTTGAAAGGAAAAGATATTCAATTCGAAGACAAATGAAGAACATGATGCCTATCTTCGCATTGTTCTTCAGACTCTTCGAGAAAAGAAGCTATATGCTAAGTTGTTAAAGTGTAAATCTTGGTTGCCGGAAGTTGCTTTTCTTAGTCATGTGGTTTTGGCCGAAGAGATAAGAGTAAATCCCAAGAAAGTACCAACTATAGTTGAATAGAAACCTTTAAAGAATGTTTTTGAGGTTCGAAGTTTCTTGGGACTTGTTGGTTAGTATCAAAAGTTTGTAAAGAATTTCTCGATGATTGACTCCCCACTGACCAAGCTATTGAGGAAAGGTATGACATTCAGTTGGACATATAAGTGCCAATAAAATTTTGAGACAGTAAAGAAGATATTAATCGAAGCCCTGATATTAGTACAACCAGAATCAGGCAAAAATTATGTAGTTTATAACGATGCTTCTCATAAAGGTTTGGGAAGTGTACTTAAGTAAGAAAGAAAAGTAATGGCTTATGCTTCGGGACAATTTAAGATGCATGAGAGGAAATTATCCTACTCATGATTTGGAGCTGGCAATAGTTGTATTTGCTTTAAAGATATAACGTCATTATTTATATGGTGAATGATGCTATATTTACATAGATTAAAAAAGTTTAAAGTATCTGTTAACTAAAAAGAAGTTGAACCTGAGGTAAGAAGGTGGATAGTCAGTATAAGGATAAAATCTGATCGAAATAAGAATTTTGATATCGGATTTAGAAATTAAAATGCATTAGAAGGTATTGAATTTGGAACGAACAAAATTGTTAAGCGTGCTTAGGCTAGAGAAATTCAAGGATGGGTGACCTTTTGGGAAGTATCATGGAATCAAATTTTTGATCGAATAAGTAGAAGAAGGTGAAACCAAATACTTTGAAATTAGTCTGATGGATGTTTGTATTATCGAGGAAAAACCTATTTTTTTCAAACGATGAAGAATTAAAGAAACAACTTATCTTTGAAGTACACTATAGTCCTTTGATTGTACATCCAGGTGGAAACCAGATGTATCAAGATTTAAAGAATAAATCTTGATAGCCAAGCATGAAAAGAGTTATAACTGAGTTTGTTTCTAAATATCTAACATGCCAACAAGTAAAAGCAGAACTTCAGGTACCTTTTGAATTGTCGTGACTGATTTTAATTTCGCAGTGGAAATGAGAACGAGTGATAATGGATTTTGTATTAGAACTATCTCTGACATCGAATAAGAAGGATTCAATCTGGTTGATTGTTGATAGAATGACTAAGTTAGCACACTTTATCCATGTTCGAACATATTACCCTAGGAATAAGTATGCTGACTTGTATATTAAGGAAATAAGTCAATTTAGCTTGTTAAAGTTCTTTGGCGAAATCATAAAATTGAGAAAATGACTTGGGAAAGAAAAGGAGATGTGAGAAAGCAGCGTCCTCACCTTTTTGAACCAGGTACGTGTTAAAAATTCGAGGATGAATTTTCTTAAGGGGGAGAGAATTATAATACTCCAAATTTTACTAAGTTGATTAATGATTATTTAGTACTAAGATAATAGATTAAAAGTTATCTTAGTGACTAAAATGACAAAAATGCAAAAGTTAGGATTTCTTCGATTATGGGTTATAGAAAAGGAATTTCCGAGATTTAAAAGCATCAGATGATAGAGGGCAAGCTAATTAGGGTACTTGCAAAGTTTGGCGAAATTCGAGGAAAATTGGAATGGGAATTGAAGTTTAAAAATTTAGTGACCAAAATGTTAAGCAGTCAAAACTTGTGTGGTACAAGACTAAATATGAAAAGTTGAAGGACTAAAGTTGTAATTTCCCAAAAGTTAGGGGTTTTCATTTCATAAATAGATAGATCACCTAAGGGTGTGGATTAAATGTGGAATTTTGGTTTAAACCGAAATTTTTTATTGTTAGGAAATCTCAGTCAAAGTTTAAGTGGAATTCGGGTATCCGGATCAAACTGGAAAATTATGAAATTTTACTATATGATAAATAAGGATACTATAAAATTATTCCAAAGTTTTGGAAATATTTTTAGTTCAATTCAGGATGAATCCTATGATTTATTTTGATTAAGGAATTTATTTAGTTGCCGATAAAATTCTCGATAATTATTGGTAAATCGGATCGAGCTAAAATTTCAGAGATAGTTCCATGGATCTTAGAAGAGTCATAAAAATATTATTTTATGACTATTTGAATGTTAAAAAGATCAGGAAAAATTTAAATCGATTGAAATGATATGGAATGGTAATTTTGTGAATAAGTTGATCGGTAAAGGGCATTTTGGTCATTTTTTCTCAAAAGAGACATAGAAAGAATTTTGAGATTTCTTTTATTGATGAATAGTAGTTGATTAGAATCCAACGAAGTCTTAGAATGTTACAAAATGGAAAATTAAAAATATAGATCTAGTTGGAGGGTATTTTGGAAAGTAGAATTTATTGAATTAAAAATTCATTTTTTATAATACAAGTTGCATAAATACATGAAAATATGAAGGAATTATCAGAAAACTACTCTCCAAAACCGTGGTGAAGATGAGAAAGAATAAGGAAATTTTCCAAGCTCGATTTAAGCCCCAAATCTTGGTTTTAAGTTAAATCCGAATCAAAAGAAGATTTGAGGTACTATAAAGGAAAGGATCGAGTAAAATTTAGTGAGGCATGCTAATAAATGGCCCAGGTGAGTGCATTTTTATTTATTTATTATATATGTGATATGAGTGATTGCATTATATGTATTTATGACATGTTGATAAAAAGGACAACTTGCGATGAACCAGCATTAGTATAAATAAAAATGTATGTTGGCTTATTTATGCAAATAGCATGAAATATTAAAGGGCATATTGATACAATGATTGTAGCATAATGATTTACTCAAGGTAAATCAAATTTTGGATATTTGGATATGAACTGTCCATTAACGAATTATGGATAACAGTATTGAAAGATTGGATATTAAATATGAAAAAATTATATTGTTATGCCCAAGTACTAGTGCGAGAGTCTTTGGTATAATTGGATATCCATAGAGTTATAGAAGCTGCATTCCAGCACTACAGTGCGATCCAAACACTTCAGTGTTGATATCAGACGCTACGACGTTGTAGTCACTTTGGTGATGATTAGACACTACGGTGTCGACTGGCACAAAAAGATGCTATAATGAGGAGCAAAGAGCATCCTCGAGTACGTACTCACCATCAGACACTACGGTATTGCAGACACTACTGTGTCGTTATGATAACTCGTATACTATAGGTTCACATGAAATTGCATGAGAATCTTTGGTATAGTTAGATATCCATAGGGTCTTAGCAGTCGCGTCGTGGCACTACGGTGCGAGATAGACTCTTTATGGTCCAAATAGACTCTTCGGGTTCAAGATAGATTCTTCGGGGTCGAGATAGACTGTACGAAGTTGAGTTAGAATCTACGGAGTCAGTTCAAACAATACGGTGTTACATAGCACAAAATGTGTGAGTATGAGGAGCAAAGGGCGTCCTCGAGTATGTACTCATCTCAGTTGCTACAACGATGCAGACGATACAGCGTCGTAGACACTACGGTGCCATGATGACTCGCGTACCATGGCATCACATGATTTGTACTTTGGGCTATAATACTTGAAATGCAATTATGCAGGTAGTTAAGCTAAAAAGCTTAATGTACACAAGACTGGTAAAATAGATTGAATACTATGATTTGAATATTACATTGGTTAAATGAACTATACATGTAAGATGGTTCTATGCATGATAAAATATTATCAACTGCAATTGGGACACGCTTGCCATTTTGCAGAAACTGTATTGCACTGTTATACGACAGAGGGAAGACTTGATAATTACCTTGGGCCATAAGATTTTACAGCACAGTTATATGACTTTACAAAACAAAATTATTGCAGTACAAATTTCTTACATGATTATTCCTGCATTACAGATTACATGATTTTATACTTTGGGCTATAATACATGAAATGCAATTATGCAGACCGTTAAGTTAAAAAGCTTAACGTATATATGATTAATAAAATAAAGGTTTGATGTTATGATATAAACTGTAATTGGGATTCGCTTGCCATTTTGCAGGAAATGTCTAGCACTGTTAAATGACAGGGGAATGACTTTAATAAGTTTATTTTATGTTATTTGCATACATTGAAATGCTTTACTCCAATTTATAGTTGCCTCACTAAGTGAATACTTAGCGTGTGCTGTTTCACACGTAGGTTATTGGAAACTTACCGGAAGAGGAGTCAAGCATGTTAATCAAGCTGCAATCTTCCAAACATCAGTAAGACATTCTAAATTTATGATATTCTTTAGTGGGCCTGTATCAATTTATTCGTTGGTTAATTTATAAGCTAGTTTTATGTCAGATGTTTAAAAAAATTTACAAGTCATGAAATTAGCTAAATAATTTAGTAACATCTTCAATGTGTATTTAATCATTGAATATACATTGAGGGTGTTACACAAATGGTTTAAATGTGCATACTTTGAGAGTTTATTGAAGCATGATATGATTTTTCCATGAGACATTTATATTTGGTTTGAATTAAAATGATTTTAATTGCATTGATGAGTGTTTTTGAGATTCCCTCACTAAGCTTATAGCTTACGCTCTCTTTTCTCATCAATGTAGAGAAATAAACCTTTACAGACAGCGAGTGAGCAAGGGAGGATCCAAGTGTTGAGACTTTTCAAAGTATGGTTTTATAAGTACTAGTAGTAATAAGAGGCAATGTGACCAAGTTGATTTTGGGAGATGCATTTTGGATACTCTATGTTTGTATAAGTTTGGTTTGATGTTTTGGACTTGTTTGATACCTAATGCTTGATGTTGAGGGGTTGGGAAACATTATGCATGCTTGGGTAGAAATCATGCCTATAAGGGTTTGCTTTGAATATGTCATAATGTGTTTGGCCATCTACCATGTTTCTATGTTTGAGGTTTTGATGTTAGTGAAGTAGTATGATGTTTAGATGTTGATTATAGTGTGTAAGATTGAGCCAAAATGTCATATGTTGGACCAAGAAGTCACTACAGGTATGTCCGTACTGGTACGGGTCCTTAGTGATCGGTACGCGGGGACCTATCTTGGCTCAATCTAGGCAAAATTGCCTAGGCATACCGATACGCCTAGTAACCGTATCGGTACGTATAGCTGGATAATAGGCCTGATTCTGGTATGCTGGATACTGTACCGATATGCCCTTTGGCTACTGGAATCTTGATTATCAAACATAGTATACCCGTATCGATACGCTTGAGGACCATATCAGTACGCCTTTGAAATCCTTACCCGTTGCGATAGGGTAATGACCTGTACTGGTATGCCAGTCGTTATTTCAGTTAAGATGCTTCTGAATGTTTGTATTCTTTGTAATTTGTCCTTGTTTCTTAATTGTGCAATTAAATGAGTTTGGATTGATATTTTAAGTTGAGATTTAACTTGAAGGCATGTAATATGACTAATTAAGGATCGGTAACTTTAATTTCATGGAAGTCCTCCTAACTATGGAAAATTATGGGTCAAGAGGGTTACACATCAGATCAGCCCTCTTAAATCAGAGGAGGGACTAGGACTTAAAAATTTGCAAACTTGGAGCAAAACATGCCACTTAGCCTACTTGAAAAAAAATATTAGCTAGAGAGGGTTCTTTATGGGTGGCCTGGCTGTAGGAGTATGTATTCAAAAGAGAGGTTTTGTCAAGTTGAGAGCAAGAATCATTTCAACTAGATAGTGAAGAAATTGTTAAAATTGATACTTGAGGTTGCTGACTTGTATAGTTCTGTGACAGATTGGTCTGAAGTGACAAATTCTTGGATATGGGATAAAATGCGGGAAGGCAGATCAAAGGTGCAATGGCACAAATTAATCTGGTTCCCTCTCTACATCCCCAAACACTCCATAATAGCTTGGATGACTATTTTCCCATAAAGAATCGATTATTCCGCATGGAGATTATAATGGATGTTGGTTGCATACTATGTGACAATGGCCGAGAATCGAGAAGTCATTTATTTTTTGGATCTTTTTTTTATTTTTGTGTTTGGAGTAAGATCTTGCAAGGCTGCAGGTTTTACAACCAGGTTGTAGGTGTAAACCACTTGACCTGGCCTAGACGCCAGACCAAACTGAGAGAGCTACATTACGTTTACCGAGACAAACCCAAAAAAATTACTTTAAAAATGGTCCATTTTTATTTTATCTTATATAAATGCATAATTAAGTATTAGGGTGATCATGCTAGCAGCAGTGAAATTTAGAATTAAATCGAGCATCGATTTAACATCCAATTGAAAGATAATGTAATTTAGGGACCAAATTGCAATTTCAAAATATTATGAGGACTTCCTTAAATCCAAAGTTACCAAACCTTAATTAGTCAAGTTTCATGCACACTGGTCAAATTTCAACTTAAAATAATCATCCAAACTCATTTAATTGCATGAACAAGAAATAGGGACTAAGCTGCAAATATTCAAACTTCAGAAAGCATTTTACCAGAATTAACTAACTGCGTATCGGTACACCTACATCCGTATCGATACAATTTTAATTTACAAAGGGTATTAGTACGGTCTTCAAGCGTACCGATACGATTATTCGATATCAAAACCAGGGAATTCCAATGACTAAAGGGCGTATCAATACGGTTACCCATGTACCAACCAGTGTTAATTTCAGCTACGCGTTTCGATACGGCTACAAGGCATACCGATATGCATGTACAATTTTGCAAAGATTCGAGCCGAGAAAGACCTCGTGTACCAATTTCTGAGGACTTGTAACGGTACAGACTGGCCTGTAATGACCTCTTGGTTGAACATATGACACTTTGGCTCAATCTAACATGCCTCAAACATTATCCAAACATCATATAACAAGTCTAGCAACATTTCCACAATAAAATAGACATGGTAGAGGATCATTCACATCATAGCAAGACCAAACAAAGATCTTATAGGCAAGATCTCTACCCAAGCATGCAAATCACATCCCAACCCCTTATAGCAAGATATAAAACACCTTACAAGTCCAAAACATCAAATGAAACTTGTCCAAACCAGGGAGTAACCAAAACAACCATCCCAATTACAACTTGGTCACGTTACCTCTTATGACTACATAGTATTTATAAAACCATACTTGAAATTGCTTCGCCCTTGGATTACCTCTTGCTTGATCGCTGTCCAAAATTGCTTACTTCTCTGCATTGATGAGAAAGGAGAGCGTAAGCTTACAAACTTAGTAGGGAATCTTAAAAACACTCATCAATGCATTTAAAACTATATTATTTCAAAATAAGTATTAAAGCTCATGCCAAAACATCTCATGCTTCTATAATCTTTACAAATATGCACTTTAAACAATTGCAACACATGTATTATGGATTTCTAGTACAAACCTCAATTTAAGCTGTCTCATGCTAAAACCTCAAAAATAGTAAGCTTAAAGAGAATCTCATGTATAAACCATATTATACAAAACATAATCCATTTCTCATGATACATTATATCATATATTGGCATTCAAGTGACTCAAAAACCATTTCAATCTACTTATAAAAACACATCGGAAACATGGATTTTCCAAGTGCTTCCTTCGACCACTTTACATACATCCTCGAACCGGAGCAACCCTCAATGGTTATGATGTATAAATCCACTAGCGGGAGAATTGGCACACTCTTGACCCCTCGACCGCTGCGGTTCTTATGGTGGAGCATGGCACACTCTTGACCCCTCGACACACATGAGGCGACTTATTATAGTGCACTTTAAACCCTATGGCTATCCAACTATATCAGATAACTTTTAATCTCAGCCACTTGCCAATATATTCTATAAAACCACATTACCTCACAGTTTTACATATGCATCAAATCAAACCAATTTCCAATACATCGAATCTTGTATTCTAGTATTCTCAAAACTCTTTTCATAAACCATTTTCCATACTCAATAATCAACATATATGATCATTTGCAACATCTTTCATTTTTAAAACATGCAATCAAACCATAAACATGTGCATGAGATTATATTTTGCAAAACCAAAAACGAGAGCAAGATCAACCAATATTTACTTTCGAGTTTAGATAACTGTTTCAAACTTAATCTAAACTCCCAAAAATCATCTTCAAACCTTTTAAAAGCAGCATACCACGTTTTCACTCACCGACAACACAACGCTCCACTAGCCTATGTGAAAACAAGCTTTCGAAGGCTTCGAAACCTCCCCAAAGGATGAAGGATTCGTTTACCCACATAAAAATAGAGGATTAATGCATTTCCATGCATCTCTAAACACAACAACATATCTCCTCAACTTCGCCTCACTAAAAACCATCAATCACTTCCTTAAAACATCTAAAAACATCACCAAACTCAACCTAAACAAAGCCCAGCCAAAGTCTAACTATTTTAACATCTTAACATCATTAATTAACATCCAAAAACAACAATATAACAACCTTATACCTCTAGCAACCTTACAACACCAAGACCGCCTCAAAATCTAACTATTCACAACCTAGAAAATTAGCAATTCACTTAGTTTCGGGATTCCTATTATTAATCTCTTCTCATAACATTAAAATGCATCTTATAAATGATCTAAATCAATTAGAATCAACACAAATCAGATCCATATCAAGATTCATCAAGTTTCTCATCAAAACTCAATTAAAACATTATAATCATGATTTAATCATAAAACAAACATAACAAAAATCAGTTGTAAAAGATCAATAACTTGGGAATTTCAATAAAGAACCTTTAATTAGAGGAGAGAAACGAAATCACTTTTAATTGCTGACTTCTCCCTTAATTGGCAAGATTAGAATGAAATCCCGAAGAAAACAAATATGATTTGGTGTAGAAATTAAAGGAATAAATTAGGAAATCAAAATAAAATCTAAAAGGATTGTTTCCTGAGAATTTTGGAGTAAAATTGATAGTTTGTCTGCTGAGAAAGTTGAGAGAAAAGTTGAGAGTAAAAGTAGTTACGTAAGAAAATGAAATTGGTTATTAAAATTGTTTTAATCAAATCTCTTTTATTTTATTTAATACCCTTTTAAAAACCATTTAAAATAGCCTAAATTAAGGAAAAATCTAATTAAAAACTTTGGTAAATTAGCTCCTTAAAGATTATAAGTTTTGATATGATTTAGTCACCAAAACAGTTTTGAAAACTTTACATTTTAGTCACCAGACCAAAATGTCCCAAAATCTGATTTTATTTCTTCAAATTGAGTTTTCCAAGATCCTTATAATATTAATTAAACATTTTCTAATATTTTTAAATATTTTATTTTAACCAAAAACTAGTTATTGAGAATTAATTCTCGAAACTAGCTCGAATTGCCTAATTTGGTTCCCCTAAACTGTCTAATCAATCTAGCTAACATCTAGGTTCCAAATTCGGGGCGTTACAACTCTCCCTCTCTTAAGAAATTTCTTCCTTGAAATTTACCTGACGAAAAAAGGTAAGGGAACTACTTCATGTCCTCCTTACTTTTCCATGCGGCTTCCTCTACACCACGATGTCACCACAACACCTTTACCAACTCAATGGTCGTTCCATAAAGAACCTTGCTGCTTGAATCCAAAATTTTTACCGGCTCCTTATCGTAGGTCAAATTTGGATTCAATTCAATCTCTTCAACAGGCATCACATGCGATGGGTCTGATCTATACCTCTGAAGCATCGATACGTGGAAAACATTATGTATCTTCTCTAAATTCGCAGGAAACCTCAACCTATAAGCAGCTGGACCAACACGCTCCATCACCTCATAAGGCCCAATGAACCTTGGACTCAACTTGCCTTTTCGTCCAAACCTCATTACTTTCTTCCAAGGTAAAACCTTAAGAAACACTCTATCTCCAACCGTAAACTCAATCTCCTGGCGCTTTAAGTTAGCATATGAATTTTGCTGATTTGAAGCCTCCTTCAACCTATCACTAATAAGCTTCACCTTCTCATTAGTTTCCTTCAGCACATCGGGCAAAGAAACATACTTCTCACCTGTCTTTTCCCAACAAAGTGGCATGCGACACCTCTTATCATACAAAGCTTCATACGGAGCCATTTGAATACTAGCCTCATAGCTATTGTTATAGGAAAACTCCACCAACGGTAGTTGCTTCTCCCATGTTCCTTGAAAATCAATGATACAACACCTCAACATATCTTCCAACACTTGGATAATGCATTTCGACTGACCATCCATTTGAGGATGATATGAAGTACTGAAATTCAACCACATACCCAAAACCCTATGAAAACACTCCCAAAATCTCGCTGTAAAGCAGATCTATATCCAGTACTATAGGCTCAGGCACCCCAGGAAACCTCACAGTCTCAGCAACATACAACTCTGCCAACTTATCAAAAGTATACGTCGTATGCACAACCAGAAAATGTGCACACTTCGTAAACCTATCCGTAATCATCCATACAAAATTCTTTTTTGATGGCGTCAAAGGCAAACTGGTTACAAAATCCATGGTAATTATCTCTCACTTCCATTTCAAAATCCTCAATGGTTGCAACAACCCAGAAGAAAACTAATGCCCAGTCTTAACATGCTGACATACCATACAATGAGCAACAAAATCCGCTATATTCTTCTTCAAACTAACCTAAAAATATTCCTTTTTTTAAATCTTGATACATCTATGCACTTCCCAGATGCATAGCAAAAGGACTCGAATGTGCTTCAGTCAAGATAGTGTATCTTAATTCCTTATCCTTCGGCACAACCACTCGACTCTTGAAACACAAAATACCCTCATCATTAAAACAAAAATCTGTCTGATTTCCATCCATACTATCCTTAACATGCGATGCTAACGAATCATTGTACGATTATTTCTCCTTGATCAACTATAACACTGATGGCTTTACTTACAACTCAGCCAACAAACTACCATCTTGCATCACACTCAACCGAGCAAACATTGCCCTCATCTCTACTATAACCTTCCTACTCAAGGCGTTGACTAAAACATTAACCTTACCCGAATAATACTCAATCGTCAAATCAGAATCCTTGAGCAACTCTAACCATCTCTGTTGCCTAAGATTCAACTCCTTTTGCGAGATTAGATACTTCAAACTCTTGTGATCTATATACACAGTACACTTCTCACCATAAAGCTTGTGTTAAAGCTTCCTCGGTTTAGATACATAAGCCACAACTTTACCCCCTTAAATCAACACATACCCAAAACCAACATACGATGCATCGCTATACACTACAAACTCTTTCCTCGGTTTAGGTTGAACCAAGATCATAGCTTGTGTTAAAGCTTCCTTCAACTTATCAAAAGCTTGTTGTCTACCTTTGTCCACTTAAAACTTGCATCCTTTTGCAACAACTTCGTCAAAAGAGCAGCAACCTTCGAGAAACCATCCACAAAGTGACGATAATACCCTACTAACCCCAAGAAACTACGAACCTCTATCACTTACTTAGGTTGCTTCCAACTTACTACCGCCTCAATCTTTTGCGGATCTATACGGATACCTTCCGCCAAAACTACATGACCAAGAAAAACCACTTCCTTAATCCAAAACTCAAACTTTCTCAGCTTATCACAAAGCTTATTATCCAACAAAATTTGCAACACAATCCATAGGTGTCGATCATGATCATTCTTGGTACGAGAATACACGAGAATGTCATCGATGAACACTACCACAAATTCATACAAGAATTTATAAAATACCTAATTCATCAAGTCCATGAAAGCTGTGAATGCATTAGTCAACCCGAATAGCATCACAAAGAACTCATAATACTCGTAAAGCGTGTCAAAAGCTATCTTTGGCACATCTTTATCTTTTACCTTCAACTAATATTACCCAGAACTTAGATCAATCTTGGAAAACATTGTAGCACCCCAAAACTGATCAAACAAATCATCAATCCTCAGCAAATGATACTTATTCTTAATCGTCAACTTGTTCAGTTACTGATAATCAATGCACATTCTCATCGTGCCATCATTCTTTTTCACAAACAACACCGGTGCTCCCCACGGTGATACACTAGGTTGAATAAAACCACGATCCAATAACTTCTAAAGCTGTGTCTTCAAATCATTTGATGCCATGTGATACGTACAATTGACACTAGAGTTGTATCTTCATATGTCTCAATATAGAACTCTACCTCCCTATCCGGTGGTAATCCAAGCAACACCTCCGGAAGTGCCCCTGGAAAATAAAAAAAATGCAGATATCCTGGACTCGCACCTTCTTCATACTTGGGTTCATAACATAAGCCAAATATGCTTGACCCTCAAGCTCTAGCAACTTCTACGCTTCTAAAGCTAAAACTATATTGGTCAAGAATTTAACATTCTTGCCCACAACCACCACTCATAATCCTTAGCAAGTGTAATGCCCTGGTTTTGGGCCTAGGAGTTTTCTAGGATGATTAGACGGTCTGATGGATCAGATTAGAGGATTCGAGTTGATTTCAAGATTAATTCAAAATAAATATTTTTAAGCGAGATAAAAATATGGGAAAATAATCTAAAATTATTATTTAATGTGTAGATGATTTTGTTAAAATCAATTTTACAAAAATAAGTTTTAAAAAAGTGACATTTTGGGACAGTGACCAAAATATAAAGTTTTAAAACCGTTTTTAGTGATTGTCTTGTAAAAGGGTCAAAACTTAGAATCTTTAAGGAGCTATTTGGCCAAAGTTTAATATCAGACTTTTCACCTTAATTGGCTATTTTAATAAGGTTTTTAAAGGAGTATAATAGGCTTGGAGAATTAATTTTCTAATTAATTCTTAAAAACAATTTTACATAACTAACTTTCTCTAAAAGATATTTTCTCAAATTCTCTCTAGCCAAACACTTTTTTCTTCTTCAAAATCTTCAGGTAATCTCTAGATTTCTTTAATCTTCTGATTTCAAATGAATTTCCTATGATTTCCTATCAAAGCTTTATTGTTTTAATCTTGTTTTCTCATTTAAAACCATCCAATTAAGGGGAAAGCCAAGGTTAGAGGTGAGGTTTTTCCTTCTCCTCTAATATAAGGTTCTTTACTGAAATTCCTAAGTTATTGATCCTTTATAATTGTTTTCTAATGAGTTTTAGTAATTTAATAATGAAAATTTTGTTTAATCAAGGTTTAATTGATGAGTTTGGTTGATTTTTGTATTGGATTTGTTTTGTTGTGTCCTTGATTGGATTAGAACATGATTTTGATGTTTTATAATGTTAATAAGTTGGTTTTAGCATTGGAATCCCGAAACTAGGTGAATCTATAATTTTCTAGGTTGTTAGTTGTGAGTTTTTGAGGACTTGTGTATGTTTATTGAATGTTGGAGGTATAAGGATGATGTAAATGTGTTTTTTGATGTAAATTGATGATAATTGTTGGCTTAAACCATTAGGTTTTGGATGGGTTAAATTTGGAAGGAGTTTGATGTTGTTTTCGATTGTTGTGGAGTGAAATTGGTTAGGATTTGTTGAGGATTTGTGTGAATTGATGTTGCTGGGATGGTGAATGCATTTTGATGCATTTAACCCTCTATTTTTGTGTGGTTAAATTAGGGGAGGTGGATCCTCAAGCTTGAAGTGAGGTTTCAGAAGCCTTGGAGGCTTGGATTTTCATCGGCAATCAAAGTTTTGCGTAGTCGGTGAGTGGGAACGTGGTTTATAGCTTTTCAAGGGTTTGAAAGTTGAGTTTGGGAGTTTAGATTAAGCTTGAAACGCTGGTCTAAGCTCAAAAGTAAGTAAAGGATGATTTCTCACTCTGTTTCGGTTTGGCAACCTGGTTTGATGCACTTGTTTTGATGATTCGATTTCTCACTGTTATATGCACGATTTGAGCATGGTTTAATGTTGGAAAACTTTTGTAAAATGACAATGGTGCATTTGGAAGTAATGCATGATTTGGATAATGTTTTTGAACATTGGTTAATGCATGGTTGATGCATTGGATAAGTGGTTTTGGTTGATACATATGAAAATAGTGAGTTAATTTTAATAGAACGAATTATATTGGCAAGTGATTTGGTTTATAAATGTTATCAGATATAGTTGGCTGGCCATAGGATTGATAGTGCACTATAAAAAGTCACCTTGGATGTTGAAGGGTTTATGTGTATCGAAAACTCCATCTAAGTACCCTAACGGTTGAGGGGTTATATGGTAACAAAGACTCCTATTAATGGATTATACATCTAGCCGAGGTTTATGTGTACCAAAAACTCTACCATGGGTACCACAACGGTGGAGGGGTTTATGTGTACCGAAAACTCTTGTTGATGGACCTTGGGTGATTCCGGTTGAGATTGTATAAAGTGTTGAGAGGACACTTGTTGAATCCGTGTATCCAATGTTATATCTTATAAAGTGGAACTTGGATGATGATCGCTTGTAAGCCAATATAATTGATAATGTATCATGTTGATGGATTTTGGTTGTATAGTGTTGGTTTATACATGTTTTACTCTTTAAGCCTTGCATTTGGTAGTTATGCATGGGAAAGCTTAAATTGAGTGTAGCAAATGGGACTTCGTTGTTGGATCCATGATGCATGTTTTGGAAATGTAAGTGTATGGTTTACAAGGCATGATAATGTTGATGATGTTTTAAAAGTTGTTTTTAAAGTGATTTTCAAGGTGGATTGTTAAATGGTATTAAATGCATTGATGGTGGTTTGTTTTAGAGCACTCCTCACTAAGCCTAGTGTACTCACGCTCTCTTTATGCTTTAATACAGAGAATTAAAGGTTGGAGGCAGCAAGCAAGCGAAGGAAATTCCAAAGACCTGTGTTTACGAAAGTATGGTTTCGATTTAGACTTGTAGTAATAAAGGCAATGTGGTCAATTGTTGTTTGGGAGGGTTGTTTGCTAAACTCCCTATTTGTTTCGATTAGGAAGAGTGCCTCTAGATATTGTGGATGTTTGATCTATGCTTGATTAATCTATTGCAAATGATGGTATGTTAGCATTTAGTATGCCTACGATGAAGTATGATGTTTGGGTAAGTATTGGATGTGTTTAGAATGAACCAAAGTGTCATATGTTGGACCTAGAGGTCATTACAGGCCTTCACGTACCGGTACGGGTCCCTTGGTTTCGGTATGCAGGGTCTGGGAAGGCTCAGATTATCAAAAATTAACAAAGGGTATCGATACGCCTAGAAGAAATTTTGTACTAGTTTCGGTACATGGGCTCCCGTACCGGTACACCTCCTAGCTACTGGAATTTGGAATTCGAAATATTTTCTTAAGGGATCTATACGAGGGTATTACCGTATCAGTACGTGCTATCTTGCACACCGTATCGATACAAGCTAAGTGTATCGATATGAGTAGCTGTTAAGTTTGTTATGACGTATTAGTACGGGTTAGCTCGTATCAGAATGCAATGTTGTTTTCTTGTGTTTTTGCCTGTGAAGTATGAAATGGTGCAATTTGGTCCCTGAATGTTAAGTATGCAACTAAATGAGCTTGGGTGTTTATTTTGAGCTGGAATTTGATATGTGAGCATGAAATTGGATTAATTAAGAATTGGTAACATGAATGTTAAGTAAGTCCTTGTAATTTATGGAAATTATGTTTTGGTCCCCAAAGTACATGTTTGAGCAATTGAACTTTGTCGTGGAATCTGATCACAATGTAATGTATCCAATGATGCATGTTAACCTTAGGAATTAAATTGATGCATTTAGATAAGATAAAAATAAAAAGGGACCCGGTTTAGGTTAATAGTTTGGGTTTGCTTCGGCAAACTAATGTGACCCTTTTAGCTCGATTTTGGCTAGACCGAGTTAAAGGGGTATTACCGTATCGGTACGGGTTGTCTTGCAAACTGTATCGATACTGGCTAATGTGTATCGGTACGAGTAGTTGTTAAGTTCATTATGACGTATCAGTACGGGCTAGCTCATATCTGTACGCAATGTTGTTTTCTTGTGTTTTTTCCTGCTGAAGTATCAAATGGTGCAATTTGGTCTTAATGTTAAATATGCAACTAAATGAGCTTGGATGTTTATTTTGAGCTGGAATTTGACATGTGAGCATAAAATTGGATTAATTAAGAATTGGTAACATGGATGTTAATTAAGTCTTTGTAATTTATGGAAATTATATTTTGGTCCCCAAAATGCATTTTTGAGCAATTGAACTTTTTTTTAGAATATGATCACAACGTAACGTATCCGCTGATGCATGTTCACCTTAGGAGTTAAATTGAGGTATTTAGATAAAATAAAAAATAGACTCGTTTTAGTTTAATAGTTTGAGTTTACTTCGGCAAACCTAATATGACCCTTTTAGCTCGATTTCGGCTAGACCGGGTTAAGGGGGTTACACCAAGTTTCAACGAAACTCGTTTGGTCTCGAATTTAACCACAGCCCTATGCTCGGTCAACCAATCCATCCTCAAGATTAGATCAAAACCATGAAACGACAACTCCATCAAATTAGCCGTAAACATGTAACCTTGAACCATCAAAGGACTTCTCCTAAACAACCTCCTAGTGACTACCGTCTCACCAAAAGAACTAGTTACTTGCATACCCACATCTAACACTTCTACAGGTATATCAAACAAACGTGCATGTTATGTATGAATGTGTAGAACCACAATCTATCAAAGAAAGTAATGATATGGACTGCAAAGTAAATGTACCTGCAATCACATCTGTATCATTCCTTCCCTCGTGGCGTGCATAAATCCTCGTTGGTCCACCACCCTCAGGTTGAACTACCACGGTATGACCAACTGTCCTCTAACCTTCTTCTCTATGCTAAAAATTACCTCGATCGCACCCACGACCTCTCTGTGGTACAATAGTAGTTGCAGAAGCATGTCCATCCCTAGCCAACTACGGACGATCACGCCTAATGTGATCTCGCGAACCAAAGTTCTAGCATGTCGCCTATATACTCGCTCACACTCAGGTTCTCAAACCAAGATGCTCTGATTGTGCTGTCCACGCCAGCACTACTCCCTCCACGTTTCTGATCAGAGCGATTCATTTTATCCTTATGCTTCTTATACCGATCTCTGCCAATGTCTGACTCGGCAATTCTCTTCCTAATAGAAGAACTCCTCGAACGTTAGGATAATCCCAGATTCTGCTCTTTATCCTTAGCTCGAGAAACCAAGACATCAAACTCGGTGTAATTCGTAGCCAGCATATAAAGTCTTCACTTCCTCAACTAGCCTATACCAAAAATGATCACATCACTGTTGCTCATTAGGAACTAGCTCAGGTGCATACTGGCTCAACCGAACAAACTGAACCTCATATTCTGACAAAGACATGCTACCTTGGACCAATGCCATAAACTCTCGCTTCTTTTGATCTTGGTACCGAGAACTCAGAT
Source organism: Hibiscus mutabilis (assembly GCA_019671005.1). Taxonomy (NCBI): domain Eukaryota; kingdom Viridiplantae; phylum Streptophyta; class Magnoliopsida; order Malvales; family Malvaceae; genus Hibiscus; species Hibiscus mutabilis. The sequence goes on along the minus strand of CM033755.1, from coordinate 8,424,760 downwards.
ACTTTTTTCGAAAAGTAGCACAAAAGAACTCCTATGTTATATCTGTAGGTGCCATACTCGCGATAGAAGTTGTCCACTAGCTATAAGCATCCCCTGAAGCAAAGATACTATACAACCCAACTTACGAACATCTGTACACTTCATCTACCCAAGAATCATCTCCATACTGGCGAACCACTCCTCAGCTGCCTCTGGTGCTAAACCCCTAAACTCTATACCTCTTAAACTACGCAAATGCTCAAACAGATTCTCGTATTAACAGCTTCCGCAAGTACCAGTGCAAGTACTTTCACTCCAGCTATAGCTGCATGAATGCTTCAGTCATTGCCTAGATCAACGGTGTTATATCCTTGAAAACTGGTCCTTGTGGTGCCTGAGGCACACCACCCTCAACTCCAGCACTAACATGAGGAATCGGTGGAGGAGGAGGCAACTCATCATTATGCTTATCCACAACACTACCCATATAAACTCTCGTCTCTCATCTCAAAAATATGAGTCTAAAGCATGATAATGCAAGAAAACAAAACAATTAGGCCAGCTTGAAGCAAGAATCCAAGTCGCACATGTTTCAAAACAAAAATCATTTTTCACTTGTAGTAATAACGCAATGTGTTCCCAAGCTTTTACCCCAACATAGCACATTTCAAACATAAACACACAAAATCATACATCGTGCATGCTAGTCAAAAAGTCGTTTAACAGCATTACATCAAACAACCATAACCCACCTCCCAACAATCATAACTTGGCTCTGATACCACTAAATATAACCCCCTTGACCCATCCTAGACGCCAGACGAACCGAGTGAGCTACATTAGGTTTACTAAGACAAAAGTGAACGAATTACTTTGAAAATGGTCTGTTTTTATTTTATCTTGTCTAAATGCATAATTAAGTCTTACAGTGATCATGCTGGCAGTGGTGAAATTTACAATTAAATCGAAAGTCGATTTGACATCCAATTGAACGATAATGTAGTAACGGTACAGACTGGCCTGTAATGACCTCTTGGTTGAACATATGACACTTTGGCTCAATCTAACATGCCTCAAACATTATCCAAACATCATATAACAAGTCTAGCAACATTTTCACAATTAAATAGACATGGTAGAGGATCATTCACATCATAGCAAGACCAAAAAAAGATCCTATAGGCAAAATCTCTACCCAAGCATGCAAATCATATCCTAACCCCTCATAGCAAGATATAAATCACCTTACAAGTCCAAAACATCAAATGAAACTTGTCCAAACCAGGGAGAAACCAAAAAAACCCTCCCAATTACAACTTGGCCACGTTGCCTCTTATTACTACATAGTGTTTATAAAACTATACTTGAAATTGCTTCGCCCTTGGATTGCCTCTTGCTTGATCGCTGTCCAAAAATGCTTACTTCTCTGCATTGATGAGAAAGGAGAGCGTAAGCTTACAAGCTTAGAGAGGGAATCTTAAAAACACCCATCAATGCATTTAAAACCATTTTATTTCCAAATAAGTATTAAAGCTCGTGTCAAAACATCTCATGCTTCTATAATTTTTTACAAATATGCACTTTAAACAATTGCAACACATGTATCATGGATTTCTAGTACAAACCTCAATTTAAGTTTTCTCATGCTAAAACCTCAAAAATAGCAAGCTTAAAGAGTATATCATGTATAAACCATATTATACAAAACATAATTCATTTCTCATGATACATTATATCATATATTGGCATTCAAATGACTCAAAAACCATTTCAATCTATTTATAAAAACACATCGGATTCACAGATTTCCCAAGTGATTCCTTCGACCACTTCACATACATCCTCGAACGGGAGCAGCCCTCAACGTTTATGGTGTATAAATCCACTAGCGGGAGAATTGGCACACTCTTGACCCCTCGACCGTTGTGGTTCTCATGGTGGAGCATGGCACACTCTTGACCCATCGACACAAATGAGGCGACTTATTATAGTGCACTTTTAACCCTATGGCTAGCCAACTATATCTGATAACTTTTAATCTCAGCCACTTGCCAATATATTCTATAAAACCACATTACCTCACTGTTTTACATATGCATCAAATCAAACCAATTTCCAATACATTGAATCATGTATTCTAGTATTCTCAAAACTCTTTTCATAAACCATTTTCCATACTCAATAATCAACATATATAATCATTTGCGACATCTTTCATTTATAAAACATGCATATAACCACAAGTAATCAAAACCATAAACATGTGCATGAGATTGTATTTTGCAAAATCAAAAACGAGAGCAAGATCAACCAATACTTACTTCCGAGCTTAGAAAAGTGTTTCAAACTTAATATAAACTCCCAAAATCATCTTCAAACCTTTTAAAAGTAGTATACCATGTTTCCATTCACCGACAACACAACGCTCCACTAGCCGATGTGAAAACAAGCTTCCAAAGCCTCCAGAACCTCTCCAAAGGATGAAGGATTTGTCTCCCCTGTTTACCCACACAAAAACAGAGATTAATGCATTTCCATGCATCTCTAAACACAACAACACATCTCCTCAACTTCGCCTTACTAAAAACCATCAATCGCTTCCTTAAAACATCTGAAAACATCACCAAACTCAACCAAAACAAAGCCCAGCCAAAACCTAACTATTTTAACATCTTAACATCATCAATTAACATCCAAAAATAACAATATAACAACCTTATACCTCCAGCAACCTTACAACACCAAGATGACCTCAAAATCTAACTATTCACAACCTAGAAAATTAGCAATTTACTTAGTTTCGGGATTCCTTCTATTAATCTCTTCTCATAACATTAAAACACATCTTATAAATGATCTAAATCAATTAGAATCAACACAAATCAGATCCATATCAAGATTCATCAAATTTCTCATCAAAACTCAATTAAAACATTATAATCATGATTTAATCCTAAAAACAAACATAACAAAAATCAGTTGTAAAGGATCAAAAACTTGGGAATTTTAATAAAGAACCTTAATTAGAGGAGAGAAATGAAAATCACCTCTAATTGTTGATTTCTCCCTTAATTGGCAAGAGTAGAGTGAAATCTCCAAGAAAACAAATAGGATTTGGTGTAGAAATCAAAGGAATCGATTAAGAAATCAAAGGAATCGATTAAGAAATCAAAAGGAAATCTAAAAGGAATGTTTCCTTATAATTTTGGAGTAAAATTGATAGTTAGGCTGCTGAGAAAGTTGGGAGAAAAGTTAAGAGCAAAAGTAGTTACGTAAGAAAATGAAATTGGTTATTAAAATCTTTTTAATCAAATCTCTTTTATTTTTATTTAATACCCTTTTAAAAACTATTTAAAAATAACCTAAATTAAGAGAAAAATCTGATTAAAAATTTTGGTAAATTAGCTCCTTAAAAATTCTAAGTTTTGACCCTTTTACGATTTAGTCACCAAAACAGTTTTAAAAACTTTACATTTTAGTCACCAGATCAAAATGTCACAAAATCTGATTTTATTTCTTATACGTGTATAGGATAAACAAACCATGGCATCCATAGCCATTTACGTGGGGTGAAGCAAAAAGGCCATGCTGTCCTTAAATTCTTAATACTCCCCACGTGGCATGAAATAAGAAAATCACACTGTAACGTGTACAAGGAAACCATGCAATTTGGTTTCCTTAACCGTGGGGTTTCTTACCATCTTTTCCTTTTTTTATTTATTTAATAATTAAGCTTATAAGTGTCACACTAAGGAAGCTAGCTTAACGACTCGTCACTTTCAATAATATCTATGTATCTCAAAAGCAAATTACTTTCCTTTTCTTTTAATGATTAAAACAAAAATAAATACATATAACACGTGTAGTGTTGACTATTACCTTCGGAAAATGGGTTATCTACTTCTTGGGTCCTTTACTTACCTTTCCCTTTACATGAAGAGTTCTCATATGTTATTTATTCACGAGCCATTAATCTTTTTTCTTGTTCATATCTTTACTTTCTTGCAATTTAGTCATTAAGTAGTCTAATTTCGTACTTAATCTTTGCCCTCTTTTATGTCTTGGACTAAAGACATTCTAAATCATCTTATCACATTTTAAACAAAGACCTCATACTTTCAAACTTTGTAATTTAGTCCTAAATTATATATATATATATATTAGGCCGATGACTACATAATTAATCACTTTTAGCCCAATAATTTATATTTCAAAAATTCTTTTATCTGTCGAAATTGAAGGCTCCCGTTGGATGTTGAGAGGTTTTGATCCGATGTATCGAAAACTCCATCCAAGTACCTTAACGGTCGAGGGGTTTTGATCTATGTACTGAAGGCTCCCGTTAGTGGGTTATGCATCTAACTGATGTTTGGGTTATGATTGTACCCGGTTGTAATAGTACCTTTAATTTTGATTGAGATGGCATGAAATGTTGGGAACACTTGTTGAATCCGTGTATCTGATGTTGTATTTTGAAAAGTGGAACTTGGTTAATGATCACTTGTAAGCCAATATAATTGATGATGTATCATAGAATGATTTATGTTGTTAATGTTGGTTTAAACATGTTTTACTCTTTAAGCCTTGCATTGGTAGTATGCATGGGAAAGCTTAAATTGAGGGTAGCAAATGGGACTTTGCTGTTAATCCATGATACATGCTGCATATGGTTTAATATGCATGTTTTGGAAATGTTAAGTGCATGGTTTACAAGGCATGATAATGTTGATGGTGTTTCAATGATGATTAAAAAGGTGTTTTGGAAAATGGTTTTCAAAGGATGTTAAATGGTTTGAAATGCATTGAATTGGTTGGTTTTTAGAACGCTCCTCACTAAGCATTATGTGCTTACGCTCTCTTTTTCTATCAATGCAGATAAAAAAAGATTAAAAGGCAGCAAGCAAAGGAAGATCCAAGAGCTTTGATTTAACTCAAGTATGGTTTTGAAATAGATTGTAGTAACAAAGGCAATGTGGTCACATGGTTTTGGGAGGGTGGTATGCTTGACTCCCTAGTTTATAATAGTCTAAATTATTGTTTTGAACTTGTATGTGATTTAATGTGTCTGAATGAGGGGTTTGCGACAAGAATTGCATGTTGGGTAGAAAGCATGCCCATAGGTGAATACATGATTCTTACTTGTGTGGTTGTGTGCCTAGCATGTTGGAATGTTGTGAAAGTTATGCCTATGCTGATGTATGGTGTTTATGCCATGTTTGGAGCATGTTTTTGTTAGCTTAGGATTGAAAAACCAGCTAAATCTATCATTCCAGACCTATTGGTTTTGAAACCTGGCTCTTGGTTTCGAAACCTATAGGAAAAATTGGGCTATGGGTTGCGGTACGCGGGGAGTCATACCGGTACAAGTTTTGGGCTCTATAAGCTTGGCTTCAAAACCTGTAGGGGTGGTTTTGTTTTGAAACCTCTTGTATAATTTGACCCCGTACCGATACGAAAACCCGTGTACCGACACCAAAAGCTGTTATTTCAGTTATAGGTTTGATTTAAGCTTTGAAATCTTATAGTTTGGTCCCTGGTTGTTATGTATGTAATTAGATGAGTTTGGATGGTCTTTTTAAGCTAAAATTTGACATGTGGCTATGAAACCTGACTAATTGAGGATTGGTAAATCTAATTTTAGTTAAGTCCTTATAGTTTTGCAAAATTATAATTTGGTCCCTGAATGTTTGGATGTTCATTTGATGGTGTTGTGGTGATCTAATTGAGATATAATTTCACGAGCTTGCATGAAATTAACTTAATTATGGATTGATAAACTTATTTTTTTAATTAGTCCCTTAAATTTATAGAAATTACATTTTGGTCCTCGAAGAATATGTTCTTGTAGTTGAATCCTTGTTTTAATCTAATTCCTTGAGTTGTCTTCCGCTGTTGCATGTTCACCCTAGGAATTTAATTGATGCATCTAGAAGAGCTAAAAGAAAAAAATGGATGCTTTCTACTTAAACCTTTCTGGTTTGTCTCGGTGAACCTAATGTAGCTATTTTGACTTAGTTTTGGCTAGACCAGGTTAAGAAGGTTACAGTAGAGGCGACGGTTGACGTGGTGACTAGGTGAGCGATGGCTATGGTTGCAAGGGAGGTTGATGGCTAGGTTTGCAAACGCTAGGGTTAGGTTTAGGTATTAGGTTTTTATAATGTGCCTATTGGATTTTTTAATGTAATGGGTCTCATTTAATTTTGTAATAGATTATTAGATTTGGATGTTGGGTATTGGTTTGAGGCCCAAACGGAAATGGGTTCTCATAGATGTCCCTCTTTGCTCATTGTTGTGTAACGACAATGGAGAAATGACTAAAAGAGGACCAATTTCGTCTGGTTTGGTTGGGCTTTCTTTCTTGACATAGCTATTCTTTCTTAGGTTGATCTTCTTATCTTCACTTCTTAAGGGTGTAGAACTCATTGATCGGTCAGCTCCTCTACTTCCACAGGTAGATAAAACTTGATCGACTAATCTACTTTACCTTTCATTAGAGAAGATATGACCTGTAAAAGTTAAAAGAGTGTCTGGTTCAAATAAGTTATAAAATTAAAATTGCAAAACTGAAAGGTTCGATTTGAATGTTATGATTTGTTTGATCCACTCCTCCCTGTAAAGGATGTTGGATCTTGTTAAATATTGACTGTTCCTTCTTGGTTGAAGACGCCAGACAATATTTTCATATTTGTTCTACTCCTTCGTGTCAAGGATGCTAGCGATAATCTGCTTCTTCCTATTTGAGGATGTTAGACCTATAAATGTTTTTTCCTTTAAGAAAAGATTGAATATCTTTAGGAAAAGATAGAGTTGATTTAAGAATATATCTTTTGAGAAAAGATTTAATTATGAAATTTTGTTTTCAGAAAAACATCCTTGTGAAAGGATTGAATTAAGAAATTAATGTTTTTAGAAAAAAATCCTTGTGAAATGATGGAATTAAAAAATTCATGTTTTGAGAAAAGCATCCTCAAGAAAGGATGGAATTAAAAAAATCTTGTTTTGAGAAAAACGTCCTTATGAAAGGATGATATTAAGAAATTCATGTTTTAAGAAAAAGTATCCGTATGAAATGATTAAATTAAGACATTTTTTGAGTATTGAATGTGCAAATTTACTTTATGTGAATGATATGCATGAACAGGTTTCCGGGATGATGCAAAGATGCATGGAATTCCTTTCGAAAATTTATTATTATTAATTTTTTTTTAACTAGATGCAATGTTGTATGAACATGTTTGATGATGCAACGATGCATATGCTTTCATGTATGCCCTCACTGTGAATGAAGATGCATGTGATACTTACAGAAGTCCTCTTCTCAAAATTCACCCCATAAAAAGTTTGCCCCCCAAATTTCATTGTTCTCATTCTTTTCTAAATTTGAACTTTTGAGCCAAATGACCTTGATGTCATATCCTTTCTTCTTCTCAAAGGAAATTGACTTTATCATTGGTCAAATATTCTTAAGGTCTATTTTGATTCCTCGCTTATTCTTAGTCTCGAATATCAATTTTATTAAATACCTTCGAAGACTTTAACTTTTGATATGAGTAGATATATGCCTTAGGTCCTTATATTTTAAATCTCTATGGAGAGTAATGCAATAATATTTTTGTTCTTAACAATACAAGATGCTTATATGAATGAGAAAAGAATATTTATTCTTTTAAAAATATGAAAAAATAAAGGCCTCATATATCCTGTGTAGGAGCGTGTTTGAACCCACTTGCTGAGGGTCATCCAAAGCGTAGCTTGCATCTAGATGACCTCGAACGTTGTGCCGATGTATGAAGATGTGAAATGCCTTCCAGGCTATTTGGCTTTCGAGAAGGTCATTTCCCATATACCTAATTTCTAACCAGTTTGAGTGGCTCTCTTTGACTCACGAACTCCGCTCATTTTATTCTTCCCTCTTTTCTGATCTCGGTCAAACATTAGAAGTTTTGACATCTTAGAATAAAGGATAACCCCATAAGGTGGGATTTAATTTGTAGATAAACTCTTCCACTTCGGATAACCACGTATAATCAAAATGGTCTTTGGAGACGTACAATGTAGACCAAAGCTTGTAACAAAATGCTACTTCTACAGTGCTTGATTTGAACTTGCTTAGATGCATTATTTTTTCCCTTTATTTTTTTCTGGATCTCTCTAGACTGTCTATTCTTAGGTTTTCACCCTAGATTTCCTTTCTTCTACTTTGGAATTTCGCAGCTTAAGCAAACTTGTACTCTGATTGAACATTGGTGTCTTATTCAGTTTTGCATATGAGCGGTCCTCCAAATCTCTTTTAGGTATGGTCACATTCACATGGAAGATTCTACATTTGCTTCTCTCATGAAGGCTTCACTCTTTGATTTGGTGCTCTCACTTTTTTTATTTCCTTTTTTTTTTTTTTTTTTAATTTAAAGCGCCCTTTTAGATTTTTTTCCTAGATATTCTTTTATTTTTTCCTTTTTTTCTCTGTTTCTATCTAAAGAGTCCTTTTGGGGTTTTTGCCCTAGATATTTTCAAAATTTTCTTCCCACACGCCCTTTCAAGTTTTCACCTTGGTTTCTCTGCTTCATTTTTCTTTATTTTGTCTTCATTTTTTTTAATCTAAGGCATCATTTTTGGGTTTTTAGCTTAGATATTCTTTTCTTTTTCTGCCTTTTCTTGATTTAGAGTTCAGGATTCTCAATTTGACTTGACAGGCTTTTCGAGCACAAATTACCTATTGCACCTAATGTAGATCATTTCATTGCATGCTCCTTGATGCACAAGTCTTCCCGGCACGATCAATATTATTCATCTTCCACTTGAAGAAGCTTTTTATATCTCTTGCCCCAATATGACAGCGATCTTTGGATGGGAAACGACAAATATCATGTCATACACATACATCATAAAGAAAAGGCAGTCTTCAGTTGGATAGATGTTTGGAGTTAACACGATATTAAAAAATCTTAGACAACAGTGCTTGGGAGGAAATATTCACTCAAAATTTGTATTTGGAACCTTTCTATCGCTCCCTAACACACTCAGTTGTCCTGCTGCTGGCCTAAGTAGATCGGAAGATATGTCACATCCCCCTCATTTTCACAGCTTTCAATTTCCTCTAGACACCAAGTTGCTCAGAATCAACCGTCAGATTGGAAATGATACGCTCCTAGAAAAAATAATATACATGTATGGAGAAAACTCATGGCACATACATAAATTTTGAGAAAATTTTCAAAAATGCATCATTCATTAAAACAAAGAGACAGGTGCACTTACAAAATTCCCTTTTTGCCTTCGGGCTTAAGCAAAAGGTTTGTTCCAGGCATTACTCATAAGAGCTTTAAACTACACAAATCTCTAAAAGGAAATCAATGTCTACTTAAAGATTGTTCATTCTGATCTTTACATGCTTTTTCAACTTTTTCCAAACGACCATCCATTTCTTTATCTTTGCTTCGAATGAATAACTGATGCTGACTCAGATGTCCCAAAATTATTGTGATTGAAATTATTTCAAAATTAGAAGATGAACCAAGAAATAATTATGCAATATGACGTGATGTAAATGTATGCAAAATGAGATGTTAATGCGATGCAAAAAAAAAAAAAAGCAAGTTAGTGCATATAAAATAATCAATAATTTATTGCAAAAAAGTATAGACTCCGCATGCTTTATTTGAATAAGCAAACCTATATGATCATGATTTCTACCCGCATGCTTTGAAAAAGGTGGATCCTACTCGAACATGTTTTTTTACCCGCATACTTTATTGGACAATAAGTTCTATCAGCATGGTATCTAGTTACATGCTTCTTTGTGGGAAAATAAATGATATTGAAATTAAGGGAAATAAATTGAAAGAAATTAAGAAAACTAAATCTCCCTCTACTATGCACTTATTGGGTGACCCTCTAGACGGACAGAGGTTGGGTATGGATCTAAAGGGTAAGCTCTTATGGTTCATTAAATGTGGTTCAGTTTTACAGAAGGTACCTGAACTTTCCTCACTCTCGCCTGCTAAGACTAGCAAGTTCAATTTAGTGGGATACATTTCCCTAGGTCTGCACGGAGATGAAGATCTCACGAAGACAAAGGTACAAATATATCTCGGAACAGTCCACTATTCTGAACGAAGGTGGAGGCCTCACAAAAGAATAGTTTCTCGCTCTCACTTAGAAGGGACGGAACTCAGGTGCAGAGCTCATGATATGAAAAAACAGAAAAACAAATTTTGTAATAATTTTTGTAAAAAATTTAGAAATAGAAAGGCAGGTATCACAAATTAAATTAAATAGAAGTCACAATTTCCATCTATTAAGACAAAAGTAATTGACTTGTGACTTGACTCTCTAAAAGAAAAAAATCCCTAGTGGAGTCGCCAAGTTGTAATAATTGGCCATCGAGTTGGACGCATTTTTTTACAAAATATTTTGGTTTTAATGGGAGTCACCGCCAGTCTTTTTAATTTAGATGAGATTGGATCACCTGAAAACCCAGTTATTTCAATAAAACATGTTTTTTCATTTTTATTAAAAAAATGAGTTTTGATCCACGAAAACCAGAAACATGAGTTCGGGAGTCTGTTACGTGTGAGGAAGGATGAGCACCCCCACAACGCCCAAATTTGATACCTAGTCAATTACGTAGTGTCTTAGTATTTGGAAATTACGAATTCGAATATAATTTAGAAATATAATCCCTAAATGCGTAAAAGTTATTCTATTCAAAAATGTTCTAAAGAATAATCCTTTAATTAGGACTAACGAAAAAATTACATCTCTTTGAGCTCGAGACAATTTTCTTTGAGATCTCCAGATAAAAGGATTATTATCTTAAATGTTGTAATTTGGTTAAAACGTATTTTATTTAGAAATATCGAAAAAATGACCACGCCTCTTTAAGCTCGAGACATGATATTATCTAAGATCTCAAATAAAATATTTTGGTTAAAATATTATTTTTATTTAGGATTAACGAGAAAACCACACCTCTTTAAGCTCGAGGCATGATTTTATCAGGAATCCAAATAAAAGTACTTACTTTATTTTTATAGAAAAATTATATTATATACATGCATATATGTAGTAATAGGGAACATAAATAGAGTAATATAAATACGTAAACTAATACGTATTAAGAAATAAAGAAAGAAAAAACTTTGTATATATATAATATGCCATAAAATTACATTGAAAAATAAGGTACATTATATATTTATATAAAATTAAATATGGAATTATATAAACTAAATAATTTAAATAAAGTATGAAATGAAGAAAAATAAATGCATAAAAGTATAAAAAGTCAATGAAATGCTATTACTCCAAATATATTAATGATTCAAAATTATACTATATATATGTAAAAATGTACACTATTTTAGTTTATATGTATAAACCGTGTGTATATATATATATATATATATATATATATATATATATATATATATAAATCTATATAGACGTATAGATTATGTATAAATTAATAATAATAACATTAATAAAGCAGTGACTAGAGTGAATAAAAATAGGAACTGAATAGCATAATCATAAAGAAATAAAATTGAAGAGACGAAAAAGAAAAAAAAGAAATGAAAGGACCGAATCTGCGAATAGCCCATTTCATTAACATTGGCGCAGATCTCACCCTGGATCGGGTCAACGCGCGGGTTATAGAGCCCCTAAACAGCGTTGTTTTGAATGCCCTTAAATATCCAACTTTTGACAAAAAAAATTATTTTTCAACTGAGATTTAACAAAAACCCCCCAAAGAGCTCTCAAATGCTCTTTCTGCCTAGTTTTTGCAACCGCCAGATGCTGGCCATCCCTCTAGCGGCCATAGGTTATAAAAACAACGTGAGAAGGCTTGGCTAAGATTTCTAAAGATAGTTCTCCCTTCGATTTTATCTCAAACTTCCCCTATTTTTCTAGATATAAGAAAAACTAAAAGATTTTTCATTTTTTACCTTTTTCTTTGTTTTTTTGTTTTGCCTTTCTTTTCTTGTTTTTTCTCCGATCTGATCTCTCATCCTCCCTTTTTTTCAGATCAAGCCTCCATTTATAAGGGAGATGGGTGAAGCATATGTGGCCACGTCAATGGCTTTTGAGGGCGGTGGCGGCAGAGATTTGATGTTTTGGGCGGTGATGTTAGGTAATGGGCGGTGGGTGAAGATAAAGTTTGTTTGGGGTTTAGTTTTTTATTAGGGTTTAGTTTGGTGTCATTTGAGGTTTTGAATGATGTGGAAGGCGTTGACGGAGAAGGCAGAACTAGAAAGAAGCTAACCAACTTGGTTTTATCTTAAAATACTAATCAAACGATCGAACCATCAACCATCCAATATCTCAAATGCTACAACTTGATCCTATGTCAATGTCCAAATGCTTCTGTCAATGCTTGGATCTAAATTGTGTGTGTAAATATAAATGTATCCAAGTAACAACACTATAAGTAGAACTAGAAAGAAGCTAACCCCTTTCTGGATTCGCCTAAGAACTTTTTTCCATATCCAAGTGACCCTCTTCAAAGAATGCATCGTGCCATCTTCTTCTGCTAAAAGTTTTCCCTGCCTAACGAAATCAATAAGTATCACAAGTGCATGGCCAATAAAATTACATACATCTAGTAAAAAAGCAAGGCTTACAAACTGAATAGAACCGGAACTTTTAGTAAGGGAAGTGGTGAGTAAATGATGCACACCCTAGACTTAAAGCGGGTCCTTGAAACATTGTCTAGTTTGACTTGTCAACCATGAGATTGACACAGGTACATTAGGAAATAATAGGCCTAAGTGACATTATCTGTGGTCGGAGAGCATAAAAACAACGGGAAGAGGCTCGGCTAAGACTCTGAAAGGTAGTTCTCCCCTGGATTTTATCTCAAATTTCCCCTATTTTCCTAGATATCAGTTTTTCTTTTTTTTACTTTTTTTCTTTTTATTTTTTTGCCTTTTTTCTTGTTTTTATTTTCTCCGATTCGATCTCTCCTCCTCCCCTTTTGCAGATCAAGCCTCCATCTACAGGGGAGATATGTGACGTATATGTGGCCACGTCAATGGCTTTTGAGGGTGGCGGCGGCAGAGATTTGATGTTTTGGGTGGTGGTGTCAGGTAATGGGCGGTGGTAAAGATAAAGTTCGTTTGGGGTTTAGTTTTTAATTAGGGTTTAATTTGGTGTTATTTGGGGTTTTGGATGATGTGGACGATGTTGACAGAAACAACAACTTGTGGCAGTTGTAACGCCCCGGTTTTGGGCCTAGATATTAACTAGGTCAGATAGACGGTTCAAGGAACCGAATTAGATGATTCAAGTCGATTTCGAGATTAATTCATAACAAATATTTTTAAAAGAGTTAAAAATATGGGAAACTGTTTTAAAATATTTATTTAATATATAAAATATATATGGTAAAATCAATTTTGGAAGATAAGTTTTGGAAGTAAGACATTTGTGGTAGTGACCAAAATGTAAAGATTGTAAAATCTGTTTTCTAGTGACTAAAATGTAAAGGGTCAAAACTTTGAATCTTTAAGGAGCTATTTACCCAAAGTCTAATATCAGACTTTCCCCCTTAAATTGGCTATTTTAAAATGCTATAAATAGGCTTGGAGAATTAACTGGATAATTAAAGCTAAAAAAATTTGACGTAACTAACTTTTCTCCAAAAGATTTTCTCTCCAATTCTCTCCAGCCAAACACTTTTTCCTTCATCAAAATCTTTAGGTAATATCTTATTTTAATTAATCTTTTAATTTCAAGTGAGTTTATAATAATTTCCTATCAAAATCTTATTGTTTTCTCTTTGTTTTCTTATGTAAATCCATCAAATTAAGGGGAAAGTCATCAATTAGAGGTGAGGTTCGTCCTTCTCCTCTAATACAAGGTTCTTTACTGAAATTACCAAGTTATTGGTCCTTTATATATGTTTTTAATGAGTTTTTATGGTTATAATAGAATTAATTAGTTTAATTGAGGTTTCATTGTGGAAAATTGATGAGATTTCGAATTGAATATATTTGTTATGTTCTTGATTGCATTGGAACATGATTTTGATGTTTTATAATGTTAATAAGTGGGTTTTGACATTGCAATCCCGAAATTATATGTATCTCTAATTTTCTAGGTTGTTAGTTATGAGTTTTTGGGGAGTTGTGGGTGTTTAATGAATGTTGGATGTATAATGATGATGTTAATGTATTTTTGGATGTTAATTGATGGATAAAATCAATGGGTCGTGGTTGGGTAAAGTTTGTGAGTTGTTTGATGATGTTTTTGATTATTGTGGAAGGGCAATTGCTTGAGAATTGATGAGGATTGTTGCAATTTGATGTTGGTGGGTTGTGAATGCATTATGATGCATTAAAACCTCTGTTTTGTGATGTTTAAAATAGGAGAGGTTGATCCTCAAGCTTGTATTAACGTTTCAGAAGCTTTAGAAGTGTGGTTTTGCAACGGAAAGAGAGGCTTTGCATTGTCGGTGAGTGAGAATGTGTTTTATAGCTTTTCAAAGGTTTGAAAGTTGTGTTTGGGAGTTTAGATCAAGCTTGAAATGCTGGTCTAAGCTTGGAAGTAAGTAAAGGATGATTTCTCTCTTGAACTCGGTTTGGCAATTAGTTTTAATGCATTTGTTTTGATGACTTGATTACTCACTGTATATGCATGATTTGAGCATGGTTTAATGCTGAAAAATGGTTATCTAATGATGTTGATGTATTTGGAAGTAATTCATGTTTTGATAATGTTTATGAACATTGGTAATGCAAGGTAAAATGCATTGAGTAAATGGTTTTGATTGATGCATATGAAAACAGTGAGTTAATGTTTAAGAAATTAATTATATTGGCAATTGATGGTATGAAAAGGTTTTGGAAATGTTATCGGACATAGTTGGTCGGCCATAGGATTGATAGTGCACTATAAAAAGTCGCATTGGATGTTGAGAGGTTTTGATCCGATGTATCGAAAACTCCATCCAAGTACCTTAACGGTCGAGGGGTTTTGATCTATGTACTGAAGGCTCCCGTTAGTGGGTTATGCATCTAACTGATGTTTGGGTTATGATTGTACCCGGTTGTAATAGTACCTTTAATTTTGATTGAGATGGCATGAAGTGTTGGGAACACTTGTTGAATCTGTGTATCTGATGTTGTATTTTGAAAAGTGGAACTTGGTTAATGATCACTTGTAAGCCAATATAATTGATGATGTATCATAGAATGATTTATGTTGTTAATGTTGGTTTAAACATGTTTTACTCTTTGGAGAAAGAGCATTTGAGGCTCTTTGGAGTTTTTTTTTTGTTAAAACTCAGTTGAAAAATGATTTTTTGGTCAAAAGTTGGATATATAAGGGCGCTTAAAACGACGTCGTTTAGGGGCTCTGTAACTCGCGCGTTGACCCGACCTGGGGAGAGATCCGCGCCAATTTTAATGAAATGGGCTATTCGCAGATTCGGTCCTTTCATTTCCTTTTTTTCATTTTCGTCTCTTCAATTTTATTTCTTTATCATTATGCTATTCAGTTTCTGTTTTTATTCACTCTAGTCATTGTTTTATTATTGTTACTATTATTATTAATTTATACATAATCTATACATCTATATAGATTTTTTCTCTTTTCTTTTTAATATCATATTTAATTAATTTATTTTTCTTAATTCCATACTTTATATAATTTCATATTTAATTTTATGTACATATATAAATATATAATGTACCTTATTTTCCTATGTAATTTTACGGCATATTATATATATACAAAGATTTTTTTCTTAATTTCTTAATATGTATTAGTTTACATATTTATATCACTCTATTTATGTTTCCTATTACTACGTATATGTATGTATATAATATAATATTTCTATAAAAATAAAGTAAATATTTTCTATTTAGATTCTCGATAAAATCTTGCCTCGAGCTTAAAGGTGCGGTTTTCTTGCTCATCCTAAATAAAAATAATATTTTAACCAAAGTATTTTATTCGGGATCTCAGATAATATCATGTTTCAAGCTTAAAAAGGCGTGGTCGCTTTTCGATAATCCTAAATAGAATATGTTTTAACTAAATCACAACATTTGAGACAATATTCCTTTTATCTGGAAATCTCAAAGAAAATTATGTCTCGAGCTCAAAAAGATGTAATTTTCTCGTTAGTCCTAATTAAAGGATTATTCTTTAAAATATTTTTAACAAAATCATTTTTTATGCATTTAGGGATTATATTTCTAAATTATATTTGAGTCCGTAATTTTCAAATACTAAGACACTACGTAATCGACTAGTACCAATTTTTAGCGTTGTGGGGTGCTCATCTTTTTCCACACGCAACAAACTCCCGAACTCATTTTTCTGGTTTTCATAGACCAAAACTCTCTTTTTTAATAAAAACAAAAAACAATTTTTATTAAAATAACCGGGTTTTCAGGTGATCCAATCTCACCTAAATTAAAAAAACTGGTGGCGACTCCCATTAAAACCAAAATATCTTGTAAAAAACGCTTCAAGCTCGAGAGCCCGTTATTACGTATTGTATTTATCTTTTTAATCAATAACTATTCGCCAAGTTAATTCACTATATTCATTATTTTTTTGACCTATCACGTTGAGGCATTAAGGTAATTGTCTTCATCAAACAACAACAAATTTTGTAATTTTTGTCTTACTAAATGCATAATATCACATCCATGATTTGTATGTGCAAATAAAAAGTATTTTATATAAAAATATTTTTTAAATAATAATCAGAAATTATTATAGGTTATGTGGTAAAGTAATATGAATTTTGTTAAATACAAAATTATTATTTTTGTTGTCCTCCCGATTTTTCAGAATTTTATCCTGCCTATTTTAGACCGACCCACGTTGCTCACTTACTTTGGTGGGTGAATTTCTCAGCGAAGATTTTCTGCATGCACAATGTCTCAATCTCGAAACCTGCTTAAGCTATACCGACCTGCTTAGCACCTGGACCAATCCATGTGGGTATACAAAATTAATTTTTATTTGTATATTTTTTATTTGATTTTTTTAAGATTATATAAAATATGTAAATTCTAGAATAATAGTAGAATTAAGATGATTATTTTTAATCTAATATATATTTCTAAATACAAATATTTTTGTGTTGTTTTTATAACATATAATAAAATGAAGTGGTGAGTTGGAGATCAAAGAAATCAATAATAAATAAAAAAATATTTGGCATTGTCCTATTTAAATTTTTGATATTTGCCGTTGAGAATGTATTTTCTTCTTCATTTAATCAAAAATAAATAAATACTAAAATTTATAAAGTTGACTTTAATGTTTTGTTTCATATGATGCCTTCAAGTCCATTCAAGAAACCGTATAGCACGAGATTGACCGTAACTTTGTTCATATTGCGCAGTTCTGATTGGCAGGGTTTGATTTTGTGAAAATTATCATGAAATTATTCAAAAAGATATTGACTCAATATTTATATTTTGAAATTGTGTATTTATATTTGTATTTTGATTAAATATATAAACACAACAAAATTTATAGTGAATATATTATATTTATATTTTATATATTAATCCTTTTAAAGTTATTTTTGATATATTTAAAATTTAAATTTACAGATAATGTTAAATGTATTTTTAAATATATTTCAAAATTTTAAAAATAAAAAATAAATGGCATTATCATGACACCACTTGTGAAATTATTTTTTCTCAATCAGAATTATTTTTTGATAAAAAGCCGCTAGTTTTATTAAAAAGAAAATATTGAGATTACAATGAGGTTTTACAATCACAGTCGTAAACTAAATACATAATTTGGACATTTTCTATAATCAATGACACAATAAACTAGCCACTTAAGATCACACAAGGACCATACATGAAAAAGGTTAAAACACAACCCAAAACTCGAACAAAACATAGATACGAACAAATCTGACTGCATCGGCAAACGAACTACAAAAAGGTGATCAAGCTATTGAAAGACCGTCGACAACCGCAAATCAGAGCCGAGCGTCATGAAAAAACTATCCACGAACTCAAATTGTGTATCCAAATCCAATTCGAGGGGTCAAAGCAGGGAAAATCTATAGGATAATCAAATAAGCGCCATCTTAATCAGTCAAGGCAACGTCAAATTCAACTCCGAAAGAAATAAAACGAAAAGAACGAAAGATGTGCCAAAAGACAGAAGAAAACGTGCCACAAGGCATAAGAAGACATGCCACAAAGGAAGAGTTTATTCTTATTAAAAACTAAAAAATATAATATAATATAATAAATAAATTATCTACTATCGACAACCAACACCGAAATTAGTGTCACCTCCGACGGCCAAATCAAATGCAAAAAATTAAGCGGCGCTAGAAAAAAATTCAAAACTTTGAATGAAAACCCTAACCATAACTATATATTAATCTTTCATTAATAGAATACAATAATCTATATTATACTTTTCAGAAAATTTATTTTACATGATATTATATAAAGTTTTAAATGCGGGTTCATAAGTTAAATTATTTAATATTAAATACGGATGGAAATCAACAATCAGTTGGTCTAGTGAGATAAAGCGCTATGTCTTTTAAGCAACATTAGATGTTCGAATCTTGACGTTGTGAATAGGAAAAATTAGGTTAAGAGGATTACCCTCATAATGAACCTCTGTAAACTCAATCTGAATTAATCGACAAATGGGTCGGATACTATAATTATACCAAAAATGACTAGAATGAAAGGACCGACTGATCGATGATTCAAGTGTAGCCTTTTCTTTTGATAAAAAAATGGCCTTTTCAGTTGACTTTGACCTCCAACTTACTACTTTTTATTATATGATAAAAATAACAGTAAAATATTTATATTTTAAAGAAATATATTAGATTAAAAAAATAATTATCTTAATTCTACACTACTCATTATAATAATATTTACATCTTTTCATCTTTTATATAATCTTAAAACAAAATAATTTAAAAAGTATACAATAAAAATCAAATTTGTGTTTAACAAAATTCATGTTTTCTTATTACTTAGCCTGTAATCATTGTTTACTAATTAAAAAATATTTTCATTCGGGTAAGACAAAAAAAAATACAAAATTAGTTGGTAGTTTGATAACACAATTAGCTTGATACCTCAACATGATGAGTCATAAAAAGAATGAATATAGTCAATTAACTTGGCGAAGTTTTATTAATTAAAAAGATAATTAAATACAATAAGTATGTCAAATCGTTATAAATTCTTCCGGTTGTGATAGGCTTCTAAAAAAGTATGGTCGTAAACGAACCGAACGTTTAGTGAATCCTTCGTGAATTGTTTGGCAAAAAATTTATTATGTTTGTATATTTATTAAATGATAAATAATTTCTTTCTAGTTGTGATAGGCTTCCAGAAAAGAAAAAGAAAAACATCTAGAAAAATACCAAGGAAATGCATTCGATGAAGTCATCAACGGGACATTTACAAAGAAATTCTGGGATGCATTTGTTGACTGTGACAAATTCAATGGAAAATGAAAATCTATATTGAATGTATATTCAATTAAAAATTGAAATAAACTAAGTTCCTAAGCTTCAAGATGAGCCTATAAATACCATCTCTAGTTGTCATATCTTCCCACACCTCAAAACACTCAATCATCCATCTTTCACCTTCAAAAAAAAAAAATCCTTCAAACTCCCCTGTAATTCAGAATCATGGGCGTTGTCACTTATGACTTTGAGGTTACCTCCCCGATCTCTCCGGCCAGGCTTTTCAAAGCTCTTGTTGTCGAAGCCGACAAGCTTTTCCCCAAGGCTGCCCCTCAAGCAATCAAGGGTGTTGAACTCGAAGGCAATGGCGGCCCTGGAACCATCGTCAAGATCAACTTTGCTGAAGG
Organism: Hibiscus mutabilis; assembly: GCA_019671005.1. Taxonomy (NCBI): domain Eukaryota; kingdom Viridiplantae; phylum Streptophyta; class Magnoliopsida; order Malvales; family Malvaceae; genus Hibiscus; species Hibiscus mutabilis. The sequence continues at coordinate 8,404,933 of CM033755.1, read as the reverse complement.
TTGGTTCATTAATCCTCACTTTCTTTCGACTTTCATTTTTCGGATGTGTTCGATATGAATATGTTTGATGAAAGTATTTTATTTGTTTAGGCCTTCCATTCCAGTATGTGAAGCACAAGGTTGAAGGACAAGACAAAGACAACTTGTCATACAGTTACAGTTTGATCGAAGGTGGACCTTTGGGAGACAAACTTGAGAAAATCTCTTACGAGAACCAGTTTGTGTCTGCAGCAGGTGGAGGAAGTGTTTGCAAGAGCTTAATATCATTTGAAATGAAATAAACATATAAAATTACAAAAAATGTTGAGATTACCACATGCGACAAACACTGTTAAATACATCTAACGCTGAACACCATTAAATTGATTAATAAAGATTAAAAATTTTAAAGACTCAACATACAATTAATAATTATTTTAAAAAATTCAATTAAATTATTTTTCATGTATATTAAATTTTTAAATTGTTTTAATAAGGGTAAACTGCATATTTAGTACCTCATAATTCCGTATTTCTATTTTGGTACCCAAACTAATTTTTTTAGCAAAATGGTACTTAACGTTACGTATTATTTTTATTTTCGTACCCTGACTGTTAAAAATAAACGGAAACAATGACGTTGCTTGGTCAAATAACAGTTTTAGTCCCTAAAACTTATACAATCTATCAATTTAGTCCAAAATATTATCAATTTAAACATCATTTTTAATTTTTGGATTAAAAATGTAAATTTACTCTTTCTTCTTCTTCTTCTATTCGAAGTTTGAAAAACTAAGTATCGAATATCTTCTTTATTGCCACTACAGTTTCCTTCAAATTTTCATCGATTACTTTTTTAATTCCTGGAAAAATAATATCGACTTTAATAACAACAAAAAAATCAAAGTATGAATAACTGAAAATCAACTTAAAACGAACCACATGTCAATCCTCAATTAGTCAGGTTTCATAGACACGTGTCAAATTTCAGCTTAAAACGACCATCCATACTCATCCAATTACATACATAACAACTAGGGACCAAACTGCAAGATTTCAAAGTTCAAATCAAACCTATAACTGAAATAACAACCTATGATGTCTGTACACGGGTTTACGTATCGGTATGGGGCCGAATTATACAAGAGGTTTCGAAACCACCCCTATAGGTTTAGAAACCAGGCTTCCTATAACACCCCGGTTTTGGGCTTGGATGTTTCGAGGGTTGGTTTGAAGGTCTGGTGGACCGGTATTAAAGGTTCGAGTTAGTATTGAGATTTGATCGGATTGAATATTTTCAAAGGTGATACAAATTTGGGAAAATGTGGTAAAATCATTATTTAATATAATAAAGATTGTGGCAAAATCAATTTTGGAAAATGAGATTTGGAAATTGGACATTTTGGACTAGTGACCAAAATGCAAACTTTGAAAACTGTTTTTAGTGACTGTTTTGAAAAGGATCAAAACTTTGAATCATTAAGGAGCTAAATATCCTAGATATTTTTAACAGATTTCTCCCTTTAATTAATTGATTTTAAATGGGTTTTAAAAGGCTTTAAAAACTGGAGAGAATTAATAAATCATATTTTTAGACTCACGCAACAAACTTTGCAACTTCTCTCAATTTCTCTCCACGCAAACACCTTTTCAATTTCTCCAGGTAAAAATCACAGGTTTTGATTTCCATTTGATTTCCTAATGGTTTTTCATCAAATACTTATTGTGATTCTCTTGATTTTCATGTTTTATTAAGCAATTATGGGGAGAAATCAGAATTGGAGGTAAGGATTCATTCTTCTCCTCTAATGATAGGTTCTTTACTATAATTCTCAAGTTCTTGATCCTTTACAATTGTTTTCTAATGTGTTTTGATAGTTTGATTAAAGAAAATCGGTTTAATTGTGTTTTGATTGATGAGATTTATGGATCTTCGTACTTGTTCTTTTTTGTTGGGATTTTGATCAGATTAGATCATGATTTTGATGTTTAATTTAGTTAATAACTTGGTTTTAATATTGCAATCCCGAAGTAAGTTGAATCTCTAATGTTTAAGGTGGTTAATTAAGGGTTTTTGGGGTGATAGTTGCGTTTAATATTTGCTGGAAGTGAAAGGATGTTGGAAAAGGGTTTTTAGGTGTTAATTGATGAGTTTTGTTGGATTGAATCGTTATAATAAGGCTGGGTTAAGTTTCGAAAGTGTTTGATGATGATTTCGGTATGTTTCGGATAAGTTTTGAGTGGCAACTTGGGAGTTGCGGGTATTTGCTTGTAGGCAATGGTTTGAATGCATAATGATGTATTTGCCCTCTGGTTTTATGTGGTTAAAATAGGGGATAATCAGAGAGACGAAGCTTGACATTGATTGTGGCTTGCCAAAAGCTTGATTCGCGTTGGCGAGCAAAGCGAAGCGTATCGGTGAGTGGAAACTGGATTGAACACCTTTGAAAGGTTTAATAAAGGTGGTTGGGAGTTTAGGATAAGCTGGAAATGCTTACCTAAGCTCGGAAGTAATTTTCCCTTATTTCACTATTGAGTATCAGTTTAGATGTGAACATGTTGATTTAATGGTTTGGTGCTAAACATGATTTAATTTACGACTGTAAATGCATGGTTATGAACACATATACAATGGATTTTATGTATATAAATGCTAGTGAGCATTGGTTTTCATTCCGGTTGGGAATGGGGTATTGCCTTAGGCAATGTGGATTACATATGTGGTGGTTTGGTCTAATGCATTGAAAAATAGTAGGCAAATGGTTTTGTAAATGTTATATTGGCTATGTGATAAGGTAAGAAACAATCGGATATAGTTGGCATGCCATAGGATTAAAAGTGCACTTAAAATATGAACAAAATCGATCGTGGCCATGAGTCCTTGAGGTGTGGTCGTTTAACAAGGCCACTCAGACTGTTGGAACCTCATTTGGGGTGTGCAATTTAACTAGGCAACCCAAATTTATGCTGATCTTGCGGTTTAACTAGTTAAGGTCGGTAAACTTGCGTTGTAACTAGGCAAGAGTGTTAAGCTCGCGGTTTAACAAGGCGAGGGCGTCAAATCTTGCGGTTTAACTAGGCAAGGTTTGGGATATCATGCAGTTTAACTAGGCATGGTATGAGAGATTCGTGTATCCGATTTGTGTGGATAGAGGGTAGTCTATCCGGGTCACTATAAATGCCAATATATTTGAAAGTTCATGTGTTGAACCTACTTTTTAATGCTTTGGGATTTAAGCATGGTTTATGATTTAATGCTTTGGGATCTAAGCATGGATTATGTACATGTTGTTGCATAAAGGTTTTTATGCATTATTTCGGTTGGAAACAAGGAAAAGTGCTTTGGTGGTAAGCATGTTTTGAAAGCAAGTGTTGGGTTTTCAAATGGTTTAAATTGCATCATTGTTTTATGAGCATCCTCACTAAGCATGTGTGCTTACGCTCACGTTTTAATGATACAGAGCATTGAAGTTTTGGGGTTGCAAAGGCAAAGCTTAAGAGATCCAAAGACAAAGATTACCTTGAGTATGAATTCGGTTTATGTTTCCGGTTAATATGGCAACGTGTTCGCCATATTTTGGGGGTTTTTATTTCTGTTTTTCCATGAGTTTTAAGCATGTGATGTGCTGGATTTTATGGCTGTTTGATGTTGTTTGAGTTTGGGTGAATCATGCATATGTTGTTGCTAGCTAAGTGCTAGAGTATACATCTAGTTGGAATTATTTAGTTGCCTTGATTTGATGATTCAAGCAAGTTTGGTATGATGCTATAAGTGTGCAAGCATGTTGAGAATGGCTTAATTGTACCAAATGTGAGCTTTGGTTGCTTGGTGGAATGTTACTAGGATGCATGCCTATAGAAAGTCTTGAGTGGTATAAATGCCATGAATGGTTGTTAAATATGTGATGCTTTGGTTAGTAATGTATCTTAGAAATGTTGTATAAGTGTTTGTAGCATGTTGGAGTGTTTTGGATATCATCAAAATGTGTTTAGACAGCAATTTGGGATATTACAGGTCTAGGCGTACCGGTACAGGTGTTCCTGTTTCGGTAAGGGAAGCCATTCCAGGCTTAGCGTACCGGTACGCAGGTAACTATTTCGGTATGGGCTTAGGCTATTTTGGTCAGTATTTTGGTACTCGGGGAGGCGTTTCGATACGACACAGTATTTTCATGAAGGGCATTTTGATACGCGTGGGCGTATCAAAATGAGTTTTGGCTAATGGAATTCTGCGGTTTCAAAATAATGAAGGCATAGCGAAACACCCCTTGCCGTACCGGTACGATGGCAGTTAAGTTGGTTATTTGGAATCTTCTAAAGTTATGTTTTCTTACGTTTTAATCCCTGAAAGTTGTGGATGCAATTGGATGAGTTTGGATGACCCTTTTGACTTGATTTTTGACATGTAAGTATCAAACCTTCTTAATTAAAGATTGATAACATAAAAACGAGCTAATACCCTGTAGTTTTCTAAATTTACAAATTGGTCCCTAAATCACAAATATGACCGATTGGATGTCAATTCGACGCCCGATTGAGTTGGGTTTTCACTAGAGATCAGTATGTACATGTAGGTTAATAATTATGCATCTAGATAAGATGAAAGGAAAAAATGGACGTGTTTCGTGTTTTATCTTCTCGGTTTACTTTAGTAAACCTAATGTAGCCCGCTCGGTTCGGTCTTGTGACTAGGCCGGGTTGAGGGAGTTATATTTTTTGGTATAAGAGCCAGGTTTTGAAATGTTTGGATGTTGGTTTTTGATTAACGGATGTTGTTTGAATTGCACAGTGATTGTGTATATGTTCGATGAATGATTAATACCATGTGAGGGTATTGTAGGTTATTATGTGTAAATTAAATGTTGTAATCTTATCTTTCTCATCTAATAGTTTGAATTTAAAAGTTTAAATCTAGATAAACTCTATCTCATTAAAGGATAAGAGTTATATTTCTTAGGTAGACTATTCTAGGTTAACTACTTGTAAAGCCTATAAAAGGATTACTCTTGTACAGCATTTTGGAATAAGATTTAACAGAGAAACACTCTAAAAGGTTCTCTGATTTCAACATGGTATCAGTTTAGGTCAATCATTTCTTCCAAATTTTGATTTTTCCCTCTATTCTCTCAACCTTTCTTCCCTATTTAGAAAACATGGCTGCGGCAGAACCTGTTGCTTCTACAATTAGCTCTCGAGTGAGCTCTCGCCCATTTGATTTTACCCTTTCGAATGTGTCTCTTTCTTCCATTCCGTCTCAATCAATGAGACCAGCAGAGTGGAAATCCCAACGGGTCAAAGCCCTGGGAGAAGTACATGTTACTGCGCATGTCAGTTCTTCCAGCAGTTTCAGTAAGCAACAGTGTAATACCCTAAAATGTGGTCTAGGAGTATGACACTAATTCGAGTATGTTTAATTTAATTGGAGAAAATTTTGAAGTAGATAATTGAATGAATTAAGGACTTATAATGAAACTTGAATAGTTTGTTAACTAAATCGAAATGACTATCTTGAAAATTTTTAATTAATGAAGAATTGCATGTAAAAAATTAAGGGAAGTTAAGGACTATAATATGTGTCAATTGGAGAAGAAAACATGTGCAAGAGGGAGAGCTTAGAATCGGCTAAGGTGGAGAGACAATAACCAAGTGGTTATCATCTTCTTCCATCTATCCTTAATGGCCGAAGCAAGTAGATAGAGAAAAGAAGAGTGAGAAAATTTTCATAGCATCTTGAGAGTCTAAGATTGGAATGGTTGCAATCTCTTTGATTTCTTCTTCGGGTGTGTTAAGGAAGAAGTAAGCCATTTCTTCCTTCTTTTAATTCAAGCTTTTATGATTAGATTATATATATATATATATATATATATGAATTTCCTTTTTGTGTTTATATATTAATAGGATTGTTAGAACTTGGAATCTATGATGAAAATTTATCCTTAGAACAATTGAAAGAAATTCATGAAGTTGCCATGATATTGTGGAATTTTAGCATAATTGTTGAATTGGATGATTCGGTTGTTAGCTATAAGTTAATAAGAATCACAACAATTGTTTGGTAATTGTTGTTTATGATGTAAATTGGAATGGAAATTTGATAGCTGGTGTATGCCTAATTCGACATTTGATATGTGTCGCATATATATACATATAAACATTGAGTCAGTCTGCATGAAACTGTTCTATGTTACAATAAAATCGGGATGATTAAGGACTGTTTTGAAAGGGATATGGAATTATAAAAGACTGATTCGATGCATATATTTAAGAGAAAACATGCAACTAGGGCTGTTATGAATATATATCAATTCATATAGATCGATTTAGGTAATTAAATCAGGGGCTGAATTTAAAATGAACTGTGCTGATGTATATAAGGATGCGTGATAATTTAGGACAAATTTGAATTAATGTAAATCGAGACTATTTTGCCATTAAAGAGGGACTGTTCTAGCAACCAAAATTGGACTATTTTATAAAGTTTTATTAAGTGGGCTGTTTGTAAATGAATTAAAGTCACCAAATGGTACAAGTCTGAATAAACAAACTGATTTCTATGTTGGTCCCTAATTGGTTTATTGATAATTGATTAAAAATAGTCTAGGAAATGTTATATGAATTGTAAATACCTGAACTTGTGAGCTATCTTAGAAATGTATGAGAGTGAAAATAAGTTAGATTCACATGTTAGAACTACCATCTAGGTGAATAATGAAGCTAGAATCAAGCCTAGTGAAATTTGCCCAAAAAACTATGTTCTGGGCAGCAACTTTAAAAATTCACTATAAATTGTATGAATTGAATTAAGAGCTGAAATTTATATGAATGGAACCTTAATATGTCTATTTTTATTAGAAACAAACGAAATGGAATTCTGGATTGTAGAATAAATTTTAGAGATGAAACACTACGGACAGTGCAAACTGTCCAGTGTTGTAAATTGCCTTGTCTTTAAGCTAAAAACTATATTAATTGGAAAAGAAATAAAATGCAAGGCATATATGGTTTGAAATACAATTAAATTAGCTTTCCAACGGTGTAAACCAATTAAAATTCTGACGTACGGAATGAAAGATGCACATTTAAGTAAGCAGTGCGCAAGATGCCTGGCAGCAGCAGTCTAGGTATTTTGGACAGTTTAGTTACTGCCCTGCTTCTAACCAAATTGGAATGTACATATGTAAGCATGTATACCTGGGACTACGGTATGATGCATGGTAAACTTGGGACTACGGTCCATGAGCCACGGCTCAGAGGTACGCCCCATTACAATAATACATTTTTGGCGATAGTTGGTGGTAACGGGGGAGTTGTACGGAGTGGCGACAGTTGGTTGGATAGTGAGAAGTATAGGATTGACATGTTTCCGATATTAGCCATTGCTATGTGCTTTGAGCTAAATATCTCTTGGACCTTTATGGTCAAACACGGACCAATGTTATTCATGTCCAATTGTGATCAAAGGCAAACATGTTAAAAATATATGAACCTTATTGAGAAATTGAATAAGAAATTCAAAAGAAAATCTTAAATACTTGAATTATATCTTGAAATACTTAAATGACTTGACAAGAAATCTGGAACACTTGAATTACTTGACATGAATCCTTGAAATACTTGAATTGTTTGACATGTAATGCTTGATTCTTTACATGAAACTCTTGAAATGATAATTTCCTATGCTTGGACCTTGTATTGTATGATTTACCACTTGAAATGCTTGCTACTTGAAATGCTTGCCACTTGAAATGCTTGCTACTTGAAATGCTTGCTACTTGAAAATACTTGATACTTGGCATGTAAACTTGAACTATGATCCATGTCCATTGCTTATCATACTACTCGAAAGAGATAATGAAATGCGTCACGATCAACTTGGTTGATACTAGATTCATTGCTTGTTGCTTTTGAATTATGGTATGAATAATTACCAAATATTGTCTAGATACATGGCTATATGATTTCAAGCTCAATTCGGATGCTACAAACCTGGAATAGAATTACTTGATTTCATGAAACTTGATCTAATAATTGGATTATGCTATTTGATTGGTTGCTATTGAAGTAACTAATTCACGAATGATATTTGATTTGATTCCTAAAGCAACTCTAGAGTCAACACATGGATTACGCATAAACTACCGAATTAATTTAATTACTTATGAGAGAAGAAACCCCTGTTTATCATATGTTATGTTCAATTTCCTATAAATATATATATATATATATATATATATGAACATGCTTTGAAAATGACTTGTGCACATGGATATGTTAACTCGAATGCTCATGATAATATATATATATATATATATGAATATACACTTTTAAGTATATGTTTCTTGTGCACATGTACATTCAATAATTTGAATGCCTTTGTGATTGTATACGCATATGTTGTGTGCAAATACATGCTTTATGTATGCTCTTGTGTGGATATCTTGTGTAGATAATTGATGCTCGTTAGACATGTCTATTAAGTGTAAATACATGCTATATAATTGTCGAGTAGACTTGTAAGTTCAATTGATTAAAAGATGTGTACGTGATATGAAATCTACTTTAGAGTAATGATGTCATGGACTGTTCTACTTGTAATTGTGTGTAAACATGTATAATGGACAGATTTGAACAAATTAAAAGTCACCATGGACTATTTTGCTTATGTATATATACGCACTTAATGGAATGTTTTAATAAAGACGAACATTCTAAGTACCAAGGCCTAATCTAAAGTAAATTAAGCAAGAAAGAAAAATAGAATAAAGCTTAAATGTTACTTGATATGTTACTTGAATTGGCTTGTTTACATGATACTCGAATGAATACATGAATTAAGATGTGACTATACTTGAATTGTTATACTTGAACATGCTTCTTGTCTTGACTTGATACTTGATTAAACTTGAATTGAAAACAATCCTCTTGTTGATATGCTATTCGAATTGTGATAGAAGCATGACATGATATAGATGGTTTGAGCTTAAGATTCTCATTGTATGTGCTTGTGCTTGAAATGATATGCCTAAATGGTAATAGCTATACATGATTACATGCTTGACTTGAAATGCTCGAAACCTTAAGCTAGACTTGACTTCACATGTTACAAACCCTAGCTAGGTTTATACTTGATTAAATGATACAAATCTTGAAAGTTGGTTAGTAATAGTTGCTACCTCACTAAGTACTTTTGTACTTATCACTCTTGTTTCCTTTCTTCCCAAACTAAAGTTAAAAGTGCTTCAAAGAGATTACTTGATCATGAAGTCTATTTTCTTAGGCTCGAAGCAAACACAAGCAAAAGCTAAAGTATGTATCCATACGTGTTTTGTATTACTCCTAGATGGTGGCACCTAGATATGTACATAGTTAAGCTAGATCATGCATTTTGCTTGGTTTGTAAGTTGTATATATATATATATATATGACCTTGATCTTAAAATATTGTAAAGACTAGTTCGTTAATGCTTGAAATGTTGAATGTGGGAAATGGTACTTGATTTACATGATCTAGTTATATTCGAATGTGCTTAACAATGGGATACTATGTGCTTAACATGATCTAGCTTAAGTAATTAAAGTCATGATAAGTTAGTCATGTTTTTCTAGATGATGTTAAGCTTGCTTGAAGGCATGTTTATGGTGATATGATTCGAATGAATGCAAATGCAACCACATTTAGTAAATAACATTATATGCATCCTTGTCTTGAATGTAAAATGCTAGAAGGTCATGCTTGGTTAACTTGACATGAGAATTTACTACTGAATATGCCTTAATGTAGATGCTCGTTCGAATGCCATGCTTAATTGCTTAAAATAAAAAATGTAGTAAGCATCCTTGATTGTAAGACGAAGTTGGTTAATCAAAAGTGGCCACCTATAATGTTTTAGAAGCATGTTCATGTTGTTGTTGCTTGTTAAAGTTGCTGATGTGGTTCTTGCTAGACAAGTAACTCATATAATAGGGATGAGTTTCAAAAGTTTTTAAATGGCTTGAATTCTTTTTTGCTTGATTAACACTCCTTGATCGGTTTACTCCTAAACAGGGTAACGGGTGTTACAAATAGATTGTGGAGCTCCAACAGATGTTTGGTCAAATATTCTCCAAATCAGATTCTACTGCATTTCCTGTTACAGAAGGTAGAATTTCTTGTTTGGCCACAGTTAATCCCTAGAGTTGGATGGTGGATTCTGGTGCTTCTGACCATATGACAGGCAATTGTGACCTTTTTCATGAGTACAAGCCACATTCGTTTGCATCGTCTATCAAAGTTGCCGATGGATCTCTCTCCATTGTATCAGGAATTGGTTCTATTAAATTAAATGATCATCTAGTACTGTCTAATGTTCTTTATATACCAAAACTGGCCTGCAATCTGTTGTCTGTTAGCAAAATTGTTAAAGATGAGAATTATGATGTTAACTTTGGGTTGTCTAGTTGTATTTTTCAGGCACAAGACTTGAGGACAGTAATTGGCAATGCTAGGCGACACAATAGACTCTACATTCATGATGGCTTATCCTCCCGAAACAAAACTATTCCCATTTGTCCTACGTCTACAATTTTTTACTCTTCCCTTCTTTCCAATGATTATGGCATTTTCGATTAGGACACCCGAATTTCTACTATCTGGCGAAATTGTTTCCTAAGTTGTTCCTGAATAAACATCCCTCATCATTCACCTGTGATACATGTCAACTTGCCAAACATACAAGACAATCATATATTCCCACTAAATTTAAACCTACATCTCCTTTCTTTATCATACATAGCGACATTTGGGGTCCTTCTAAAGTTAAAAATGTATCTAGGGCTCGCTGGTTTTTGTCCTTTATTGATGATCACTCTCGGGTTACTTGGACCTATCTCATGAAAGAAAAATCAGAGTTTGAAACGATATTTAAAATGTTTTATCACATTATCAAAAACCAATTTGAACGCAAAATAAAGATAGTTTAGAGTGATAATGGGAGTGAGTATCTTACTAAATCCCTTGGTTCTTTTTTTCGAGAGAAATGTATATTTCACCTTACTTCTTGTGTTAACACGCCTCAGCAAAATGGGGTTGCTGAAAGAAAAAACAGACATCTACTTGAGGTAACTCGGTCGCTTCTGTTTTCTGCTAATGCTCCTCAGTATCTTTGGGGGGAAGCACTTCTTATTGCTACTTTCCTAATTAATAGGATGCCTAGCAAAACTATGGGCTTCAAAAATCCTTTTGACACCCTTTTACAACTTTCTCCACATTTCAAACCATGGTCATCTGTTATTCCTTTTCGGGTATTTGGCTGCACAACTTTTGTTCATGTGCATATCAACAATAGGAGTAAGCTTGATCATAGGTCATTGCGGTGTGTGTTTATAGGATACTCATCAAGTCAGAAGGGCTACAAATGTTACTCATCTATTACCAAGAAAACCTATGTTTCATTTGATGTTACTTTCTTTGAAAATCAACCTTATTTTGTAGGGACTAAGATTCAGGTGGAGAGATGTGAAGAATTTCAGCCTATTATTCCTACTCTTATTCTTCATTTGTTGTCTCCTTTTTCGACCCTTGAACAAACACATGACAACAACCTAGCAACTCTGATGATCATACAACTTCTCCAGAGCCTACATTTCCCAGCTCTTCTAGTGTTTCAATAGAAAGATGTTCCTCAAAGCCTACATCTCCCGGCTCTTCTAATGTTCCAGTCGGAAGACCTTCTCCAGAACCTAAATCTCCCAGGCCTCACACTACTCAAACCCCACAACCTCCAGTCAAACAGCTTACTCTCTATACCAGAAGAAAGAAAATTGTCAGAAAACCCATTGACCAGCCTAGTACTTGCCAAGAACTGATCTTAAGTCTTGCTGCCATAGAGGAAAGGGTAAGCAATGATGTCTCGAAAAGTCTAGTTCATGAGAATTTAGATGATTTTCCGATTGCAATCAGAAAGGGGGTAAGAAAATGCACTAATCATCCTATTGATAGATTTGTTGCTTATGGAAAACTATTGTCTGGTTTCGAGAATTTAGATGATTTTCCGATTGCAATCAGAAAGGGGGTAAGAAAATGCACTAATCATCTTATTGATAGATTTGTTGCTTATGGAAAACTATTATCTGGTTTCAATGATTTTACAGCTACTATTAACAGTGTAAGGATCCCTAGAGCAGTGGAAGAGGTATTTGAAAATCCTGACTGGAGGAAAGCTGTTGAAGAAGAGGCCAAAGCCCTACAACAAAATAACACATGAAGTTTAACTAAACTGGCAGAAGGAAAAAAGGTGGTTGGATGCAAGTGGGTTTTCACAGTAAAGTATCATTTTGATGGAAGCATCGAGAGGTTCAAGGCAATGTTAATGGAAAAGGGATTTACTCAATCATATGGAGTAGACAATCAAGAGACCCTTGCACCTGTGGCAAAACCGAATACAATAAGGGTGCTACTTTTATTAGTAGTTAATAAAGATTGGAAATTGCACCAACTGGACATTAAGAATGCTTTTTTGAATGGAAAGCTTGAAGAAGTAGTATATATGCAGATTCCACCAGGCTTAGAGGATGACTCAACGAAACAGAAAATGTGCAAACTAAATAGATCCTTGGATGGGCTGAAGCAATCACCAAGGGCCTGGTTTGACAGATTTGCGAAAGCCATGGTAAAGAATGGGTTCAAGCAAACACAGACAGATCACACCTTGTTTAAGAAGGTAGCTTCAGATGGTAAAAAAATCTCCTTATTGTTTACGTTGATGATATGATCATTACAGGAGATGACACGGAGGAAATTGAGAAACTAAAGACTTTTTTGGCAACAGAGTTTGAGACTAAAGACTTGGGAAGTCTTAGATACTTTCTCGGAATGGAGGTGGCTAGATCAAATGAGAGAATAGTCATAAATCAGAGAAAGTACATTTTGGACATGTTCTCGAAAATTGAAATACTTGGATGTAAACCAACAGACACTCCAATGGGTGCAGGCTTGAAGTTTGGAAAAAATGGCACGAGTACTTCCGTGAATAGAGAATCCTACCAAAGGCTGGTTGAGAAATTGATTTATTTATCACTCACCAGACCTGATATAGCTTATCCAGTAAGCATAATCAGCCAGTACATGAGTGATCCTAGAGAAGAATATATGGAGGCAGCCAATAGAGTTCTGTGGTACTTAAAATTTACACCAGGATTTGGACTTATTTTCGGGAAAATCAAGACAGATCTGTGAAGGTTTACACAGATTCTAGCTGGGCAGGAGAGTTAACAGATAGAAAATCTGTGAGTGGCTATTGTTCGTTTGTGTGGGGAAACTTAGTCACATGGAGGAGTAAAAAGTAAACTGTGGCGTCTCGAAGTAGTGCAGAATCAGAATATAGGGCTATAGCCCTTGGAATTTGTGAAGGCTTGTGGCTTAAAAAACTTCTCACCGAGCTAGAGTTGGATGAAAAACAAGAGTTTGAGGTACTGATTGATAGCCAATCAGCAATGAGTATTGCTAAGAATCAAGTACAACATGACTAGACTAAACATATCGAAATTGACAAGCATTTTATCTATGAGAAGGTAAACAGTGGTGTCGCAAAGCTGCACTATATTCCTACAAAGAGTCAACTGGCGGATATCTTCACAAATGCACTTCTGAGAGTGACCTTTGACGAGTTCTCATCCAAACTGGGAGTATACAACATATACACACCATTTTGAGGGGAGTGTAGGTTATTGTGTGTAAATTAAATGTTGTAATCTTATCTCATCTAATAGTTTGAATTTCAAATTTTAAATATAGATAAACTCTATCTCATTAAAGGATAAGAGTTATATCTCTTAAGTAGACTACTCTAGGTTAACTACTTGTAAAGCATATAAAAGGATTACTCTTGTACAGCATTTTGGAATAAGATTTAACAGAGAAACACTATAAAAGTTCTCTAATTTCAACAGGTATGAATTGGGAACACATTGCCTATTATCGAGGTTTAAAAATGTTTTATAAGGTTGTCTTGGATCCTTTGCCTAATGCTAGCTTTACTTTAATGTGTTTTGATGCTTTTGTTAGCATAGTTCAATGTGAGACGCGTTTGATGGCTAATAACGCGGGAGTTGAGCAGAATAACATTGAGGAAGGGAGTCCCCCTAATATTTTACCTCTTCCTCCCCCATTGGTTCCTCTTGTTGATGTTGGGGTGGGTGGTGTACCCCAGGCTCCACCAATGCTAGTATTGGGTGATTTGACTCTGTTAATCCAAGCGATGACATGAGCGTTTCAGGCAGCGATGGCTGAAGTGCAAGCGCAAGCACCTGCACCTGTTGTAGTGGCTAATCAAGGTTTACCCTTAGAGCATCTTAGGAGTTTGGAAGGTGAGGAATTTTAGGGTTTGAGTCCTGAGGCAACCAAGGGTTGGCTAGAGAAAATAATCCGCATTCTGAACCAGATGGGTTGTAATGAAGAACGCAAGTTGGGTTGCACTATGTCACTTTTGCAGGGTGATGCATATCATTGGTGGGTGACCACAATTGCTGTCGTTCCAGAGGCAGATATGACTTGGGAGTTCTTCTGGAAAGCTTTCAAGAGGAAGTATCTTGGCATTCAGTATTTGGATATAAAAGGCGGGAGTTTATATCGATATCTCAAGGAGGCATGTCTATTGTCGAGTATGAGGTAAAGTTTGTTCGCCTAAGTCAGTATGCCCCGAAGTTAGTTCCTGATGATCATCAGAGATGTGATAGATTTTGATATGGTCTTGTGAAGGACTTTAAGATCTATTTTCTAGCTGTGGATTACACAAATTTTGATGTATTAGTCAACCGCACTAAGAATATGGAGCAGTCTTTGGGTTCATCAGTCTAGGTCGTGGGTGCGAGCTTGGGCAAGAGAGTGGCGGATTCTAGCTATCCTGGTTGGCAGAATAAGAGGTATCGGGATAGGAGGCATAAGTCGGATCATAGGTATGGTGGCGGTGTTGGTCAAGGTAACCATAGAGTCCGTATCGTAGCAGAGTGTGAGTGTTGTGGTAGGCGTCACATGGGTATGTACTACGGAAATACTGAAGTTTGTTGGATTTGCAGGTCATCTGATCACTTGAAGCATGATTGTCCTCGGGCTGCGAGGGATGCACCGGTACATTTTTTTGCACCTGCTAGAGGCCGAGGTCGTGGCAGGGGTAATTTCTAGAGGCATGATGATGGTCAGAGAGTTGTAGCTCATGCTGCAGCTGTACGATCGGAGGACGGTGGACCAGCCTAGATATATGCTCATCGTGAGGGCTGCAATGACACGGATGTGATCGCATGTACCTTTACTTTGCAATCATTGTCATTGTTATCTTTGATTGATTCGGGGTCTGCTCATTCATACATTTTGAGTGAACATGCATCTTTGCTGGATGTCCCTGTTGAGATCTTTGATGTTGGTATGTTGGTAACTAGTTCTTTTGGTGAGACGGTTACTACTAGAAAGTTGTATAGGCGATGTCCTTTAGTTGTGCAAGGTTATGAGTTTGCCGCTGATCTAATGGAGTTACCATTCCATGGTTTTGATGTCATTTTGGGTACGGATTGGTTGAGTGAGCACAAAGCGGCTGTGGATTGTGAATCCAAAAGGATTTCCTTGTGGTTAGCTGATGATTATGAAGTTGTGGTAGTTGGCGAGAATGTGAAGTTCTTTTCCAATGTTGTTTCGGCTACTCGGGCGGAAAGGATGGTGCAAGGAGGTTGCCAAGCTTATTTGGCTGTCATGATGGATCCTGAGGTTAAAAGTGTACGAGTGTAGGATATTCGGGCTATTTGTGCTTTTTTGAAGGTTTTTCCTAAAGAGTTACCGGGTTTACTATCGGATAGGGAGGTAGAATTCGGTATTAAGACGTACGCGGGTACGGCACCGATGTCCATTGCTTCTTATAGGATGGCACCAAAGGAATTGAAGGAGTTAAAGTCACAGCTTTAGGAGTTACTAGATCATGGGTTCATCCGACCGAGTATTTCGCCTTGGGGTGCTCAAATTCTTTTTGTGAAAAAGAAAGATGATATGATGTGTATGTGCATTGATTACCGACAGTTGAATAAGCTAACGGTAAATAAAAAATACCCTTTACCGAGGATTGAAAATTTGTTTGACCAGTTCCGCGGGGTAGTAGTGTTTTCTACGATCGATTTGAGGTCAGTGTATTATCAGTTGAAGGTTAAAGATGAGGATGTGCATATGACCGTGTTTCGTACTAGGTATGAGAATTATGAGTTCTTGGTTATGCCTTTTTGTTTGGAAAATGCCCCGGCTGCGTTCATGGATATGATGAATAGGGTGTTCTACGAATATCTTGATTAGTTCGTGGTGGTTTTTATAGATGATATTCTCGTGTACTCTTGTACCGAGGAGGATCATGATCGACATTTGCGGATTGTGTTGCAAGTGTTAAAGGATAATCGGTTGTACGCCAAATTGAGCAAGTGCGAGTTTTGGCTTAAGAAAGTAATGTTCCTTGGTCATGTGGTGTCCGCGGAGGGTATTTGTGTTGATCTACAGAAAATTGAGGCTATTCTCAATTGGAAACAACCTAAATCTATTCTGGAGGTTCGTAGCTTTCTTGGGTTGGCTGGTTATTACCGCCGCTTTGTTGATGGGTTTTCTAGTATCGCAGCACCATTGACAAAGTTGCTGCAAAAGAATGTTCCTTATGTGTAGACGGAGAAGCAGCAACATAGTTTTGAGAAGCTGAAGGAAGTCTTGACACAAGCTCCTGTGTTGATTCAACCTGATTCTGGGAAAGAGTTTGTGGTTTATAGTGATGCATTCTACGTGGGGTTGGGATGTGTGTTGATGCAAGATGGTAAGGTTGTGACCTATGCATCGAGGCAACTAAAGTTTCATAAGCGCAACTATCAAACTCATGATTTGAAGCTTGCGGATATAGTGTTTTCTTTGAAAATTTAGAGACAATACCATTACGGAGAAAAGTGTGTGGTTTTCACTGACCACAAGAGTTTGAAGTATTTGATGTCTCAAAAAGATTTGAACCTTAGACAACGTAGATGGTTGGAGTTGCTTAAGGATTATGACTTGACAATCGAATATCATCCTGGTAAAGCCAATGTGGTTGCGGATGCGTTAAGTCGCAAGGTTGCGGTTGAGCTTAAAGCTATGTTCGCAAGGTTCAGTGTGACGCGGGAAGGTGGTTTATTGGCTGAATTGCAAGTCAAGCCTATGATGTCACAGTTGATTAAAGCTAAGCAACCGTTTGATGATTCCTTGGTTGAGCATGTTAAGGACATATCAGAGGTTACCTTTGACATCGGCTAAGAATGATTCCATTTGGGTGATTGTGGATCGGTTTACGAAGTGTGCACATTTTCTGGCAGTGCATACGACGTATACGTTGGACAAGTTGGTAGAATTGTATATTGCTAAGATCGTGCGTTTGCATAGGGTACCAAAATATATTGTTTCGGATAGAGATCCAAGGTTTACGGTGAGTTTTTGGTTGAGTTTACATCGGGCTTTGGGTACAAGGTTGAATTTCAGCACCCCATATCATCCTCAGTCGGATGGTCAGTCTAAGCGGGTTATCCAGATTTTGGAGGATATGTTGAGATGTTGCATTATTGAGTTCCAATGAACCTGGGAGAAGCATTTACCTTTGGTTGAGTTTGCGTATAACAACAATTACCAAGCGAGTATACAGATGGCACCATATAAGGCATTATATGGCCGGAAGTTTCGTACGCCCTTGTGTTGGGCTGAGGTAGGGGAAAAGCATATTTGCTTAACGGACGTGTTGAAAGACACGAATGAAAAGGTAAAGCTTGTGTGTGATCGCTTGAAAGCGGTTGCGGATCGACAGAAATCTCACGCGGATTTGAAGCGTAAGGAAATTAAATATGCAGTAGGCGATCTTGTATTTTTGAAAGTGTCACCATGGAAGAAGGTGATGCGGTTTGGCCGTAAGGGTAAACTTAGTCTGAGGTTTATTGGACCATACGAGGTTATTGAGTGTGTTGTTCTTGTGGCTTATCGGTTGATGTGTTCTATGTGTCTATGTTGTGGAGGTATCGGTTGGATCCCTCGCATGTTATGTCGGTCGAACATATTGAGTTAAGGGCGAATTTGTCCTATGATGAGGAGCCGGTGGAAATCCTTGATTCTAGCAGCAAATTTCTTCGTGGCAAGACGACCGAGCTTGTTAAGGTCTTGTGGCGACACCGTGGTGTCGAGGAAGCCATTTGGGAAAGCAAGACGGACATGTTGGAGCAATTTGCGCATTTGTTTCCTCCACGTAAATTTCAAGGATGAAATTTCTTAAGAGAGGGAGAGTTGTAACACCCTAGTTTTGGGCTTGGATGTTTTGAGGGTTGGTTCGAAGGTCCGGTATTAAATATTCGAGTTAGTTTCAGGATTTAATTGGAGTGAATATTTTTAAAGGTGATAAAAATATGGGGAAATATGGTAAAATCATTATTTAATATAATGAAGATTGTGGTAAAATCAATTTTGGAAAATGAGATTTGGAAATTGGACGTTTTGGACTAGTGACCAAAATGCAAACTTTGAAAACTGCTTTTTAGTGACTGTTTTGAAAAGGATCAAAACTTTGAATCTTTAAGGAGCTAAAAATCCTATATATTTTTAACAGATTTCTCCCTTTAATTAATTGATTTTAAATGGGTTTTAAAAGGCTTTAAAAGTGGAGAGAATTAATAAATCATATTTTTAGACTTTTAACAAAAATTCACGTAACAAACTTTGCAACTTCTTCTCTCAATTTCTCTCCAGCCAAATACCTTTTCAATTTTTTCAGGTAAAAATCAAAGGTTTTGATTTCCTACTAGTTTTTCATCAAATACTTATTGTGATTATCTTGATTTTCATGTTTTATTAAGCAATTAAGGGGAGAAATCAGCATTGGAGGTAAGGATTCGTTCTTCTCTTTAATGAAAGGTTCTTTACTGAAATTCCCAAGTTCTTGATCCTTTACAATTGTTTTCTAATGTGTTTTGATAGTTTAATTAAAGAAAATTGGTTTAATTGTGTTTTGATTGATGAGATTTATGGATCTTCGTACTTGTTCTGTTTTGATGGGATTTTGATCAGATTAGATCATGATTTTGATGTTTAATTGAGTTAATAACTTGGTTTTAACATTGCAATCCCGAAACAAGTTGAATCTCTAATGTTTAAGGTGGTTAATTAAGGGGTTTTGGGGTGATAGTTGTGTTTAATCTTTACTGGAAGTAAAAGGACGTTTGGAAAATGGGTTTTAGGAGTTAATTGATGAGGTTTGTTGTGTTGAATCATTATAATAAGGCTGGGTTAAGTTTCAGAAGTGTTTGGTGATGATTTTGGTATGTTTCGGATAAGTTTTAAGTGGGCAACTTGGGAGTTACGGGTATTTGGTTGTTGGAAATGGTTTGAATGCATAATGATGCATTTGCCCTCTGGTTTTATGTGGTTAAAATAGGGGATAATCAGAGCGACGAAGCTTGATGTTGATTGTGGCTTGCCGGAAGCTTGATTCGCGTTGGCGAGCAAAGCGAAGCGTATCGGTGAGTGGAAACTGGATTGAACACCTTTAAAAGGTTTAATAAAGGTGGTTGGGAGTTTAGGATAAGCTTGAACGCTTACCTAAGGTTAGAAGTAAGTTTCCCTTATTTTGCTCTTGAGTATCTGTTTAGATATGAGCGTGTTGATTTCATGGTTTGGTGTAAACATGATTTAATTTACTACTGTAAATGCATGGTTATGAACACATATGCAATAGATTTTATGTATATAAATGCTAGTGAGCATTGGTTTTCATTCAGGTTGGGAATGGGGTATTGCCTTAGGCAATGTAGATTGCATATGTGGTGGTTTGTTTAATGCATTGAAAAACAGTAGGTAAATGGTTTTGTAAATGTTATATTGTCTATGTGACAAGGTAAAAAACAATTGGATATAGTTGACATGCCATAGGATTAAAAGTGCACTATAAAATATAAACAAAATCGATCATGGCCATGGGTCTTTGAGGCATGTTGGGACCTCATTTGGGCATGTGGTTTAACTAGGCAACCCAAATTGATGGTGATTGTGCATTTTAACTAGGCAAGGTCGGTAAACTTGCGGTGTAACTAGGCAAGAGTGTTAAGCTCGCGGTTTAACAAGGCGAGGGTGTCAAATCTTGCATTTAACTAGGCAAGGTTTAGGATATCATGCAGTTTAACTAGGCATGGTATGAGAGATATGTGTATCCGATTTGTATGGATAGAGGGTAGTCTATCCGGGTCACTATAAATGCCAATATATGTGAAAGTTCATGTGTTGAACCTACTTTTTAATGCTTTGGGATTTAAGCATGGTTTATGATTTAATGCTTTGGGATCTAAGCATGGATTAAGTACATGTTGTTGCATAAAGGTTGTTATGCATTGTTTTGGTTGGAAACAAGGAAAAGTGCTTTGGCCGTAAGCATGTTTTGAAAGCAAGTGTTGGGTTTTCAAATGGCTTAAATTGCCTCATTGTTTTATGAGCATCCTCACTAAGCATTTGTGATTACGCTCTCTTTCTAATGATGCAGAGCATTGAAGTTTTGGGGCTGCAAAGGCAAAGCTTAAGAGATCCAAAGACAAAGATTACCTTGAGTATGAACTCGATTTATGTTTTCGGTTAATAAGGCAATGTGTTCGCCATATTTTGTGGATTTGTATTTCTATTTTTCTATGAGTTTTAAGCATATGATGTGCTGGATTTTATGGTTGTTTGATGTTGTTTGAGTTTAGGTAAATCATGCCTATGTTTTTGCTAGCTAAGTACTAGAGTATGCATCTAGTTGAAATTATTTGGTTGCCTTGATTTGATATTCAAGAAAGTTTGGTATGATTCTATAAGTGCACAAGCATGTTGAGAATGCCTTAATTGTACCAAATGTGAGCTTTGGTTGCTTGGTGGAATGATACTAGGATGCATGCCTATAGAAAGTCTTGAGCGGTATAAATGCCATGAATAGTTGTTAAATCTGTGATGCTTTGGTTAGTAATGTAACTTAGAAATGTTGTATAAGTGTTTGTAGCATGTTGGAGTGTTTTGGATATCATCAAAATGTTTTTAGACAGCAATTTGGGACATTACAGGTCCAGGCGTACCTGTACGAGTTTTTCTATTTTGGTACGGGTAAGCCATTCTAGGCTTAATGTACCGGTACGCGGGCAGTTAATTCGGTACGGGCATAGGCTATTTTGGCTAGCATTTCGGTACTCGGGGAGGCGTTTCGATACGGCACAGTGTTTTCATGAAGGGCGTATCGAAACACCCCTTGTCGTACCTGTACGGTGGCAGTTAAGTTGGTTATTTGGAATCTTCTGAAGTTCTATTTTCTTGAGACTAGGCCGGGTCGAGGGGGTTACACTTCCAGAGCTTAAAACCCGTGCCGGTACGAATCCCCACGTACTATAACCTATAGCCAAATTTTACCTACAGGTTTCGAAACCAAGGGCCAAGTTTTGAAACCTCTGGGCCTGGATGACAGATTTAGCTGGTTTTTCAATCCTAAGCCAACATTAGCATGCTCCAAACATGGCATAAATACTATACATCAACATAGGCATAACTTTCACAACATTCCAGCATGGTAGGCACACAACCATACAAGGAAGAATCATGTATTCACCTATGGGCATGCTTTTTACCCAACATGAAATTCTTGTCCCAAACCCCTCATTCAAACATATTAAACCTCATACAAGTCCAAAACAACAATTTAGACTATTACAAACTAAGGAGTCAAGCATACCACCCGCCTAAAACCATGTGACCACATTGCCTTTGTTACTACAATCTATTTCAAAACCATACTTGAGTTAAATCAAAGATCTTGGATCTTCCCTTGCTTGCTGCCTCCTAAGCTTTGTTTATCTGCATTGATGGAAAAAGAGAGCGTAAGCACATAATGCTTAGTGAGGAGCGCTCTAAAAACCAACCACATAAATGCATTTCAAACCATTTAATAATCCTTTTGAAAACCACTTTCCAAAACATCTTTTTAATCATCATTGAAACACCATCAACATTATCATGCCTTGTAAACCATTCACTTAATATTTCCAAAACATGTATATTAAACCATATGGAACACGTATCATGGATTAAGAACAAAGTCTCATTTGCTACCCTCAATTTAAGCTTTCTCATGCATACTACCAATGCAAGGCTTAAAGAGTAAGACATGTTTAAACCAACATTATACAATATAAACCATTCCATGATACATCATCAATTATATTGGCTTACAAGTGATCAATAACCAAGTTCCACTTTTCAAAATACAACATCGGATACACGGATTCAACAAGTGTTCCCAAAACTTCATGCCATCTCAACCGAAATTCAAGGTACTATTACAATCGGGTACAATCACAACCCAAATGTTGGTTAGATACATAACCCACTAACGGGAATCTTCGGTACATAGATCAAAACCCCTCGACCGTTAGGATACTTGGATGGAGTTTTCGGTACATCGGATCAAAATCCCTCAACATCTAAGGTGATTTTTTATAGTGCACTATCAATCCTATGACCGGCCAACTATATCCGATAACATTTCCAAAACCTTTTCATACCATCACTTTCCAATATAATTAATTTCTTAAACATTAACTCATTGTTTTTATATGCATCAGTCAAAACCTTTCACTCAAAGCATTTTACCTTGCATTACCAATGTTCAAAAACATTATCAAAACATACATTACTTCAAATGCATCAACATCATCAGATAACCATTTTCCAGCATTAAACCATGATCAAATCATACATATACAGTGAGTAATCAAGTCATCAAAACAAGTGCATTAAAACAAATTGGCAAACGAGTTCGAGAGAGAAATCATCCTTTACTTACTTCTGAGCTTAGACCAGCGTTTCAAGCTTGATCTAAACTCCCAAACACAACTTTCAAACCTTTGAAAAGATGTAAAACACGTTCTCGCTCACCGACAACGCAAAGCCTCGCTTGCCGTTGCAAAACCACGCCTCTAAAGCTTCTAAAACGTTGATACAAGCTTAAGGATCAACCTTCCATGTTTTAAACATCACAAAACATAGGTTCTAATGCATCATAATGCATTCACAAGCCAGCAACATCAAATTGCAACAATCCTCATCAATTCTCAAGCAATTACCCTTCCACAATAACCGAAAAGATCATCAAACAACTCACAAATTTTACCCAGCCACAACCCATGGATCTTATCCATCAATTAACATCCAAAAACACATTAACATCATCCGTATACCGATGAATGGCGGTCCGTGGCGGCTTGCGGCAGAGGGATGGTTAGCGTCCAGCAGTCACAAAGGCTAGGTAGAGAGAGCATTTGAGAGCTCTTTGGAGTTTTTTTGTTAAAACTCAGTTGAAAAATGATTTTTTGGTCAAAAGTTGGATATTTAAGGGCATTCAAAACGACGTCGCTTAGGAACTTTGTAACCCGCGCGTTGACCCGACCCGAGGAGAGATCCGCGCCAATTTTAATGAAATCGGCTATTCACAGATCCGGTCCTTTCATTTCCTCTTTTGCTTTTTTGTCTCTTCAATTTTATTTCTTTATGATTATGCTATTCAGTTTCTATTTTATTCACTCTAGTCATTGTTTTATTAGTGTTATTGTTATTATTATTAATTTATACATAATCTATACGTCTATATAGATTTTTTTTCTCTTTTCTTTTTAATATAATATTTAATTATGTATACTTTATATATATATATATATACGTGGTTTATACATATAATCTAAAATAGTGTATATTTTTACATATATAAAGTAAATATATTGTATAATTTTTAATTATTAATATATATATGGAGTAATAGCATTTCATTGACTTTTTATACTTTTATGTATTTATTTTTCTTAATTCCATACTTTATTTAAATTATTTACTTTATATAATTTCATATTTAATTTTATGTACATATATAAATACATAATGTACCTTCTTTTTCGATGTAATTTTTGGCATATTATATATATACAACGTTTTTTTCTTTCTTTATTTCTTAATACGTATTAATTTACATATTTATATTACTCTATTTATGTTCCCTATTACTACGTACAAGCATGTATATAATATTATATTTCTATAAAAATAAAGTATTTTTATTTGGATTCCCGATAAAATTATGCCTCGAGCTTAAAGAGGTGTGTTTTTCTCGCTAATCCTAAATAAAAATAATATTTTAACTAAAATATTTTATTCGGGATCTTAGATAATATCATATCTCGAGCTTAAAGAGGCGTGGTCTTTTTTCGATAATCCTAAATAAAATACGTTTTAACCAAATCACAACATTTAAGATAATATTCCTTTTATCTTGTGATCTCAAAGAAAATTATGTCTCGAGCTTAAAGAGATGTAATTTTCTCGTTAGTCCTAATTAAAGGATTATTCTTTAAAACATTTTTGAACAAAATAACTTTTATGCGTTTAGGGATTATACTTCTAAATTATATTCGAACTAGTAATTTCCAAATACTAAGACACTACGTAACGGACTAGGTACCAATTTTAGACGTTGTGGGGTGCTCATCCTTTCCCACACGCAACAAAATATTTTCATTACTAATTAAAAAATATTTTTCATTTTTTTATTACTTAACCTGTAATCATTGTTTACTAATTAAAAAATATTTTCATTCGGGTAAGACAAAAAAATACAAAATTAGTTGGTAGTTTGATAACACAATTAGCTTGATACCTCAACATGATGAGTCATAAAAAGAATGAATATAGTCCATTAACTTGGCGAAGTTTTATTAATTAAAAAGATAATTAAAAATAATAAGTATGTCAAATCGTTATAAATTATTCCGGTTGTGATAGACTTCTAGAAGAGTATGGTCGTAAACGAACCAAAAGTTCAGTAAATTTTTCGTGAACTGTTTAGCAAAAATTTTATTATATTCATGTATTTATTAAACAATAAATACAAAAAGTATGTCAAATTGTTATAATTTCTTTCTAGTTGTGATAGGCTTATAAAAAAGAAAAAGAAAAAGAAAAACATCTAGAAAAATACTAAGGAAATGCATTCGATGAAGTCATCAATGGAAAATGAAAATCTATATTGTATGTAAATCCAATTACAAATTGAAATAAATTAAGTTCCTAAGCTTCAAGATGAGCCTATAAATACCATCTCTAGTTGTCATATCTTCCCACACCTCAAAACACTCAATCATCCATCTTTCACCTTCAAGCTCCCCTGTAATTCAGAATCATGGGCGTTGTCACTTATGACTTTCAGGTTACCTCCCCGACCTCTCCGGCCAGGCTTTTCAAAGCTCTTGTTGTCGAAGCCGACAAGCTTTTCCCCAAGGCTGCCCCTCAAGCAATCAAGGGTGTCGAACACGAAGGCAATGGCGGCCCTGGAACCACCGTCAAGATCAACTTTGCTGAAGGTTGGTTCATTAATCCTCACTTTCTTTCGACTTTCATTTTTCGGATGTGTTCGATATGAATATGTTTGATGAAAGTATTTTATTTGTTTAGGCCTTCCATTCCAGTATGTGAAGCACAAGGTTGAAGGACAAGACAAAGACAACTTGTCATACAGTTACAGTTTGATCGAAGGTGGACCTTTGGGAGACAAGCTTGAGAAAATCTCTTACGAGAACCAGTTTGTGTCTGCAGCAGGTGGAGGAAGTGTTTGCAAGAGCTTAATGAAGTTTTACACCATTGGTGATTGTACATTCACTGAAGATGAAATTAAGGCTCTCATTGAAAGGATGGATGGGGTTTACAAGGCTGTTGAAGCTTATCTCTTGACAAATCCTGATGTCTGAAACTAAAATAAGATTGCTCTAAAGAATGGTGTTGGTTTTATATTTCCTTTTCTTTTTTCTTTTTTTTGTCTTAAAGTCAAATTTGTCTTTAGTTGTTCCAATAAGAGTGGCACGGTCATGACTCATGAGAGTTTGATCATCTTTATTTTCATTATAGTCAAAGAGTTTGAGTCTTATCATTTGAAATGAAATAAACATATAAAATTACAAAAAAAATGTTGAGACTACCACATGCGACGAATACTGCTGAATACTACTAACGCTGAACACCATTAAATTGATTAATAAAGATTAAAAATTTTAAAGACTCAACATACAATTAATAATTGTTTAAAAAAAATCAATTAAATTATTTTTCATATATATTAAATTTTAAATTGTTTTAATAAAGGGTAAACTACATATTTAGTACCTCACGTATTTCCATATTTCTATTTTGGTACTCAAACTAATTTTTTTAGCAAAATGGTACTTAACGTTACGTATTATTTCTATTTTGGTACCCTAACTGTTAAAAATAAACGGAAACAATGGCGTTGCTTGGTCAAATAACAGTTATAGTCCCTAAAACTTATACAATCTATCAATTTAGTCCAAAATATTTTGGTAAATTTATTCTTTCTTCTTCTTCCATTCGAAGTATGAAAAATTAAGTATCGAATATCTTCTTTATTGTCGCTACAATTTCCTTCAAATTTTCATCGATTACTTTTTTTAATTCCTCCAAAAATAATATTGACTTTAATAACAACAAAAAAGCAAAGTATGAAAAACTGAAAATCAACTAAAACCTACAAGAGCAAGAAGCGCAAAAAATAATATCCACCATGCTGTCATAGTCGATTCCCGTATAGTGCTAGGTTTCTTCGAAATTGAAATGAATTTAAATTAGTTTGGGTACCAAACTAGAAATACAAAAATTAAATTTGGGTACCAAAATAGAAATACAAAAATAGGTTATCTTCAAGGCCGTACAGTACTTTATATCCGATGGAGTTCTGCATCTAGGAAGCTTTTCTCGATGCAACGTACATATTAATCAGATTATGTTAATTGTTCGTTTTCGGAGATCGACAATCGAGCATCTGATAATACGCTGAATAGTTGAGTGTCTGCAAACAGCTGCAAACGAAAAAACAACGACAGTGAGTAAGTACTTGAGGAACGACAATTTTCCATGCAAAACTGATAATTTTCAACAAAAAAAAATCTAAGATTTTAAGTTCAATTTGATCTGCTTTAAACTTTATTCTAATTATGTTCAATCAGAATCTAGTGCTGCAAATTTGTAACATATGGGTATCAATGCTCACAGTCTAAAAATTCAATAATTAAATCCACAGATTGTTGACATTTTGCGATTTAGCCGTCTAAACAATATATCAACATTACATAACATGATCATATGGAAATCTGACACCGAAACACGCAGATTCTGACATCGGAGATTTTGATACATTACGGTTCCAGAAATTATCAAATTATAAGTTAAAACATGATAAAACTACATTTTAGCCCTAAAATGAGAAAATTGTGATAGAATCCTTCTAAAATTCAAGTTGTAAGCTAATACAATAATAAAAACTATATTTCGAAAGTTATAATTTAATTTTTGATTGTCGAAATTATTCTTAACTTCATCACAGGGATGGAGCCATGATTTAGGGTTAGGGGGACAAAATATAAATATTTGAAAGTGGAAAGGACAAATTCATAAATAATTCAATTTTTTTAAAAATTATATGTAGGACCAAAGGTGAAAAAATAAATTTTTTGGGCCACATAGTTCTGTCACTGCTTCATCATTGTGTCCTATTAAATTCATTTAATGTCATGCATATTGCATAGTTTGTTTATCATCAGAGGCGGTGTCATGATGATAGAATAAGATGGGCAAATATAAATAGTAATAAAAATGGGTCAAGGTATAATTGTTAAGTTAAATTTTAAAAATTAGAGGTTAGGTTTAATTTGCCTAATAATAAAATTGATAAAGACCTAAGAAATAATTAAACCCAAAATATTTAGGGACTAATTTATATAGTTTTAAAACTTTTAAGAACCTAAGATGTGATTAAACCTAAAATTTGGAGGACATGGCCCTCCGACGGTAAAACGGCTGTGTCACTAGTTATCATTATTTAATTTAGAAAAACATGTGTATCTGTGTTTATGATTTTTAGTATAAATTTTATATAAACTTGAGTCGACTTTTAATGTTTTGTTTCATATGATGCCTTGGAATTCCATTCAAGAAACGGTATAGCACGAGATTGACCGTCTCTTACCTATAACTTTGTTCATATTTGGCATGCACACAACAGTTCTGATTGTAAGGATTTGATATTGTGAACAATTATCATGAAATTATTTCAAAAGAAATTGATTCAATGTAACATCCCAAAAACTAGCTTAGTCGAAATTCAGTTTCGATGATCGAAAATTCAATTTCGATGGATAAAAGAATTTTTAAAATATAAATTATTGGGCTAAAAGTGATTAATTATGTAGTCATCGGCCTAATAATATATATATATATATATATATATATATATAATTTGGGACTAAATTACAAAGTTTGAAAGCATGAGATCTTCGGTTAAAATGTTTATGGGGTGGGCCCAAATTTATAAATGATAGAAAAAATTAATTTTTAATGAAAATAAATTAAAAATAAAATAATAAATTATCTTATATAATATTTTATTTTGCTTGGGGTGCATACGGACCTAGGTAGGCTCCGGCTTACGAGAAATTATTATATGGTCCCGGCTCACTACGTTATCCATAGTTACATTCAATGAGATTCATTCATTTAATGACATATAGGAAAGAAGTGAAAATTTACTTTGAAAAAAAAATGAGATGAAAAATTATTATTGGATCGGACCATGGATAACGTGGTGAGAGAGACCCATCTAATAATTTTTCCAGGCCTACATACGCTTCTGTGTTCATTCCACCAATACCTCAGTAACAACTCAACCCCTTTTCATTTATGTTGCACTGTTATGAATACATATATGGGTATGAAAACGAAAAATAAAAAAAAAGATAATTTTTCAAAATTACATGGTTGATTGAACATATATCGCACAGATTTGAACACGATAATCCTTATAAATTAATTTGAAATACTATATTTTTACGCAATCATGATTTTTAAGAAAAAAAAATTTCTAAATATAAATCATGTTACCTTAAAATCAATTTTATACAATTAATTTTATAAAATTACGATAATTTAAAATCAATTACCACCGCAAAATCTGTCTGATTTCCCCAATTGCCACGACCTCGTTTCAGCTCATTTCTGCATACCTGAACAAGAAGCAAACTGAAACGCAGAGAATATCAAAATAAACAGTCAAACAAGAATCTTTTACCCGCGCCCAGTCCCACTATGGCGTTCAAACACCCCCATCTCTAACTTTCTCATTATTGAATCCACCATGGCGAACACCAAGATAAGGTCGAGGAGTAGGACCACCATATCCACCCATAAGGCTAGGAAACTTGGGGAGGGAGGACGAACCCAAACCCATAAACCTTTAAAGCCCAAACCCCAAAAAGAATATCAACAGTTTTGAGGGAAAGAAGAAAATTGAGAAATTTATGCTTTCAATCCAAAAAATTTAAATGATGTTTAAATTTATAAAATTTTAGACTAAATTGATAAATTATATAAGTTTTGGACTAAAACTGTTATTAAACCAAGTCACATCACCATTCTCGTTAATTTTAGACGACGGATGTATCAAAATAGAAACAAAACATAATGTTAGGTACCACTTTGTCAAAAAACAATTAGTTAAGGTACTAAATTAGAAATATGAGCATAGGTGGAGTACTAAATAGTTAGTTTACCCTAAACTTATTAACGACCGATTAAATAAATCATTAGTTAATCATTAGACTCCAACTTCAATCACTACTTAAAAACACTTGAAAATTTTCCAAATAGGAGAACCATTTGATTCTAAGATTTTTTTTCCTCCAAGTCTGTTTTACTTATGTAGTCTTGGACCGTGAAGATATTATGAATTAATCTAATATCAAATCAATAAACAGATAAAATAAACATTTTTAAAAGTAATAAATTTTAGGGTAAACTACACCAAAAGTCGTCGAACTGTTGAAATCTTTATGTTTTAATCATTAACTATTTCTTCTACGCAAATAGTGACCAAAATTTTCTATTATAGCTCTATCTATAATTATTTATTAAATAATGTTTTGAAGTATATTGATTTGAATAACTTTTTTAAAAATATATTTTTACATAAAATATTTTCATCCCCACATATCATTACAAAATATAGTTTTATTGTGGCCATGTTTGGTAAATAACATTTTGAGCCAAAATTTGAGGTTTGAACCACTTTTAAATGTTTAACCAGTCAAATCCTATAACGACCTAATTTTCGAGTTAGTAATTCGGGTCTCAGATTTGGGTTTTGGAAATACTAAGGTTGGGACTAAATTGGAAGAACTCAAAACCTGGTGACTCAATTTTGGAAGAATTGGTGACTAAAATGAAAAAAAGGAATAAAGTTTGATGACTTTAGTATAAACTTTTAATAAGTTGAATGGTTTTGAGTGTGGTTTACCCATTTCATATTTTGATGCAATATTTTAGGAAAGTTGGCGTGTGGTTGGGCAGAAATTAAAGAAAAAATAAATGAGGAGAGAAGGAGAAGATAAGAAAGTTATATTAAAGAGTAGTGGAGAGACTTTAAAGTTTTTGACTTGTCGTCGTCTGTGCTATCGTGCATCTTGCTGTTATTATTGTTATTTTTAGCACGTTGAGATGAGTTGATCGGTATTTTTTCTTTCGTTATCATTGTCATCGTTCATCGGGGTGAAGAAAAAGAAAAATCGGTGAAGCTAGAAAGCAAGAATTCTTCATTCACCATCGAAAAGCACAACCATCACGAGACTCCTCATCGTCTAAAATGGAGTTCTGGAGTTTGTTGTCGTCGTTCGACCATCGACCATGCGTGGGCATGGTTATGCTGTAGGAGAGTCGTTGGAGCCGAGATGTCTGAACCATCTTTTCATATTTCTTAAAATACATTTGTATGTGGGGCGACTGACGTTGACAACAAAAGGGAACTTGATTGGTTGCTAAATCCCCCTTATCGACTTTTTCTTTGTTTTTTTACTGAGGTGAAAATCTCTGCTATCGAGGCACGTGAAAATCTAGCAACACGTGGTATCTAGGCCCACAATGGCAAGGGCGCACATGTTATTGTGATGATGTGACGAGGAGGTGGCAGATAACACCGATAATAGCTAGAACTTAGCGTTAGATTTTTGGTTTTAGGGTCCAGGTTGCTTGTGATTGTTGATAGTTTCTAGGGTTTTTGTTTAGGGACCTAGGGTTAGTTTAGGGATGAGGGTTGGTGGCTAGGGTTAGGTTTGGTTTGGCTTATATGTATACTATATTTCAAAGTGTGAAGAAGCTAGCAATTGATTATGCGAGATGAGTTGTTTGATCTATATGTTAGGTCAATGGTTCGAGTATTGACATTGTGAATGAAGTAAACTGTGTATGAAGAGTTGTCTCGTAATGAGCCTCGATAAGACTTGATCTGGATTAGTCGAATACGAGGCTGAGTGAATTTGGTTTCACCAGTTAATCGAGCACCAACTCAATTGGAATTTACTTAATATATATTATTTTAAATTTCAATGGTGTTTTTGTCTTTTCACTCTTTTATATAGTATTTGAATAAAATATTTATTTTAAAAGAAATTAAATGATAACAAAATAAAAATGATACAAATAAGGCTAAGGGTGTTAGAAGCACTCATATTTTTTGAGAGAGAAAAAAATCATTTAAGTCTCTCAACTTGTTGACACTCAATTAAGTCTCTATGCTCTTATATTTTATTAATTCACTAATTTAATTAAAATTGACTTCAGATCCAACGCTTTTTTAGATTAATTGGTGCTACTGTATTTCAAAAAAAAAATTATTCAATTTCTTAATTTGAGAGGTCAATTGAAATTTAGAAAAAATTAAAAAAATATATTTGATTTTTACCAAAAGCTTGCGTGTGTTACCCTACAAATAAATTATATGGGGAATTTCTAAAAATAAGGCTCATTAGATGAGAGTTGGTGGCGCACCCTCTATCTCTTTTATTTTAAAAAACCTATTCTCCTCTACTCCCGGAATATTTTCTCTCGTCATCGTCATTTTCACAGGTAAACTCTATTTATTTTTTTGGGTATTTTTCGGTGTTTGTTTGCATAAGAGAAACCCTTTTTCTTTATATATATTGTCACGAGGCTAGCTTTTCGACCTAACGAATCACAATAGTACAAAATTAGAATATTCTTTAGAATAAATTTTTTTATTTAAAAAAAGAAAATTTTATGTTTACAAGAAAAATTTACATAGGTCAAGTGGTTGTGTCTTCTAGAATCTTTCATAGATCGGGCTAAGTCTGGTGGTCTCTTCAAACTCAAAATCTCTGTCAGAACCTCTTGGGCAGCTAAATGCGCACGTGACTTAGACTCGAACTGGTGGTCCGTAATAATATGCTTTAGCTGTTCTAATCCTTGTTTGTTTGTGTAGTTAGGTTTGGTGCACTTGAACCCTAAAATGATCCGACTATTTTATGGGAAATTAGGTTTTAGTAATTTCGTAATTTCATAAATTTTCAGCCATTAGATCTTTTGATTTTTTCGATTAGTTCCTTAGTTCAAGATTTAGTAATTTCATAAAATTTCAGCCATTAGATCATAATTCGGGTAATTTAATAATGTTTTTAACCATAAAATTCTGATTATTTTCAATACAGTCCATGAGCATGTTTAGTGCAAGTTATTTATGTTTATTTATCATCTCTAGCAATTATTTTCAATACACTCAGGTACAAAAATATACCCTTAGCCTTTTTTTTTAAAAAAAAAAAGGTAAACCATAGTATAGGGGGTAAACTCACTTCTTTCTCATGTTTTTTTAAAAAAAAAGGTAAACCATAGTATAGGGGGTAAACTCACTTCTTTCTCATGTTTTTTTACGGTGTCTGGTGTTTGTTTGCATCAGAGAAACCCTATTTAAACAACTATTTATGCTGTTCTGTTTTCGATTAATAGACTTCGGCATTTGTACTAAACCTATGAGTCGGAATTGTAGTAGAACCAGCAGCTATGTAAGCTGCATTGCTTTTAAGCTTGCTGTCATTTATCAAATCAGGAATATTTGCCTTGTTTTTAGGCTGAATTTAGCTTATAATCTAGTTTTACCTTGATATGCATCTGAAAATGATAGTAATTAGATTTCAAAGATTCAAGTTGTTTTTTTTTTTTTTACATATGTTAATTGCAATTTACTGCCAGGAATATTAGAAAAGCGAGGAACATGGAGAATCGGCCTCGGATTACAGATCATGGTGTGAACGGTAATATGGAGCATGTAAGCAGGTTATCAGAGATTTAAATTGTACAACTGTTTATCATTAGCTGATTCTGTATGTTTTTAATTTCAACTTTTGGATGAACTAAACGGCTTGACAATCGGACAAAAAACATGTCTCTTGAAAAAAAGAATCTAGAAGGCGAAAGGAATGAAGCATTGTCTCGAGCAACAACTGCGGAGATGCGAATTGCTGAGTTGAAGCAACAAATAAAAGTCAAAGAAGATGAAATTGCATCATTAAATGGTAAAGTTTCAACTGAGATTCAAGATGGGTGAGTAGGTGGCTGGGCGCATGGCAGCGCTTAAGAAAGTTTCAACTTCCTTTAAACAAATGATAAAGTATAATATTTGTTTTCATTGTTATTGCGTTATGATTTTTCAATCTTTTATTCTATTAGCATTGATACATAAATCGGTTCAAGTTTTTGAAATCTGTTGACTGAATTGTCATGTTAAAAGTATCTTATAAAATGCGTGGCTAATAGGAGGTGTCTTTGTTCAATATGCCATAAATGAGTATCATTTCCTGAATTATAGATTTCAATTTAAAATATAATTTTTAACGGGTGATATATAAAAATCATTTTCCTATTTAGTTTTTACATATTTTTAAAATAAATGCAATAATAAAAAAATCATTGTAATTAATATAAAATTATATATATATGATTTTTAATAACATTCTTACTTCTAAAAAATTAATAACATTTTCAATGAAACATTGATAAAGTTGGCAAAAGCTAAGGCACTAAGTCTTTGAGTTTCAAATTGTCTACTTGTACCCCAAGACTTGAATTCATCATGCATAAATATTTTTGTCTTAAGGTGATTACAATATAATATTTGTTTATATACATTCTTAACCATTTGATAAGGTACACACTTTGTAGACAAAATGATTTGAATTTAAATATCCTAAGATGAATGTTATTCACTTTTTTCATTGAGACCACTTGTTGAGTTCTGTCAAAATTTATTATTGTTTATTCTTATTGAGCCTGATATAGTTATATTATCAAATTATCAGTTTCTATATTATAATGGTCGATTTTAGCTGTAGTTATGAGTGTATATATATATTCATTATAGTCACTAGATCTAATAGTGCACGAATATATTGTTTGTAACAACAATGACAACTATAATAAATACTCACCGTTTTACTTTAAAAGCTAATAATTTCTTTTTATGTGGTTGGAAAAATTTAAAATAAAACAAAATAAAATTCTTGAAGGTATCGGAAACGAGTGGACCAAAAAGAACATAAGGAATTAACGCAGTAAAAAGGTGATCCTTGATTATGAACTCGAGGAGTAACTTCAGTAAACTGGAAATTTTGGATTCGAATAATTTTATTTATAAAAATATATAAATTCTTAAAAAAATTTAAAATTAAATATATTTTATCATAAAATTATATTAAAATATTTAAAAAACCATTTAATTCTAAAATTTAAAGATTCTCGGTTTGTCTGGTGTAAATCAGACAATAAAAAAAATGTTGATGTGGGCACATGTCATTGAACAAATGTGGTCAATAGGAAGACACTAGGATTGGGAAATTGGAAGTAGTTGGGGAGATATTATATCGTGACCATACAAAATTAGAGTATACTAAGCACATTGACATGTCGTTTCTCCTAAAACCATCAAAGTACAAAATCTAGCTACTAAAGAATAAAAATGACCATACAAGGACAAAGTTAAAACCAACTGTAAACTTGGAAAAATAATAGATACAAACAAACATCATTGTCATCAGTTAAGGCTAAACACCCTCGAGACTAACATAAAAATGCTTATTACAATGAAAACACGTTGACAAAACTGACTTTACAATAAATCACCACATACTATCTTTAGTGATTGTGAGCTTCTATCAATACAAGAGAACCAACACGAAGGTCCAAAGCAAGAGTAGTTCAACAAGATAATCGAATAACCACCAGGCGACGTCAAATCTAACCCTAAAAAAGTGCTACAAGAGTAGAGAAAACATGTTACAATAGTAAAAAAAAATCCACCATTTTCGTTATAAAAGGAAAACACTTATTATTTTCACCGCTAAGGATTTCCTATTTCACTAACTTGATTTAACCTTTCAAGGACGAAGTTTAACCTTTACAATATCTTTTCAAACCTTAGATAGAAACTTCCCCTTATCTTTTACAATGGCTAAGATAAAACCGATCTAGTTTTCTAAGATTAAACTAGAACATCTCTCTTTTACAAGGTTTCGTTTGAGTAAACAATGATACCTCTCTAGGAGGATGTTTACAAAGATTAAGCTTACAAAGAATGAATAGAAAAGATATTCAATGAAGTTATATATACTATGTATAAGAGAAAAAGAAATGAAAGAATGTATATTGAAATTATTTTCTCTTGATCGTTAAGCTTGGATATGTGTAGTAACATTCTTCAAGTGTCCTTGGCTTGCTATTATAACGTGAAATGTATTTCTAGACGTTTATGATCGTTGTAGATGAGTTATAGCCTTTAAGTGCCAATAAAAGCGAACATTAAAATTTTACATGTGTAGAGGTATCAATACCTTACTTAGAGGGATCGAAACCTTAGACATTTTTAAACACAAAATTTGAACATTAGAAGCAAAGATATCAAAACCTTAAAGTGAGGTATTGAAACCTTAATGAAGGTTTCGAAACCTTCTAATGAGGTATCAAAATTAATAAACAATATGGAAAATATTGAAACATCATAGAGGTATCAAAACCTCTAAAGGGGTACCAATACCTACGGTTAAAAGTGTCCAATTTTAACTTCTTCTTCTTTTTTACTTTCAAACGGTGTTTTAAAGTCTTACAAGAATACCAAATATTAAGAAATAAATTAAAACATATTTTTTAAGATTTGGGGACTTTTAAAATATTTTTGAAATATTATATATAGTCTAAAACAATTTATAAATCTTTGTTATATCAAACTATACTCAACAATCTCCCATTCTTGATGTAACAAAACTTCTTGAAATTGTTTTTTTAAAAGGTAATACTTTGAAAAATATTTAAGCTCCCTTTATTAGAAATTAATCGGTTTGGTTTTAGAAAGTATTTTTTGTTTTTTCTGTTTTCTATTTTCATTTTTAGAAAATAATTTTCATTTTCAGTTTTTTAAAAATTAGAAAACATGCTTGGCTAATAGAGATAAAATTTGTTTTCAAACATGAAAATAGTGAAAAGTGTTTGGTATCTAGCTTTTCAAAATAGAAATGAAAAAATATTTATTAAAAAATTAAAATAAAATATAGTTAGACAATTATTATTATAGTAATAATAAATAAAATATGAGTAAATAAACTAAAGTTTTAAAAGATGGCATTAGAAGGATTCGAACCCGGGTTAAAATGAAGTTAAAATTAAAAAACCTTTGTTTTCATATTTTTCACTTTCCTAAAACATTTTTAATGAAAACGTCTTTTTTATGCTTTCAAATTTTCACTTATTTTTGTTTTCATTTTCTAAAAATCATTTTCTAATTGTACAACCAAACACGCTTTTTTCTCTGTTTTTCATTTTCCAAGAAAATAAAAATAAAAATGAGTTATATTCTCTATAACCAAACGGACCTTTAAATTTTTTACTTAAGAGAATATTTTGAAAAATATTTAAACCTTTTTTTTCTTTTAAAAATTAAAATTTTCACTTACTTTTCTTTTTGTTATATCAAAAATAATTCATATCTTTGGAGTACAGAATAACGAAGGAGAATAAGTTAGAAAAACAAGATAAAAAGTTTAAGCACAAAAATCTTTGAAAAAATAGAATTCCCCCTTGACAAAATATTCCATTAAAAATTAGCTCAAAACTTTGACACTTAAAAGAAATTCAATTTCAATGTAAAATCAAGGAAGTTTAAGAACATGTGAAAGTCAGTAAATCCAAGACTTTTAAACTTTATGCAATGAATGAAAATAACACATTGAAACACAAACGCATAAAACACCATACAATGTCATGCATTTATAAATAGATACTTTAATAAGTATGCATATATGGATGAATATTTATAAACATTTGTATTTGCATATAAAGAATATAAGACTTAAGCACACATACAAAAAAAAAAAAGATGGTTGACATACTTTAAATCCCAACGGGAAAAGAAAAATTTCATATTGAATTTTTAAAATGATTTTTTTTAACAATTCCAGAGGGCATGAGAAATTTACTTCTAATGAGTATTGAACCCACAATTAGGCTTAGACCTATGCTAGGGTAATAAGGGTGCCCGACCAAGGCCCACCACTCATAAAACTACACGTTTGTAATTTTTTTTAATTATATTTGTTGTTAGAGGTCCAATTTTATTCTAATATTTTTTTATTAGGGGCCCAATATTTTTAATACTTGTAATAGGGCGCTAAATTTTTTCTAATATTTATTATTAGGGGTCTACTCTTAAAATTTATTTTTTAATACTTGTTATTAGGGGCCCGATTTTTCCAATATTTGTTATTATGAGCATACTCTTAAAATTTATTTATTTTCAATATTTCTTATCAGGGGCTCAATTTTTCAATACTTGTTATTATGGATCTACTCTTAAAATGTAATTTTTTCATTAGTTGCTATTACGGACAACTGCAATAACGACCGTTACATGGAAGTAGCGACACCATCTGAACCCGCAAATGTAATACCTGCAATTGTTATGTCCAAAATAGCGTGTGTTATTAAAAAAATTTACAATTGCAATACTCGCAGTGACCGAAATATCATATATAACATCTACAACCACGACAAACGTAACACGACTAAAAATACAGTCTCAACTACAACTTAAATATTTAATTTAAGGTCAATTTTTTTAAATTCGCCCCAAAAGCCCAAGGGCACGCCCCGACGACGATGCTCGGCTTCTAGTTACTGGCCCATCAAGCATTGCATGAACTTATTGTTTTGATACCTTTGATATAATTTCAAATCAAAATATGTAGAAAACAAGAACAAAACTAAAGTAAAAAAAAAATGACTAACCCTAACCCTTAACAACAGAACTAAACGATAATTTATTAGCAGAACAGATAAAATATCAGAACAATAACGTTTTTACACAATAATTATTTAAATAAGGGCCCATTCAACATTGAGTTTGAAGCCAGCTTTTGGCGTCGAACGGAGAAACTATGCCGAACGATCAAAAATTGCGCTTTTTCAACAAATTTTTACACGTGATTTGGCCTCCAAACCAAACCTTTAAAAAAACTAAAATTTTAAACTTCTCTTTAAACCACCGTTCTCACTGCAACCAGGGTTGGAATCGTTTCACCGAACGAAGCCTAAAACAACAAGCTTTAAACTTCCATGTACCGAAGCAAACAACACCATTTCCTCATTTATGTATTAGGCCTTTATCACAATCCTCATTTGGAGGTCATTCCCCTAGCTCGAATTTTCTCAAACATTTCAAGTCTAGCCCATTTTATTAACCACTTTATTGTACTCTGTTGTGGACCGTTATTGGGCTGACGAGCACCTGTTTTCATTTAGAGATGAATTGCCAAGTAGTAATGGTGGTCTAAGGTTTCAGGGTTTGTGACAGTGGTGATTAAGGGTTTGCATTTCGGATTTCGGATATTTGAAATTTGTGGATCGGTAAATTAGTGATTTGTATTTGATCAGAAAAAAATCAGATATCTGATTTTTTAGATATCGGATTTTCAGATCGAATATCCGAATATCTGAATTTATGATTTGATTTAAGTTTTTTTTTTTGAATTTGACAGTCTTATAGATTTTTGAATATAACAAGCAATAAATTATTAAATATAACAAGATTTGTATCCATGGATATTTAAAATTTTCATATATAACAAGTAAAATTTTTGAATATAACAAGATTCATATACATAAAAAAAAATTGAATTTTTGGTTTTTCCGATAATCAGATATCCGATCTGAATGTGAAATAACTATCCGTATTTGATCTAAACTATCCCAAAAAATAAAAAACGGATCAAATATCTAAATTTTCGGATCATATCAACGAATAAACGGATCAGATCAGTCGGATCTAATTTTTTTGCACACCCCTAGTTATAATAGTAATGGTGGAGGACGAATAAGGGTGATGAAGATTATGGTTGTAGTGGGTCTCAGTTTTAGATGTATGATCAAGTTATCATAAATTTAAAAAATTTAGGATTAAATGTATTATTATGCTAACTTTATGAACGGTCATATCATTTATCTTCGAATTTTTAATGATAACATATTAAATTGTTATTTTTAAATCGATGATAATTTCATAAATTTTTATAATCATGACTCAACAAGAAAATGTCTCTATAATTAAAGAACTATTTGCATAATTTACCCAAAAAAATTATGAAAAAAAGGCTTAACTACAAAATAAGTACTCAAAATATATTTCTTTTTTGCAATAGGCGCCTAAAGTTTCTCTTTTGACTTATTTTAAAATCAATTGAGGCACCTATTTCAGCCAAAAGTGAAACTTTAGGTACCTATTTCAGCTAAAAAATATTTTAAGCACTTATTTTA
The DNA here is from genome assembly GCA_019671005.1 of Hibiscus mutabilis. NCBI lineage: Eukaryota > Viridiplantae > Streptophyta > Magnoliopsida > Malvales > Malvaceae > Hibiscus > Hibiscus mutabilis. The sequence continues at coordinate 8,365,197 of CM033755.1, read as the reverse complement.
ACCAAAAATAAAACTTTAGACACCTATTTTAACCAAAAAATACTTTAAACACCTATTACAAAAAATATAATTTGAACACTTAATTTATAAAAGATCCAAAAAAAAAAAAGAGAAAATTTATTGGTGTTTCTTAGGTACTCATCTCCCAAATCATAAATCTAAAAGTATATCAATAAATAAACAAAGTTTCAGTATTCATCTCAAACTCTAACAACTACAGATCCTCACTCCTTGTTCTTAATGTGTTTCACATCCTTGTTCACTATAAAACCCTAGAATATACTCACACCACTCACCTCTCCAACCCCCACGACTAAGAAAAAAAACCCAAACTGAAGAACCTTTTTTTTTTGTTCAACGGTGTTGTTTTTCTCTTAAAGTTCTCTCTTTTTCCCTCCTTTTCCCCCTTTTTCGTCCGTACAATGCCGGGTTCTGGTGGTGTTTCAATCGCGAGAAGCAGAGGCGGTGAGAATCGATTTTATAATCCGCCGCCGATGAGGAAACAGCAGCAGCAGAAGCAGCAGATGGCGATGAATATGCAGCGGCGGGAAGACGGGCCGTCGATTTCCAGGAATTCGACGGAGAAGAGAACGGATCGCGAGGAATGCGCCATGTCGTCTGCATCTTCATCGTCGTTGAATAATAGTAATAATAAAAGGAATGATAACAATTCCACGAATTTGGATCGGTTCTTGGAGTTTACGACTCCTGTGGTTCCGGTTCAATATTTTCCCAAGGTAACAAAGAAAACCCTAATTTTGTCAATCACGATTTGTTCCTTCTTCTATTGTCTAGTATTGGTTCAGGGCTTAATTTCTGGTTTCCTTTGATTGTATAAAAACAATACTCCAGTCCCTTTTTATGTTGATATTTTTTTTCTCTTTTTATGGTTTATCCTATAAAGTACTAATTAGCTGTATTACTGCAATTACTCGACTTTAATTTCTTATTAAGTAAAGCCCAACAGAAAATTGAAGGAGTTTATTTTATTTTGTTAGTTAGTAAACGTTGTAAAGTTGAATATTTTGTTGTAACAACAGAAACCCAGTTAACTACCAACTGTTAATTATTAATAAATGCAAAATAATGAATTGTTTTCCCCCCAGATGATTTGTTAAATATGAACTTATTGATTGATCTTTTGTATTCATGAAATTTTATTTTGTTAAACCTATAGACAAGCAGCATTAGAGGATGGGGAGGGAAAGAGCAAGAGCTCAGACTGCAGTCTCCACCATACTTCATTCTTGAGGATTTGTGGGAGTCTTTTAAGGAATGGAGTGCATATGGAGCTGGGGTTCCTCTTTTGTTAAATGGGAGTGACTCTGTAATACAATACTATGTGCCTTACTTGTCTGGGATTCAGCTGTATATAGACCCATCGAGGCCCTCCACGAGGCTGAGGTAAAGTCATTCACTCCTTAGCTATAATCTTTGTAATCGTTTTAGTACATTTCTTGACTGAGAATTTATGAAACTGCAATTGGATCCTTATTTGGTTAAGAAACTGCAATTGGATTAATAGAGTAAGATTTATTAGCTTGTGAAGTCATTCTTGAAATGTGTTTGACAGTCGGTATAATCTAGGTTGTGTTGTGTTATTCCAGTCGTTCTAGGTTGTGAAGTGCAAGGTGATGAGCTCTCTTGATTTGTAAATCATTAATGTTAATTCATCTCATCCTTGGAATGCTAGATTTATAGCATTCTTGTTGTGTTATTTCATTTTAGCCTCTCATCTTTCAACAGGAGGCCAGGTGAGGAGAGTGATACCGAGTCATCAAGGGAGATGAGCAGTGACGGTAGCAACAGCGATTGTGGAATGGGAAAAAGAGCTAACAATGTTGTCCAGGGGGCTTGGAGTCAGCTGAAGGTTGCAGATTCGAATATCGAGAGATTGACAAGACTGTCACTTAGAAATAGATCCTTTGGGGGTTCATCAAGTGATGAGAATGATAGTTGTAACCCTCCTGGTCAGCAGCTTATATTTGAATATTTAGAACATGATCAACCATTTGGCCGTGAGCCATTGGCTGACAAGGTTAATTCCATTGTCATTTGTTACATTATTATTTGTTGTCATTTGTTACATTATCATTATCACTTGTTGCGCTTTCTCTAATTACCATGCTCCCTGCAGATTGCAATTCTGGCATCTCGATTTCCATCACTAAAGACATATAGGAGCTGTGATCTTTCACCTTCCAGTTGGATTTCTGTGGCATGGTATTTACTTTTTTCTTTCGGGAAAAAGTTATTCAGCTCTTGTTTATTGCTCTAGTGATTTTAAACCCGATTATATCTGACATCTTTTTTCCCTTAAATGAAGGTATCCTATCTACAGGATACCGATGGGACCAACTCTGCAAAATCTGGATGCCTGCTTTTTAACCTATCACTCTCTGTCAACACCCTCACCAGGTAAGCTGCTTATCTTGTGGTTGCTAACAGACTTTGTACAATGTGTTATTGATATATTTTGGAACAGGTACCGGCATCCGCATCAGCACGGATGGGTTCCCCTTCCGGTGCTTCAATGTCAGGGAGTTTCATGGTGCTAACATGTCCTTAAAGATACCATTACCTACATTTGGACTTGCTTTCTATAAGTTCAAAGTTTCGTTTTGGAATCCTGATGAAGTTAATGAATCTCAGAAAGCTAATTCCCTTTTACGAGCCGCTGACAACTGGCTTCAGCTTTTGCAAGTGAATCATCCAGATTTCAGGTTTTTTGTTTCCCACAATACATACCAGAGGTGAGACAAGCTCTAAAGCATCACAACGCAATCTGCTGCCCAACTCGAAGAGAATCCCCATACCCCAGCAGACATCACTTACAAACTACCCCATTGATGGTTGCTCGCACACTTTAACTTGAAATTGCATGCATTATTTGTTTCTTCCTCATGCATCGATTATGGTAAAAAAATGATATAATCATAAGCATGATATATTTCATTTCATCCGGTGAGCTTCTAGTGACACTCATGACCTAAAAGTGGTAGATCCTGCAACACCTCAATAAGTTTGATTTTGATGATTGAAGAGAATTGTCTGATATTTGTATGTACTTTTTGTCTTTATGAGTTGTATAATAACAGACTGCTTGTACCAACACTTTTTATAGATAAGACGTGAAGTTTCGGTGGCTTTGATACACGACTGTAATCTTCACCATACACGCATGTGTGTATATTGAGAGTAGAAATCGTATTTTTTTTTCAGCGTTCTTATTTATGTCCCATTATTAAAAAATTAGGTTAAGGTTTAGATATGAATTCTACATGTCAATCATTCTTGAGAAAAGTTTGATTCTGTTTGTGCTTTGTTGTGACATTTCAAAAACTATGTTTGAAGGAATAAATGGTGACAAGTGAATATCTAACATCAAAGCAGCAAAGGTTATTGTCCTCCTAAGCCCTTAAAATGGCTGCTAAACTTGGATAATGAGGAAAATTATTTGATACATGGCACTTGTTAAAGTTCAAATACTAGTGGAATTAAGATATTGAAATTCCGGATTTTATTTCACCTAATTTCGATAATGAAGGATGAAATTCTTGTGCCACCTTGCTCCCAAAAGAATTTTATATTAGTTTGAAATATATCATTGTTATTTCACTCCGGTGCACTTAAAAATGTCTTGTGATATCAACATTTAATTGGTCCAGCGAGAAAAAATAATAGGCCGTTTAAACAAAGTTACGGTTGTTGTTTTTGTTTAATATTTTTGTAAAATTCAGTTCGAATTAGTCGTGCTCGTTTTTATATAAATTTTTTGTAAATTTTAATCTAAATTAGTCGGGCTACTAAAACGGATACCAATAATTAATCCTACAAAATATCAGAAAAATTCAAAATATGTAAAAGCTCAAAACAGTTGTAAAGAAAAATAAGAAATTCCCAATAATAATTAAAAACATATTATCTTCTTCTTTTGGTTTTAAAAATACATTGTAATGTGATGTTATTTTATCTCATTATCTACTGTGTTTTGATAATGCCACGTTGTCTTACGAAAGTAGAGTAACAGTGGACTAACGAGATAATATTTTTTAATTTTAAAAGAAAAACTGATAATAAAAAATCTTAAAGAACAAGGGATATATATGTATTTAAATTCCAAAATTTTCTATAATAAACAAATAGTTAAATCTGATGGGTTTTATTAGTTGCTCTCATAGCTTGGTTAGAGCAGTGTTCTGAGAAGTTAAAAAATTACTTTCAGCTTTTTTTACCCATTTGAGGCTAAATCAAGTGGAGAAGCGGGGTGAAACAACTCAAAAATTGAGGCGTTCGGTGAAATTTCCTCGTTCGGCATATGAATCAGAATTCCATAGAAATCAAGGTAAAACGAAACCACATCTCAATCCCATTGGAGGATGCAAATCACTGTCCCCATCACCATCCATACATGCCAGATAAAATAAACGCATTGTCAACACTAAACAAGCAAAATCCAATATAAAGACGATCAATGAACTGAAACTTCATGTAGTTGCAGATTAGTAAGGAAAGTAAAGTACCTCGGGACATCCCATGGCGATTGTAATACCATGAATGTGAGGATTTGGAACATGTTGCTCGGGATTAATCAGGGTGCGCAAGCAACTGTTCTTGCCCCCCAAAAGGTCCCGGATTGCAAATTTAACACTCTCTTTGCAAAATCCAGTGGTTCCAATATCCAAAACTAATATGCTTCCAAGTTGCTTCGGCTCTCGGATGCTTGTAAAGCAACTTGAAACAGAAGGAACAATATTACTGCTTGGCTGCACTTGTCCACCCAATAACTCAAGCCTAACATTGCTTGCTAAAATTAACCCGACACCCAGAATGACCCAACCCATCATAAAATATTTTTAACGACAACAACTAATAAAATTATCCGTTTAAACCTATAAATAACATCATAAAATCATGTCAAATTAAACTAAAAAGTATAAAATTTCAAATTGTATCATTTAAAATCTCAAATTGTATCATTTTTTTAATAAGTTCATGGTTAACCATTATACTACAACGGTTAACCAGGTTTTGTTTTTAGTGCAATTAGATGATGCGTTCATCTCAAATATGATGCGTTCTTCTCATTATGGTTAACCAGAATACTATAACGGTTAACCATGAACAACCCTACTTTCGAGTTATTATAGATTTAGATTCGGATCAGACTAATTTAATGTTGGAAAATTGTGAGGAATCGACAACTTTGAGCCATAATTTGAGAAGGTAAAGGTGGAGATTCGAACAAGAATTTTATTGGGTCCTATTCTACTCTATGAGACCTTTACAGCGGTATCTCATATGCTTAAAATGGTTGAGTGATGAATGAGAAATTGATGCTCAAAGTAAAGTAGTTGTGAATTGAGTAAGGAATATAAATCCTCCTTATCCCACATGGATGGGAAAATGGCGTGTGAAGTGTTTATATACACTTGCCCACTTTGTTATTATTGAATGATATAAATGAAAATTGTGTTTTGTGCATAGGGGTGCAAATTAATCTCATTTAAGTTAGGATTGCACCCCCATGATCTGGGCGATGCGAATGTTTGGACTATTAATTATTATTGGTTAACCATAAACAGCCCTATTTTTGAGTTAGTATCGATTTGGATTTGGATTCGGATCAGACTAATTTGAAACTTGGAAGTTGCCAGATTATATAGATGGTAAATCTGGTGGTAGCAAATACGTGCATGGCATGTCACATGGGGACGGCCTGCATAATATGGGCGATGCAAATGTCTAGACTATTAATTATTAATGGTTAACTATAAACAGCCCTATTTTTTAGTTAGTATCGATTTGGATTCGGATCAGACTAATTTGAATACTTGGAAGTTGCCAGATTATACAGATGGTAAATCTGGTGGTAGCAAATACGTGCATGGCATGTCACATGGGGACGGGGATGAGAATAAAGCAAACTGGCAAAACTCTCTCTTTCAAAGACAGATCAGAAGCATCAAAGGAACACAGTTCAATGTTAGATAGACAGCCCACCTAACAGAACACTTGTGTCTGGTTTCATAGGGGTTGGAATTTAGGACCGATGTGTTGCTTTTTTGCCATGATTGAGCTCAATGCAAAATGTCACCAATCCATCAACTAATATAAGGTAATATGGTAAAAAATCATGTTCCTTTTTGTGTCATTTTAGTGGACAGAATTGGGTTATGACACATGACAATTCACCGACCTTTCCATCACAACTACGACAGATATTTAATGGATTTCCCTGTTTTATAGGTCCATTTTTTAACTGCTTCAAAATCGTTTCTATCATTTCTTTCGCACAATACAGAAGTTCAAGTTCCACCACCACTACTTTGCTTCACCTATTCTACCTAAGGGAGTGGTCGGTAAATTCAATTAAAAAATAAAAATTTAATTTAATTTACCAACCCTATACCTTAATTAATTAATTTTCCGATTTAGATCTTAAAACCGATTTAGTAGGGTTTTTTTTTTCCTTTTAAATTTAAGAATAATGGAAGTCACAATAGGTATTAGTTAAAAATATATGACATAATGTAAAAAAAGCCCTTAATATTTGACTAAATAGTCATTTTAGCCCCTATTCTTTTTTGAGGCAATTTAAATCTCAACGTTTTATTTTGGGTCAAAATGACCTCTCTGTAGATGAAAATTGTTACTCAACTGACAATAAACAACTTGAAATGACTTGACAAATTGACACGTAAGAAGAAAAAATATTTTATATTTTATACAATTTTATAAAATTATTTTTTGACTGATGTGTCATTCTATAAAGTCAACATAATTACTTATATGACATTGTTATCGCGGCGAGCACTGCCATGTAGGTTTGTCACGTTATATCAAGTTATTTACCGTTAGTTGAATAATAATTTTCATCCGTGTTATAACCCTTTTTTATCCGGGTAACCCGAATCCAAACCAAAACCCAATTACAACCTAAACCCAATAACCTAGATTCCCTTTACCAATTTACGTATAAACCTGGATCCAAACCCGTAAACCCAGCCCAGATATAAAAATTCTAATTCCGAAAAACCTAAACCCCCAATATAAACTACTGTCGCCGCCGCCGCCGCCTTTCGGCCGTCGTTGCTCTGTTCCCCGGCTATCAAACCTCAAACCCCTAGCCTAACCCCTAAATAGCCTAAAACCCTAAAAAATTATATTAAATCCCTAAAAACCTAATTTTTCCTAACCTAAACCCATCACCCATGTAACAACGGCTCCGCCCCGCGACGGGATGCTTGACACGTTATCACGAAAAATATTTTGGCTTGGAATGGAGTCACCACGAATCTTTTTAATTAGGCGGGATTGGATCACCTGAAAACCCGGTTATTTTAATAAAACATGTTTTTGTCATTTTATTAAAACACGAGTCTTGGTTTGCAAAACCAGAAAGACATGCTCGGGAGTCAGTAACGTGTGGGGAAGGATGAGCACCCCCACAACGCCCAAAATCGGTACATGGTCGGTTATTTATTGTATAAGCGAGGGAAATTAAGAATTTGAATTTAATTTAAGATTTGTGATCCCTTTTAAAATATTTAAAAAAATATATTTTGTATGAAAAAAATTTACACCCCTATACCCGGGGCATAATTTCTATTCGATTCCAAATGAAAGGAATCTCTTTTGAAAATTATAATTTAGGATTAAAATTTTATTTTTACGGTAGAGATTAACAGAAAGCGGCACCTCTTACGTTCGAGGTACGTTTTTCACGAGAATACCTAAAAGGTTTTAAATTTAAAATTCGATTAAAACAATATACAAAATATATGTGGATATATATATATGTTACAATATATATAATAATGGTAATAATATTAAACATGAAAATATTATTAATAAACATAAAAACCTATTAATAATAAACATGTAATGATAATAATAATATATGTGAATAGAATAATAATATTATTATTATTATTATTAATATATGATAATATATAGATATAATAACATATAAATGATATATAAATAAAATAGCAATAAAATAAGGAGGAAAATAAAAATGGTGGCCAAAATGCAAAGAAATGTAAATTAAAGGACAAAATTATACAGGATACAGAAACAGAGGGACCATGAGCGTAAATATCCCTTTTTAAAACTAATTTAATCAGATTTCGGGACTAAATTGCAAAATGTTCAGAAGTTTTAAGGATCGCGGAGGTAATTAAACCATGTGGCATGCCCATTTGGAAAACATTTTTGGGGCGGAGGGACCTACTGTGTAATTTATCCCTTTTAAATTAGACAAAAAACAAATCTAGTGACCAAATTGAAAATAAATTGAAACTTGAAAGGACTACTAAGGGAATTAACCCATGCGGAAGGACCAAAAACCAATCTACCCATTTTTAAAAAATTGGCGCAGATACTTCCCGGGTTGGGTCACCATGCGGGTCGCACCATGCCAAAACGGCATCGTTTTGTTTTTACTTTAAATACCTAATTGAGGAAAAAAACCATTTGAATCTTATAATTAAAAAAATCCATATCCTCTCAAATGGCTTCTGCCTCAGCCTATGTCGGTCTGGTCGCCGCCGAAGCGTCGCCGCTCGTTTCGTCGTGGGCCACCGGTGGTCGTCATTGCTATCGGCGACCGAAAAGATGAAAAGACACACTTTTCCAACTCTTCTCGCCGTTCCGAACAAGGATTTTCACGAAAATCCCCCTAAATGCGTTGATCTACAAAATACATGTATGATTTTTTACCTTTTCGAATACTTATTTTTGTGTTATTTGATTCGAACGATGAGACTACTGAGAAGTTTTTTGTATTTTTTATTTCAAATCCTCATTTTTTACATCGATTTACTCTTTTTTTTACATTCGAAAAAACTCTAATCTCCTCTCTTTTTTTAGTTCCCAAATCTGCCTTCTTTTTTTTGCAGGTGGCCGGAATATATAGGGGGAATCGGTTTGAAGCTGCCACGTTAGGGGTGATGAGGCATGCTTGGGCGGTGGCCGGTTGATGTAGTAGTGGTGGTGATTGACGCGTGGTGGTTATATAGCAAGGAGATAATGGACGGTGGTGGCTCAGCGGCGGCAACCTTCGGCTCGGCGACTGTTGTAGTGTAGGAGGCGGCGGCGGCTTGGATAAGTGTATTAGGGTTAGTGTTAGCTTTTAGGTTTGGTAATTTGGGTATTTTAGTAATATAGGGTTTTTATTTTATTTGGGTTATTTTATTTAGGTTTAAATTTGGGTATGGGTTTTAGGCTTAATGTATGGGCCAATAGGGTTAGTGGTTTTTAATTGGGCTAAGCCTGGATAAAAATAGATATTACAGGTGCCCCTCTTTGCTCATTGTTGTGTAACAGGAATATAGCAAAGACAAAAGAATGACAATTTTGTCCGGTCAAGCTTGAGTTCCTTCTCTGGCCACCGCTTTTTTTAGGGCTTCGCTTGATCTTCTCACTGCCCTTGTAAGCAAAAATCTTCAGAATGGAAGATTCGTTGGGGAAGAGATAAAATGCGTTCGACTTGCTACGACTCTGACGACGACACAATGCCTGGAGAAAATTTGACCTAACTACAACACCAACTGAGAGGTAAGGTCTGCAAAACTTGATACAGCTGCAACTCTGATGAAGACACAGGATCGAACGATGAAGGTTTGGCCTAGCTACAATACCGCCGATGAGGCAGGACCAGAAGTCAGCAAGTTTTGATTTAGAGCTTTACATTTTCCCAAATGTACAGGGATCAATGGATTTGAGTTGCCTTTACCAGTAGTCGTTGTAGCGATGTCCCCCTCGCTAAAAAAAGGTGTTGGTTTTATTTTTTTTTTGGAAATGATGTCTTCCGCGTGGGATTTTAGAAAAACCGTGTTTTATTTGAAAATGGAGTCGCCACCGGCCACTTAGGTAGGTTGGATACCGTAAAAAACTAGAGATTTAAAATTGATGGGTTCGGGAGTCGGTTACGGATGGGGAAGGATTAGCACCCTCACACCGCCCAAAATTGGTACTTTAATAATTACCGCTTTATTAATATTAGACTTTCCGGATTAAAGTGACGATTAAATTAAAATTTGGTTTATGTGCGAGTAAATTTTAAAAGCCCCATTATCCGAGAGTAAACACCCAATCACTATCACTACGCCTGATACTGGCCCCGTTTATGCTCGGATAAAAGGGCAACCGCATTGACAATCAATGTATCTCGATATGCGACTTAAAACATGGCAAACATAAATACAATACGATAAACATATAAATAAATACCAACATAATAAAACACTAATCTGACATAAATACATAAGTATTAATCTAACACATAAAATATAATAATAATAATAATAATAACAATAACAACAACAACAACAACAATAATAATAATAATAATAATGGTGATAATAATAATAATAGTGCGTAAATTAAGATATATACAAAGCATAATGTAAATAAATGCTAAGAATTAAAATGCACTAGTATTTAATTCTATGGTAATGACATAAAGAGGACTAAAATGCATGGATTAATAATTTACATGGCATAAACAAAGACAATAAGGACTGAAATAAAACAAATGCAACATGCATGGGCATAACTATAAATGACAACAAATAAGGGGCTGAAAATTAAATAAGCAGGTGACCAAATTGAAATAAAATAGAAATTAAAATCCAAAACAATGACGATATTAGACACGCGTGAAAATTGAAGGATCAAAAACATAATTATCCCATGACCAGAAGTGAAAGGGGGAAAAGAGTTTGGGGACCACTCGTGCAATTAACCCATTTTAAAAAAATGCTGATCCTCCCCGGGTAACCGGGTCACTGCGTGGATCGGGCCGTGAAACTTCGCCGTTTTGCTATTTGGTTTAAAACATATAGAATGGGTTATTATACCATTCGAAATTAGGTTTAAAAAAACAAAACAAGAACCCTAATCTAAATATCTAAATACTCTCATCCAAACCCTAGGCAGCTGGTCACCCTCACATTTGCGCCGTTCACCGGCATGGCCTCACGGCAGCGGAGAGGGACCAACGCAGCACAAACGCCGCAGGTAAGCTTTGGCTTTTCCCTCTCTCTCTCTTTTTAAAACAAACTTTGATTCGAATAAAAGCTTTGATTCAAACCAAAACAAAGTTCGAATATATTTTTGGTGTTTTACCTTCGAAAATTTTATTAATGCTTCAAAATTCTCAGTACAAATTTCCAGAATAAAAACCCCTTATTCTTCAAATTTTTTGAACAAAAAGACCCCTTACAATTTTTCTAGATCCGAAATCCCTTTCTTTTTTCCTTCTGAGATTTTTCAGATCTCCCCTCTCTAAACTCTAATTTTTTCAGAAACCCCCCTTTTCTTTGCCTTTTGATTGAGGTTTTATATAACCCTTTTGAAATAACCACTCCATTTTCTTATTTGGCAGATCTGGACTGCGAGATTTCTTGGGATTGATAGGGTATGGCGATGACAGAGCTGTTGATAGGGCATGGGTTCAGCAGGTTTGGGGTATGGGTATTGTCTGGTTAGGTTAGGTTATTTTATTTTATTTTAGGGTTAAATTTTGGGTTTTGGGATTAGGATTTTTAGGGTTTGTAATCTAGAATTTAGGGTTTATGGTGGGCTACTGGAGAAGACGACCGGCGGCGAGGATGAACGGTGGCAACACTATCGGCGCGGTAGATTGGGATTATTTAGGGTTTTTTGTTTTTGGGTCGGGTTAATGGGTTTGGATCTGGATCAGGTTCGGGTCTAAACCGGGTCAGTTTGGTTGAGTTGGGTTAAAACGGGTTATTACAGTTGCCCCTCTTTGCTCATTGTTCTGTAACACAATAGAGCAAAGACTAAAAATAACCCGTTTTGTCTGGGCTGGTTGAGTTCCTCCCCTCTTGACGCATGCTTTCGTTCTTCTGTAGATCTTCTTTCTCTTTGATGCAAGTATTCTTTCTTGTTTTTGTTGATCTACCTTGTCACTCTTGGGGAGCAAAATTCTTCAAAATGGGGGTTGTCTGTTGGGGAGCGAAATGAGTTCAGCTTGCTACATTATTGACGATGATAATACCTAGAGAAGACTTGACACAGCTGCAACACTAACGAAGAAACAAGGTTTACAAAATTCGATCCAGCTGCGACATTGACGGGGAGGCAGGATCGATGGATGAAAGTTCTGATGTCTGATCCAATTACAACTCTGACGAAGAGGCAAGATCAGAAAATTGACAACTTTTTCCTTCTTTTCTTTTTTTTTTTTTTTTTTGTTTCTATTTTCATGATGGTAATATGAGAGTAAAAATGACCTAGCTACAACATCGACGAAGAGACCGGGTCAAAAGATAGATGTTAGACCCCACTATTCCATCAACGGAGAAGTAAGATCGGAGAACGTTGGTAACATAGACTCAACCACCCCATCAGCGGAGGGGCTGGATCGGATAATGGCGACCTGGAACCGGCTACACCATCAGCGGAGAGCAGGATCAGAGGACGGCTGCAACTTGGACCTAGCCACTCCATCAGCGGAGGACTAGATCGGGCGATGAAAGTTGATAAATTTTGAATTTTTTATTTTTCTTTTCTTTTCATTTTTTCTTTCTCTTTTTTCTTTTCTTTTTTCTTTTTATTTTTTTCTAATTTTTTCTGATTTTTTTCTTTTTTTTTTTTTTTTTTTTTTTTTCTTCTTTCTTCTTCTTTTTCATTAATAAAAAGGACTTGAAAATCAGTAAAGTTGGATTTATCAACGGAGAAGCAGAACATTAACTGGAACCCTACTACACCATCAGTAGATAAGTAGGACAGCAACAACTGGGACCTAGCCACTCCATCAGCGGAGGACAAGATCGAATAATGACGACTAATAATTGGCTACACCATCAGCGAAGAGCAAGATTAGAGGACGACTGCAGCTTGGACCTAGCCATTCCATCAGCGGAGGACTAGATTGGATAACAACGACCTGGAACCGGCTACACCATCAGCGGAGAGCAAAATCTGAGGATGACAATAGCTTGTACCTAGCCACTCCATCAGCGGAGGACTAGATTGGATAATGACGACCTGGAACTGACTACACCATCAGCGGAGAGCAGGATCTGAGGACGACGGCAGCTTGGACCCGGCTACTCTATCAGCGGAGGACTGGATTGGATAATGACGACCTGGAACCGACTACACCATCAGCGGAAAGTAAGATCTGAGGACGACGGCAGCTTGGACCCGGCTACTCCATCAGCGGAGAGACTTGATCGAGCGATGAAAGTTGATAAATTTTTTTGATTTTTTCATCTTTTGATGATTTTTTTATTTCTTTGATTTTTTTCCTTTTTTCTTTGCTTTTCAATTCTTCTTCTTTTTTGATATTTTTTTCAATTTTTCAATTTTTTTATAATTTTTCCAATTCTTTTTTTGATGATTTTTCTTTTTTCTTGAATTGTACAAAGAAGTAAAACTCGAGAAAATTAGGTCTGGCTGTACCGTCAGCGGAGAAACAAGACCTGAATAGAAATTTGATCTACTTGGGGAAAGGTTCGGATCTGTTGCACCATCAACGGAGAAACAAGATCTTCAGGATATCTATACTGCTATACCATCAACGGTAAAGCAAAATCTAGAAATGTTGGCCTATCAATAATGACGAAGGCAAGATCTGAAAATGCTACTTCTGCTACTCTACTGGCGGAGAGGTGTGACCTGAAAATGAAAAAAAAACATTAATCAGTAAATGTTCACAAAATTTGTCATTGATACCTTTTATTGATGCTTTAGCATCCTCTTTGTGTTTGGCCTTCTTCATGGCTAGAGGTTGGCAGTTGTGTTGTTGCCTCAATGGCTGAGGTTCTTTGGTTTATTTCGAACCTGTTTGTATGTACAAACAAAAATGCATGAATTTTATGCCTAAATGCATGGTGACTTCGGTGTATGCACTTAATCTAAATATATGATGTATGCAAGAATGATTCAATGCCAAGATGAATGCAACTAAATGCATGAATGCGACATGATTTGATTTTTTTGGTCTTCAAAAGGATGCCCCTGACTCTCGACTGGTCATGTCAGGATCTTGGTCCTTTGTGTGGCGGTGCCCTAACCACCTTCGGCTTCGAACATCTTCTTTGGACTCATTTTCCTGTTTGGATGCCCCCCAAACTTTTACATATTGTTCTGGGAATGCCTTTGTAGCATGTTTCAACTTTGAGTTGCATTGTCGCCTTTTGGATGACTTTCAGTGCTCTCGTGAACGCTACGTTACCTCTTAAGTTGGGTTTATAATTTGTTATGTTGGTTCCTGGCCGCTTATCACTTTCGGATTAGGTGGAATGATGTAGATGGCGATTGGTGTTTAGCATTTGGGATGTGGAACGCTGTATGATTCCAAAAGAAGGGTAGCAAAGGTTTGCTCGGCTTTCAGTTTTTTTGAATAGCTTTGGGTAGAATGGTAGAGTTGAAGGGCTTGGTTGTCGGGTGATGGTAAGTCGAGAGTTCAAAAGAACTCAAACACAAGGGTTCAGACATTGAAATGAGGGGTTCTCTGTTCGAGTATTTTGGTCGATGGGTAGCGATGGTAGTGGGGATGGAAAAAACTTTATTGTGTTTTCGGTTGGAAATGGTGAGTGTGAATGATTTCTGAAGGATGAAAGGTGGTGGGTTAATTTCGGTGATGGAGAGTGAAGGGTAAGTGTTGGAATTTGGCACTTGTTGAGAGATGCCCCCAGACTAAGTACTTATGGAGGTTTGGTAATGGTGCTGAATTGGCCGACTTTGCTTTCTTTGGTATTAATGACGCGGGACATCCCGAGGACCAATTTTAAAATTGATGCATCTATATGCAAAATGTGTCTTAAATGCAAAATGATTTATTTGAATGCAATGCAGGTGAAATTATGATGATGTTGTGTAACGATGCAGATGAAATCGATGTGATAAAAAAACAAATTAGTACGGAATAAAATGTTTAAATAAACCAAATGATAAATATGACAAAAATATAGTAAAAAATTGTACATAAACAAGAAATAAGGCACCAGAGCCTAAATAGGGTGACCACTAATCGGGCAGAGTTTCACATGGCTCTAAAGGGTTGGCTCCTACGGCTCACTATATGCAGTTTTGGTGCTAAGAGGTACCCGAATTGTCCTTGTTGTCCTCTACTAAGAGTAGCAAGGCCCCCGATCATCACCCATTATAGTCTCCTTTCAACCGGGTTCAATTCAGGGGGACCCATTCGCTTATGCCTGCACGAAGAAACGATATCCTTAGAAAGCATAAGGTACTCGAGCCCCGAAGGTACTTGCTAGGCCTACACGGGAGAACGATATCTCCACGAAAGCATTAGCGTTTTCCCCTCACTTAAAAAATGGCTTTAGATGCCATATTTTAAATGCGTTAAAATAAACGCGCAATTATAACCGAATGTTAGTTTAATAGTCACTTTAATCCGAAATTTCTGATATTAATAAAGCGATAATTATTTGAAAAAAGCTCGACTCTCTTATTTTTTGAAAAAACAAAAATATCCCCAGTGGAGTCGCCATCTGTAGCGATGTCCCCCTCGCTAAAAAAAGGTGTTGGTTTTTTTTTGGAAATGATGTCTTCTGTGTGGGATTTTAGAAAAACCGTGTTTTATTTGAAAATAGAGTCGCTGTCGGCCACTTAGGTAGGCCGAACACCGTAAAAAAACCAGAGATTTAAAATTGATGGGTTCGGGAGTCGTTACGGATGGGGAAGGATTAGCACCCCCACACCGCCCAAAATTGGTACTTTAATAATTACCGCTTTATTAATATTAGACTTTCCGGATTAAAGTGACGATTAAATTAAAATTTGCTTTATGTGCGAGTAAATTTTAAAAGCCCCATTATCCGAGAGTAAACGCCCAACCACTATCACTACGCCTGATACTGGCCCCTTTTACGCTCGGATAAAAGGGCAACCGCATTGACAATTAATATATCTTGATATGCGACTTAAAACATGGCAAACATAAATACAATACGATAAATATATAAATAAATACCAACATAATAAAATACTAACCTGACATAAATACATAAGTATTAATCTAACACATAAAATATAATAATAATAATAAAATAATAACAACAACAACAACAACAATAATAATAATGATGATGATGGTGATAATAATAATAATAATAGTGCGTGAATTAAGATATATACAAAGCATAATGTAAATAAATGCTAAGAATTAAAATGCACTAGTATTTAATTGCATGGTAATGACATAAAGAGGACTAAAATGCATGGATTAATAATTTACATGGCATAAACAAAGACAATAAGGACTGAAATAAAACAAATGCAACATGCATGGGCATAACTATAAATGACAACAAATAAGGGGCTAAAAATTAAATAAACAGGTGACCAAATTGAAATAAAACAGAAATTAAAAGCCAAAACAATGATGATATTAGACACGCGTGAAAATTGAAGGATCAAAAACATAATTATCCTGTGACCAGAAGTGAAAGCGGGAAAATAGTTTGGGGACCACTCGTGCAATTAACCCATTTTAAAAAAATGCGGATCCTCCCCGGGTTACTGGGTCACCGCGTGGATCGGGCCATGAAACGGCGTCGTTTTGCTATTTGGTTTAAAACATATAGAATGGGTTATTATACCATTCGAAATTGGGTTTAAAAAACTAAAAAAAGAAAACAAGAACCCTAATCTAAATGCTCTCATCTACTCTCATCCAAACCCTATGCAGCTGGTCACCCTCCCATTTGCGCCGTTCACCGACGTGGCCTCACGGCGGCGGAGAGGGACCAACGCAGCACGAACGCCGCAGGTAAGCTTTGGCATTTCCCTCTCTCTCTCTCTTTTTAAAACAAACTTTGATTCGAATAAAAGCTTTGATTCAAACCAAAACAAAGTTCAAATATATTTCTGGTGTTTTACCTTCGAAAATTTTATTAATGCTTCAAAATTCTCAGTACAAATTTCCAGAATCAAAACCCCTTCTTCTTCTTCAAATTTTTTGAACAAAAAGACCCATTACAATTTTTCTAGATCCGAAATCCCTTTCTTTTTTCCTTCTGAGATTTTTCAGATCTCCCCTCTCTAAACTCTAATTTTTTTAGAAACCCCCATTTTCTTTGCCTTTTGATTCAGGTTTTATATAACCCTTTTGAAATAACCACTCCATTTTCTTATTTGGCAGATCTGGACTGCGAGATTTCTTAAGATTGATAGGGTATGGCGATGACAGAGCTGTTGATAGGGCATGGGTTCAGCAGGTTTGGGGTATGGGTATTGTCTGGTTAGGTTAGGTTATTTTATTTTATTTTAGGGTTAAATTTTGGTTTTTGGGATTAGGATTTTTAGGGTTTGTAATCTAGAATTTAGTGTTTATGGTGTGCTACCGGAGAAGACGACCGACGGTGAGGATGAAAGGTGGCAACACTGGCGGCGCGGCAGATTGGGATTATTTAGGGTTTTTAGTTTTTGGGCCGGGTTAATGGGTTTGGATCCGGATCGGGTTCGGGTCTGAACCGGGTCAGTTTTGTTGAGTTGGGTTAAAACGGGTTATTACAGCCGTTTACTCCGGGCTAGTTGTACCATTCCCCTGGGTACAATCACTTTATACCAATATGACATTGATTTTTCCAAAGAATTTATATTCCTTTGACCATTCGAGAAAATGGATTTTCGATGGACATTTGAATTGTCCATTATCTTAAACTTTATCGTGTTTAAGCACGTTGTGCCAACATTTCTGTTGGACTTGTCAAAATTGCTTTGGTCCATCTACGGCACTAACGAAGTGGCATGATCGAACGATGAAGGTTTGGCCCAGCTACAACACGACAAAGCCGCAGGGCCGAAAGTCAGTAAGCTTTGATCTAGAGCTTAGCTCATAGATCTCTTTTGCATTTTTCCCAAATGTACAGGGATCAACGGATTTGAGTTGCCTTTACCGGTAGCCGTTTGCTCCAGGCTAGTTGTACCATTCCTCTGGGTACAATCAATTTATACCAATATGACATTGGATTTTTTTCGAATGATTTATTTTCCTTCAACCATTCGTGAAAATAGATTTTTGATGGATATTTGAATTATCCACTATCTTAAACTTTACCGTGTTTAAGCATGTTGTGCCAACATTTCTGTTGGCCTTGTCAAAATTGTTTTGATCCGCTACAACTCTGACAAAGTGGCGTGATCTGGAGGAGAAAATTTGGCCCAACTACAAATTTGACGAAAAGGCCAGGTCTGAAGTCAATAAGGTTGATCTAGCTACAGCACCGGCGAAGAGGCAGGATCGGAGGTCAATAAATTTGGTCTAACTACGGCACCATAAAGAGGCAAGACCTGAAGTCAGTAAAGTTTGACCCAGTTACAGCACCGACGAAGAGGCAAGGTCTAAAGTCAGTAAGGTTGATCCAGCTACAACACTGACGAAGAGGTAGGATCTGAGGAAGAAGGTTTGATCCGTTACTACTCTGACGAAAAGCAGGACCTGGAGAAGAAATTTTGATCTTGCTATAACCCTGACGAAGAGGCAAGATCTCGAGAATATTTGGTTTCGATCAAGCTACAACCTTGACGAAGAGGCATGATCTAATAGTTTGATTTCAATCAAGCTACAACCTTGACGAAGAGGCATGATCTGAGAGTTTGATTCTGATTAAGCTACAACTCTGACGAAGAGGCATGACCTAATGGTTCGATTTCGGTCAAACTATAACCCTGGCGAAGAGGCATGATCTAAGAGTTTGATTCTGATCAAGCTACAACTTTGACGAAGATACATGATCTAAGAGTTTGATTTTGATCAAGCTACAACCCTGATGAAGAGGCATGATCTGAAGAGTTTGATTTGATCAAGCTACAACCCTGACGAAGAGGCATGATCTGAGGAGAACTTCTTCATTTTTTGCTTTTTTTCCCTATCTTTTTGGCTTTTCCATTTTTGTTTGGATTTTTCAAATTTTGATTTTTTGTTCTTTTTTTGCCATTTTTAGAGATTTTTTTCCTTTTTTAGCTATGTGCCCAGAGAGAAAATTTGAAAAAAATATCTGGTCTAGTCGCACCATCATTGGAGAAACTACACATGGACAAAAATATGACATGCTGCACCAACAACGGTGAAGCGAGATCTAAAAAATGTGGGACATGCTACCAACTTAAAGAAGGTGAACTTGTCGGTGTACTCATTCTGCTACTACTTCAGGGAGATGAGATGGTTGAGAGGTCCATTCTGCTGCCACTTCAAGGACATGAACTTGTTGAGGTATCCATTCTGCTGTCACTTCATAGAGAAGAACTTGTTGTCGCGCTCATTCCGCTGCAAGCTCAAAGAAATGAAACTGATAACGTGCTCATTTCGCTGCAAACTCAATGAGATGAAATAGTTATGATCATTCCGCTACAAACTCAGGAAGATAAAACTATTGACGTACTCATTCCTCTGCAAGCTCAAGGAGATCAAATTATTGTTGTGTTCGATCTGCTCTACTATTTGTTGGAGAGATAGAATCTATAATAGATTAGTTGATTCGCTACACCATGTTACGAGTGAGATAAGACCTACAAAAGTTTAAAAAGTACTTGGTCGAAATAAGTTATAAATTAACTATTTCATAATGAGACTGTAAGGTTTGATTTGAATGTTTGGCTGGTAGATCCACTCATTCCTATCGATGATGTCTGTTCATTCTTGGTTGAAGACGCCAGACAATACTTGCCCCACTTCTTGTGTCAAAGATGTTGGATCCTGTTAATGTTTGTCTATTTCTTCTCAGTTGAATGCGCCAAACAATATTTACCCCATATCAATGATACTGGAATTTGTTGACTATGATGATCTATTCTTTTGTGTTTAAGGACGTCAGACGAACAGGTTTAATGATGGAGCAACGCATATGTTTTTATGATAGAGTTGTTGCGAACGCCTTCTCTTTTAGTCTTAGCTTCTTTTTGGATTCAACTTTGGTTCAAAGTTCGCTCCAACAAACGTTTGCCCCTCAAATTTCATTGTTTTCATTCTTTTCTGAATTTGAACTTTTGAACTGAATAACCCTGATGTCGTCTCATATCTTCTTCTCAAGGGAAATTGACTTGCGACACCACTGTTAAAGATGCAGAATCTGGATTAAACTGGCCCATCACCATTGACGGAGGTGAGATCAGAAAAAGTTTGATGGAAGGGAGTCGTGACCTTGTTTTTCAGAGCTCCACAATTCTCGATAGTATGGCCCGTACTTCCTAGATAATAGTCATAGCCTTCTGGATAAGGAGGCTACTTTGGTTTAGACCGAACCGGGGCTAACAAGTTCTTCTCAACAAGCATCGAAAGTAACTCTGGATTGGATGGATAACTTTTTGAAACGTCGTAGGTTGATGAGGGCATGAATAGTTTGATTGGTGCGAGGACCAAGGTCGATTGGATGGATAAGACCCCACCATATGTACTTTTGATCGACTTTCTCTTTTGATGATCGTATTGTTGGAATCTATAATCTTCTCTTATCTGATGGGCTGCTTCTACGAGTTCACCTGATATCACAAGGTCATCGAAGTTCTTGGTTGCATTTCTCAGTATATACTTCAAAAATTGATCTTCTAGGGCTGTAACGAAAGTATGTGTCATCTCTTTCAAGTATAGGCGGTTGTACTTGTGCTACAACGTCCCTCCATCTTTGCACATATTGCTTAAAGCTCTCGTTAGGCCTCTTCTTGATGTTTTGCAATGTTAACCGGTCTGGGTCAATGTCTACTATATGTTCGTACTGCTCTGTGAAGGCTTTAGCCAGATCCTTCCATGACTGTATCTTGCCCCGGCTAAGCTGATTATACCACCTGGTAGTTGACCCCTTTAAATCGTCTTAAAAATAGTGAATCAAACACTCATCATTGTCAACATGCCCCGTCATGTTTCGGCAAAACATGGTGAGGTGAGCGGATAGAGAGTTTGTTCTATCAAACCTTTCAAAGTATGAAATTTCAAACTTTTGAGGTAACGCCAGATCAAGGACCAAACTCAATTATCTTGCGTCCACTTTATAGACAGCATTTGCTCCTTTCACAACTTTAAAATTTTCCCAAGTCGCTGGCATCAATCTTCTAGTTACTTCTTTCGGATCTGGGACAGAGTGCTCTTTAGTTTCTCTGTGAGATGAAAATCTAGCCTGAAGACCTTGTTGATTTCCAACTAAAGCTGAAGCTTCTAGAGGTGTCTTGTAGTAAGGATTCTCTAATTTTTGTAGAGCATCAGGGTCTATGACCAATCATTTTGCCTTTTTAGGATCTTTGCTTGCCAACATTGTAGTTATCTTGGCTAGTAATGTCCACATGTAACTGTGAGATGTGGTCGCGAATTGCTTGTTGCACTTTTTTCAATCTCTTTCCAAACGGTCATCCATTTTTTAGCTTTGCTTCTGGTGAAGTAAGGGTGTTAAATCTGTGGTTTTGTATGTCCCAAAATTATTGCGATGATAATCGTAGTAAAAATGATATGATAAGATGCAGCATGATGCGAATACAAATTAGAAAATATGATATACATGCAAGACACATATTATGTTAGTACCACACCATTTTACACAAAATGTGTTAATTTCAGTACAACTTTCAAAAGGAAACTTGCATTAGAACAAGTTTCTTTACATAAGGTGGGCCATATACTGCTTGGCCTTAACACCATAGTCTTGATCTTCCTGAAAAGCAATGCCAATTTCTTGCCTCAATTAAATCCCGACTCAGTTTGCAAACTTAAAAACATCGGCCTGAATGGCTAGGGTCCGTAAGTGTTCTGCTACTTCTCGTACTTGGACAAGGGATTCTGTCATAACGCGACCTCTATCGTCAACTTGATCCTGAGACTCTTGCAACCGTGCCTCCTAACGGTGATTATTCCATTTTTGAACTTTTCAAAATCATTAATTTACCTCTGGCAAGTCTGCAATGCTACTTCTAATTCCTCAACTTGTTTTTGCAGAGTCTTCTTATTCTCCTTACTTGCATCTAATTCAGCTACGGAGTCTCGATTACGGTGTCTCTGTAGAGATTCTTCTAGTTCAACAATTCGACCTCTCAGACTTATATTTTCGGTTCTACTACCAGATAATTCTTCCTCCATAGCGTTTTGCTTATGTCTGTACATCTTTGAATCGTCTTTCTCAGAGATCATCTCTCTTATTCTCTTCTCGAATTTCAAACTTCCACTTTGTAGATGTCTTTCCGAGATCAGCATACTTTACTGATGTACGAAGCTTTTTGTAATCGTTTTGTAAGCCGCTCAAATCTTCTTTGGCTTTACTTTTTCCTTTCCTCAGCCTTTTGATCTTTTGTTCCTAGGACTGAATACCGAATTTCAACTGGTTTATTTCATCTTCTAACATTGATAGTTGGCTTTCCATCACAAAATACTTCCTTTCAAAATCATGCTTCGCGATTTTCATTTTCGTGGGATCGACATGCAAATGCTCTTCCACCGGTATATTATTTTTCTTTATTTGGTAATGGGACGTCGTTGTTGATTCTTCTACTTCTTCGCTATCGATACTCGGGCGTAACTCTAGGTTCTTCATCAAACGACTTTATCCTGTAAATATGCTTCCATGCCTTAGTGACCATGGAAACATTTTTTTATAGTCTTTACCCTTGTATAGAAATTCGTAGGTAGCTAGCCCTCTTGTTGCTGGGACGAACTGTCTCGACCTGTATTGACTGGATACTAGCAACGGAGCATATCCAGTTCCACCCCAGATTCCAAGTAGAGGGACCCAGTCATAGTCTCCGTATTTTTATATAATACTCTCGGGAAAGAACCAATGTGCTTTCCTGACGATGTCTTTCTCTTGGAGATTTCGGAAAATAGTCATCCATTTGTCATGAGAGGTGTTCTTTTACCTTGGTGTGGACGCTAGGTCTTTTAACGGTGAGTAATTTTTAAAGCATGCTCAATACGAAACTTTCTCCGGCTTCCAAAAGTGGCTATGAAACCAGACCAACAAAAGCTGAGCACAACCAATAAACCTTCCCTTTCCGCTTCTTCTACAAGTACTGAGAGATCTGAAAGTTTCGGTTAGAATTGCTGGAACATGTGTAATCCCTTTATTAAGGTGATCGAACAATTCCATAACAGCATCATCAATATACCACTAATGATTTGGGAAAGATAACCAAACCGTAGATGGCCAGGGCAAACATTTCGACCTATTTTTCCCGCTTGGTTTGAACTTGGATCAAGTCTCGTATGAATTCTCAGGATATGCACTTGGTTTCGCCTTTTTTTTAATCCTGGCTTTAGCCCATTGTTCGTCCATGCTGGTCATTTTGAGGAGCTTTTTCTAAAATGCTAGAGAATTAGGAAACTTGAAGTAGGCTTTATCAATATGGATTTTTGGGCAACGGATCAAAGCAGTGTATTCTTCAGGGCTCGGAACATAATTTTATCGATACTGACGTCTAGCAGATAAGGTAGATCACTGTAGTTGCTATAGAAAAACTTATTGTTTTCTTCATCCCACCGGTACCAGATTTCTCTTAATTCTTGAGTTGGTTATGAGTTAATTTAATACTGGTGAAATCCAAAAGTCCTGACTTTTCGCCTTCTAGCAGACTGTCCCCCTTTTTGGTGTTGAGTCTTCTCTAACCACCTTCGCACGCCTAGGTTTCCTTCTACCTTATCAAGAAAACAGTTCTTGATAGCAGATCCTTTGTAACGATTGAACTTGCCTCAACACCCCATTTTTTAATAATAAAAGTAAAGAATGCAATGCAAGGTCAAAGAAAATCAAAAACAAAATGAAACACGTTAGTCTCCGGATAAATAAAATAATAAATAAAAGCTAAATAAAAAATCCTAGAACATGCTTTTCTACCTGAGATGCTTTCAGAAAAAAAAATTAAATCCTACCCGATCATGCTATCTACCCGCATGCTTGCTTCGCATAAAATATAGACATGGTATCTGTAGCGATGTTCGATTCGCTAAAAAATCGATTTTTCGAAGTGTTTGTGGTTTTTCGGGTATTAAAATATTTATTCCGTGGTGGTTTTAAAAAAAAACGCGTTTTATTTAGAAATTGGAGTCCCCACCAGCCACTTAGGTAGGCCGGACACCATAAAACCAGAGATTTGAAAACTGTTGGGTTCGGGAGTCGGTTACGGATGGGGAAGGATTAGCACCCCCACACCGCCCAAAATTTGTACTTTAATAATTACCGCTTTATTAATATTAAACTTTTCGGATTAAAGTGACGATTAAATTAAAATTTGGTTGTAAGTGCGAGTAAATTTTAAAGGCCCCGTTATCCGAGAGTAAACGCCCCGTTATCCGAGAGTAAACGCCCAACCACCATCACTACGCCTGATACTGGCCCCGTTTACGCTCGGATAAAAGGACACCGCATTGACAATTTATATTCCATTATGCAACCTTAAAAAGCAAAATAAATACAAAGCGATAAAAATATAAATAAATACTAATATAATAAGATACTAATATAACATAAATAAAATACTAATCTAAAACATACATACATAAATATTAATCTAACACATAAAACAAATCTAACATAAATAAAACATTAATCTAAAACACAAAAAAATATTAATCTAACACATAAATAAAAACGAATCTAACATAAATAAAATATTAATCTAAAACATAAATTTAAAACATAAATAAATACTAATCTAAAACATATATACATAAATACTAATCTAACTCATAAATAAAAACAAATCTAACATAGATAAAATGCTAACATTCATAAATATTAATCTAACACATAAATAAAAAAAGATAAATTTAACATAAATAAAATATTAATATAAAACATAAATTTAAAACATAATAAATACTAATCTAAAGCATAAATAAACATACAAACTAAAAAAGAACACAATTTTAAATTAACTAATACTTCATTAAATCATAAAAATTACAATACAAATAAAAAGGGAAGAAAATATACCTAACTATGAGCTCGAATAACGAATCCCGATCGAACCCCACCGGGATCTACCACGACCTCTTCAAAATTATTAACTAGATCGGACCTAAAATAGGACCCCGATCGAACCGGTTAGGACCGAGGGGAATGCCCCGGTCCTTGGCTAGCCGGGAGCTGATGCCCCCTTATTTGGCCTTGCCATGGCCGGCTCATCTTCAATTCTCCCCTCATTCCCCCTGTCCCATGCCTTTATATAGGCAATTGGGGTGGGTTTAAGGGTGACGTGGTCATCCCAAAACCACCCATTTTCTTTTTCTTTTTTTTTATTTTTAATTTTTTATGTTATATTTTTATTATTTTTTTTAAACTTTTTATTAATTTTATATTAATAATAATATTATTAAAATAATACTAATAACACTAAAACCCTGTAAAAAATGAGTGATTACAGTTGCCCCTCTTTGCTTGTTCTTGTGAAACGAGGACAAAGCAAAGATCAAAAGCACTCATTTTTGACCTACTTCCTTGTCTTTGGCTTCGGAATCACCTGTTCTTCTGGAACTCTCCGCTCTTCCTTAGCTGATTCTTCAGGCTTGTAAGCTCTTCCTATATAGAACTTCGTCATCTTCCGATCTTGGAGCTATAGGCTCTTCCTACATAGAACCCTTCACTCTGAAGCCTCGAGTTATGAGTCCCTCCTATATAGAACTTTTCATTCTGAGACGGTAAAGCTTGGAGTCCTTCTTACATAGAACTCTTCTCCTTCAATGCTGGTTTCTCCTATATAAAACCTTCTGCGTCACTGGCGGATTCTTTTGACTGGGAGTTCTTCCTATATAGAACTGTTAGTCTTCAAACCCTGGAGCCGCAAGTCCTTCTTATATAGAACTCTTAGCTTCTGAAATCTCAAAGTTACAGGTTCTTCCTATATAGAACCTTTCACTCTAAGATAGTAAAGCTCGGAGCCCTTCCTATATAGGACTTTTTGCCTTCAACACAGCGGGTTTTCCCTACATAAAACATTTTGTGTCATGGGTGAATTTCTTCAGCTGAGAGTTCTTCCTATATAGAACTACTAGTCTTCACCCTAGAGCCACAAGCTCTTCCTATATAAAACTTTTAGCTTCTGAAACCTCGGAGCGGTGGATTCTTCCTATATAGAACCTCTCGCTGCGGGGGTTGAAAATACAGGCCCTTCCTATATAGAACCTTTATCTTCAAATTTTTCTTTTCACTTTTTTTTTCTTTTTTTCTTTTTTCTTTTTTTCTTTTTCCCTCTTTTTTTGCTCTTTTTTTCTTTTTCTTTTTTTTTTCTTTTTTTCTCTTCTCTTTTTTCTATCTCATTTTCATTCTCTCTCTTTTTTTACAAGGCTGTTGATATCTTTGGACTTACGCTACTAAGGCTGCCGCATCATGCCCAAAGGACTTACTAATGGCCCGAAGGACTTATCACCATGCTCGAAAGACTTACTGGTGGCCCGAAGGACTTAACACCGTGCTCGAAGGACTTATCGATGACCCGAAGGATTTAACATCTGGGCCTCACGCTGCTATGGTTGCCGATCTTTCTGGACTCACGCTACTAAAGCTGTCGCATCATGCCCAAAGGACTTACTGATGTCCTGAAGGACTTATCACCATGCTCGAAAGACTTACTGGTGGCCCGAAGGACTTAACACCGTGCCCGAAGGACTTACCGATGACCCGAAAGATTTAATCTGGGCCTCACGCTGCTATGGCTGCCGATCTTTCTAGACTCACGCTACTAAGGCTGCCGAATCATGCCCGAAGGACTTATCACCATGCTCAAAAGACTTATTGGTGGCCCGAATGACTTAACATCGTGTACGAAGGACTTACCGATGACCCGAATGATTTAACGTCTGGGCCTCAAGCCGCTATGGCTGCCGAACTTTTTTTCTTTAGTAAATTCTTTGACAATTCTTCAAATATCTGTCTAAAAACAAGCAAAAATTGACATGTCTCTATCTATATGATGCATGCAATGTCGTGCTTTTTTTTCTTCTTCTCCTTTCCTTCTTTTTTTCTATTTTTATTTCTTCTTCTCTCTTTTACCTTTTTCTTCTTCTTATCTTTTTATCATCGTTTTTCTCTCACTCTTTTTTTTTCTTTTTCTTATTTCTTCTTTTTTCTTCTCTTTTCTGTTCGCTCTCTTTTTGTTCTAAAGTCTTACACCCTGAAAGGTTCGTTCCTCAGATATCTTCATCTCTTTACTTTTTCACTGTATGCTCTTAAATCCTTATTTGATCAATCACTTCGAATCTAGATTAACATGCTTTCAAACCTTTTGTGCGGAAGGCTTTCTTGTCTTCGGGGTTATCACTCGTCTTCATAAATGATATTCTAGTTCTTATATTATTCTTATAAGAGCCATTGTCATCTTCTTCACTTGGCGTTGCCCCATTCAACCACGAGCTTCACTGCTTTGAATTTTCGGACCCATCATACAGAGCCTTGATCTATTTCTAGTCACTAGAGTGAGCCAAAATGCTTCCATCCCCTGAGCTCATCCTTGATCTTCTCGTAGCATTTCGACGGGAACTAACTCTCGGTCTCTATGCTTTAAATCTCATCATCATTTTAAAGTAATGCAAAAGGCAATTTACTTGTGTATATTTCAAAAAATAATGATTGTTTGAAAAGATAACAGTCATTTTGAAAATCATAACTTGGAGGGGATACCAAACATTTTGAAAACATTGTTTGGGACAAATGGTAAACATCCTCTCTTTTTTTAAGGACCAAACATTTTAAAAAAAAAATTAATGTTTGGAGAATGGTAAACAAAATTCGAAGTATATTGCCAAACATTTTTAAAAACTAATGTTTAGGGGAAATGGTAAACATCAAAACTTTGGGAGAAAATGTCAAACCTTTTAAAACATGTTTGCCCCCGAAATATCAAACACCATACCACATCTTCTTCAAATTGCCAGAGATCAACTCCAATGAAGCGCATATTTAGAAGATCTTGACCGTTGTGGAGATATATGCAAATGTATAGTTTCTTCTGGTCTAATGGGCATTTGAGAGGAACAACCCTACCTAGTTTCTACCCCGTTTAAGGTGGCTCTCTTAATCTCACTATCTCACCATGCCCCATCCTTCCCTCATTTGGGTGTCGATCAAGTACTTCGAAGTTTGGCGTTCCTTGAAGCAAAGTTAACCCTTATAGGCAAAATGAAATCTGAAGACATTCTCATTCAACTTGGATATCTATGGATGACCAGAATGGTCTTTGGGGGCTTGTAATGTAGGCATTTTGTTTAAGGTTAAGTGAAACAGTATTTCTGTACTTGTGTACCTTGGATATGCCTATTATTCCTTCCCTTTTTTGGATCACTCTAGACTGCCCATTTTCGGGTTTTCACCCTAGAGTTTATTTTCTTTCTTTTTACTGTAGGCTACCTTGCATTTTGGCTATATACTGATGTTTGTTTTCTGTTCAAGAATGTTTGATCTTCCAAAACTCCTCGAAACTGAGATTTCTTGAATGAAGGACTACGAATACATTTCTGGGAATTCTTGTGATTGGCACGCCCAGATGAAATGTTATTCTTTCTTTCTTCTTTTCTCATTTTTTTCTTTTTTTCTTTTTCACTTTTTCTTTTGGATCGCTCTAGATTGCCCATTTTTAGGTTTTCACCCTAGAGGTCACTTCCTTCTTCTGTACCTTCTAATCAGTGTATTTTGGTTGGATATTGATGCCAGCATGCTCAGGCAGACTACTCTTTTTCTTCATTTTCAGGATCACTCTAGACTGTCCATTTTTGGGTTTTCACCCTAGAGGTCATTTTCTTTTTCGAAATTGGCAATCTTCGGGCCGACTTGTCTTGACTTGGCTTCAATTCGAGCTTCTATACTAATTTTCAAAACTGATATTTACTTGAAATATGGATTCCTTGTGTCTCTTGCTCATAGTTGAAGTCTTGTTCTTGTATTGTTTGATCCGTGTGTAAAGCATATACAGTATTATTTCTTTCTTTTTCTTTTTTCATTTTTCTTCCTTTTTTCTCTCTCTCTTTTTCTTTTCTTCTTTTTTTTTCTTTTTTTTTTTTTTTTTTTTTTTTTTTTTTTTTTTTTGTTTTAGACTGCCCATTTTTGGGTTTTTAGCCTTGAATCTCTTTCTTCTTATTCGAGTCGATAAATGTATCCTCGAATCAACACGTATCTATAATGGGTATTGATGCTATCTTCCACTCGAAGTTAATTTCCTCTCTGCAGCTCTTCTAATATTTACTCGATCTGGGTTGCTTCGGCCTTCTGATTGCCATTTCTCTTCTTTTCTTTGGTTTTTCATTTGGACATATCCTTGCTTTCAACCACTTTCTTTTGATAATTTTCTTATCTTCGTATCCAATCTGTCTGGTCTCATCTCTGTCTTCTGGTAAAGTAAAAGAATATCATTCGTTGTCAAATTCACAAATGTCCTGAGAATGCCTTCAGGGGGTAGAGGTTTAGGGTCAACTCTCGTTTTAAGGATCTTAAATGAAAAGTACCTGAGAAGATAAATTCCTAGAATGGGAACTGCCCATTGTCTAAACACTCGCTTTGTTCTTCTGTTGGCCTAAGTAAACTAGCAGATACTCACATTTACAGTATCCCCACAACATTCAATCTCTTCTAAATATATGCAACTTAGAGTTGATCTTTGGATCTGAAGCAAATGTACTGTTGCATTCAAAATTCGAGGACCTGGTATAGAAATGATATATACATATGTCCATTCAAAAATGCATGTATATGCATATGGGAAAACTACCTCATAAAAATAAAATGTTTAAAGAATCAAGAATGTAAAAATGCTTTCTAAATGGAAAAGTGATTTTTAATTCTAAAAAATATCTGTTTGAAAGTTTTTTTTTCAAAGCATTGAGAATTTCTTTGTGAACTGATGGGAAAACCATAGGGACCTCCGGACTGCCTCCCGAGTACTAACTCATTCTGGTCCTTTGTAGTGTAGGCTTGCCTCTTCTCTTGTTTTCCACCGCTGGATCAACTATCTCATCATGACTCCCTCGTCGACCAGCTTTTTATTTTTTTCTATTAACGACCCCAAATTTTTTAGTGTTATGCCCCGATGCCTCAATGTGGAACTCACATATATTGTATGGATCAAAATTGTGAGCATATGAGCTTGGCGTAATCTTTAACGGCCTTGAGGTAAGGTACTAACCCTTGACCAGATGAGGCCATATGTCCGAGATGGAATAATCCGAATATCTCTAAATATGTACTTGTTCGAGGAATTTTTCTCAGTAATTCAGGGGAATCTGCCTGTCTTTTTCTCTTACGAACACGAGAACCTTCGAAAGTGGTACCCGTTTATCTCTTTCTTTCCTTCTGCTCCTAGGCATGTCTGGTCTTTTAAACTTAGGTCCCGGAGTGCATGTTTGATTCTCTCTCCGACTGTCATGAAGTCCTCAAAGCTGGCATTCATTTTCCCGAGCACCTTATCAAAGAAGAAATAAGAAAAGGTGGCATGTAAGTCACTTTCCTCTTCATCTACGGGAGGCTGCACCTGGGTCGCTAAACACAGACACCTCAAAGCACATTCCTTGAAGCTTTATCAGGTTTCATCTTCGTACCCTTGAGATACTGATGACTCGGTGCTAGGTCCAAAGCATATCATATCACGGTAGGTTCTACTAGACTGTCGGGGAAGTAGTGGATCAACAATTTTTCAATGCAGCCCTCCATCTTTTTTGCAGAATATGGTCACGTAAATCTTGGGGCGTCTTGTTCCGTTATCATGCGCAAATCTGGAGTCTTTAGAATCCGGAGGAACAACCAAATCAGGGTTCAAACAGAGCTTCTTGCATCAAATGCATCAAACTTCTTTTTTTCTTTCTCTTTTTCTCTCGAGTCCATCTTCTAACTGCTCGAATCTTGATTTTTGAGTGTGTTCAATTATTTTATTCACGATAAAACTCTAATTATTCTTTGGATTACCCCCAAAAATTTTATGCAAGGTAATGCTAATGATATGTAAAATATGCCATGATTGTACAATGTAATGCAATGCAATGCAATCCTAAAATATAAACATGAATGCAGTAAGGTATTGATTCCAAAAGTGATCCCCATAGAACGACGTTCAATGAGGCCAAAAGGTTTCATTATATCATATATTAGATATTTACAGTTACTGATAAGTTTCAGTGTCTACTTTCTTAACTTCATCTAGTAGTCCGGTTAGCTTACCTCCGTGGTCCAACACTTGGTCCATGTTTTGACTAAGCATGCCACCTTGTTGAGTCGCCTTACCTGCTTGGGTAATATCGATCTTCGGGTCTTCATTTATCCACTGCTTAGTCTTTCGCAGCTTGGAAGTTGTCCCTACAACATTTTCAGCAGCAACCCGTTAGTTAACTTCTACATGAACCTCGTATTCACGCAAAGAAGTATCAAGCTATTCCACTTACTCCTTACTTTCCAACTGAAGAGTGTTGGATTGTCATTGCTCTGTCGTAAACTTGTTTCCAAAACTCTTGTTAATGGCTAAGTTATTCTGTAGCTCATCTCTGGAGACTGTCGTACATATTCACAATTTCCTCAAACTTGCCTGATAACAGCCTGACTTGATTCTCGCTTGACTAGTTTCTCTTCTTCCAATATTCTGAGTCGTCCTTCAACTGAACAACACCATTCATCTATTCTTTAAAGGTGACCCAATATGATATTCTTAAACACTCAGTAAAGCTTCTGGTGATCATTCTGCAAATTCAATTTTATCCAAGTTATCTCTCTCTTATATGAGCTGGCTGAACTCGAAAGAATATCTCTCTCCTGTGGTGCCCCTATCTCCGATCTTCAAACTTAACTCGCTTGAGTGACCCACTTTGGCATTACTTGAACTTTGTCCTGGATATCAATTCTTCATCGACTTTGCCCCTCGGGTGATTGTTAGATTACTATAGAATTAGGGAACTCCGTCTTTGAAGCCCAAAATTCTCATCATGATAAGATCTTGAACTTGTTCCTCAGGGCCCCCACAATCCTCAATACTGTGACCCAAACTTCCTAAACGGTGTCGTAATCTCTCGGATAAGATTGTCTCTTCGCTAGAGACTTCACCGAGGTAATAAGGTTCTTCACGATGAACATTAGGAGTAGTTCGTTGTACCTCACAAGAATCGAGATGTACTTCTTTTCATTACTTGTTTCTCGGGTTTCTTCTAGACTAAACTCTGCTTTTTTTAAAGCCCAACTCAGACATACCTTCCGCCTGTTTATTGATGCGGATCATAAAAGGGTTCAATTTGTCGTATTTAGCTGTCTTAGAGGTAGAATTCTGAATATCCCGCTTTCTATTAT
Source organism: Hibiscus mutabilis (assembly GCA_019671005.1). Taxonomy (NCBI): domain Eukaryota; kingdom Viridiplantae; phylum Streptophyta; class Magnoliopsida; order Malvales; family Malvaceae; genus Hibiscus; species Hibiscus mutabilis. Next base: position 8,332,969 of record CM033755.1, on the reverse strand, counting down.
GATCCTTAATCGGTTCTTCTTTCGATTCGATAGATCGCTTACCTTTCCTCAGAGTATTCATTTGATTCATCACTTTTTCCCTCTGCTTCTTTCGACTCTTGCACTTTACTTTGCTCATTACCAGTACCGTGTCTCCTTACTGTTTCTGACCTGAAGTCTTCATATGGTTCCTCTTCTATTATCTCCGATCTTACTTTGGGACAAAACCCTGGATCTGTGCCCTCTGATATCTGACCATACGACCCTTTGCCAATTATGAACGATTTCTGAGATTTGAGGAACCACTTCGGGAATCAATACCCTATAAATGTGAGAATGCATGCAAATGCGATGTTGATTCTCGAACAGTTTTTAAAAAACTTTCAATAGAGAAAATGTCTGTTTTCCAGAACTTAATAATGAATTACAGGTAACAGTTGGATTTATTCTGGAGACCTTGACTTCAGGAAGCAAAACCTGTGCTCCACGTCTCGACGTCGTCTTCAGGATGATGGATGACTCCGTCTTCTCCTCTTATTCTATTCTATGGACTCGTGGCGTCATGATCTTTATTTTTGTGGCTTCTGAAAAGGACATCAGACAATATATTTTCTTCTATAGAAATGGGTACGTCTAAACAGGGATGATTCTATCGATCCTATGGGAGTACTTTAAAATTTTTAGGGTTTAAATTAAAATTCTCAAAGATCATTTGGTTTAAAAATTTCCCCTTTTTTATTATCTAAAAGTTTTAACTTACTTAAAAAATGAAACTTTTAAGTTTCTTTTCGTTATTATTATTATTCTGAAAGTTTTATGAGGGAAAAAGATTCAAAGCAAAATAATAATATTTTCAAAAAAAAATTAAATGAGTTAAATTAAAATCTTTGAGATTTTTACAAAATGGTCAAATATGAAGATTTAAAATTGGGGGTTCTGCGGCCCTGACTAAATCTTCTGAGTCGCATGTGCCTTACTATCGTACTGTTTTCTTTCTCGATTGGTCTTTGCTCGGCCTAACTTGATACTGTAATATTATTGTTTCCGGCAAAGCAGACTTTTTCTATTTTGAAAGCCTTTTAATGAATTGTTCTTGAATCAACATCATGTCATGATATGCAACATGAATGCAACTAAAGGCGTTGATTCCGCTGGTAATCACCCTTTCAAACGACTTTCATGGGAATTAAAGGGTCCAGATTATAAAAAGGGTCCATATTACAAAAGGAGTCCATATTACAAAAAGAGTCACTATTACAAAAAGTCTTAATTACAAAACAAAGTTCTACACATAAGCCCTAGCTCTACCTCCTAGCTCCTCGACAACTCTGCGCAACTTGATAAACCTTGGTGCTTCTTCCATGTCCGAGGTTACGAAAGGTCGGAGAATCGCAGCTTCGCTAGCTAAGTCATTCGCACACCTTGTAGCTCGTTGTATGTCCACCATCAGGGTCTCGTGTGTATACTTTGGCACTATACGCATGCTTGGCAAATTGTTAGCTCGGATCTGTTGATTAATCTCTGACCAAATGTCGTACGACTAGATCGATATCGTCCTTCTTAAGACACCTTTTTTTCCATGATGAAAGATTTTCTAATCGGGCAAACCACTTGAATCAACGCCTCTATATAATGTGGATTCAATGATAATGCAACAAAAGTATATGTAAAATAAAAATAAAAATAAAACACAAAAAGAAATGAGTTAGTACCGGATAAAAATAATAAATACATAAATAAAAAGACAAATTAAATAAGGTAAACAAACAAAACAACCCTATTTATCCAGTCTAAAACACCTAAGGTTATCCACATGGCTCTAACAGGGTGGGTTTCTATGTTCTCTACATGCAGTGTTGGTGCTAGGAGGTACCCGAATTGTCCTTGCTGTCCCCTACTAAGGGTAGCAAGGCCCCTGATCATCACCCATTATAGGCTCCTTTCAATCAGGTTCAATTCAGAGGGACTCATTCGTTTATGCCTGCGCGAAGGAACGATATCCTTACGAAAGCATAAGGTACTCGAGCCCCAAAGGTACTTGCTAGGCCTACATGGGAGAACGATATCTCCACGAAAGCATTAGCGTTTTCCCCCCACTTAAAAACGGGTTTATATGCCATATTTTAAATGCGTTAAAATAAACGTGCAATTATAACCGAATGTTAATTTAATAGTCACTTTAATCTGGAACTTCTAATATTATTAAAGCGGTAATTATTTGAAAAAGCTCGACTCTCTTTTTGTTTTTTTTAAAACAAAAAATGGTCCCCAGCGGAGTCGCCATCTGTAGCGATGTCCGATTCGCTAAAAAATTGATTTTTCGAAGTGTTTGTGGTTTTTCGGGTATTAAAATATTTATTCCGTGGGGGCTTTAAAAAACTGTGTTTTATTTAGAAATTGGAGTCGCCACCGGCCACTTAGGTAGGCCGGACACCATAAAACCAGAGATTTGAAAACTATTTGGTTTGGGAGTCAGTTACGGATGGGGAAGGATTAGCACCCCCACACCGCCCAAAATTGGTACTTTAATAATTACCACTTTATTAATATTAAACTTTCCGGATTAAAGTGACGATTAAATTAAAATTTGGTTGTAAGTGCGAGTAAATTTTAAAGGCCCCGTTATCCGAGAGTAAACGCCCAACCACCATCACTACGTCTGATACTGGCCCTGTTTACGCTCGGATAAAAGGACACCGCATTGACAATTTATATTCCATTATGCAACCTTAAAAAGCAAAATAAATACAAAGCGATAAAAATATAAATAAATACTAATATAATAAGATACTAATCTAACATAAATAAAATACTAATCCGAAACATACATACATAAATATTAATCTAACACATAAAACGAATCTAACATAAATAAAACATTAATCTAAAACACAAATAAATATTAATCTAACACATAAATAAAAACGAATCTAACATAAATAAAATATTAATCTAAAACATAAATAAATACTAATCTAAAACATACATACATAAATACTAATCTAACTCATAAATAAAAACAAATCTAACATAGATAAAATGCTAACATTCGTAAATATTAATCTAACACATAAATAAAAAACAAATTTAACATAAATAAAATATTAATATAAAACATAATAAATACTAATCTAAAGCATAAATAAACATACAAACTAAAAAAGAACACAATTTTAAATTAACTAATACTTCATTAAATCATAAAAATTACAATACAAATAAAAAATGAAGAAAATATACCTAACTAAGAGCTCGAATAACGAACCCCGACCGAACCCCACCGGGATCTACCACGACCTCTCCAAAATTATTAACTAGATCGGACCTAAAATAGGACCCCGATCAAACCGGTTAGGACCGAAGGGACTGCCCCGGTCCTTGGCTAGCCGGGAGCTGATGCCCCCTTATTTAGCCTTGCCATGGCCGGCTCATCTTCAATTCTCCCCTCATTCCCCCTGCCCCCATGCCTTTATATAGGCAATTGGGGTGGGTTTAAGGGTGACGTGGTCATCCCAAAACCACCCATTTTCCTTTTTCTTTTTTTTGCTTTTTAATTTTTTATATTATATTTTTATTTTTATTTTTTGACTTTTATTAATTTTATATTAATAATAATATTATTAAAATAATACTAATAACACTAAAACCCGGTCAAAAATGAGTGATTACAATATCTACTTATTACAGAATAAATAAACAAATAAATAAATACTGAAATTAAAGGGCATAGTTGAAAGAAATTAAACCCTTCATCTCTCTCTACCATGCGCTTATAGGGTAACTCTCTAAACGGGCAGAGTTTCAGTAGGGCTTTAGACAAGGTGGGCTTCTATGGTTCACTATATGCGGTTTAGGTTCTAGAATAACGGTACCTGAACTGTCGTTAGGACATCGATTCGGGAGGATACATTTCCCTAAGTCTGTGCGGAGACGAAGATCTCACGGCGACGAAGGTACCAAGGTATCCCGAAAGTGATCCACTATCCTGCACGGAGGTGATACCTCACGAAGACGTAGCTTCTCCTCCCACTTAAAATGGACGGAGCTCGGGTGCAGAGCTCATGATATGTAAAAAATCGGCGAAGAATTTTTTTGAAAAAATCCTTTTTGTAGAAAAATTAACAGGAAAATGGATCACAAAATAAATTAAACCGAATTTATAGTTTTCACTCATTAAGACAAAAAGTAATCAACCGGTGGTGCCCAGCGGAGTCGACAAACTGTAACAATGGCCCGCCCCACGACGGGATGCTTGACATGTTCTCACAAAAAATATTTCGGTTTGGAATGGAGTTGCCACCAATCTTTTTAATTAGGTGATATTGGATCACCTGAAAACCCGGTTATTTTAATAAAACATGTTTTTGTCGTTTTATTAAAATACGAGTCTTGGTTTGCAAAACCAGAAAGACAAGCTCGGGAGTCAGTTACGTGTGGGGAAGGATGAGCACCCCCACAATGCCCAAAATCTGTACCTGGTCGGTTATTTATTGTCTAAGCGAGGGAAATTAAGAATTCAAATTTAATTTAAGATTTGTTATCCCCTTTAAAATATTTAAAAAATATATTTTGTATGAAAGAAATTTACACCCCTATACTGAGGCATAATTTCCATTCAATTCCCGAATAAAAGGAATCTCTTTTGAAAATTATAATTTAGGATTAAATTGTATTTTTGCGGTAGAGATTAATGGAAAGCGGCACCTCTTACGTTTGAGGTACGTTTTTCACGAGAATCCCTAAAAGGTTTTAAATTTAAAATTCGATTAAAACAATGAACAAAATATATATACGGATATATATATGTTACAATATATATAATAATGGTAATAATATTAAACATGAAAATATTATTAATAAACATACCCCAAAAATTCGGCTCTTTCCATGAGCGTAAATATCCTTTTTAAAACTGATTTAATCAGATTTCGGGACTAAATTGCAAAATGTTCATAAGTTTCAAGGACCGCAGAGGTAATTAAACCATGCGGCATGCCCGTTTTGAAAACATTTCTGGGGCAGAGGGATCTACCGTGTAATTTATCCCTTTCAAATTAGACAAAAAACAAATCTAGTGACCAAATTGAAAACAAATTGAAACTTGAAAAGATTGCTAAGGGAATTAACCCATGCGGAAGAACCAAAAACCAATTTACCCATTTTTAAAAAATTGGCGCGGATCGTTCCCGGGTCGGGTCACTATGCGGGTCGCACCATGCCAAAACGGCATCGTTTTGTTTTTACTTTAAATACCTAGTTGAGGAAAAAACCATTTGAATCTTATAATTCAAAAAAAAACCCATATCCTCTCAAATGGCTTCTGCCTCAGCCCATGCCGGTCTGGTCGCCGTCGAAGCACCGTCGTTCGTTTCGCCGTTCCGTACTCGATTCTGAACTCGGATTTTCACGAAAATACCCTAAACGCGTAGATCTACAAAATAAAGGTATGATTTTTTACCTTTCCGAATACTTATTTTTGTGTTATTTGATTCGAACGATGAGATTACTGAGAAGTTTTTTGTATTTTTTATTTCGAATCCTCATTTTTTACATTGATTTCCTCTGTTTTTTACATTCGAAAAAACTCTAATCTCCTTCCTTTTTTTGGTTCCCAAATCTGCCTTTTCCCTTTTTTGCAGGTGGCCGGGATATATAGAGGAGGGGAATCGATTTGAAGCTGCCACTTTAGGGGTGATGAGGCATGCTTGGGTGATGGCCGGTTGATGTGGTGGTGGCGATGATTGACGCGTGGTGGTTATGTGGCAAGGAGATAATGGGCGGTGGCGGCTCGGCGGTGGCAACCTTCGGCTCGACCGCTGTTGCAGTGTAGGAGGCGGCGGCGGCTTAGATAAGTGAATTAGGGTTAGGGTCAGCTTTTAGGTTTAAGGGTATATCTGGTGATTTGGGTATTTTAGTAATATAGGGTTTTTATTTTATTTGGGTTATTTTGTTTAAGTTCAGATCTGGTAAGGGGTTTGGGCCTAATGTATGTTCCGGTATGGTTTGTGGTTTTTTAATTTGGCTAAGCCGGGATAAAAATGGATATTACAACCCATACCCTAATGAACCACCCATGCCCCTACCTTCAACCGTACCCCAAAAATTCGGTTCTTCCATCATCAAATCTGCAACAACATGGAGTTTATTATTCTATTTTTTTTATCAAATCAGCTATAAAAAACCAAAAAACCATGTAATCTGGGGAGAATTTTTCGATAAAAAATCTGTAAAAGCTCTTGAATGATGAAATAAAAGGTAATTTCCAGTTTAAACATATTCAGTTCTTTCTTTCGAAAATAAAAAACACAAAATCATATAGGATTCTTCATTTTGAAAATCAAAATCCAATTTTTTAAAATCTAAAATCAAAGATTTTTATTTTTTAAAAAACCAAAAAAAGTAAAAAAAAAAAAAAAGAATTTCAAAAGCTTACCTGTGATTTAGGAAAAGTTCAAAGCCCCTAGGCATTGTTCCTACGCTGGGGTTGTCTGACCGTCGTCATGAAGTCATGAGCCGATGAACGGCTATGAGAAATTAAAGAAGTGCCACGCCGTTGGAGTGGGTTGAGAGGAAGAAAAGGATGAGAAGTTTTAGGGTTTTATTTTTTATTTTAAATTTGTTTTTTGAAGAAAAAATAACCCTTAATTATTTTAAACTTGCTGCCTAAATGGCGTCGTTTTGCCAGCTCTGACCCGCGCTGTGACCCGGACCTGGAGAAAATCCGCGCGTTTTGAGTCGATGAGTAAATTACCTCCCAGGTCCCTGTTCTTTTGTTCTGCCTCATTTTTCATCCAGGGACTAATTGCACTTTTGGTCCCTGTAGTTTTTATTTTCCTTATTTTGCGCTTATTTTTGTTTCCCCCTTTATTTCTGTTTTGCTATAATCTGGTCCTTTCCCAGATTTTAATTAATTTATTTTTCTTTTAATTCAGGCCTCCTCATTTTCTGTTTTTATATTTTCGGCAACTATATTCTTGTTTTTTTTTTTGCATTTTGGTCCTTTTTCTTTATATTAGGATTATTAACTATAGTATACGTATATTATAGGTGTTTTTTTATAGTAATATATAAGCATTAGATATTATTGTGTATTATTACTATATGTTACTTAATATATGTTTATAAAGTATTTTGTTATATATGAATATTATATATTATATTATAATATGCTCATTATATATTATGCTATGTATATTTTATTATATGTATTTATCTTATTTATTAAATGTATATATTTGATACGTAATAAATATTTGATATTATTATGTATTTTATAATATGTATATTTATCATCTATTATTGTTTTATATTATAGTTTTTTTATATATAGGCATTTAATATGTATATTATATATATGTACATGTATTTATTTATGTTCTAATTATTCATTCTTTATATTTATTTTATTTACATATCGGATATAAATTGTCAATGCGATGCTTCCTTTTTCGACGATAAACTTGGCTACCAGTCTGAGACGTAGGTCGTAGTTTTCGTTTATCCCTCGAACACCGGAGCTTTTAAAATAAACCCGCATATATAATCGAATTTTAATTTAAATAGCACTTAAACTCATAAATTTTGATTAAACTACTAATTGACTTGGTACCAATTTTGGGGCGTGTCGGGGGTGCTAACCCTTTCTCGTATGTAACCGACTTTCGAACCCAAACTTTTTGAATCTCTGGTTATTTTATGGTGTTCGGCCTATCGAAGTGCCCGGTGGCGACTCCATTTTTTAAATTTCCATTTATTTCAATTTCTAAAATCTAATTTTCCTTTTTTAATTATACCCCATTTTTTCAAATTTCTTTTTTCAAATTCCTCATTTCTCCACACACATAAATATATAAATGTGAATATTGTACTATTTTAAACTTTTTTTGGTGGTAAAAAAACCTGATGACAATCCGTAGAGGGGTTAAATTGCTTCAAAAAAAATAAGGGGCCAAAATGACTATTCAACCAAACGTTAGGGCTATTTTTTGGCATTATGTCAAACTTATATATGTAGACTTTAGTAAAATTCACAAAAACTTGTTAATTTTAGAGTTTTAAGGTTTAGAATTTATGGTTTAGGTTTGAGCATATATATATATATATATTGAACAAGATATAGATTTTATATTTTAAATAGGAAGAGTTGTATACTGTATTAATATAACTCTTACAAATATTTATAAAAAAAAATTGAATATGTATGTATTAGAAGTTGATTGAGCGGCTCAATTCTAATTATGTAACTAAGAAGAGCTTGGTCGGTTTTGGCCGTCCCAATTTCTTGTGTACTAGTAGTTTATGTATTTGGTGCTTCGAATATATGCCAAAATAAGTTTGGCATCTTTTTATATATGGGTTTAAATATTTATTGGACCCTCGTTAACTTTGAACTTAAAAAAAAGACTCGTCCTAAAGTTTGATTCTAACTTGATTCATCAAGATCGGTTCATTTATGAAAAGTCGTAACTAATATCAATTAACTTAACCTATTTTAACAATCTACAAAACGGAATTAGACCACAAAAACTATCAATTGAGTTAATTTAAACCAACTTTTATTCACCCTAATTCTATCTAATGCTTGCTGCGTTTATAAATATTACAACGAAAGTTGGAACCTAAAAACAAAATAAAAAACATTCAAACCCGATATCTGTTGAATATTGTCTTTTTAACAAAATAATACTAAATCTAAACTTTGAATTATGAAGTTTATATTAATTTTATTGAAAAAAAATTAGAAATTCTTTTATTGGTTCATAATTATAAAGATGGGGTGTTTTTAATAATAAAAAAATCCAATAAATTGGAGAGAAAAGATAGATGATTTCAATCCATTAAAGCATAGGTTGTTCCAACTAAGCAACCATGCTTGAAAAGAATCAAAAGATTTAGTTTGACCTGGAAAGTGTGGAAAGCTTCCTTAGAGCTCCATAAAGTTAAAGGAAACAAAAGATATATGGTAAAGACTAACAGATTCTACATTTTCCTCCCTTTTCAAGTTATATATTTTTATATCATATGATTTCACCTTTACCTAGGGTTGGCAATGGCAGCCGGCTGTCCGGACGGATTTTCGATCGAATATAATCCAAATCTTAAACGGACTCGAGTTTTGTTAGAAATAATGTAATAATAATTCAATCAAATTGTAGAATACCGTAAAAAATAGGAAACAGAAAAAAATCAAACAAAAACATAAAAATAATACTATACTGTTGGATAGAATTAAAAATTAAAAGAAAATTTTTGTTGAAGCTTGTATGAATAGTTTCTTAAAGACAAATTCATTATTTTCTCGGTGCTTTGAGTCATGTTGAACGGCTATCTCTCAGGATATAATAACAAATGGTCACAATAGTAACTGGATTGAGTATAAGGGCTTAATTGATTGCAAAAAAAAAGGGCTTAAATGATTTTTTTTCAAAAATTCAAGGACTTATGATACTCTTAAGCCTAAATGGATCGAGGAGCATCGAAATTCATCCATACATTTGTGTTTTACTAGGGGTGATCGTTCAATCGAGTCTAGTAAAAAAAGTTTGAGTTATTTGAGTTGATGCGTCATATTTTTCAACTCAAACTTAATTTAAAATTTTTTTGATTCGAGTCGAGTTTTCAAGTTCTTATACAAATTTTATTTTAATTATTTATCATATTATAGTACGGTTTGAGTCCAATTTGCACGACTTTCTCTAACCATATAAGATATGCATATATATATATATATATATATTTCATATTATTATTTTTCACATGTATAAATAAGATTTGTAATGTTATTTAATGAAAAATATCATCTAAACTTCTAAAATATATTTATAATGTTATTTTTAAATAAGGAATTTTGGGGGATAAAGTATTGATGAGAGTATAAATGAGTTAATAATTTGATGTGAAGAAAAATTTTACCAAAAATTTTAGTTGAATGATCAAATTGAATAAAAAAGGTGAAAATAGACTTAAAACGAAAAATGAATTGAAAAAATGAGAAATCATTCAAAGTTGAGGGCTAAATTGAAAAAAATAAGAAATTTATTTTAAAAATATGAATTGAAGCTAAAAAAATATGTATTCTAAAGTGGTTTTCAATTTTTTTTTCACAAATTTGACTTGAATAATTTGATTAAGGAGAAATTAAAGAAAAAATAAATTATGGACTAAATCGCAAAACAACTCAAAATAAAATCAAAAATCAATAATTTTTCAAATCTCGACTTCGAACAACTCAAAATAATAAAAATTTTTTTCAAATCCCTTTTTTTTTACTTAATTTTTACCACCCCTGTCTTTACCTAATATTTGGATGTAAACTCTATTATTCGTCCTTACAGTAATTTAGAATAAAATTAATTTGTGTAAAAATAAAAATATAAGATAATCGTTTAAATAGAATAAAAATTTTTGTTTTTTCGATTTTCAAGTCTTTACTTTGATTAATCGAGACTGACTTACGGCACATCTAGTTTTTATAGGAGAGTCTTCTAGCGAAAATTTACCATTTGGGTCAATCCCATTAATTGTTTAAATAAAAAGATTTAAAAATCAAACAGAAATGTTGTAATTAAAAAATCAATTTATAAAAAACTAAATTTAAAATAAAAAAAATATCCATCCGAATCGATTACTAGCTATAGTAAAACTCAGGTATCGCAATTTCACATAACACTTCTAAAGGGGAAAACTGCTGCAATATTGCAGCTGGAAAAAAATACCTAAGTATGGTACCTCTCATTTTATTTTTAGATCTATGGCATTTGCTACAATAATATTGAAGTCAGATTTCTTATATTCCGACTTTAAATAATATTTTTTATTAAAAAATTAAAATTAAATCATCTACAGTCTGACTTTAAACAATATCTTTGTATAAAGTACACTCTAACCGCATATTTTCATTATTTTTTAATAAAAAATTAAAATAAACAGTAAAGTCGATTGAATGCACACCAACTTTATTTTTATTGTTCGAACTATAATATTTGTGAAAATAATATTATTTGTGTGATATTTGTTAAAAAGTCAACCCAATATTTATGTAAAACTTCCCTTCTAAAGCCTAAATTATTGATAAGAATGCTAATAGTTTGTAAGCATTAATTACAAAGGATTTAAGTTGATTCGACTTTCAATTGATCCATCAAGGGAAAAAAAGAAACTAAAAAGACAAAAAAATAAGGGGCCGGGAATCTTTATGTGCTCCTTTTTGGACAAATTGCCATTATACAATTGGAATTCAATTATCCTCAAATTATTAATTGAAAAAAGTTATCTACAACAAAAAAACAAAAATAAAAAGTTATCTACAAATTAATATAATGAAATAGATGTTAGGTTATTTAATTAGGATTGTAAATAAAAAATTAGATTAAAAGAGTCCTTTTATAATAAATTTTAATAATATTTAATTTAAATTAATTAATTAATGAAACAAAGACGATGATTGTAAGTAAAATTGTTAATTGAAAAAATACGTAAGAAAAGTAAAAGAAATTTGAATTATTGTGAATCCGGCATATATCTCTACTCCAGCCTGAATCCGAAAGTGTACACAGATTGAGTAATTATTTCATGTATTGTTATATTTTTTGAATGGTATGTATTTGTTATATTTATTAGATTATATCCTATATTGAAAACATTATGCATTTTATATAAACAATTTTATATAATATATATCTTATTTTTGATGTTACAATTACAAGTAATATATTGTCACTGGACTAGAGTCTGACTAGCTGATCCGTGCGGCCTTAGTCGACGATCTTAGTCGAAGTCTAAGTCAGCCTTCACAATCACTAAACAAGAATGATTAGAACGGCGAAAGCTTTGTGGGAAATTTGCTAAGGCAAAGCAAGCAAGGAAAACAAAGAACAAGAAGAACGTTGAGAGAAAAATAACTCTTCACTTAATACTCAAGAAAATCAAGAATGATGGAATGATTTTGAAAGGTGAGAATGAGCCTCTATTTATAGGCTCACCTCCTAGCATCTAACGGTCTAGGATGGCTTGATCCAAGGGCTAAAGATCATCCCCAAGATTCCTATCACCTAACTATGGAAATAATATCACTCATTATACAATGTTGCCAAATTTACAAAGGCAAGAATCACTCAAGAATATCTTACTTAGGTGGCAAATGATACTTTCCCCAAGTGTTGGCCATCTTTTGATCACTTTCCATGTGTGTTAGTCAAAAGATGATCTCTTCTCAATGATCTTGGTCTCTTGGGCGGATTGGGCATGGATTGGCCCAGTTTGCTTGGCCAAAACCTCCTTGGCAGCATGCTTGGTGCTGATTTGGGCCCTAGGGTCGTGGGCAACTCAAATGGGGCTCGTTTCCCCCAAGTGTGCACAATGGGTGATGACTCGGGTTCCATAGTTTGGGCAGCATGGAGGATACTCGCTTGGGCCTCCTTGGGTGAGATGAGAGTGTTGTCTCGGGTCTCTTTCTTAGGGACAACACGTGGTGTGCTTGGACAGGCCCCTTGGTGTGCGGCCATCTCGGTCATGGGATGGCAGTCCGTGACATTCTCCCTCATTGGATCTAGCGACGTCCTCATCACTTGTCAATGATGAGTTTTGGTAGTCTCGTCCTCGAACTATCTCAACTCTTCAGCAAGTTCTCAGTCAATTTTGGGAAGTCTTTTCCAAAGTGCAAAGCCTTTGCTCTATTCTATGCTAGGCTTAGCTCGTTTTTCTCCTGATCATTGGTATTCTCGTCCAATGGATTGGGCATGCTGGTGTGGGTAGCAAGGTCCACTCGCAGCTTTGGTGGTCATTCTATTTTGTAGGATTCATTGCCTATTTATTTCTTTACTCGGTCCGGTCCCTCGTACGGTCTCGCAGGAAACTTGAGAACAATAGAATTACCATGTGTAATATTCAATTTTACAAACATTAAATCGCTAACCTTAGACTTAATGTCTGTGTGGCTTTGATCTATCTGCTTCTTAGTTTCCACCACGTCTTGTTGGCACTTAAGACGAGTGTTGTTGGCAAAAAAAGTCGTGGGGTGGACCCTCTTTGGTTCTCTTAAGCACTTCTCTCTCGGGTTGGTTGATGGTTTTGGTTGGAGTCTCTCAGCTTGCTCTGTCCGCCATAGTGCTTTCCTTTTTTAGCTTGGGTTCCATGGGTCCATCAAACTCATCATGGGCTCTTGCCATCTAGCCACTTGCAACATCAACTCTCTGATGACAATATTTGATGCTTCAATGTGGGCCTTGAACGATTTAGTACAGTCTGGCAGCATCAACTATGTCTTACTCACCTTGGCTTACTTCAACTCATCAAGCCTTGGTGGCGCTATCTGATGGTGGGCTTTGGATGGTGGCACAACACTCAGATAGGGCTCAACCTTTTGTTCCACCTCACTCTTTGGTGACGATGCCTTCCGTAACTCAAAAGACTTCACGTCCTCAAACTCTTCAAGGGCTTGTCCCACTACCTTGGGGACTTTCATGGTCACTATGGTCTCGTCGTTGTTGGTTATCTTTTCTTCGTGCACTATCTTGGCAAATCGAATTGTTGATAATGCCTTAGTTACTTTGCTCGTATCACGGCTCACTGGTACAACATATTTTTAGTGTGGGTTAAGTATACACAAAACATCAGCATAAGGCAAGACAAGTACGTTAATCTAATCAAGAAAAGATAAACCAATCACAAAGTCATAATCATCTAGAGCTATTACCTTGATGGATGATTTACCGTGCCAGTCTCCAACTCGAAGATCCATTCTATTTGCAACTACTGCAATTGGCTCTTTCTTAAAATTGACAGTTTTAATCCACCCACTTACCTTCTCAACTCAAAGGTTAAAGCATCTGGCAGCTTTCTTGTACATAAACAACTCGAATGCATCAGTGTCGACTATGAATTTCATTTTCTTGCCTGTAACTATCACGTCCACGAACATAAGCCCTTTCTTCTTATGGATACTATTGACTTGAAGTGAGCTTACAATCGATCCAAGTTGCGTGAAATATTCTTTTGCCCCAACATCTCCTTGGATGGCAAAAAGACTGGTATTTTTTTGGACAACTTTTTATGTAGTGAGGCCCCTCAAAATGAAAGTATCTTACTGGACCTTGGTTCTTTCTCTCCTATGGCCTGACAAATCGGTTGAGCTTGTTGTTTGATGACTTTTCATTTCCATTCGAAGACTATTCGATCTCATCTTTGGCTTGCTGGTCCTTGTCTCCCCAATTGTTGCCTCTATGTCTCGACTTTAGTTTGGGTGACTCGCTTCTCTTCTCGAACTTGGCATTGGCTTCAGCCTCGTCCAAAGCCTAGGAGAGTAGTTGGAGTCCTCTCCTCTCCAACTCTATATTGGTCCATCGTTGAAGTCCATCCATGAAGATGGAGAAACCTTCGGCTTCTTCCAAGTCTGAAATTTGGAGCTTTACCTCGGTGAATTACCTCACGTATTCTTGGATTGAGCCATCATGCTTGAGTTGGCGTAGCTTTTTCTGCAATTCACATTGAATATTCTTAGGGTATAATGACTCTTTGATATCGGCTTAAAATACCTTCCAAGTCCCGATGGGAATATCCTTGCTCTTCTCTTCAAAGCACCTGCATCGCCACTATAAAAGAGCAATGTCAGTTAAATAAGTGGATGCAGTATTTACCTTTGTGGACTTATCCACGATACTCATGCAGTGAAATATTGATCCATGCTTCAAATGAAATTCTCTATATCTTGAGCATCCCGCATCCCTTTAAACTTATTTGGTTTTGGGACATCGGCTAGCACCTTTGTTGGGCTAGTCATAAAGCCACTCCTCATAGAGGCTTTGCAAACGAGCAGCTCAAGCTTGAGATCTTCAATCTCCTTTTTGAGTGTTTCTACATCGCTTGATAAGCAAGATCTTCCACGATCTTCTTGAGTGTTGTCACCCCGTCATTGATGAAATTGTCTTGTTGATCGACATGCTCTACGACATTATCTAGCACTCCTTGAAACTCCACCTTGAGTGTGTCACCATTTCTGTCCAGCTTCTCTAAACTGACATCAACCGCATCGAGCCTCTCTCTAGAGTCGTTCGTGGCATCTTTAAGTCGAGTAACCTTGTCCTCAAGTGTTGTGATCTGGTTCTTAGAACTAGCCCTCTTGGCTTTACCCGTTTGTCGTGTCATACGACATCATACATACTCGATGTTAGATCCAGTGTTGCACGTCATCTCTTACTCGGTTAGGTACAAAATTTGACTCTGATACCACTTGTCACAGGGCTAGAGTCTGACTAGATGATCTTTACAACCTTAGTTGACGATCTTAGTGACTAAGTCAGCCTTTACAATCACTAAGCAAGAATGCTTAGAACGGCGAAAGCTTTGTGGGAAATTTGCTAAGGCATAGCAAGCAAGGAAAATAAAGAACAAGAAGAACGTTGAGAGAAAATAACTCTTTACTCAATACTCAAGAAAATCAAGAATGATGGAATGATTTACAAAGGTAAGAATAAGCCTTTATTTATAGACTCACATCCTAGCATCTAACGGTCTATGATGACTTGATCCAAGGACTAAAAATCATCCCCAAGATTCTTATCTCCTAACTAAGGAAATAATATCACTCATTATACAATGTTGCCAAATTTACAAAGGCAAGAATCACTCAAAAATATCTCACTTAGGTGGCAAATGATATTTTCCCCAAGTATTGGTCATCTTTTGACCTCTTTCCATGTGTGTTGGTCAAAAGATGATCTCTTCTCAATGGTATTGGTCTCTTGGGCATGGATTGGCCCGATTTGCTTGGCCAAAACCTCATTGGCAGCATGCTTGGTGCTGGTTTGGGCCCTAGGGTTGTGGGCAACTCAAATGGGGCTCGTCTAGGCCCCCAAGCGTGTACAATGGGTGCTGACTCGGGTTTCATGATCTGGGCAAGATGGAGGATACTTGCTTGGGCTCCTTGAGTGCGATGAGAGTGCTCCCTCAGGTCCCTTTCTCATGGAAAGCACGTGGTGTGCTTGGACAAGCCCCTTGGTGTGCGGCCATCTCGGTCATGGGCTGGCGGTCATTGACAATATGCAAATAACTACTATACAATTAATAGTAAAATGTACAAATAAAATTACAACTACAATTAATGTATACGTATAATTATTACCAAATCAATAATTACAAAACATACATGAATGGACAGAGAACTGGTATATATTCGAACATAAACTAAAATAACTTTAGATAAGATCCACCCATAACAAGACTAAAAACCAAAATAAATTTGACCTAAAACCCTCATGGTATTATAGTTTGGATTAGTTGGGGTGTTTATGTATTTTCTAAAATTTTATTTTTGGGTTAATAAATATTTTGATATCTAAACTTGAAATAATTGTGCAATTTGGTATCAAATTTTTTTTTGTTCAATTAGGAACTTGCACTTAGCTTGTTCATTCAAATTGGTATCTAAATGATGTTTTTTGGTCTAGATTGATATTTCAGATAAATGACTCTTTGAACCATGAAATCAAATTTAGGTACTAAATTGAATCTTAAAGTGAAATTTAAATATTTAATTCAACCGATAAAAAGTTTAGGTATTAAATTACACTTTGGAGTCAAATTTAAGTACCCAAATGTATGCTTGTCATTTTTTATAATTAAACAAGGAATATAATTGAAACCCTTAAGGTCACTTAACTACTAAAGTAATGGTTGTATCGACCGTTTAAAGGCACATTTTAGTTCACATGGACAACATTTCAATAATATTCTTATTTTGATTGTTTGGTAGGTAGGAACTGTCCCTTCCATAATTGTAATTAATCACTATAGCGTGGAATTTCAAGCATTATAAAGACTTTTACAAAGGTCCAATTATTGTTATATTGTTAGTATTTCGAAGATGTTGTTTCATGTTGAAAATATCACTAGTTCAATAAAGACTAACATTCATTTTCTTTCAAAAGAAAAAAACGTTCAATTTTTTTCATATCATTTGAATTTTTTTTTTATTTTTTATATATCATTTTAAAAATTCATTAATGAAATGTGTACAATTAAAATTATTAAGAATATTAAATAGTTTCTATACTTTTAGGTGGTACAATTACAATTATAAGCAAAAATTCGATAACTATAACTAAAATTAAATATTACAACTCATTGCTGGATTGAAAACCGAAATAAATTTAAACATGACAGATATAAATATCAGACGAAAACTCACAATAATTTATACATGATAAAACCCGAATCCAATACCTTAAGATTCTCAGCATACCATTAAACAAAACCTCATTAAACTGCCGAGTCTTGATTTAATTAATCAAATCAAGCCATTAATTAACAAGTAATTTACCAAATACTTTTCGTATGATCAAATACAAATAATAGAGAAACCCCATATTAATATAATAAAGTTACCAAATAAATACACATCATAGTTTGAGATAAAATTAGAACATTTAAAAATTTAAGGATCAATTTAAAATAATAACCTTAAAAATTAATTTAAAATAAAGATCATAATTTAGAAACATATGTGATGTAATTAACTTTAACAATAACAATAGAAACAATAATTCTATGGATTCAGAACTAAAAGATTAAACCACTAAACATACAAAAATCATGATTTTTTTTTTATAAACAAACTCATACACTCACATATAGGGATGAACATTTTACCCGATCCAGTTGAGTTTTGACCCGACCTGGTTCGATTGAGTTAATTTTTTAATAAAAAAAATGGGTTCATGTTTTTATTAATGGTGAACTCAGGTCAGGTCGAGTTTGGGTTTATAGTGAAAAATATTCGACCCAACACGACTTGAGACTAGATGTATAATTTCTCTAAATTGTTTAAGGATATTTATAATAATACTCCGCTTTATATAGATATTATAATTAGATCCTTAAATTTTTATTTATAATTTAGTACTTTAAATTATATTTTTATGATTAAATCTACAAAAATTATTTTTTTATAATTAAGTCCCTAAATTAATTTTCCTATAAGTCCGGTCGGGTCGGGATCGAGTTTAGTATATTTAGTTTTAAGTCTGGTCAAATTTTTAAAAAATATATTAGAATCAGGTGCGAACTTAGTATATTTATTTTCAATTTATGTTTAAATAAACTAAAAACTTGGCCCAATCCGACTCGTTCTCATCCCAACTCACAGATCATTTTTTTAATAGCCTGACGATTTGAACCTTGAATCTAAACTCCAACTCGTCATTAATCCTGACAAGAAGTTTCCAGAAAACATAAACTCTTTTTGCGTTTCTTACTTTCATTCGAGTAGCACCCAACACGTCACCAATTATATTCTGAAACCCAAAATTACCCCCATATCTTAACCAGATGGACATAAAACTCCTCAGGTTCCGCGTAAATTCGGCGCCCTGTTCATAGTTAAAGTAAAAAACGTGTCGGTGTCATCTTTTAGAATTTCAAGCTCCCTTTTTCATACAATTTTCATTTTAAATTTTTTTACATCAATAATTCCTTTTAATCCATCGTATAAAAATAGCTCTCCGTTAACTTCAAACTGCAATCATAATGCAACGCACTCACTCAGTCACTTCCTTTCAACTCACTCTCTCTCCCCATTTTTCTTTACTCAGTCGACCAACACCAGGGAATTGAATTCGTTGTCTTCCTTGTTAATTTTCCCCAGAAAAATGAAACATTTTCCGACAATTACCGTTATTTCGGCATTGCTGGTGATCTTACTGAGTTCACAAGTAGTTAGCTCAGAAGAAACCGGTTCCAATGACGTCAAATGCACTCCTTGCCAGCCACAAGTCCCATCGCCCCCACCACCGTCTCCACTGCCGCCGGCAGCATCACCGCCTCCACCTGCTTCTACCTCCAACTACTGCCCACCACCACCGTCTCCACCCAGCTCTAGCGGCGGTAGCTACTACTACTCCCCACCCCCACCATCTGAATCCGGGGGTGGTAACAACTACTACGCTCCGCCTCCGCCGGGTGGTGCCATCGGTGGTTTGTTCTACCCTCCACCAACGTACAAAAACTACCCAACGCCGCCGCCCCCGAACCCCATTGTTCCTTACTTTCCATTTTATTACCACATTCCTCCGCCTCCTTCGGGTTCTGCAAAATTGTTAGCTTGTTGGGTCGTTTCCTTGTTCGGTTTCTTCCTTTATATCTTTTAACATTTAGAAGAAGAAAAAAGAATGGTGAAAATAATGTGGGAGATTAGCAGATCTGGGGAAAATTTCAACGGCTTAGAGGAAGAAAATCAAGATGGTCAAAGAAAAGCTACAGAAGTATGGCGTAAACTTTCTTTTTTTCCTGGGTTTCTTTTATTATTTTCTTTTCTTGCTGTAGAATTATGTGTAGTTTGTTTTCTGCCAATTTTTGTTTCATTAGATATTTAATGTTAATTGGAAGCTAATAAGAAAATTAGTCACTTGACAATAATTGAGCTTTTCTGGATTTTTTTATTAAGATTTATTTTGTTCAATTATGATTGTTTATCATTTAATTAAGTCCCTTTACTAGTACTTACCTTCATTGAATTTCATCTTGTTTCTAACTTGGGTCATTTGAGTATACATATAGAGTGAGTTTTAGATGGTATTAGTTTTATGGAGACAAAAAAAATTTTACACCTTTTCCGTGTACATTTATGTCCCAAATGTTATAAAATCAAATTATAAGCTTTTAAATTCTAAACCTTAAAGCATAAATTTTAAAAAACACACTTTATGTCAAATTTTCTAAACTTTAATCTTAAACTTTAAATTTAAGCTTTTAATGACGAGTTGGATATAAATAAAGACAAATTATTTCTATTTACTTTTCTATTGTAATTTGACTATATTTTTTATTTAATTATATTTTTAAGACTCTACTAATTTTGAACATAATGGAATTAAGTCTTTTCCTAATTTTGTTTTGTTTAATTACTTTTTAAGATATGAAATTTTAGTAAAATTAAACCTCAATCCTTTATTTTTTATAATTATCTTTTAAAATTTTGTTAGTTTCTAAGGTAAATAATTTCACTTTTTATAGTTTCATCTTAATTCCGCTCATGTTTATGTATTAATTTTGTTACGTTTGGATGGCTAAATTGTTTTTTTACTTAAAAAAATTTAAAAATAATAAAAAATAATTAACTTTTAATTTTTAAAATTTTAATTTACCCCTCAAATTAATTTCAACCAAAAACAAAGGCTAAGAGTAGAAAAGAATGATCCTGAAAGAGTTATGATTTCTGACACAAGCCTATATAGCTAGCCACCTCAATGGTTTTCTGAGGACATTGACCGCCAAATCCTAATCCTATGATCCCAAACTCCAGAGGGGTATGTACCCAACAATGCGAGGGCCATTATGGTATTCGAAAGGAACTTTTCCTTTGCTTTCACAATGGCATTTTATGAAAGTGGGTTTGTCCTTTTATGTTCAAGGGGTCCATTGCCCTTAATTTTTCGCATTTTTAAAACAAGTATCAAAGGCTATACTATAAAAATAAATATTTAAATTATGTTTTTTATAATAGATATTTAAAGTATTTTTTATTAAAATAGATATTTAAAGTTTTATTTTGAATGAAATAAGCATTTTAAGTATTTTTTGATTAAAATAAGTGTTTAAATTTTTATTTTAAATAAAATATGTGTCTAAAGTATTTTTTGTTAAAATAGGTGTTTAAATTTTTATTTTTAACTTGTTTTAAAGTCAATTGAGGTACTTACCTAAATACCTATTTTAACCAAAAATAAAATTTTAGGTACTTATTTTAATTAAAAATATTTTAAATACCTATTTTAGTCAAATAAATCTTTAAACATTTATTTTAATCAAAAAAATATTTTAAAAACTTATTACTATAAAAAATATATAATTTAAAGACTTATTTTTTAATTAATTCAGTATAAAAAGATAATAAAAGATTGAAATGAGTCGGATCCAATTAATTTTTAGGAGGAAGAGGAGAGGAGTTGATTAGATGTGGGGACGGGGCATGCAGGAACATGGTCGTAGAGACAAGCACCCAATTTCTTTATTATCTTTTGTGTGAATTTCCTGGGAAAATTAGCTGGATGGCACGTCATGTGTTGATCAATGCTGGGGACCACCCAATTACACTCAACCTCTCTATTATTACACTAAACAAGCCATTTTCAAAATTAGAGCGATAAATCGGTCGGTTCGATTAATTGATTAAATTAAATTATTTAAAATTTATTAATTAAAATATTTTTCTTTTAATTCTTCATTAAAATAAAATTTTGATTAACTCATTCGGTTTTTGAATTAACCGAAATTTGTTATAAAATTTTGGATAAATTACACAAATGATCACTAAACTATATTACAATGATATTTTTAGCCACTAAATTTTTAGAAGTTATTAAAGAATTACTAAATTTATCGAACTATTACAAAATGATCACTAATTCATTGCACATTATAAATTATTGTTAAATATTGAAAAGTTTAGTGACATGTAATAATTTAATAAATTTAATGATCATTTTATGTTAATTTGATTATTTTATAATATATCAAAAAATTTAATGATCATTTTAGAATTTTTAAAAGTTAAGTGACCAAAAATAAATAAATATATATATATATATGTAATATATAATAGTTAATATATAATATTTTTAGTTAATTCAATTAATTAACCGATTTCAAACTGAATTAATCGATAATCGAAATTTAAAAAATTTTAACTGTTAACCGATTATAACTAAAATTAACCGACTAATTAATTAATTTTTTATTCGATCGATTAATTCGGTTTAAAACGCAGTATGAACACACTTATTCAAAATAATATTATCAATGGATTGAGGATGAGTTATGAAAATTGGCGGGAAAATGTAATTTAGTTCTTATATGTAAATTATTAGCGGAAAAGCTCTATTTTTGTTTGAAATGTAAATTATTAGAATAAGTGTAGGTCATGTAAAGCAATCCAAGAACCCTCTCTGGAGCCTGCTCTGTTATGTAATCACAAAACAACTGGCCTATCAGATCTCAAGTCTTTCCACCAATGTGGGCTTCTTCGCCTCTCCAGAAAAAAAGAAAAGTACACAACTGGTTACTAAACTATTCTAAAATAATATAAAATGATCACTAAATTTTTAAAAGTTATATAATAGGCATTAAATTTTAAATTTTGTTATAAAATGATCACTGAGCCGTTAATTGTTATTAACTGGGTGACATGGTAGTTACAAAAATTTGTATAACAATATATTTAATCCTCCATGTTTACACATTCAATCAATTTAGACATCAATAATGAGGGTTAAATTAGGACAAAATTAATTGAATGTGTAAAAATAGAGGATTAAATGTGTTATTATTTAAATTATTATAACTTTTACGTCATTCACTTAACGACAATTAACGACTTAGTGACTATTTTGTAACAAAAACTAAAATTTAATGCATTATATAATTTTTAAAAGTTTAATAACTATTTTATATTTTTTAAAATAGTTTAATGACCATTTGTGTACGTTATCAAAAGATACTTGGACGTAATAGGCCATCGGATAGCAATCGAAGATGGCAATCTCCTACTGAAAAATATAGACACAAATGCAGCTAGGGTTGAGTAAAATTTGACTCAAAAAAAATATTTTTTTATTCGACTTGATGTAAAAAAAATTTTTACTCGTTTTGACTCGACTTTAAATTTCATAAATTCAACTCGAATCGAAAAAAATTCAAATAAAACTTAAATTGTAAAATAAGACTTGTAAACTCGACTAACTCAAATTTTTTTTACTTGACTCGACTCTATCGAATGCTCACGCAGCCGAACTATCAACTCTTTCGGAATTTTCTTACATTTTTTTAGTCTTTGATTTTGAAAGAATACACATATCTAATACTAAATGTATCATGGCTGTTTGACTTCCCACAGCTGTTTTTTAAGGTCTTGGGTCAATTTTTATATCAAACTAGAAAATAAAATTAATTTCGAAGATGACATTTTATTGATATTAATATTGATATAAGCATGTATATTAATTTATGTCTTAATTTTTTTAATAGAATTTATTTCTTAAATTATTAATGCATGTTCCATCTTAAATATGTGATGGAGTGGAATTAACCTCTAATTTGAAGTTGTTTATTATAAGTTTATGCCTTAATTTCCCATGAAACCAGTTTTATTGACATTATTTGTGTCACCAATAGCAAATTTCTTCCTTCTTAAATCAAGCAGTCCCATTTGGATTGCTTTTATATTAGGTATAGGTACGTGGAACTGAAACTCGTGTAGCTTTTATGCAGTAATTTATCAATGCATGTCACCTACATGCACGTGTAAAGGTATCGTCTTCAATCACCTAATAAGTTATATTGCTTTGATACGGATACAAAGATGAATATAGAAATAGATACGGGATGAGAAACGACATTTCTTTAAATTATAAGATACAAATACGATAAAGATACGATAAGAATACGATAAATATAAAATAAATTTTTTTAATATATATATATATTATAATAGTAGTAATAATAAAAATAAAACATTAAAATTCAAAATAAAATTTATAATTCCAAAAAACTTTGTCTATTGTTTACCATAATTGAGTCACAAAATTAATTTACATCATAATTAGCATTAAAATTAAATTTTCAGATCTAAATTAAGAGTCTCAAATTTAATAATATAATTGCTTTTATAAATAATAATAATAATAATAAAACCTTAATAAAAAAGTTAAAATAAAAAAATCTTAATTTATTTAATAAAGAGCTGATAATCAATTAAAGCATGGATGGATTAGGTCATTAAAGTATTTTTCGGGCTCCAAAAAAACTAATTAACTAGAAATAAAATAAAATAAAATAAAATAAAATAAAATAAAATAAAGAAACTTTTCTTCTTCTTTCACGTCTACAACTCTCTTTCTTCAACTTTTCTGCAACTTTCAGAAACTCAGGTAGGGTACGCGGAGCTTTCTGCTGCCATTGAAGGTTAGGTACGCGCGTGGACTCCCAACATCATCCCCGAAACGTCCTCTTCTATCTCTATACGTACCCAAATAATTTTCAGCCGTATCCCATAAATATAAGGCGTCTTCGGTACGTATTTCAGCCGTATTCATCTCAAGGACGTATCGAGTATGCAAGACGGCCTCTAAGTGCCGTACCCGTGCTTCAAGCTAATAAGTACACGCTAACAAATTATATTTTAATATTTAAAAATTTTATTTAACAACTAGCATATAACTGATTATAGATAACGGATTACATTAGTTGATTTGACTAACTAATTGTATTAGTTAATTGTATAAAAATGTTTGATAAAAAATTTTAATAGCTTATAACTGTTTATTTATTTGAACAAACTAGCTAACATGATTGTAGTTAGGGTGTTCAAAAATACCGACCTAGGTGACCCACCGACCCGAACCCTCAAACCCCTGATATTTCTCTAAAAAATTACTTGACTAGGCTTGGTACCCGACCCATAATTTTCCTGAGTAGTTGAGCCGAGTATGAATCGAATTTTTTATGACCATATACCAGGCCCAACCCGATACTTTTTAATATATATTTTAAATTATAATTTTATTTAGGTTCTTAATACTTTTACCTTAAACCTAAATTTAAATCCCTATATTCTTTCTATATTTGCATTATGTACTTTTTAAAATTTAATTTTTTAAAAATATTTACAGTAATTTGTTAATATAAGATTCGAAGGGAAAAAATCACAATCAAAATTAATATTTTTTTGGTATAGTAAATAAGATAGCAACAACGTTATAAGAGTCTAATAAATTCTACTAGAGACCCAGGGGTAGTATCCTGCTGCATCACTAGAAGCAACTCTTGAGATGGCCAAGGAACGAACTACAAACCAGAGTAGGGTGATACACACTAATTTTTTATAAACTTTTAAGTTTCATTTTGTTTTCTGTGTAATTTTTTAAAAATATTTAAAAAAGTAAAAAAATTGAACGGGATATATTTCACGGATACCTGAAGTTTTATGTGTACTCAACTAATGGATATCCAATAATTACGAACTGAGACACGATCGACAAATATGGTATCCGAGGAATCTAATACTCGGTATTTTGGGTATCCGAATTTAAACAACCCTAATTATTACTTATAAAGCCTTAGGGTCAGTTCATCCATCTCTCGAGAGTGGGGTTTTAGACTTTAGAGGTTCCACAATCAGCACAAGTTTTGTTGGTTTCATTACTAAAGGCCAGCTTGATATCGTTTTGAGAAAATACGGTGAGAAAATATATTTAGTATTGCTGTCAAAAAGTGATTTTAAATAGATAAAATGTCTATTTAGACATATTTTTTAAAAATATAAAAAAATTTGTGATATAAACGAGGATATATGAATAATTTTACTTAAAAATATTTTTAAAAAAATTAAAAGTTATTAAAAATTTTAACTTTTGATAATTGCTTTAGCTCTTAAATTAACTTTTGACTCCAAAAATGTTGTGAACATTTCAAATGGGCCTGGGCTAGCATCGAAATCAATTCAGCAGAAACTGAGGAAAGGGTTACGCACAAAGAAGCCTTCTACCAGGTTTGCTGATTTTGTGATAGGTTCCACATCAGCAAGGAAGTAACGGTTTCGAGAGAGGATATAGGGAGGAGAAATAGGATTGGGAAAGATATCGAATTATCTGGATGCTGTCAGATATTCTCATCTCCTTCTCTTGTGTTTCTCATCTTTTTCTGAATTTTGTTAGTTGCTTTCAATAACTATCAAGCATCTTCTTCTTCTTCAACTTATTCTAAACTATTGCAATTTACTTCTTGCTTCATTGGTGCTTTCATTGCCCATCAACAAAGATGGTTGAAGGTACTCGACTCAAAACTCTTGATGATAATGTGAAGGCGATGTAAGACTTTCATTCCCAACTTCGACAGGATATCGAGAACGTTTCTTCTTCTTTGGACGATCAGAAAATATTGCTCCAAGAGGTGCTTGGGCGTTTATCGGGTCTCGCGGCTCACAAAGAGATGGTTGTTGAACAAAGAGATATGTCTAGTGCTTCTGTCAGTTTGCAGGATGGGTCTAGTGTTCTTGGGCGTCACAAACCAGCCTCGGTACAACTGGCTCGTTTCTCTGGTCTCAATCCTGAGCGTTGGGTGGCACAAGCGAATAGGTACTTTGAATTCTATGGTATTAAAGAAACTGATCGTTTGACGATTTCATCTTTTTATCTTGATGATTCCACGACAGATTGGTATGATTGGATGTATCGTAACCATCAACTTGTTGGGTGGACTTCTTTTACTGAGACACTCATTAAACGTTTCTGTGTTCGAGAGTTGGAAGAACCTGAGGGACTTTTGGCGAAACTTCACCAAATAACAACGGTAGGTGAATATCGAGGTCGTTTCGAAGCAGTTTCCAATCGAACCATGTATTTGCCACCATTGTTCTTGGTTCATTGTTTTGTCTCGAGACTTCGGGCTGATATTAAACATGCCGTGCTTATTGTCACGCCTGAGAAGAGGCGGGTCATTAATCACACATCAGAAAAAAAAGAAAAATCTTGGGATATATAAACGGTGGCGCTACACATCCTGTCAGATATGTCTTTTGGAAAGAGAGTAATGACCCCATGACAAGTGGTAGGCAGGATAGACAACTGTGACAAGATTAACCCATCACGAGAGCGAAATCTCGTGACGAGTTGAGTGGGAGAGAATGTCACGAGAAGAAGCGGGATCATTAATCCCACATCGAAAAAAAAGAACTTGTCAAACATGATTTTGGAAAAAGAATAATTGTCCCGTGACATTATACACAAGCTACGACATTGGAGGATGCTATGAATTTAGCACATTTACATGAGCAGCGGATCGCTTTGGAAAAGGGGTCAGTTCGACTTTCTTTGGGTAAATCCAAACCTTTGTTACCTACACCCAAAATGGCAGCCAGTGACTCTGTTCTTCAGCCCCAACCGCTTCGTAGCTTACCCCCTAACTATTCCAACCCAAAGCTTGGATTTCGTTGCTTGACGCCGGCTGAAATAGCTCAAAAACGTGCCAAAGGGTTCTGCTATCGTTGCGATGAGAAATATACGTGGGATCATAAGTGCAAGAATACTCCGCAATTACTTCTGTTTGATGATGAACCTGATCCGCCTCCTCCTCATAATGACTCCTCTATCAGTTCTTCTGAGAGTGATGCTTCATTGGTTATGTCCACAGTAAACCAGTTCAAGTTTTGTTGGATGGTGACAGCACTCACAATTTTGTGCAAACTCGTATGGCTCAATGTTTGAATCTCAATATCGAGACAGCTCATCATTTTTTTTTTATTTTGGTGGGGAGTGGGGAAAAATTACTTTGTGCTGGTATTGTCAAACAAGTGCCATTGGTGATTCAAGATCATAAGATTATGGTTGATTTTATGTGTTGCCTTTGCAAGGATGGGATATGGTATTAGGCATTTCTTGGTTGGCTACACTAGGTCTGGTTATAACCAATTATGCTAAATCTCAATTCGAATTCACACTTAATGGTCAATGAGTTCTATGGTAAGGTGATACTTCAGTTATTCATCCAATTCATTTCAATGCTTTTCGTCGTTTGAATCAAACACATGCTATTGGTGAGTTTTATCGGCTAGAATTGGTTTTCCAAGTGAATGATTCCTCTCATCCATGTCAGCCTGAGATGACAATGTTATTAAATGAATTCACTGATGTTTTCCAATGGCCTCATGGATTACCTCCACCCCGTACTCAAGACCTCGGCATCTCTTTATTTCCTAATGGTGTGTCAGTAAATGTGAGACCCTATCGTTACCCGTATTTTCGAAAACAAGAGATTGAAATATTAGTTTTTGATATGCTTCAACAAGGAATCATTCATCCTAGTGGCAGCCTATTTTCTTCCTCGGTCTTGTTAGTTCGGAAGAAAGATGGTATTGGCGATTTTGTGTCGACTATCGCGCTCTTAATGCTATTACAGTCCGAGATCGGTTTCTTATACCTTCCATTGATGAATTACATGGTGCTCAATTCTTTTCTAAACTTGATCTCTTGGCGGGTTATCATCAAATTCGCATTAAAACTGGAGATGAGGAGAAAACAGCATTTCGCACACACGATGGGCATTATGAATTTTTGGTTATGCCCATCGGTTTAACTAATGCTCTATCGACCTTTCAACGACTTATGAATAATATATTCCGTCCCTATCTTCCCAAGTTTGTTCTTGTGTTTTTCGATAATATTCTTGTTTATAGTGCTACGTGGGAGGAGCATTTGCAGCATGTCCGTTTGGTTCTACAATTGCTTCAAACACACTAATTGGTTGCCAAGCTTTCTAAATGTATATTTGGGCAATCTATGGTTGGCTACCTTGGCCATATCATCTCTAAGGATGGTGTTGCTGTAGATCCGGATAAGATCGCTGCAATCTAACAATGGCCAATTCCAGTGAACGTTAAAGATGTGCGACGGTTCATTGGGTTAGTGAGTTATTATCGTTGATTCATTCATCATTATGCATTCATTGCTGGTCCATTGACTGGTTTACTTAAAAAAGATGCATTCTTTTGGTCACCTGCAGCAGCAAAAGCATTTGAGGAACTTAAACGCTTGTTGAGTTCTACACCCGTTTTGCGATTACCAGATTTTACCAAACCTTTTACTGTTGAAACTGATGCATCAGGGATTGGCATTAGGGCGATTCTATCTCAAGATAACCAACCCCTTTTCTTTCTTTAGTCAAAAATTATGCCCTCGTATGCAAATGCTTCTACATATCAAAGGGAGATGTTTGCTGTAACCCAAGCAGTTGCTAAAACGGTGTCAATATTTGTTGGGACGAAAATTTCTAATTATTACGAATCAACAATCGTTGAAGAACCTCAAGTATCAAGTTATTCAAACTCCCGAACAACAAAAGTGGCATAGCAAGCTTGTTGGATATGATTTCGATATCATGTATCGTGCGGGTAAGCATAATATTGCTGCAGATGCATTGTCTCGAGTTCCTTCATCTCAATTATTTTCTTGTTCACGGCATGAATTAACCTTAGTAGATGAAATTCGACCGGTTAACATGAATCATCCCGAGTTACTTGAACTTCAATCTCGTTGCACAGCTGATCCTTCTAGTCTTCCTGATCATTATTTCAAAGATGGTTTGTTGTTCTTTCGGGGTAAGCTTGTGATACCCTTTGATTCACCATTACGACAACAACTCCTTGCTGAGTTTCATTATTCACCGGTGGGGGGTCATGCGGGAGTCACACGCACTTACCATCGTCTTTCTTCAATTTTTTATTGGAATCATATGCGCCAGGATGTTAAAACCTTTGTTGCAGCTTGTCAGATTTGTCAGCAAATGAAAGCATCATTTTTGCCACCAGGGGGATTACTCCAACCATTACCAATACCCCAATTGGTCTTTGAAGGGATTTCAATGGACTTTATTACGGGTCTGCCACCTTCTCATGGCAAGACCGTGATTCTAGTTGTGGTTGATCGGCTTTCTAAATACAAACATTTTATCGGTTGACCATCTAATTTTATTAGCATCATGATCACAGAAATTTTTGTCACTGATATCGTTCGTCTTCATGGTGTGGCAGCTGAGATTATTACAGATCGGGATGCTCATTTCATGTTTGAATTTTGGAAGGAGTTACATCGATTGCAAGGTACTACCTTAGCTTTTAGCAC
Source organism: Hibiscus mutabilis (assembly GCA_019671005.1). Taxonomy (NCBI): domain Eukaryota; kingdom Viridiplantae; phylum Streptophyta; class Magnoliopsida; order Malvales; family Malvaceae; genus Hibiscus; species Hibiscus mutabilis. The sequence continues at coordinate 8,303,330 of CM033755.1, read as the reverse complement.
ATCCTATCATCCGCAAACTGACGGACAAACAGAGGCTCTTAACAAATGTCTTGAGATGTATTTACGATGTTATGTTGCGGATTATCCGAAGAAGTGGCTACAATTTTTACCGTGGGCGGAGTATTGGTACAATACTTCTTACCAATCATCTGCTCAAATGAATCCATTTGAAGTGCTTTATGGACGACCACCTCCATCCATTAGTCGTTATATTCATGATTCTGCGGGTAATCCCATGGTTGCTACTTATATGCTTCAATGTGACGAGGTACTTGCTTTGCTCAAGACAAATCTATCCAATGCTCAAAGCCGCATGAAACTACTTGCAGATAAACATCGTCGTGAAGTTAATTTTCAGGTTGGGGAATGGGTTTATGCTAAATTCCAGCCTTATCGCCAAGGTTCTCTGCGTTTGCAGCGACACCACAAGTTAGGCCGACGATACTTTGGTCCATATCAAGTTTTACGGCGTATTGGAAATGTCGCATATAAATTAGATCTTCTAAACACGGCTCAGATACACTCTGTCTTCCAAACACGGCGCAAATGTATTGGCACTCCAGATCACCAGGTTACACCATTACATTTGGTTGACTCCACTTCAAGTCTGATATTACAACCAAGGGCAGTGTTAGATACACGTAAACTTTCTCGTTCGGGTCAGGTAGTTGATCAATGCCTTATTGATTGGGAAGGTTTGCCTCCAACTTCAGCAACATGCGAAAATGTTAGTCATATCTCGAAACAATTTCCAAATTTCAACTTTGCGGACAAGGTTCGAGTTAATGGGGAAAGTATTGTTGTGAACATTTCAAATGGGTCTGGGCTAGCATCGAAATCAATTCAGTAGAAACCGAGGAAAGGGTTACGCACAAAGAAGCCTTCTACCAGGTTTGCTGATTTTGTGATAGGTCCCACATCAACAAGGAAGTAATGGTTTCGAGAGACAATATAGGGAGGAGAAATAGGATTGGGAAAGATATCGAATTATCTGGATGCTGTCAGTTATTCTCATCTCATTCTCTTGTGTTTTTCATCTTTTTTCTGAACTTTGTTAGTTGCTTTCAATAACTATCAAGCATATTCTTCTTCTTCAACTTATTCTAAAGCATTGCAATTTACTGCTTGCTTCAAAAAATTAATTTGAAAAGCAATGTAAAACGAAGCCGAAGTAACATATTTTATGGATCTTGGTTTGATCTTCAAATAAAATGGCACATGAAGACCGGCTTGCAAAAAAAACATGGGAAGCAAAGCACGGATTAAATGAAGAGCATTTTTAAGAGCTGTGATCACTAACTTTTCACTTGGATCCAGCATTTTTAGTCGTTGATTTGTAGATACGAAACCAAGTCTAAGTCCAACCCAAGTTGTAAAACAGGGGAAAGAAGAAACAGAGTGGCAAGGGGAAAGAATAACACACAGTCTTCACATATTTGTTACTAAAAATATGTATCTTGCTATTTGAATTTGATCCAATGTTTCTTTTACCAAATTAAACCTTAACAACAATATTTACCCAATTTATTAAAATCAAGTTTACACCTTTTCATTTCGTTTAAATTATTCATTGTATCATAGTATAATCATTTACAAAATCAAATAAAAAAACCTTTTTCTTCTTCCCGTGTATCCACAGCAAATATATCGCTATCTTGTGCCTTCAGCTTTGCCGAAAGGCACCAATTTGCTCTAAACACCATTAAATTGCTTTCCCAGATCCCCTGAAAACGAAAACGGTGACGGTTGGTTTGGCAGTTCGGTGATCACCGGATCCTCTCTCGCCATGGTTGTCAACCGATTGGACGGCGTGCTAGGCGGCGACGCGTACAGGACGGAGGTTTCGAGCACCTGTTGGCGAACACGTTGGTGTTGTTGGAACATTTTTTGGGCATGTAATGCAGTTAAGTATAAGCCCGCCGCCAAGAAAACAGTCATCAATGTCAACACACCAGCAGCACAAAACAAGCCTTCTCTGATGACGAGGCAGCTATCTCTGGGTTTCGACCAGTTATTCAAATGTCCCGATTCCACACTTAGCCCAATCAACAACAAAATCTCCCCCACTGCAAAGCAAAGCCTGTAAACAAATCAATGTAAAATTCAATTGCTTTGCCTTTGAATCGTGCAAATGAAGAGGCCCATAAAACCCAGAATGTCTAAATTCATAAATAACAAGTTTTATTGATTTAAATTGTTGCTGCAGTTATATTTTCGGCTGTGGACATAGTGAATTCTAATAAATGTTATTACGAATATAATTGTGGCGAGTATTGTGGTTTTAGACGTCCGCTATATAAAGGGCGTTATTGCGATTACGTACCATTATTTAAATCTCTAACAACAATTGGAAATTGAAAACTAATCTCCATCCAAGTAAGTTTGGAGTATAACTAAAAAACGTAAAGTTTCAAAATTTATCTAAAAATCTAAACGACAAGTTTTGAAACTGGTTTAAAAATTTATATAGTAAATTTCGAAATTTGTTCGAAACTTAAAAAATAAATTTCGAAATTTTATTTTTTAATAACATTTTAGGTGTGTAGTTTTTTCTCTACAAATTTTGAAATTTGTTATAAAAGTCAACGTAAAATATTATTAAAAATCTAACCTTTTAAATTGTTTAAACAAATTTCGAAACTTATGTTTTTATATCCTTAAAATAAACTTCAGTTTTTTAGACTTCCTCTCCATCCAGATTATCTTAAAATAGTTTTATTTTTCAAAATTCTTACCAGGTCGTGACAAAGAAAAGCGCAGCCTGCCACGTGAGAGTCTTGAAACGAGCAGAGTCAAGGTCCCAAGAAACCAGACCCGCCGGCGGCGGCGATTTACTCACCGCAATCAACATGTACACATGTTCCACCAACATCACAGCCGCAAGTCCCACGAACGCAACGGCGGAGCACAACAACGGCGTCTTGCCGCTGCCACTGTAAACGCATTGGTATTTCACGTCTTCCCCGTTATCTCCGGCGTCCACCCACTTCTCCTGCACCGGATAATATGTATATTATATCAACTAGACGAGACAAAACGAACAGAATCATGAAAATAAAGAAAAACAGCATGCCCTATGGGGAAGTAAGTACCTGGGATCGAGTGGCTTCGGCTATGAGGCAAAGGATGAAGCAAAAGAGGCCACTAATGATGGTAAACACTATGAAAACAACGCCGGTCTTGCTGCCCAATTCAGTGCTTTTCCGACCGGGTGTCAGATCAGCATGCGTGACGGCTACTGGTTTAGCCTTAGCCATTTTGTCTAGAACAACAAAGGGTGTCGGAAGAGAGACTCCATGGGAAGGGGGACTAAATGGTTGGGAAGGAATTATAGAATTGCTTGGAGCAAAGGTTGCTTAAAGGCCAAAGATTCCAATGCCTCTCATCTTTACTGTTAAGTATTCCGCAGGAGGAAGATTGTCGGTTCCAGAATATATATAGTTTAAAGAAGAATTGCTTGGTCATGGTAGACACGTGTAAAACGTTGAGTTCCAATGGTTTCCCACCATCTTTGTCTCAAAGTTCATTTCTGGTCCATTATTTTTGTTCACCTTTGGCTCAAATATCATTTTCTTAACAGTTATATAGTATCCTCATTTTAAAAAAAGCATAGTACCAAATTCTTTAATTATACAGTTAGCTGACATAACAGTATCAACGAGAAATTATATCATAGGTCATTCCCGCCAAGTTATTCATGAGACCAACTAATAAAAATCACAAATTTCATTATTTTTTATATCATATTTTTTATTAAGTGAATCTTCACTCATATTTACTGTAAATCAATTTTAAAAACACTTTTTATCAAGTAAAGATTCACTTGGTAAAAATATGACATGGAAAAAATAATGAGATAGGTAATTTTTATTAGTTGTCCCATAGATGACGTGGCGGGAATGACCAATGATATAATTTATCTTTGTAGACAAAGATGCTGACTTGACAAAATGACACGTTAGTCAAAAAATAATTTTATAAAATTATATAAAATAAAAAGAATTTTTCTATTGACGTGTCATTCTTTCAAGTAATTTTAAACTATTTATCTTTAGTTAACTAACAATTTTCCTCCATGGATGGGGCTATTTTGATCTCAAATGAAACGTTGAGGGTTAAAATGCTTCAAAAAATAAAAATCAAAATGATTATCCAATTAAACTTTAACAACATTTTATGACATTATACCTTAAAAATACCATAATATGTTTGTTTCAGACGTGGGATAAAATTATTTAACTTTGAAGTTAACTAGTCACTGAATATTAAATTTTAATTTAATAAATATTTAAATTAATTAGAAATTAAAAATGTAATTAGACAAAAAAAACCTTTTGACTTTATAGGACATTTTCATTATATTTTTCTATTTTGAGTTCCGATGGCACATCATTTAATTGAGTCTTACTTGTAAAGTTAAAATTTTAAATTATTACGAAATGATTATTTTACTCATACATTCGTTTTAAAAATATAAGATCAATATGTACTTTATGTTATAGTATAGGGATCTATATAAATAGGGTATTAAAAGTTAATCTGACTTGAAAATTCGATTGAAATCGATTTGAGTCTTAATTGGATGTGATTCGGGGTGATGATGACCCAAATTCAATTTAGTCTGATCTAAAGTTGATCCAAACCTGAATTAGTTCCGATGATTTTAGATCCGAATTTAATTTGTACCCGACCTGAAAATTACCTAAACCTGAATTAAACTTGATAACGTGATAAATGAATCGAACCCAAAATTAACCTGATAAATATATAATATAAAACGACTTAAAACAACCAGAGATACGATTTTACCCGACATGTTATCAACCCGACTTGTTGTTGACCCGACCTGTAAATGTCCTGACTTGTTGTAGATCTGACATGGTAATTGACTCGATCTGTAAATGAGTAGAGTAAGAGTGATAACTTTTGTATTAAGTTTAAACTCTCAAAACTGACTAAATTTTTAAGATAATGTTGAAAAAAATATTTCATGATCTATTGTACTTCTATTTTTATTTTATGATCTATTGAATTTGCTACAGTAAAATTATAAGTCGGTCAGACTACACGCCGACTTCATGCATATAAAGGAAAGTAAGCTAGACTACATACCTACTTTTGACGTCACTTCATCATTACGCATTGATTATACCATTAATATAATAAAAATTACCATAGATAATAAAATAAAAACAAAATCACACTAAACTAGGAAATAAAAAACTCAACAACAATATCTTAGCAATTACTCTCAAAACTCTTAATTGTTTGGGAGAGAAATTACCCACCCAATTCAAAAATCTAAAATTCTATTTTTTTCATATAACCTGAACCCCTATGTCCAAACCCTATAATCTAGAACTTTAACTCCAAACTATATACCATAAAACACATTATTATTATTATTATTAAAACTAAAATTGTTGTTCTTGTTAATTTATTATTATTTAAAAATAAATATAATTTGTTCTTATTTACTTCTTAATTTGTTACTATTGTTAGTGTCATTATTACTAAAAACAAAAATATTACTTATAGTTAAAGTAAGATTATAAATTTATCCGTTATGATCTGACCTGAAGTTCATCTGTACCCGGTTAAGACCTGATTTGAAGTTCACCTGAATCCAATAATACCTGAATTTTATCTGAAGCCGTCATGACTCGACATGAACTTAACATGATACCTAGAATGACCCGACCTGAAGTTCATCTGTACCCGGTTAAGACCTGATCTGAAGTTCACCCGAATCCAATAATACTCGAATTTTATCCGAAATCTATGTGACTCGACATAAACTTAACATGATACCTAGAATGACTCGATCTGAAGTTCATTTGTACCCGGTTAAGACCCGACCTAAAGTTCACCCGAATCTAATAATACCCGAATTTTATCCGAAACGGCATGGCCCGACATGAACTTAACATGATACCCAGAATGACCCGACATGAAGTTCACTCGAACCTGAATTAAGCCGATAATTATATGTTTTGACCCGACCTGAAATTGATTCAACTCGAACCAGAACCAAGTTTGAGTTGGGATCAATCCGACATAACCCGTATCTAATCTGATTCGACCCGAAACTAATTCAAATACCCTTACATCTATTTGTACAAAACATTTACCATTATAATGAAACTAAACAGATTTGGCTTTCAATGTTGAGCAAGCAAACAAGGAGTTTCCTAGGTGCCTGAAGTTTCAATGGTTGAGATTCCCAACTTTAAGAAAGGCATAACCCCATAAAGTAACCCTGAAAGAACATATGCAACAATGGGCTCTAGAATATGTGATGTCGGTTTGCACCACTTCGTTATGATCTTGTCTGGTTTATTCCGAGAATTTATTCCATTTATATAATTATTCATACTTCTACATAAAACATGTTCACAACAAACTAAACTATGAAATTATTTGACTTCAAAATTCAGTACTAGAAAATAATTAAATTAAAGAAATGAAGCTAGTGAAAAGTTACAAGTTTCCATAAGTTCATGCCATCATTTTGATTAACATTCTATTCCATATTTATCACCAGCAGTTGTTCGAGCACGAACGCTGACCGATGATATTTGCATTTCCCTTTTCGCAACTTCCCAGATGCAGAATCCAGCCGTTCCTGCACTTTGAATCAGCAGTTGTAAGCTGTTTATCGCACAATTTTCACAAGGTAAGACGTTGTCGTGGAGTTGGTGTGCTGGGATCACATGATTTCGAGCCTTTTCAGCAAGGGACAGTGCATAATAGGCCTCAGGTTTCGAGACCTAAATCAACAGTAAGTGGAGTAAGAAGTAGAGACATTAAGAAAAGTGAAGCAAACAATGTTAGGCATGACTATGAGTTATTGGATGGACAAGTGCAGCCAAGCAGTAATATTTTAGAGAGGCGAGAGCCGAAGCAACTTGGAAGCATATTAGTTTTGGATATTGAAACCACTGGATTTTGCAAAGAGAGTGGAGGGATCTGGTTTCCTTTTACTTTGAATGGAAAGCTAATTTTCATTCCTATGCCTAACAGTAATAAGCAAGTGAGAAACCATAACTAACTCACAAAATATGCAGATTTAAACACAACTAAAGCATTTCAAATGTATAGCTGTGCACCCTCCCACCATGGTCCTCCGCTTCTTGCGACTGCCAAGTAGAAACACTAGTTGAGTTGAGCGCAGAATCAAAAAATGAACAAAAATTTTAAAAACTGCTCTCTTTGAGAGTTGAACTCAAGAGCTATGAGAGCAAAAGTTAGACTCCATCAGATTTAGCTATTTGTTTGATTATTATAAAATTTGGAATTAACATTAAGGCAAACTAGACTATGAAAATTATTGATTTAAAATTTTGTTAATTAAAAAATTACAAGTTAAATACATATATATATATATATATCCTTCGTTACTTCAAGATTTTTTTTATCAGTTTTTCTTTTAAAAATACAAAACATATTATATCGTTACTCCACTGTTATACTTTGGTAAGACTACATGGTATTATAAAAAATAAATTAATATCACTGACAAGCGTCGTAATTGTCAAATAAATTATGCATAATTCTCAAAATAAAGTAAATAAGAATTTAGTAAAAAGTAGGGTCGATCCACGAGGATTAAAGAATTTCCAATGTCGTCTTGTTTTGATCTTGATCCAAAGAAAAACGATAAGTAATAAAAGAGGGTTTTGTAATATAAGAAGAAAAAAATTAAAAATAAATTAAATCTAAAAATTGCGATAAAAAAGAAAGTAAATAGATAAAAATAACAATGATAGAAATATAGCCTCAAGCTTCGCTCTACCTCAATTTGTTTCGATCATCGAAAGAGATTTTACTTCGGGATTCATGCCGGTTACAGTCTACAAGGCCCAACCCTTGTAACTTACTTTTCTCTCCGGTAAACTGATATTCCCAAGCCTATTTCTAGAATTCAATCTTTGATGGACTAACCACGCCTATCGTCGTTGGCACCAAAGCAGTTTAAGTCCTCAAAAAGCCCGACTCGAGTTATGTTGTCTCAATCGAGAATCAAACTCGATCTCAATTTCCCTTAGCGGACTGCCGCCAAATGTGTTCACAGGAAGTTGAATATGCTACCAGCCGACTCTTCCTCCCAACAATAAATCAGAACAACATTCACACCAACACGCGCTTTTTGAGATGAAAGTGTAAAGATTTTTAAAAGAAAGGTCGGTTGCCTATCTAAGTTTTTAGAAAATTGAGAATGATATCCGAAGATATTAAGTACCTTTTAATTCTCATAAAACGAATTGAGTCATCGCTAGGCCATCAGCTAATAAAAAGTTTAGCTAAGCATGATAGAAATCATACTTAGCATTTTTAGAAAAAAAATAAAAGAACAGTTGAAAGAAAAAATAAAAGACAAAACCCGAGAGAAGTTTTATTAATGAAAAGAAAAGTGAAAAAGATACATCTCAAGCTTTACCCTAGAGGGGTATTTATAGTCTTCTAAAAACCCTAAAGATAATAAAAAGATAAATCCTAATGAAAGATAAATTCTAAAGAAAGATAAATTCTAAATATAATAAAAAGATAATTCTTAAAGATAATATTATCCTAAAGATAATATTATTTGTCCTAAAGATAATATTATTTAAAAGAAAATAATTTCAAATTAAAATCCTAAGATAATTTAAACTCAAATTCCTATAACAAAAACTGTTGTTAACTGGAAAACAGATTTCTGTAACAAAAAATGAGCAGAACAAAACCAAATCAGCAGTAATAATTGACAACGAAGGAGAATTTACAAGAAAATATATTCAATTTAAAACACCTATCAAATTCCCCCTCACTTATCTCATGCTTGTCCTCAAGCATGCTAGAATTAAACAAGTTAAAAATTTCGCTTACTCTCCTTCGTCTCGCCTCATATCCCAGAAATTCATGCAAGTCAAGTCCACAACAATTATCCAAATCAAAATCACAATCAATCGGAAAGCATAATAGAATAAAGTTTAAGTAAAATCTTGATATCCATTCATTCATCAATCTCAATGTAACCAAACTCAATACCTCACAAGGATTCACTCTATTCACTCAAAGTGTTTCGAGTTCAAATATGCTCAAAGTCGAAACCGAAAATGATATTACCATAGGCATATAAGAAAATCAAATCCCCACTACTAGTTAGAACATGATACAATAATCAAAGGGTCTTAAATGGGTTGTAACAGGCTTAGGTAAAGGTGGGGAGAAAGGCAACAAAAAATTCGGCTAATAATCAAGGCAAGAGAAACACAATAAATTAGATCAATCCCACATAAACTAAAAAAAGGCTTCAAAACATTTTTTTTTTTTTTTTTCGAACTTATTGTTTGTTTTGTTTTTTTTCCTGCAGTTTTATTTTTAAACTGCTATTTTTCATTCGAACTATTTTTTCTTTTTTTTTTCTTCTTTTTTTGTAGGAACGAATCCTGCAACGGTAATCTCGTTCTCTTGTCCTGACAAGGGTGAAAAAGATAGTCAAAATAAAAGGCTCGTGTTTAAAAATGTGGTAAAAACAAAGAAAGGGTAAGAGGCACAAAAATGGCTAACTAGGGGAAAATGAAAGGGTAGAGAATTTTTAGCAGTAAAAAGTTGGTATCCTAAGTGCCCTAATCATATTAAAGCATCAAGTTCTTGTGTAATCTCGACATGCATTCAATTACAGGTTCTAGAAAATCAATGTCAAGCTCGACACACTCAATCAAAGAAGAATATGAGCAAGAATGTAATGAATATGCTCGTAAAGGCTCAAATCTTACCAAAGTGTGTAATATGTATTGAGTTAAGCACATCTCAACCAACAAAGTCATGGAATATCATAAAAGGTTTCATGAAAATTTCTAAACATGGCATCCTTTATCATGTATATCCTAATTCAAACAAAAGTGTGTTCTTAATCAAGAATGGCATTCCAAAATATTCAACAAATCAAGGATTTCAACAAAAAATTTCACAAATTCAACCAAGCATACTAGAATCAAAGCATGAAAATAAGCAAGGAAAATATAACCAATACTCTACCCCTCACTTAAGGCATATTGTCCCAATACGAAAATTAAAGTACAAGAGAAGGAATAGAGATACTCCCCGTGTCGAGTGGTGACAGACTGTTTTGAACCGAACGAGTTCCTCGTTTTCAAACTGGAGGAACCCCATGCAAGCCTTCCTTGGCCGAGACAGCATAATGTCGGCGTTGACAGTTTCGTTCAGAATTTTCGGCTTGCGACTGCATTCGATTCCATTTAAGTTCGATCTAAAAATACTTGGGTACCTAAAAATTATAAGAAAAATAAAAACGACATAAATACATAATAAAAATAGAAAAATTAAACTAAGTAAAGTGAACAAAAATACAAATGGGTTGCCTCCCATTAAAGCGCTTTGTTTAACGTCGTTTAGCTCGACGACCTGATTCAAACTACAGGTTCCGCAATAAATACTTCTTCCAATTCTTGCACTTTGTCCAACTAAGAACTTCCTTAAGAGAAATTCTACGATCATGGAGTTCTTTTGTTTTTCTCTTGTAAGTTCAGGTATTCAAGTAAGCTTTTTCTCGAATTTCTTCCAGCTTTGAAAACTTGTTCGAAATAATCACCGAAAATATATCTCTTTTGCTCGAAAACGTGTACTTCAAATGTTTCAACATTGGTTTCGACTCAATATTCGGTTCCGGCAAAATGCAAGGTAACATTTTAGTTTTTTAAAGAGTTAGGCGCAAGTCAGAATAAATAGAAAAAATATTTTCTAACTCCTTGTTCTCTTTGTCCTCATCCTTCAGTTCCCTGTACAAATCATCAGATAAGTTAGTTTTCATAAAATTATCAACCAAAGGTTTAATAATATCGACAAAACTAATGTTTGCCACAGTATCTGAGTACTTCATCGCCTTGTAGATGTCAAATTTAATAATTTCACCGTTGAACTCCATGGTAAGAATTCCACTGCTTACGTCAATTTTGGTATGTGTCGTGCTTAGAAAGAGTCGGCTAAGTAGAATTTCAGAGGAAGTGTTGGTTTGGTCATTTTTCATGCCGATCAAGTAGAAATCTGCCGGAAAAATTAAATCGTTTACCTTAACCAGTACATTCTCAAGAAGTCATTCAGGATAAATGATGGATCTATCGGCAAGCTGGATTGTCACTATTGTTTCCTTCAAAGGCTCAACACTAAGTAAGTTGTAAACAAAAAGTGGCATGGCATTTATGGAAACACCAAGATCACACATAGCACGTTTTATTCCTACCTTACCAATTTTACAAGGGATATCAAACATACCTTGATCCTTGTACTTAGGTGGAAGCTTACGTTGAAAAACAGCTGAAACATTTTCACCTAAGTTTACCTTCTCATTGCCGGTAAACCTTATTTTGTTTGTGCAAAGGTCCTTCAAGAATCTGGCATATCTCGGTACTTTTCGGATCACGTCAAGGAGAGGTATGTTTATTTCCACTTTTTGAAACACGTCAAGAATTTCTTGTTCTTCGGCTTGCTTATCGCGCTTTACTAATCTTGACAGGAAGGGAGGTGGAACAGCGTATGGAGATGACATATGAGGAGTTTGCGATTCATTCTTCTTTTTTCCTCTGAGATCTTGCATCAACTTTTTCCTCCTTCGATTCATCTTTCTTTTGGGATTCTACGGTAACATCATTTGGGACTTGTGGTGCGATAACAGTGCCACTCTGAAGGGTGATTGCGCTAATATTTTCTCTCGGGTTAGGCTCGATTTAAGATGGTAATTTCTCCATGGATTCTAAACAACTCATCGCTAATGTTAATTGACTCATTTGTTTGTCAATTTCTTAAAAGTGTGTTTCGGTTCTTTGTTAAAACTTTTCCTAGGATATCGCAAATCGTTCGACAATTGACTCCAACGACGTTTTTTTGCGATTGATATTGCTGTGGTGCAGGTGGTTGATAAGCTTGATTTGGTCTAGCATTGGGTCCATAGTTGAAGTTCAGATGGTTTTGCCACCCTGGATTGTAATTGTTGGTGTTAGGATCATATCGCCTCTGAGGAGGTCCCGAAAAGTTTCCTACGGTATTTACTTGAGTGACAACATCTTCTTGAAGCATTGGACAACAATCCGTAGGATGATCCGGCATTGTGCATATTCCGCATAGTCTAGCTAGAACTGTTTTACCTGCAATAAGATATTGAACCACATTAGTTAACTTATCGATTTTATCCTCTAAAGAAGGTGTACTTATCTCGTGAACCCGTCGAGTGTGTTCACTTGGTCGAAATTGTTGTGCATTGGCGGCCATGGTTGAAATGAGGTTTATGGCCGCGATGAGAGTCATATTTACGAGAGCTCCTCCACTAGCTGCGTCAATTATCTTCATTTCTATTGAAAGTAGTCCTTCATAGAAGTATTGAAGTAGAGTCTGTTCGGTTAGGCCATGTTGCGGACAACTGGCACAAAGCTTTTTAAATCGTTCCAGTAGTCGTATAATGACTCTCCGTCCTTCTGTCGGATTCCTAAGATGCTCTTCCTTAATTCGCTTGCCTTTGTCGCAGGGAAGAACCTGTCAAGAAACAATCGCGACATGTCAGCCCATGTATTGATTGAACCTGGTGGTAAGTAAAATAACCAATCTTTTGGCCAAATTGGCTAAGGAAAAAGGGAAAGCTCTAAGTTTGATTTGGTCCTCGGATACTCCCTGTGGCTTCATGCTAGAGCAAACCATGTGAAATTCTGTAAGATGTTTGTGTGGATTCTTGTTTGATAGCCCACAGAATGTTGGTAAGAGGTGGATCAGTCCCGTTTTCAACTCAAATAGTGTTTCACCATTCGGAAAGGTGATGCACATTTGTTGCTATTCGTTAGGCGTTGCGGCTAATTCTCGAATCGTCTGTTCAGCCATTTGTTCCGACCTATCATCGTCAAACGTAAATAACGCCTCAGTGTAAGAAAGTTCTTCAAAGTTGGCTTTCGATTGAAAGTCTCAATTCAATCTTCTACGCCTAAGGGTCTCTCCGCGTAGTCTCCGGGCAAGAGCTTCGATCTCGGGTTCGTAATCTACTAGTTTTCCCAGAAGTGACCTAGTCATAGATCAAAATAAAACAATATTATTAATTTACCGAAGTCCCCGGCAATGACACCAATTTGACAAGCGTCGTAATTGTCAAATAAATTATGCCTAATTTTCAAAATAAAGTAAATAAGAATGTAGTAAAGAGAAGTAGGGTCGATCCACAGTGACTAAGGAATTTCCAATGTCGTCTTGTTTTGATCCTGATCCAAAGAAAAACGATAAGTAATAAAATGGGGTTTTGTAATATAAGAAGAAAAAAATAAAAATAAATTAAATCTAAAAATTGCGATAAAAAAGAAAGTAAATAGATAAAAATAACAATGGTAGAAATATAGCCTCAAGCTTTGCTCTGCCTCAATTTGTTTCGATCATCGAAAGAGATTTTACTTCAAGATTCATGCCGGTTACAGTCTACAAGGCCCAACCCTTGTAACTTATTTTTCTTTCCGGTAAACCAATATTCCCAAGCCTATCTCTAGATTTCAGTCTTTGCTGGACTAACCACGCCTATCGTCGTTGTCTCAATCGAGAATCAAACCTGATCTCAATTTCCCTTAGCGGACCGCCGCCAAGTGTGTTCACAGGAAGTTGAATATGCTACCAGCCGACTCTTCCCCCCAACGGTAAATCAGAACAACATTCACACCAATGCTTTTTGAGATGAAAGTGTAAAGATTTTTAAAAGAAAGGCCGATTGCCTATCTAAGTTTTTAGAAAATTGAGAATGATATATGAAGATATTAAGTACATTTTAATTCTCACAAAACAAATTGAGTCATCGCTAGGCCATCGGCTAATAAAAAGTTTAGCTAAGCATGATAGAAATCATACTTAGCATTTTTAGAAAACAAAGTAGAAAAAATAAAAGAACAGTTGAAAGAAAAAATAAAAGACAAAACCCGAGAGAAGTTTTATTAATGAAAAGAAAAGTGAAAAAGATACATCTCAAGTTTTACCCCATAGGGGTATTTATAGTCTTTTAAAAACCCTAAAGATAATAAAAAGATAAATCCTAATGAAAGATAAATTCTAAAGAAAGATAAATTCTAAATATAATAAAAAGATCAATCTTAAAGATAATATTATCTAAAAGATAATATATCCTAAAGATAATATTATTTGTCCTAAAGATAATATTATTTAAAAGAAAATAATTTCAAATTAAAATACTAAGATAATTTAAACTCAAATTTTTAAGATAATTTCTTTCATTTATCTTCCAGAATGTGCTGACTTGACTGCTTTCTAAAAACTGTTGTTGACTAGAAAACAAATTCTTGTAACAAAAAATGAGCAAAACAAAATTAAATCAGCAGTAATAATTGACAACGAATGAAAGTTTATAAAAAAATATATTAAATTTAAAACACCTATCAACCACATTACCATTTATTTTTCTAATAGTTTTAAAGTGATTATTTAAATGCCCGGTATTCCCCATTCCTCTCTGAGCTTGAAAAAAACTTAAAATTAGAGTTGGATGTGGTGCTAGAGCAGGAGGAATCTTTATGATGCAGAAAGCTCGGTGTCAGTGAATTCTTGAAGGTGACCGAAACACAAAATACTTCTATGCTCAAGCTAAAAGAAGTCGCAAGGTTAACACAATTTTAATGCTTAAGCGTGAGGATGGTTTATAGTGCTCTGACCAGGATGAATTGAGGTCTATGTCAGTTTCTTTTTTTCGTCGTCTTTTTACTGGTGCAAATGCCTTGGGATACTCGTACCATATGAGAGGCAAGTTTACTTTGTTTGACTCGGTTACGGTTGACATGCTCGGCAGTCCAATTACGCAGGACGAAGTTCGCTTGGTGTTATTTGCAATGGCTCCATCAAAAGCCCCAGGGATCGATGGCTTTCATGCATCGTTTTCCAACACAATTGGGAGGTAGTTGGTGGCAGCATGTGCAAGAAAGTGCAAGATATGTTTGATTCAGGTATGGTGGATTAGGATTTGAATCGTACACTTCTTGTCCTTATTCCCAAAATTGATGCCTTTGAGTTCATGTCCCAATTCAGGCCGATTAGCCTCTGCACAGTGGTATATAAGATTTTAAGTGATTGTTACCCGTATAAAACCTCACTTGCCTCGTTGGGTGTCAGATACACAAACTAGTTTTGTTTCGGGATGGTCGATATCAGATAATGTAGTGATTGCACAGGA
Organism: Hibiscus mutabilis; assembly: GCA_019671005.1. Lineage (NCBI taxonomy): Eukaryota > Viridiplantae > Streptophyta > Magnoliopsida > Malvales > Malvaceae > Hibiscus > Hibiscus mutabilis. Next base: position 8,288,128 of record CM033755.1, on the reverse strand, counting down.
GGTGATTCACTCAATGCGCATTAAGAAAGGTTCGATTGAGTGGATGACTATCAAAATTGATCTTAAAAAGACGTATGATCGATTGGAGTGGTCTTTTATTGATGATACGCTTGGCGAAGTGGGTATTCCGAGGAAATTGCACAGGATTATAATGAGTTGTGTTTCTTCTGTATCTACATAAATTTTTTGGAATGGTTCAGTTTCAGATTCTTTCAAACCTTCTCGTGGAATACGTCAGGGTGATCCACTGTCTCCTTATATCCTTGTTCTGTGTATGGAACGGCTAGCGCATGTGATAAGGAGGTATCTAATCGTAATTGAAAGCCTGTTAAAGTAACCCGTATGGCACCGGCAATTTCTCATTTATTTTTTGCGAATGATTTGATTTTGTTTGCAAAAGCTACATTGGATCAAATGGATATTATTCAAAGAGTCCTTGGGGATTTTTGTGTTTGCTCGGGACATAAAGTGAGCATTGCTAAAATAAATATTTTTTCCCATAATGTCCCTTTAGAGGTCCGCGATGATATTAGTGCACAATTCGATTTTACTCAAGTTACGGAACTTGAAAAATATTTAGGAGTGCCTCTATTCCATGGTAGGGTGACTAAGAGTACATACCTGCATATTTTTGATAAAGTCTCGACTTGTTTGACTGGGTGGAATGCTTGTAGTTTATCATTGGCAGGTTGGATCGTCCTTGCCAAATCGGTTCCTGCTGCCATTCCTTTATATACCATGCAGACAACTACCTTACCGAAGGGTCTATGTAATGAGATTAAATGTCTTGTCCAGAACTTTATATGGGGTCAATCGGATGAGAAACATGGAGTTCATTTGGTTAATTGGGATGTTCTCTGTGTACCTCCGGATTGTGGGGCTCTGGGTTTTCTCAAACTTAACCTTCAGAATGAAGCTTTTATTATGAAAATTGCATATAACATGGTTTCCTAGGTTGATCGATTATGGCTTCGCCTTATCCGAGCCAAGTATGGTATTGTTGAGCGTGTTCCATCCACCTTGCCGCAATGGTCTGGGTCTTTGCTATGGGAGCATCTTTGTTTAATTTGGGATGATGTTAGAAGTGGTATTACATGGGCAATTGGGGGTGGTGGTTTGGTGGATTTTTGGAAAGATGGATGGATCGAAGGTCTAGGTCCACTGATCTCCCATGTACAGCAGGCTAATACGGGGTCTTTGCCTTCACTACCGGTCCGTGATATGGTAGGTGTGGAGGGTGATTGGGCGTGGCCAAAGTTTATGGGGTGGATGGATGAGTCTGTCGAGCCTTACATAGCTACAGTGAAACCGCCTAGTGCGGATAATGGTAGTGATGTGCCTGTTTGCGGTTGAAAACCGAAACGTAAATTCACGGTTAAAGAGGCTTATAGGGTTAGGATCGAAGGTCTCACACCCAGGACCCTCTATGGATTGCCATCTCAAGATATAGGGAGCTGCCAAGAATTAAGTATTTCTTATGGTTAGTTTGCCATGGTAGAATTATGACAAATCATAAGCGTGTCCGGCGACACATAGCGGACGACTCCAGTTGCATAATGTGTGGGTGCTACGTTGAGAATAGTTCGTATGTTTTGTGTGTGTGTAGAGGTGACTATGGTCTGGCAGAGTGTGATTCCTCAATGCAAGTGGGCTGCTTTCTTAAGCTTGGAGATGGATGACCGGATCCTCGCTAATTTGACTGATGGAAGTCAGTTTCTAATCACTGATCCCGATTAGGATATTATGTTTGGGTCCATAATTTGGACACTATGGAGGCGTCGGAACTTGAGGATTTTTGTACCGGATGATCTTGAGGTAGAAGGTGTTTTAGCGCAATGTATTCGCATGATAGAGGAAGCTGTGCGTGCGTTGGTTTCGCGTGTCATTTCGCAACCGAGAGGAGGTGCCGATATGGTACCACAGCTTACTTGGTGTAAACCGAATCCTGGATGGGTTAAGGTTAACACTGATGCGACCAGAAATCCTACGCCGGGTTTGGCTACCTATGGTGGTGTCGGGAGAGATTCGGAGGCAAATTGGTGCTTCGGGTTGCTAAGGTCATTGGGGTCTGTAGTGTTCTTGATGCCGAGTTGTAGAGAGTGTATGAGGGGCTCTTGATGGCGGGGAGTCTGCAGCTGCCTCGAGTGGTGATTGAAATGGATAGCAAGGATGCGTACGATATTCTCAAGCATCGTAAAGGTGGAAGGGCGAGTTGTGCCTTTGTTGCCACATATCTTTTCCCTGCTTGAGAAAGATTGGATGGTTCGATTAAGCTGGGTGAGTCGAAAGGGAAATGCTGCAAGGGATGCAATGGCAAGGATTGCCTGGTCAATGGAGGCTTCACATAAGCGCTTTTTGATCCTCAGAGCAGTTTACAACGTGTTATTGCAGCATGGTGAGCTGCACGACCCTGGATAACTATGAGGTTGGGGTAAATTGCTTTGGGTGGTTATGTTTGCTATTTTGGTTCTTTAGTTTTATTTTGTTGCTTTGCTTGTTTTTTAAATATTAGCACTCTTTTTCTCCAATTAGGTTAGGGAAGTTTTTAATGAGGCATAAAAAAGTGATTATGAGATAATATCTATTCATACTTTTTTTAATCCATTAATAACATAAACTTTGCATATAAAATTGTTCGAACCCGAGACTCCTAGATGAACATCATTATCTTTTCTTTTGGGAGCATTCGTTGAGTTTATTATAATTTAATTTTAAAACCAAAAAAAAAAAATTAAAAGAGTACATATTTTTGGGAATTTCTTATTTTTTTACAACTGTTTTCAACTTTTACATATTTTGAATTTTTCCTCCGACTTCATTGATATATAGAGTGTTTAGGGATTAAAATTAAGAAAATAGGATCTTTGAATTTTATTTTGAAAACTAGTCCAAAATCTACAGTGTAGGTGAAAAACGCCACTTGCACATGATGACTTGGGAGGAAGACGCTACCTGTAGGCGGCATTTTTTTTAATTTATTTTCAAAACATGTTAAAAACGTTAATATAAAAAATCAGGGGGACAACGCCATGTGGCGTTCTACCATATGCACTGTAAAAATTGGCCTAGAATCCAAAATATAGGTAAGGGTTTCTTATATTCCAAAATTTAATTTTGGATTGGATTATCCCAAAAATTTCCCATTTCCTTATCACGTAATATTTTTACCGCACCGGAGCGGAATAGAAGAGAGAAATTCCAAACTAATATAAAAATAGTAATTCTTCTGAGAGCAAGGTGAAAAAATGAACAACTTCAAAGCTAATACATGAATTCCATTTTTTAATTTTTAAGTCACCCTCGGTATCATTGTCGAAATTAGGTAAAATAAAATCCGGAAATTGAATATTTTAATTCTCTATTATTTTAACTTTCACAAGTGCCATACATCCCATTTTTTTATTTCACAGTTATATAAAATAATTTTCCTCATTATCCATGCATCACCTTTGATGGTGGGGTATTCACTTCGCTTATCAAAGTGTTAGCACAAGCAAAGTCTGTTGTACATCATTTTCGAACTCATAAAGACAAAAAGTATATACAAATATCAGACATTTCTCTTCAATCATCATCAAAATCAAACTTATTAATGTTGTAGGATCTACCACTTCATGGCCATGAGTGTCCCTAGAAGCTCACCGGATGGAATGAAATATATCATGTCTATGATTATATCATTTTTTTTTTTACCATAATCGATGCATGAGGAAGAACTACAAATAATGCATGCAATTTCAAGTTAAAGTGTGTGAGCTACCATCAATGGGGTAGTTTGTAAGTGATGTCTGCTGGGGTACGGGGATTCTCTTTGAGTTGGGCGGCAGATTGTGTTGTGATGCTTTAGAGCTTGTCTCACCTCCGGTATGTATTGTGGGAAACAAAAAACCTGAAATCTGGATGATTCACTTGCAAAAGCTGAAGCCAGTTGTCAGCAGCTCGTAAAAGGGAATTAGCTTTCTGAGATTCATTAACTTCATCAGGATTCCAAAACGAAACTTTGAACTTATAGAAAGCAAGTCCAAAAGTAGGTAATGGTATCTTTAAGGACATGTTAGCATCATGAAACTCCCCGACATTAAGGCACCGGAAGGGGAACCCATCCATGCTGATGCTGGTACCTGTTCCAAAATATATCAATAACACATTGTACAAAGTCTGTTAGCAACCACAAGTAAGATGAGCAGCTTACCTGGTGAGGGTGTTGACAGAGAGTGATAGGTTAAAAAGCAGGCATCCAGATTTTGCAGAGTTGGTCCCATCGGTATCCTGTAGATAGGATACCTTCATTTAAGGGAAAAAATGTCGGATATAATCGGTTTAAAATCACAAGAGCAATAAACAAGAGCTGAATAACTTTTCCAAGAAAGAAAAAAGTAAATACCATGCCACAGAAATCCAACTTGAAGGTTAAAGATCACAGCTCCTATACGGCTTTAGTGATAGAAATCGATATGCCAGAACTGCAATCTGCAGGGAGCATGGTAATTAGAGAAAGAACAAGTGATAAATAATAATGTAACAAATGACAACAAATAATAATGTAACAAATGACAATGGAATTAACCTTGTCAGCCAATGGCTCAGGGCCAAATGGTTGATCATGTTCTAAATATTCAAATATAAGCTGCTGACCAGGAGGGTTACAACTATCACTCTCATCACTTGAAGAACCCCCAAAGGATCTATTTCTAAGTGACAGTCTTGTCAATCTCTCGATATTCGAATCTGCAACCTTCAGCTGACTCCGAGCCCCCTGGACAGCATTGTTAGCTCTTTTTCCCATTCCACAATTGCTGTTGCTACCGTCACTGCTCGTCTCCCTCGATGACTCGGTATCACTCTCCTCACCAGGCCTCCTGTTGAAAGATGAGATGCTAAAATGAAATAAAGCAACAAGAATGCTATAGATCTAGCATTTGAAGGATGAATTAACATTAATGATTTACATATCAAGAGAGCTCATCACCTTGCACTTCAACTTATATTTATCTCACTGATTATGGAGTATGGACCAAACTGTTGGCAATACGTTAGTCCGAGAAGTAAACAGTAAAATAAGAATACTGTATTAAACACAAGATCGAAACAGAACAATATAAAATATGTTTAAATCGCAAACAGAAATCGAATAAAATACTTGAAGGTAGACTGGAAGCCGACAGGGAAGAACGTTGGATTTTGTTTGTAAACCAAGTAATTGCTACTAATGCTTTAGCCTACATATATCCTAATGCATCCCCATTCAAATTGTCCCCTCCCATTATTGGACAATCTGATGAGTCATGTTCGAACTGCCCACAACAAGAACCAGAAAAATGTCTTCGTTTACAAGTCATATCGATCCCATCTCTTGGCTTTCTATCTTTCAGCTTTACTGAAGTGAGAGGTTCATTGGAAGTCTCCATTGTGAAGCTTTGAACAATTCCATCGGTGTCTTCTACCTCTGGTAAGACCAAATCGGACGGACAATTGTATATGATATCGTTCGCAGTCTGTGTCGACCTAGGAAGGTCCTTGATGCGGGATAGAACCATGGCAGTTTGCTCACAAGCCACATCGAGGCGTTCCTCTGTTTCGATTGACTCGGCTATGAGTCTTGAAGTCATGGACTCTAACAACTGAATCTTTTCAGAGTGCTCTCTCATTGCATTCCTTGATGGGTTTGGGGAAGGGGAACTATTCATGCACCAACGGCTGGGCAGGTATTGGTTTGGAATATGGAAACAATTATTAGTTGATAGAACACGGAGAACATGTCTGCAAAGAATGCCTGAAAACTCGAAATGACAGCAACTACAACTAATTTGTTCTTCACACAGAATCCAGATCACTTTGCACCCTCCATCCATCTGGGTATGGTGTTTGACCTCGAAGCAACCTTCATCAACCACAAACGATGCATATTGCGGAGACAATAAAAGCTCTTCTTGGAGCTTACCAAAGGCATAAGGTGTAAGAACGGTAGCTGCATGAGATTCAATTGGTGAGCCTGTTTTAAGGCAGACTTTCTGCGGTTTCCTGGGCATCTTTTGCTTAGAACCAGCCCGGTCATTGAATTCAACAATCTCAGCCACCTGCAAAAAACAAATGTTCGATTAAGATTAGGCATGGTGAAAGAAATATACATTGATTAAATATTCAAGAGGAGAAAAGTAATAAAAACTGCGCACTTGTTCTACAAAACGATCTAGTTGGGACTGTGCACTCAAAATCTGTTGGATGAAAGCATTAATGGTCTCTGATTGACACAAACTCGTCAAACCTGCAAAGAAGTAAGGCCTCAAGAATGGCAAAGCCCAAAACATTCGCAGTGCATATAAGCTGATAATGTGCTTATTATCATGGAGTCCATATTTATCCATCATTTCTCTCCATTCTTCTTCGAAATCTTCTAACTGTTCCAAACTATAAAGCCGATAAAAATCAGATTTCCAATCATCATATCGCAACCCAAGCAGAACAGAGAACCAATCTGAGAACTTTGAGATAATGTGGCAAATGCTGAAAGCATGCTTGGTTTCAGGCAATTCAATAGCAATAGCCTCTTTTAGCCACATATTTTGGTCAGTTTGCAGTGTTTGTGGAGCCTTTCCCTTCATGAAGCCCCGAAATGTCTGCATAAAAATTGGGAACATGAAGAACCAGACAGAAAATGTATCGAGAGATCAAAATAAAAATAAAAAATACAAGGAAAGTGAGACTAGCAAAAGGAAAAGATGCTTAAAGAACAAAACATGCTTTAATTGCATTTTAAATCCCATAGACCTTGCTGGTTTTAACTTCAAGATTAAACTATTCCAATCACATTTTTATATTCCATAGCCCTGAGCTTTGACTGCATTGAAACTTCAGAATGAATTTGAGGGTGAGGTCAAAGTGTGAAAACTTTATTACCCCAACAAAAAGTGCAAATTCCAGGGCAGGGGCTACATCACTACGGTAACTTGCAGAGCCATAGTCTACTGAGGGTTAAAATATTCAAGCAACGATTTTAATTCTAAAAAAAAGTATGCTTAAAAGAGGTTTCTTACCTTCAACCCCCAAGAGAAAGATTGTATGTTTTCATCTCGTAAAAGGACACAACCGAAGAAAGAGGTCTTTCCATGATTGTCTACTCCAACCCAAACACCTAATAGCATGTCATAGGAATCCAGACGGTGCGTCGTATCAAAAACCACAGCATCTCCAAATGTCTCATATAACTGAACAGATGAAGCATAAGTCCATGCAATATGCTCCAGCCTGTTATGGCCATCTAATCTGAAATCGTATTGAAAGTTGGGATCTTCATCTTTCAGTTTTTTGCACATTGCAATTAGATCAATAGGATCATTATCACGATTGACATTTCTGAAAGACTGCAGCAGGTTTCTCACATCTATTTCTGTAAATGGTAGACAACCTAACTTGACTCCTTTCTCTAGCTCCATCAATCTCAACATTTGTCTCACGACATTCCAGCTTTTGCAAACATGCAAATCCGTGCCTTGTCATCTGGCGTAATGGTGCAGTAGGCAGGAAGAAGACGCACTTCATTTGCTTTTAAGAGTTCATGGTTGTGGATGTTGCTAAAGGCAGTAACACGCCATTCAGAGACATTAAAATCCGCTCGCTTGACAATGCGCATGTATGCTCGACAACCACAACGTGATGATTTGCGATTCCTTTGCATCTTCAGGTCATCAGACAGTTTCATCTGTGGATATCCACCTCGATGGCAAGTAAAATCCCTTCTCGTGACTCCTCGACCAACCCCATCTTTTCCTCGAGTTCGATGGCGTCTGATTGAGAAACCGCATTGTTTGGCAAAACTGCAATAAAATTCATAAGCAGCATCCTGTGATATGAACCTTTGGCCAATAAATGGAACGAGATTCACAGAAGTTTGTTGCGACAATATCGATGCCTCGGGCATTTCCACAATAGTTCCAGTATCATCTTGAGATAAATCAGTGCCGTTTTCAGAAGATTCCATCACCATACTATTTCCTTCTGACATTCTTTCCACAATACAAAAAACAAAATCTCAGTTCTTCACAATCTACAAAACAAAAAGGGTAAGGGTTAAACCAAATTTGCAGATACATTCAAGTCGAGCTAGTAAGCACCGTCATAACATAAAAAGGAAGCTCAAAGAACCACAGTCTATCTAAAGTAGAGAATAAAAACATCCATTAATAACTAATATTGATCACTTAAAATTAACATTAACAATAACAAAGTTAATTTTTCCATTAACCCAATGTGCAGAGTAACATTTCATATTAAAAGGGTACTTTAGAATTCCACTATATTTTGATTAAAAAACGGCTGATCAAAAGAATAAAAAAACCCCAAAGATTAAATCTTTAAATTGGAGCAAAAGGGGCTCACTTGAGAGCTAAATTTCTCACTGCAATCTTGATCTCGTAGCCATTTGAAACCCTCTAGAAAACAATCTAAACCCAGAAAAAGGGAAATCATTACAAATTAATAGAGATCAATTAGAAAAGGGAAAAAAGAAAAATTACCTGGAATATTAAGGGAAAAGGTTGACTTTTATTACAACGGTCAATAACGAACTGAAACTCAAATCAAAAGAAAAGATAGCGAAAAAGATTAAACTGGCGGGGAGGTAAGGTCGGGTGGGCAGAGCGCATCCGCTTGGGAACGATAACTGTTCACAGGGAAGATTGACTAGCGTGCGCCGTCAGTGTGGTACCCTATGTTATCATGCGCGCATGATCGTTCTTAGCCGTTGGATCTAAATCTAAGGGTGTTTGTAGTTTTGGTGGGGTCCATTTCGAGACCGTAATTTGTGGAGAGATGTATGTAAGCCTTATAGCACAAATACAAATAAGAACGTAAAGTATGCTAATATTTTCATTTAGCTACTCAAAATATTTTTTGTTAAAGTATATTTTTTAGTCAAATTAAATAATTAAAATAAATTTTTTGGTCAAAATAGGTGTTTAAAGTATTTTTTCATCAAAATAGATATTTAAAGTATTTTTTCTCAAAATATGTATCTAATATATTTTTTAATCAATGTCAAATGACAACTTTTAAGAATCTAAATAAAAAAATATATGAATTTTGCTATAAACAACCCTGAGAGCTATGTATAAAACCTACTAGATTCCTATAATTAATGTTTATTTTTTTCAATGGAATCTATTAAAGATATAATTAATTGTAGATCTAATTAAGGGTTTTATTATATGTAGCCTTAGAAGTTACATTTAGGGTTTATGGGGTGGGTTTAGGGTTTATAGTGCGGGTGGGTGAGGTTTAGTGTATAAGGTTTATGGGGTGTGGTTTAGGGTTTATGTTTTATGTGATGAAGTTTAGACTTTAATATTTAGGATTTATGATGTGAGGTTTAGAGTTTAGTATTTAGGGTATAAGCACCGTTATTCAAATGTTATAAATTAAATTTGATGTTTAGTATTAATTATATCTACAATTAAGCATATTAGTAGATTCTATTTAAAAAAAGAAATAAACATTAATTATAGAAATATAATAAGTTTTATACGTAGTCTTCATGGCTACGTATAACAAAACTCAATATATATATATATATATATATATATATATATATATATACTTTAGTTACCTATGTTGACTAAAAAAAATATTTTTAGGTATTTATTTTGACTAAAAATTACTTTAAGTACCTATTTTGACAAAAAAATACTTTAAATATCTATTTTAACTAAAAAATATATTTTAAGTACTTATTTTTATTAAAAAATATTTTAAATACCTAAATAAAAAAGTTTACATATTTTAAATACTTATTTATAATATAAGCCTTTATAAATCATCAAAATACCAAATTGGTTTCTGATTTCTTATTTTTTTTCTATCAACCCTAATGTCAGGTGCTTGTCGCTAAAGCACTGCACCTAAACTCATGGGCTTATGGACCAGATAAATCGGATGCCATATTGAAATATTTAGTGGCCGAAAACTAGGACTTGTGAAATTTGTTAGTGCAGAATCCAAAAGATGTAAGAGGGCAACAAAATCCAAAGCGAAATAATTTTTTCTAGTTGTCCTCCCTATTCTCTAAAAATACTTAATAGCCGAAAATAAGGACTTGTGAAATTTGTTACTGCAGAATCCAAAAGATGTGAGACGGCAACAAAATTTAAAATGAAAGACGTTTTTTTTGTTGCCCTCTTGGTTCTCCAAGATTTTGTCTTGACTAATTTGGATCAATTCATGTCGTATATATAGTTCTAGTAGATGCGTCTAGGGCTTTAAATGAACTGAACGTCCAATGAATTACTTGTGAACCGTTCGACGGAAAGTTCGTTTATTGATTAAATCAATGAACATAAACAAGATTTTTTGTTCCTTTAATTAAATGAATGAACAAGAACAAATGACTTATTCGTTCATTTACGTTTGTGAACGTTCGGTAATCCGTTCGTTTAAATTTATTCACATATGTCCATTTATATTTATTATTTTTTATAACAAAAGTATTATATTTAAAAAAATAAAACATATATTAAAATATGAAATTAAAAGAAAAAAATAAACAATACTCAATGTGCGAGACTTTAGACTTCTTAAGAAAAAACCCCTAGACTTTTCATCACTAGGCCTATAAACGAACCGAACGAAGCCTACTTATGTTTGTTTATCTTCATTTAGGTCTGTTTACGTTCGTTTGTGTTCGTTTATCATTTTAATGAATGAACATGAACGAACACGAACAAGCTACATTCCTTAACGAATGAAACACGAACACGAAATTATGTTCGTTTAGTTGTTCGTGTTCGTTTGTTTGTTCGGTTAAAATTAAACAAACGGACATGAACATACCCTCGTTCGTGTTCGTTCGGTTCGTTTATAGGCCTAGGTGAGTCTTCCAGCGGAGATTTTCTACATATACAAAGCCTCGAACTCAAAACTTGTTTAAGCGATATCAAGTTGTTTACCACTTGGATCAATCCGTTTAAATGAAACAATTTTATTTATGAAAATCCAAGTTTAATTCAAATTAATCATCATTAGTTAAAGGAAGATGAATCATTTTATTCCACGAGGCAGTGATAGCGGTAGCAGATAGGCTTTTAAATCTAAAAGAGCCTAAGCTGGTGTGGTCATTATGCAAATTGGAGTTGACGTGGGTGTAACAAAATTAAGACCAAATTTAACCTCTAAAAACCTTATTCAACGTCTAATCTAATTCAAGTTAGACTATTAATGACACATGAAAAATAGGGATGTAAAATCAGATAATTGGATGAGTTTCGGGTCAGATTCGAATTATGTTGGGTCAAGTCAATAGTTCAAATCCGGTCAAATTCAGGTAGATTAAAGTCTAGCTTCGGGTTGGGGTCAATATTAGGTTCAGGTCTAAGCGATTGATTATCGGGATAATTTGGGTTTGGATAGACTTTGGGTTGAATTATTCATAGAATTAAATTAACTTCAGGTTGGGTTACGTTGGTTTTAGTCGGGGATTGCTGCTAGAACTGATTTAGTGAGTCTCTCTAGGCGATGTTCGTTGTCTCGAATAATGACCAAAATCCGCAAGAAAAGATTAGTTCTGTGAACCCTTTTGAACAACACCAGAATTAGCAAATATCATAGCAGTTTAAATATTCTTTTAACCTGCAACTATCAATTCAAAATTGAGAAGACTAGTTCTATAATAATCTACTCCTTAAAATGTGTATTTTCAATCATTAGATCATTTTTTTTCTTTTTGTTCTGTCAAATAATTTGACGTGGTCCTTTTAAGAACAAAAACATCCAATGGAGAAACGTTTATACATATTGATATTTTTCTTTACAAATAAGCGAATAAAACTCGATCAATAGTAAAAGTGGATGTCAAGAGTGAAACGATACAGTTTGAAATTAAAATATTAGAAATAAAAAATCCATAAAAAATGCATAATACAAGAAATAAAATTATTTGAATAATAAATGGAGACCTCCCGATTCCTCAGAGTTTTGCCCTAACTAACCCGAACCAACATGCGTCGCACACCTTGCTTTATCAAAGATAAAGATAATATGAGATAAGATAAATCTTAATCAATCTCATTCAAATCTTATCTTATTTTATCTTATCTTATCTCATCTAAATTTTATCTTGTATTTGATATTTGATTCTCCTTATCCTTGTATATTTAAATCTCATTGTAATCCTATATATACTTCAATTGTAAATATTATGGTTATCAATAATACAAATCCTTCGCATGGTAATTAGAGCCAAGTAGAATTTCTCTACTCTATTTTTTTCATCTTTTCCGCTATTCTTCAAACCGAATATCCTCTCATGGCTCCATCTTCTACTTCCAATGATCTTGTGCATCTTAATGCACCGACTAACTTCCCAATCAAACTTACGTATGTCAATTTTCCTATTTGGCGTCGCCAAGTGGAGGCTGCTCTCGTTGGTTTTGGGTTAATCAGTTATATTAATGGTTCGCAGCCTTCCCCATCTCAGTATACTGATGCTGCAGAAACAATTGCTAATCCTGAATATCTGCAACGATATCGTCATGATCAAATTCTTATCAGTGCTCTTCTTGGCAATTGTGATGATCTAGTTCAACCACTTATCTTATCCACTGTCACCGCTAAAATTGCATTGGATACTCTGGTCGCAAGTTATGTCCTAGCATCGTCCCATCCTTGCTTTCAAATCCAAATTGGCTCGCAATCCGCGTGGTTCCAGGTCTATCTCCGACTACATGAAAGACATGCACGATATTACCTCTGATCTTGCCTTGGCAAATTGTCCTATCTCCGATACAGATCTCCTAATTTCTATTGTCAATCAATTAGGTGATGATTATCGCCCAATAGTTGCTGCCCTTCATGTGCGTAACATATCGACAACCATGCTTGAATTGTTTGAGATCTTAACTGATCATCATATACTTTTTCAAGAATATGAACAAACCACACTTCTTGCCACGACATATTCTGCACAGCGGGCTAATCCAAATCATGGTCATTACACCAACAGCTCTTGAGGGAAGGGTGGTCGCTCTGGTCATTCGATTTCTGGTGGCGGCCGTAGTCCTGTTCCTCAATCTATCCATTTCAGACGATAAGATTTTGTGTGCAAGTTATGTAATTTTCCAGGACACATTGTTCGGGATTGCCATAAGCTTGTTCGATTTCTTCACAACAATAACTTTTTTCAGCAACCGCTGTCTGATTCACCAGTTGTAAATACTGCTATTGCTCTTTCATCATCGGATCCTGTTATTTTGATGTTTGATAGTGGTGCCTCGTATCACACCACTATGACCACTACTTCTTTTCAAGATATCTCCTCTTATGATGGTCCTGATACAGTTTATCTAGGTAACGGTAACTCTCTACCTATATCTCATATTGGCCGATGCACAGTTCCTATGGCTACCAAGCCTCTTTCTCTCACAAATGTCTTATGTGTTCCTCAGTTATATACAAATTTAGAGTCAGTTTCTAAATTATGTCAGACTAATCATGTGTTTGTTGAATTCTTTGACTCTTATTTTCTTGTTAAGGACCAGTCCACGAGAACTCCTCTTCTTCAAGGCAATAAAATTGGTGGTGTCTACTATGCTTCATGATCCTTTTATCCCCAAGTTAACTTCATCAATTGCTTGTCTGTGCATCAGCTGCATCACAAGTTTGGTCATTCATCCGATAAAGTCTTAGTCTCTATATTACGCATGTAACGCCCAATTTTAGGGCTTAGCGGTTTGGTGGTCTATTAGACGGTCCGGTGGACCAAAGTAGAGATTCGAGTCAGTTTTGGGATCGTATGTTTTTGGTGTTGGAAAAATTATAGAAAAATGCTCTAAAATCATTATTAATTATGTATTTAATAATGGTGATATCGATCTTATAAAACGAGTTTTGGAAGATGGACATTTTGGTTAGTGACCAAAATGAAAGTTTTAAAAACTGTGATTTCCTAGTGACTAAATTGAAAAAGGTCAAATACTTAGAATCTTTAAGGAGCTATTTTTACCAATTGGTTTATGATAATTTCTCCCTTAATTTGACTTATTTTAACATGTGTTTTAATTAGTAATTAAAGAGAATTTTGTTAAAAAGTTAGTTATTACTTTCCAAAACAAAATCACGTCATTTTCTCTCAACTTTTTCTCTCCATTCTCTCCTCAGCCAAACACTCAGGTTTTCATCAAATTTCCAGAGGTGAGGTGGTTTCTAACTTGATTTTATTGTTTCAAATTGTTTTATAAAGATTGTTTATACAAAATCTTACCATAACGTTCTATTTTCTTAGCTTTACAACTATCAATTGAGGGATAAACTTCACAATAGGGGTAAGGTCCGAGATCTCCTCTATTGTATGGTTCTTTACTGAAATTCCCAAGCATTTGATCCTTGTTTTGTGTTTCTAATCTGATTTTGATGATTTTCTATTGTTTAATTAAATTATTTGGGGAAAATGAGTTAATTCACGGATTTGATCTGATTTCCAATAATTAAGGATGCTTTGATTTATATTTTGGATGTTTAATAATGTTGATAAATGATTTTTTATCAATGGAATCCCGAAACTTAAGAATCTCTATTTGTTTAGGTTGTTAGTTTTGAGGTTTTGTGGTGTTTCTGTGGTTGTAAGGTTGCTGGAGGTGGTAGGTTATGTTGGATCTGTTTTTAGATGTGTTTTGATGATGAAAATGATGTTGTATTGATAGATGTTGGCTGGGTTGTGTATCGAAGTGTTTTGGTTATGTTTTCGGTTGTTATGCAGGGTTAGTTGTGAAGGTTTTATGGAAATCCGAGAAGGATTGTGGTTGCTGTGTTTATAATGCATTATGATGCATTAATCCTCTATTGTTTTGTGGTAAAAATAGGGGAGGTTGATCCGGAAGTGATTGGAGAAGCGTTGGAGGCTTTAGATACTTGATTTCGCGTCGTCGAATCGAGGTTTTGCGTATCAGTGAGTGAAAACGTGGTTTAAAGCGTTTTGATGTTTTGGGAACAAAGTTTTGGGAGTTAAGGTAGAGCTTGAAATGCTTACCTAGACTCGGAAGTAAGTATAAAGTGGATTTACTCTCTCGGTCGTACTTGTTCGAATAATTTTATGCACTTGGTTTCAATGTTCATGTACCTACTGCTTAAGCATGTTTTAAAGTATTCAATATTCTGTTTTTAAACATGTTTTGCTGAAGGATGCACATGGTAAGTGATCCTTGTAAGTATGGTTTATACTTGTGTTTTTAAGCATGATTGTTGCTTTGGAAATGGCATGGTTTAATGCCTGGTAAAACAGTGAGGTAGATGTTATTTGGTTAATTATATTGGCAAGTGATGTGGTTCTAAAATTGTTATCGAATATAGTTAACCGGCCATAGAATTGAGTGCACTGTAAATAAGTCACCTTGAATGTTGAGGGGTTTATACGGTGTACCGAATACTCCATCCAAGTACCCTAACGGTTGAGAGGTTATATGGTACCGAAAACTCTCGTTAGTGGATTAAGCGTCTAACTGATGATTGAGGTTGGTGTCTCCGTGGGTTAAAAGTGTACCCGGTTGTTAATGTACCACAATTGTGATTGTATCACTATTTCGGTTGAGATGGCTTGAAGTGTTGGGTTAACACTTGTTGAATCCGTGTATCCGATGAACTCTTTTGTTAATGGACTTATTTAATGATCATTTGTAAGCCAATATAATTGTTAATGTATCATTGAAATGTTTTATGTTGTATAATGTGATTTATACATGTTTCTCCTTGAGCTTTGCATTTGGTAGTAATGCATGAGAAGGCTTAAGTAGAGGGTTAGCAACGTGACTTGCTGTTGAATAATGATACATGTAGCATATGGTTTAATATGCTGGTTTAAAAGATGTAAAGTGCATGTTTTAAAAGGGCTTGATGTTTTAAAGGATTATGTAAAGAAAATGGTTTTAAATGCATTGATGGTGTTGTTCTGAGCATTCCTCACTAAGCCTTGTGTGCTTACGCTCTCTTTTTCAATCAATGCAGAGAAATAAAGTCCCGGAAGGCAGCAAGAAGCAAGGGGATCTTTGCAAGACTTGTTTCCAAAGTATGCTAGAGACTAGACTATAATGAATAAGGGTAATAGGGTACTTGTTGTGTTTTGAGAGATATTTTATGGAACTCTCTGCTTGAGCATGTTTCATTAGTTGCTCTTAAGTTGTAAATGGCCTTAAACGTTTGGTTTTGGTGCTGGTTTATCTTTTGAGATGTGGTTGGTTGCATACTAGGGAACATGCCTATAGATCATCTTTTGACTCATGATGCTATGTTGCGATGTTGATCTTGTGAAGCTTGAATGCTTGTAATATGCTTGGCATGTTGGTGTTGGGTTATAAGCATGTAGGAATGGTTTGGGAATGCTTTTCGGGTGAAAAACCACCATATTATGACATTATAGGTCCAAGCGTACCGATACGCCAGGGACCGTATCGATACGTCTAGACATCGGTGTACTGATACCCACGTAAGCGTACCGGTACGGATGTTTAAAATTCAAAAGTTAGGTAAGTTTGTTAATACGTATCGGTATGGGCCATAGCATATCGGTACGGTGAGTTTTTTGTGTATCGGTACGGTAACACCAATACCGATACTCAAGGCTGATTTCTGTTAATGACAGCTGTGCAATTTTGTTTTCTTTGCATTTTAGTCCCTGAATCTTGCCAATGCAATTGTATGTGATAGAATGAACAAATTGAGCTGAAATTTGAGATGAAAGTTTGGAACCAGACTAGTTAAAGGTTGGTAACTTAAAAGTAAGTTTAAATCCTCTAATTTTCTGTATTTGCAATTTGGTCCCTAAATTGCTAGTGTGATCAATTGGATGTCAAATTGATGCCCGATTAAGTTGGGGTTGCACCTGTTGTCTGCATGAACATGTAGGGTTAATAATTGGCATCTAGATAAGATAAAAAGGAAAAAAATGGACTAGGTTTCGTTATATCTCTTCGGTTTGCTACGGTAAACCTAATGTAGCCTTCTTGGTTCGGTTGGGCTTCTAAGCCAGGTCAAGGGGGTTACATTTGGTGGTATCAAAGCCAGGTTTGGGTTCGTTTGGGAGGTTGCTTTGTTGTTTCCATGTTTGATTTGTATGGTGATTGTTGTATGTACGCTGGTTGATATGCACGATGATTGATATATGAATGTTGGCTGTTGTATGCTATGTTGGAGAAGTTTTAGGGTACCCATTGCCTTATTATTATAGTCTGAAAAGTTTTGTTTTTTAAAATGAAAGTCTTGGATCCTTGCTTGAGGCTGGCCTGACTATTTTTGTTTGAAATGATTATTATGCCTTAGATATATTTTAGCACGATAGGACTGAGGAGAGAGTTACGATCTAGTGCAATTGCTGTTGCCACTGGGCAGGGTGTTGAGGGAGATATTGTGCCTCCTAGAGGGTTGCCACCGCCCCCACCTATTCCACATGAGGGAGTGAATCAAGTACCACCTGCGCCGGTTGGGCCAAGGATGGGTGATATGGCACCGTTGATACAGGCCATGACATGTGCTTTTCAAGTAGTAGTTGCGGGTGTTCATGTGCCAGCACCACCGGTGGTTGGGAAAGGGTTGCTGCTTGAGCGTCTTCATAGTTTGGGCGAAGTTGAGTTCTGAGGTTTGTTACCTGAGGTCTCCGAGGGCTGGTTGGCTAGTACTAAGGGGATACTGGGCCAGATGGGGTGTACCGATGTATTAAGCTGGGCTGTACTATTTTTCTGATGCAGAGTGATTCCTATATATGGTGGACTACCACAACATCTGGTATGGAGACAGATAATGTGACATGGGAGTTCTTCTATGAAGCTTTCCGAAAGAAGCTTTTGGGAGTCTGATATCAGGATGATAGGAAGCACGAGTTCATGGCTCTTGTGCAGGGCAATATGTCGGTTGCGGAATATGAGGTGCAGTTTGTGAGGTTGAGTCAGTATGCACCTGAGTTGGTTCCTGACGAGCATATGCGATGTGATCTTTTCTGCTAGGGGCTTGTGTAGGATGTTAAGACATACATGCTTGCTGCTGATTACACCGATTTTGATGTGTTGGTTTTGTGGGCCAAGGATGTGGAGCAAAATTTGGGTTTGGCTTCTGGATTGCGAAGTTGTAGTTCGGGTAAGAGAGTTGCTGATGCGGGTTATAGCGGTGGTCAGGCCAAGAGACACCGTGACATGAGGTTTCGCCCGGAGTCGAGGCATGGCAGAGGTATTGTAGGATGTAGAGTCGAGGGCAGGGTGCCCAGGTTAGAGCACCATTTAGCACTTGTTGGGTTTGTGGATCCTGAGATCATTTGAGGTGTGAGTACCCGCGTCTGGCTAGGGAGGGTCAGAAACCTGCGCCTGTTGTGGATAATGCTTGTTGGAGTTGTGGGTCAAGCGTCCATTAGAGGCGTGATTGTCTATTTTTCGCTCAAGGTGGGCAGGGTGATGTACCTGTTGTTGCTCTACAGCGGGGTCGTGGTCTTGCCCGCGGACCGTTTCAGCTTCGAGATGATGGGCAAATGACCGTGGCTCATACTGTTGCTATCCAGCCTGAGGGAGGTAGACCAACTAGGGTGTATGCGCACCGTGAGGGTCGCAATGACACTGATGTGATCGCAGGTACTTTTACCCTACAGTCTTTATCGTTGTATTCGTTGGTTGATTCTGGTTCTACTCATTCATACATTTTGAGTGAGCATGCTGAGTTGCTTGATATATTTGTTGAAATTCTTAATGTGGGAGTTCAAGTGACTAGTTCACTTGGGGAGACATTCATGGTTAGGAGGTTATATCGTAGGTGTCCCCTGATGATTCAGGGACATGTATTTGCCGTGGACTTGATGGAGTTACCATTTCATGGTTTTGATGTGATTCTGGGTATGGATTGGTTGACCGAACATCGGGCTGTGGTGGATTTTGAGACCAAACGAATATCCTTAAGATTGTCAGATGATTATGAGGTGGTGGTTGTTGGTGAAAATACCAAGTTTTTGTCTAATGTTGTTTCGGCTTTGGAAGCAAGTCGAATGTTAGATTTGGGATGTCAGGCTTATTTGGCCTATGTTATGAATCCTGGATCAAAGAAGTTGAGGGTGCAGGATGTTCGCACTGTATGTGGGTTTTCATGTTTTTTGGAGTAATTACCTGGGTTGCCACCTGACCATGAGGTAGAGTTTGGCATCAAGGTCTTTGCGGGTATGGTACCGGTATTTATTGCTCCGTACCGCATGGCTCTGAAGGAACTGAAGGAGTTGAAAATGCAGTTGCAGGAGTTGCTTAACCGTGGGTTCATTAGGCCTAGTATTTCACCGTGGGGTGCACCGGTGTTGTTTGTGAAGAAAAAGAATGGTACGTTCAGATATGTATAGACTATCGACAATTGAATAAGTTGACGATAAAGAACAAGTATCCGTTACCGTGGATAGATGATCTGTTTGATCAGTTCAGGGGTGTCTCGGTGTTTTCTAAGATAGATTTGAGATTGGGGTACTACTAGTTAAAGGTAAAGGAGGTGGATGTGCATAAAATAACCTTTCGTACGAGGTACGACCATTACGAGTTTCTTGTGATACCGTTTGGTTTGACCAATGCATTAGCTGCTTTTATGGACATGATGAACCGATTGTTTCATGAGTTTTTGGACCAGTTTGTGGTTGCGTTTATTGACAATATCCTTGTGTACTCTCGTACCGAGGAGGACTATGATTGACATTTGAGAATTGTGCTTAAGACGTTGTTTGTTAATCAGCTTTATGCTAAGTTAAGCAAATGTGAGTTTTGGCTTAAGGAAGTTCTATTTCTCGAGCATGTTGTGTCGGACGAAGGAATTCGTGTCGATCCGCATAAGGTTGAGGCTGTAATAGGTTGGAAGGAGCCCAAGTCTGTGACGGAGGTTAGGAGTTTCTTTGGTTTGGCGAGTTACTACCGAAGGTTTTTGGAAGGGTTCTTTAGTTTAGCGGCTTTGTTAACAAAGTTGCTACAGAAGAATGTCAGTTTGAGTGGACGGAAGATAGGCAACGAGCTTTTGAAAGGTTGAAGAAAGCTTTGACGCGAGCTCCAGTCTTGGTTCAACTAGAACCGAGAAAAGAGTTTGTTGTTTATAGTGATGCGTCGTATGTTGGGTTTGGTTACGTGTTGATGCAAGAGGGTAAGGTAGTGGCATACGTATCTAGGTAGTTAAAGGTGCATGAACATAACTACCCTACTCACGATCTTGAGCTTGCTGCGGTTGTGTTTGCCTTGAAGATTTGGAGGCATTATCTTTATGGTGAGAAATGTGTGGTTTTTACGGATCATAAGAGTTTGAAATATCTGATGCCACAGAATGAGCTGAATCTTAGGCAACGTAGATGGTTAGAGTTGCTTAAGGATTATAATCTGACCATTGAGTATCATCTGGGGAAAGCCAATGTTGTGACGGATACTTTGAGCAGAAAAACGGCTGTGGAGTTGAGAGCCATGTTTGCTCGGTTGAGTGTGATGAATGACGGGGGTTTGTTGGCTGAGTTGCAGGTGAAGCTGTCATTGACACAGATGATTAAGGAGAAGCAACCGTATGATGGGAGTTTAGTACCTCATGTGGAAGATATTAGGGATGGAAATCCTACAGATTTTCATTGCAGTGATGACAGAGTGTTGTGCTTTAAAGGTCAAATAGTGGTGCCTGAAGATGAGAAGTTGAGGCGTACTATTTTGACTGAGGCACATGCTAGTCCTTTCGCTATGCATCCCGATAGTACTAAAATGTACCGAGAGTTGACGGAGGAGTACTATTGGGTTTGACTGAAGAAAGATGTGGCTAAGTTCATTGCACGGGTATGGTTTGTCAACGGGTAAAGGCTGAGCATCAAATTTCTTCTAGATTGTTGCAACCGTTGAGGATACCAAAATGGAAGTGGGAAAGAATCACCATGGATTTCGTGTCTGGACTACCTTTGACGCCAACCAAAAAAGATTCTATTTGGGTGATTGTGGACCGGTTTACAAAGTGTGCGTATTTTGTGCCAGTGCATACTACATATACCTTGAACAAGTTAGCTGAACTATATATTTCTGAGATTGTGCGTTTGTACGGAGTGCCTAAGTCCATAGTATCGGATAGGGATCCACGGTTCACCACAAGGTTTTGGGTGAGTTTGCATCATGCTTTGACAACCCAGTTGAGTTTCAGTACCTCGTATCATCCTCAGACGGATGGCTATTCGGAGCGCGTGATTTAGGTTCTCGAGGATATTCTGAGGTGTTGTGTTATTGAGTACCGGGGATTGTGGGAGAAGCAGTTCTCATTGGTGGAGTTCACTTACAATAACAGTTATCATGCTAGCATACAGATGGCACCTTATGAGGCGTTGTATGGCAGGAAATGTCGTACGCCCGTGTGTTGGGTAGAAGCGGGGGAAAAGTTTGTGTCGATGCCCAATGTTTTGAAAGGCACAACCGAAAAGGTAAAGTTGATATGTGAGCGCTTAAAAGCAGCTGCAGATCGCTAGAAATCCTATACGGATTTGAAGCGTAGGGATATAGAGTACGCTGTGGGTGATAAAGTGTTTTTGAAAGTGTTGCCCTGAAAAAAAAGTGTTGTGTTTTGGGCGGAAAGAGAAGCTTAGCCCAAGGTTCATTAGACCATACGAGGTCGTTGAGCGTGTGGGTCCTGTCGCATACAGCTTAAGGTTACCTCCGGAGTTGGGAAAGATTCATGATGTGTTCGACGTTTCGGTGTTGCGGAGGTATAGGTCGGATCCATCGTATGTTATGCCGGTGGAGGAGATTGAGTTGAGACCAGATCTATCTTATTATGAGAAAACGGTAGAGGTTCTTGATACCAGCAGTAAGGTGCTATGTGGAAAAATAGTTGAGCTGGTTAAGGTGATGTAGAGGCACCGAGGTGTTGAGGAGGCCACGTGGAAACGCAAGTCGGATATGGTGAAACAGTTTCCACACCTGTTCTTCCAGGTAAATTTCGGGGATGAAATTTCTTAAGTGGGGGAGAGTTGTAACGCCTCAGTTTTAGGGCTTATCGGTTTGGTGGTCTATTAGACGGTCCTGTGGATCGGGGTAAAGATTCAAGTCGGTTTCAGGATTGTATATTTTTGGTGTTGGAAAAATTATGGAAAAATGCTCTAAAATCATTATTAATTATGTATTTAATAATGGTGATATCGATTTTGTAAAACGAGTTTTGGAAGATAGACATTTTGGTTAGTGACCAAAATGAAAGTTTTGAAAATTGTGATTTCCTAGTGACTAAATTGGAAAGGGTCAAATACTTAGAATCTTTAAGGATCTATTTTTACCAATTGGTTTCTGATGATTTATCCCCTAATTTGACTTATTTTAACATGTGTTTAATTAGTAATTAAAGAGGATTTTGTTAAAAAATTAGTTATTACTTTCCAAAACAAAATCACGTCATTTTCTCTCAACTTTTTCTCTCCATTCTCTCCTCAGCCAAACACTCAGGTTTTCATCAAATTTCCAGAGGTGGGGTGGTTTCTAACTTGATTTTATTGTTTCAAATTGTTTTATAAAGATTGTTTATACAAAATCTTACAATAACGTTGTGTTTTCTTAGCTTTACACCAATCAATTAAGGGCGAAACTTCACAATAGGGGTAAGGTTCGAGATCTCCTCTATTGTATGGTTCTTTACTGAAATTTCCAAGCATTTGATCCTTGTTTTTGTGTTTCTAATCTGATTTTGATGATTTTCTATTGTTTAATTGAATTATTTGGGGGGAAATGAGTTAATTCACAGATTGGATATGATTTCCAGTAATTAAGGATGCTTTGATTTATATTTTGGATGTTTAATAATGGTTGTAAGTGATTTTTTATCAATGGAATCCCGAAACTTAAGAATCTCTATTTGTTTAGGTTGTTAATTTTGAGGTTTTGTGGTGTTTCTGTGGTTGTAAGGTTGCTGGAGGTGGTAGGTTGTGTTGGATCTGTTTTTATATGTGTTTTGATGATGAAAATGATGTTGGATTGATAGATGTTGGCTGGGTTATGTATCGAAGTGTTTTAGTTATGTTTTCGGTTATTGTGGAGGGTTAATTGTGAAGGTTTTGTGAAAATCCGAGAAGGATTGTGGTTGCCGTGTTTAGAATGCATTATGATGCATTAATCATATGTTGTTTTGTGGTAAAAAACATGGGAGGTTGATCCGAAAGTGATTGGAGAAGCGTTGGAGGCTTCAGATACTTGATTTCGCATTGTCAAATCGAGGTTTCGCATATCAGTGAGTGAAAAGTTTAAAGCGTTTTGATGTTTTGGGAACAGAGTTTTGAGAGTTAAGGTAGAGCTTGAAATGCTTACCTAGACTCGGAAGTAAGTATAAAGTGGATTTACTCTCTCGGTCGTGCTTGTTCGAATGATTTTATGCACTTGGTTTTAATGTTCATGTACCTACAGTTTAAGCATGTTTTAAAGTATTCGATATTCTGAAGGGTATAATCTCTTTTATTCGTTAATGTCCATGCAAGGCGGCCGCTGGATACCTAAAGGTATAATCTCTCATTTTTTCTCTTTTATTCGTTTATGTATATTTTTTATATGCATGCAAAAATGAAGATGATATACCTTTGAAATCTTTTTTTATTTCATCTGAATCTCCCTTTATTTCATTGATTCTTACGTATTTATATCGGATTTTGCTTCTAATTTCTTTTGTTTACAAGATAAGCAAAAATTTAAAGTTTGAACTGTGGATATGATGCAGATATGACTTTCTCTTTATTTTTTTATGTTTTTGGCCATGCTTGGTGGGTGAGCCAGTGAGATGGTGGCTGGATTAAGGTGGTGAAGCCACGTGGATCGGTTGGTGGAGATGAAAATATTATTATGGCAGATGCATTTTGGGCCGTTAGATTAGATCTGATCCAACGGTCGAAGATCCTTGAAGATGGACGACTCAGATTGGATCTTGGCGATGACATGATGGCCCTAGATCGTGGAAGATGGATAGTCGGTGAGTGAACTTTACGCGCGATAGATGAAAGGGCTCTTGGTTTAATCGTGGTTGCTGGATCAAAATCTGATCCACAGTTGGCTGCGCAAAAAAGAGAAAAAAATATTAGATCAAA
This sequence comes from Hibiscus mutabilis, assembly GCA_019671005.1. Lineage (NCBI taxonomy): Eukaryota > Viridiplantae > Streptophyta > Magnoliopsida > Malvales > Malvaceae > Hibiscus > Hibiscus mutabilis. Next base: position 8,264,079 of record CM033755.1, on the reverse strand, counting down.
TTAGTCATTAGGGTTTTAGGTTAAAATTGGATCTTGGCCGAACGGGCCTGACGGGTCATGTAAATATTTTGGGCTTGTAATGAACTTTGAACAATTTAATAATATAATGGGTTTTATATTGAAATTGGATCTGTCTTTTATTTTTAATTACAACCCATTAATAATAATATTAACTAATAATGATAATAATAATAATAATAATAATAATAATAATAATAAATATACATGCAATATATACTTATATACACATACAATATATACATACATATTACCACACGTACATTCAAATATAATTAATCAATACTACTATAATATTTATAACCCGGACAAAAATGAGTAATTACACAAGTCACAGTACAACATACAATAATATAACTCTTAGGTGGCATATGTAGAATGCAACAGATAATATCAATGCAAAGAACTTTGGTTCAGTCCAGAATCGACTAAACTCTAGCTCTGATATCACAAATGTAACACCCTATACCAGTCTGGAAGAGAACTGGTTCATAAGTGTTACCGGAAGACACATCAGAATCAGATTTTAAAATTTTCAAAACTTGTTAAAATCATTTTATTCATATTATAATAGATTACAATGTCATTCCATTTCTCATATTCATTTAAAATCATGTCATACATATTCAAATTATATTTCAGTAATCATATCTTCGTGCCTAGTGACCAATTCGCAAATTATTAGAAATTGGGGTTATATGTTGAATTCATATCAATCAAACATTCAATTCAAACTCCGGTAACATACTTATAATCACCTGAACATAAGAGTCTCACATCTCAAGTTTCATTTCATTTAAACTTCAATTGCTAGATTAATCAAATAATTACGATCTATGGACTTTTTGTAACTCAACCAATTCTCAAGTAATTCAATCGAACTAAAGCATCAATTATAAAATTCCTATCATTTTAAACTTACACATAAATTTCCAGCTTATTCTGAGAACCATCACTTAGTCAATTATCAGAGGTTCACAACATGTTCAATTAGGTCTATTAACCTTTAGGGACTAAATTATAAATTTTCTAAAAGTTTCAAGGACCATAGAAATTTGTACTTTTATTATTTAATTTCATTCTCAATCTCAAGCTCATTCCAAAACTTGAATTTAAAAAAAAGGCGACTTTCGGAGTTTGATTGAAAAAAGTTATGAATTAGTGGCTAAAACGTAAAAATTCAAACTTTTTTGAGGTGGTTTCGAAACCATGACCTATGGTTTCGAAACCATGAAACCCAACTCAAAATTCATTCATATAGGGCATTGGTTTTAAAACCTAATCCCTCGTTTCGATACCTACCTGTAAAAGTGCAAAAAATACATATTTAAACCACTTTAAAATATTCCTAAACACATCCAAATGACCCATACATGCTTCCAATGAATCATGAGCATATCAAATACATAAAAACACAGTCATAAATCAAATTATAGCATCAATGAGTCCTTATATCAAAATGTCATCCTAAAAGTCAAAATTTGCATATTAGGCCTTATATGAAGAGCCTACTTGGGCATTTATGCATATTTGGTCTTTTGCCTATTTGGACAAGTCACAAATGTCCTAATACTCATATAAAATATGCTCAAACAAAAACCACACCAATATGACACCATTTGACCTTCATACTCAGTTTTAGTCCAAAGTTCATACATGGTATGTTACATTCCTTCACATTTTTCTAGTTTTTGAACATTTCATCAAATTTTGAGGTGCCAATTGCACCTAGGACCTTATAAACAAATTATACATATGTTAGGCCTTCTGTAGGTTATGGCCACGCACCCAAATTCATTTATATTCCATTTCGGAAAGGTAAATGCATAACTAGCCATTAGTGTTTTTAGATTTTATCATAAAGGTCATTTTGCTCACGAGTATGATTTTACTTATTCTTTCTACATGATCATATCATGTACACTTAAATACACTTGCTCAAATGTTCATACATTCAAAATGCTTCCAATTGCATATTTTGGGAAGATAAATGCTTATTAGGCCACATGTCTACCTAGAATCTTACCTACACGATCATTTTGAGTTTTAAGCAATAACTTGACCCTTTGAGCACACCAAATACATTATTTTAGTCTTGTTCCATATCATGCAACACATATCTAGCATCATATCATCAAAATGGTCATTTTATGACTTGTTTACATAATTTTCATGTTTTTTCTTTACTAATCAATGCATACAAGACCTCAATAGTCATGTTCAAACACATATTTCCATATCTTATTCTAGTATATCATGATTGTGCATCTCATAAACTTATCATACTTACCTTTTACAATTCCATGACGTATACCTCATGTTTACACATACATACATATACACATGTCATATGCCACCTTTCAAGGAGTTATAAGGGACAAAGATACATTAATCAAAAGTCTTGGAGAGTGACTTGCAACCTCGAACCATGATCACGTCCTCAGAAATCTTAAACCTAAAATGATGCATAGAAATGAATGCATTAGGCATACTTTTCCCAGTGAGGTAGTGACCTTTTACAATAACATAAAGATAATAACAATGACTATTATGGAAGCAAAGTGAGCAATGCCTATGATAACATGATTGTTCAATGCCCGATGCCATGAACTCATTCACGTGTCTTATTCTCGTTTATTCTTTCAATAATCTTGTCAGTGTCTTTACTTGTCTTTTATATTGTTCGCCTTGGATTACTTTTGGACATAGGTAATTTTGGTCCGTGTTAAGCAAGCACAAAGCACAAAGCAATGGCTTGTATCGATGTAATAACAATGAATCAATGCTTTCTTCTTCTTCGTACCCTCTAAACAAACCCTTCAACATTGCCTAGGGTCGTCACCCTTTACCGTAGCTCATGGACCGTAGTCCCGATGTATATACCAAGTACTATGTCAAAGTGTTCAAGGGCTTCCATTGCAAAACAACTTATAGTTTTATGCTTTAACAATAAACAAGCTCTCTTGTTCAACAGTTGAGCCTTAGCTCCAATAATTCTTGTTCAACATGATGCAAAGTATCACAAGGAGACTTACCAATGCCTTCCAATAACATGAGTATAACACCACATGCTCTATGTGAGCTAACATAGAGATTTAAGACAACAATATATTAAACCATAGAAATCAATATAACAAGAATGGCACCTAGCCATCCTTAATAATACAACTACACTCACCTCAAAACGGATGCCAATCAACAAATCAAACTCTTCATGGGCTCAACCAACCCATTTGCCCTTTTTTCTTTGAGTAGAAAATTTCAACTTGGTCTTGAACCTCACATTTAATAATACAAATACAATTTATTAGCTACCATTTAATTAAACGCCAAATATTTTATATTTAGAATAAATACATAAGAATCTAAGCACACTGCTCACCCCCTTTTAATCTTTTTCTTTATCTTGACTAAAGCACTTTACACTTTACCTTCTCTTTTGAGATGTTCTAACTAAAATCTCAATAATTTTCACGCACCTTTCTAGCCATAATACGCACCTTTCTAGCTTAAAATCCAGTAATTTACCCGACTACTTGGATATCAACTTTGGACAGTTAAGAATTAGTAAATTAATAAAATACTATCTAAGGTATCATCGGACATAATATTCTTATCAAAATAGGACATTTATATTACCAATAACTCAATAATTAATTCGTTAAGAATCAATTTTAGTTCATAAATGACTCATAATCGTATGCATCACCCCCTAAACAAAACAAGGTAATTTATAAAACAAATTTGAGTACTTTTAGACATAAAACCGATACCTTAATTCTAACCTTTTCATATAAAAAGGAATCCCTTAAGTAGCTACTGATTTGAGCAATTTATACCTCGTTTAAACCTTTCACATTTGTGTAATTATTTAACAAAACTGGGTTTTCAGTAAACAATTAAAAGATTAGAACCATTACTTCCAGAAGCTCCTTACCGATTTCAGCTTCAATATACACTCCTTAATAGCTCAATATGATCCATATTTTTGACGTGCTGTAACCACTCTTCATTCCTTCCAAGAACAAGGTCAACGATCAAAATCACCCACAGAATCTCTTGACCGATCTTACTTCCATTCATATATGTGTTTTTGTATTTTCCTCTCTTTTTATTTCTTTCTCTATTTTTTTATATTCCACACGAATTAGAGCTAAATTCAAAGTTCCCTACGTGAATGTGGGAGAACAATCCTTAGTGGCATGTTTTACCAACCATGCATCTTCTATCTTCACGTGTATGGGGTACTTGGCACTTAGCCAAAGTTTTTCCCTTACCGTGGGTTTCTTATTTTATTTTACTTTATTAATCAAAATTACCATCTTATAAAACATAGGGTATGATTCACTATTCTAGTGGTCTAATCATCGGTCCATCTAAAATTAACTTAATCTACTCTATTTTGATTGGCCATGGAAAAGGTTTATGACAATGATATCATTACAAAAGGCATCCTACAAAAACACTTCATTCCTTTGAAAAAGGTCCTGAGAAATTACACTCTTTGCCATTGAATTTCTCATCTTTTATACTTTTAGCATCTTAACTCTCAATATTTTCAATTTAGTCACCAATTATATTTTAATTTTTTTTCAATTTGGTCACTAGGTGGTCTAATTACCTACCTAGTCCTCACATTTTCATAAGTCTCTTATACATTACCCTATATTTCAAATCTTCCATATTTAGCCAAAGATTTCACACTTTAAATCTTTTTAATTTGGTCCTTTAATTACCAAGTCTTGCTAATTAACCAATTTCAATCCATTAATCACATTTTAATATCTTTATTACTCGATCGGAAACAAATTTTCTGATCACCGGAAACCGAATCCCGAGTAAGCCAATTTTCGGGATATTACACAAAAACTACACATAAGGAGCACTTCACATATTAGCTCTTTGCAAGATCATTACCAATCCTGCACATAAGTGGCTTGAACAAAGAGATGCCTGGTGACTAAGGTTTATGCAATACTTCCCAAATTTACAAAAAAAAATATCTTTTCAATTTTTATCTTATGCTTTCTCTTTGCAAGATCATTACCAACCTGTTCAAATATTCAGTCCATCCATTATCAACAAGCAGAAAAAAGTCGAATTATGAAATAAAAATGCAGAAAACATGAAAAGTAAAGATCTCATCATGATTACTTTGCACTGCAGCAAACATGTTCTTGCCATGATTTTGATCAATATTCACATACCTTCAACATCCAAAAAAGAAAAAAGGAATTCGCACCATTTGCAAGTGGAAATTATTTTATTTACATGTATGAATCAGCTTCTAAGAAAAAAAAAAGCAAGAATCGAAGTGAGCGACAATTACCCGAGGGCTCAGGGCTGTGGTTGTGGTGCTTGGGTGGGTGGTCGTGTGTCTTCTACCGCTGGAGGCTTATATCCGAGATGAGCGACGACCGTCGTCGAGCGCGAGAGAGCAGAGCTATTTGGTGGTGCAGCCGTGAGTGACCATGGTCGAGCTTGAGGTTGATGATTCTAGGGATTTTAATTTTTGGGTGAACTAAAAACCTAATATGGAGTTTTTTTTTTTAAATTTTATTAGTTTAATTTAATATATAAATAATTAAATATAAAAAAATAATTAGACCCGTGAAAATTTTAAACCTACCTATACCGACAACGAAAAAATCCATCGGTATATAGTTTCTCTATACCGACAAACATATTCAACCGTCGATACACACTAACCTAAACCAACATATACAATTTTTTGTTGGTAAAATTATATATATGCCGAAACAAAGAATCAACCATCGGTATATGGTTTACCTATACCGACGGTTACTATAGTTTGTCAGTATAAATTACATTTATACCGATGGTTTCTTTCTTCCGTCAGTATAAATTTTGTCTACACCGACAAATAATATATCCGTCGATAAAAATCAAAACTTTTATCGACAGTTTTGTTTTTCGTCGATATATATTGTCTATACCAACGACTTCTATACGTCGGTATAACTAAGCGTTAATATATGTACATTTTTTGTAGTGAAAATAATATGCACCGTAACAGGCTTCATCAGGACTGAAAGTCTCAAAATAGTAGCAGCCAGTTTCTTAAGAATATCCTTTCGCTACCAATCTGACTTTGTATCGATCAACAGCCATCAGCACGTCGTTTTACACGAAATACCCATTTGCACCTTACGACAGATTGTGTAGACCGTGGAACAAGATCCCATGTATGGTTGCGTAGCAAGGCATTAAACTCATATTCCATGGCTTGTCTCCATAATGGATCTTTGAGAGCTTGAGTAACCATTTTCGGCTCTAATGTGAAAGGCAAAGGATGACATGTAGTAGCATTAACAAATGAAGAACCAAAGTACCTCGGATTTGGCCAACGAACTCGTTGTTGCGGAGAATCGTGCTATGGCAAGTTAGGGGAGACATCTTGCTGTGGAAGGTCAGCTAAGAGAACTGGTGTGGCAATAAGATTGCCATGGCAAGGCACTGTAATGTGAACAATCATTCCTCCTACAACTTCGACCAAGGATGAAACTAGCAGCAAAATAGTTTTTGGAATAATCAAGATGATTATTTTTATTCACCTAACAACTTTGCTGCACTGCCAAACTTCAAACAAATGCCATCCCAAGATATGCTGATGCACAACAATCCACCTCAAGAGCAAACAAATTACATTGGAAACGCATATGAAGAAGCCATGGATGCTATGAGAAGCTTGGAAGAACAAATCAGGAGGCTTGCCAATGTTGTGAATGGCATGCCTCATGAGAACGAGATAGAGCTTCCATCAAGGAAGCAAGAGGTGGAAAACGCTTCAGTTAGTGGTAACAATCAAAATGCCATGCCAACGCTACATCAACAAGCTGGCAATTTTCTTCCTTCATCTGCGCCTCAAGGAATTCAGAATCAATATTACGAGTATCAGATTTTTCCTAACATATTTGAATCAATAGATTATACTGACGAAGAGTATTCCACAACATGTACATTGGACTTATTAGTGGTAATAGAGTGTGAGGAAAAAATTTGAGGGCAAGGATCCTGAACACAACAACATCAAGGTAAAGCTAGATAATGTTGCCAAGTTCGATTCTAGGGTAGAATGGCAATATTATAAAGTTTCAAACCAAGAAAACGATGGAAATCATGCAATTATTTGCCAGGAAGAGAATTCAGTGCCAGCAGGTGAACCCAAAGAAGTAGAGAAAGAAGAGGCAGAGGCTGATGATGCCATACCACTATCTGATGCCAGACCTTCAGAAACTCTGCCATGTGACATGGATGATGCTCGACAAAAAGAAAGAGAACAAAACAAAGATGTCACTCCCCTTAAGTGGCAACCAAGTCGAGATTTTAACATGTGAAGAAGAGCCAATTGTTTGCCATACGAATAAATCAATGCCAGCGAAAGAAACCAAAAAAGCTGAGAAAAGGGAAGCTAGCACCAGCAATGCCATACTGAATATGATGCCAACACCATCTCGGCAAAACCAGTGGATCCAGTAATTGCCAACCTTGCATTGGTAAGACAAATAAATGTCACTTTTAATGTTGACAAATCTCTTAAGTGTGCAGATAAACCTGAAGAATGCGATGCAGTTGAGCCAATAGAATCCATTTTGGATGAGAACCTGGCATTGACTTGCCAAGGAATGAAAGCTGATGCCATAAAACAATAGTGCGATGGCAAAACAATTGAGCCATAGAGAAGATCGATTCTGGTCAGGACTGATGCCATAAAGCGAGGTTTGCTCAAATGGCTTATTGCTGGAAGGAAAAGTGGATGCCAATTGACTGAGAATGAAGAGCTTAAGCAAGAGAATTTGGCCATGACAATAATGCCAGAGTTGGTGCTGCCAAAAATTAAAGATTTACCTAAGAATGCTATGGCAAGTCTGGAACTGGTTGAGGATACATACACCTTGGCATCAAACGAAACAGAAGGACCACAGCCTAAGCACTACTGGGGTGCTGAATTCAATCAAAGATTTGATAGGCCTACAGGGAAGAGGTATTTTGGTTTTCTGAGGTGGTTATTCAAAACCCCCATGGCAAAACATTCTCCCTTGTTGAGCAATCTAAAGTTCGGCATACTCAAAGGTAAGCAATTCTTTGGCTTTCTATGTTGGTTATTCAAACAAAATATTGCCATAGACCGAAGCACTACCGGGAAGGAAATCAAAATATTGCCAAAGAGACCATTCTCATTGCGAAAATTTAGTAACTCTTTGCCAACTCAGTTTGATCATTGTGAATAATTTAGGAGAATTATTTTTTTCAGTACATAGGATATCTTAGTTTTAAATTTTTGGTTTTTCATTTATTTTCTTTTTCTATTTTGAAAGGTTCCTTTGAGTGAATGCATGATTTTGTTGCCAAGCAAAATGCAAGGCAAGGACTGACATGTGGTGATTAAACAAAATGCGAAGAATGAACATGTTGTAGATGATGAACACACCAAGTTTGCAGAAGCCTTGGACAATGCCAAGAGGAAGATGATGTTGAAGAAACTTTATGAACTTGTCACTAAGTGGACTATTTCATCAAAATGCCATCGGACGGTGAAGCAGCTGGCATTGAAAGACTGGCATTGTTACATTCAATCATCATGGGCCGCAAGATCAATATCGGCGGTATCATTATTGATGAAACTTATAAATGCGCCAGTAAGGATAATGGGAGTTTATGTTTCCTTTTATTGGTTTCTAACATTTGCATGCAGCATAGCATGCCAAAGTTTTATATAGATAAAGCTCAAGAGCTCAAGGGAACGACGATCACTCTTGCCCTGTAGAGATAACTCATTACCGAAGAGAAGGGCAAAGGAAAGGTTGTCGAGTCTGTGCCAAAGGCCAGGATGCCAAAGGCAGTGCCCGAGACTTCAGTGCCATCTGGTTCATTGGCAATGCTTTCCCATATATATCAATGCCAAGAGGTCATCCTCCAGAAATTAAAGAAAGCCAAGGAGCGAAACTCGATGCTTTGACAGTATGTTCATGTCAGAGACCATGCCATGAAGAAAACACGTAAGGACATGTATGTCCACACACTGCCAGCATTTTTTGAGTTCTCTGCAGACCTTCTTGCCAAGGATGACATGTCATCCATACCACACTCTGTCCACGCGCTGACCCAGTCTGATGCCACCATTGTTCAAGAATTCTATGTCCATCTTGTGACCAAAGATTCGCCCTTCTTGATGATTAGAGGTACGTCTGTGTGTTTTGATGAATAATATATTATCACTATGTTTGATTTGGATGGTGTAGTGGATGAATATTTTGAGTATGCCAATTCGATGAATGCTGCTAAGAGAAAGAAGTTGCTGGCATATTCGTGTGAGCCTGGCACAACATGGATAGTGTCATCGAAGGGCCACCGAACGGTGAAATGATCGGCATTGAAACATCAACCGAGAGGATGTAATCAGTTTTTAAAGGCCAATATGATGCCTACAACCCACAATTAGACTATTTCGGAAGAAAGACTAATTTTATTTCACTCCATCATGATGGGGCGAAAAATTAACGTTGGCAGGCTCATAATCGATGAAACTTATAAATGTGCAGCAAGAGGTAATGACGGTTTGTTCTTTCCTTTGTTAATTTCTAACATTTGCATGCTCCATGGTATGCCAAAGCTTGATACAGATAAAGGTCAAAGGATCAAGGAAACAACAATCACAGCTGCTATTTGGAGAAACCTCACCGTTGCCGAGCCAAAAGACAAAGGCAAAGGGGAAGACAAAAGTGCCCATGCCAAAGCCAAAGGTGTCAAAGGCAGTGCCAGCCACCATGCCAGCCAGTTCACTGGCAGTGTTGTCTCAAATTTACCATCGCCAGGAGATCATTCTCTGAAAGTTAGAGATAGCCGAGTAACTCAATGATAAGATAAGGTACAACACAAATGAGGATGATGCTATCATCAGGGAGGTTCTTGACTAAAATGTCCCATGATTTTGTGACAGTATTTCCAGATTTCCCTGCCGAGCCCTCTATCAGTGATGATGCCATGCCAGCCAATCCACACGAGAAGAAGTCTTCGAAGGGGAGTCATCTTCTTCCTAAACTCCTTTAAATTTCATTACATTGCATTTACATGATCATGTATTTTATTTTTCTATTTTTTCGTATATATGTGTGTTGTTTCATGCATTGAGGACAATGCACATCTTGGGTTTTGAGGGTGTGCATTTCTTCGCATTTAAGCCATGCATTTCATGTTTAATTTTTGTTTCCATGCCATCTAGGTCATTTAGAATACATGCATACCGAACCACTAAAAAAGAAAAAGGAAATTTTGCCTCAGTTTAATTTTGAAAAATGTTAACACTTGTTAGGCAAGTTTAATTTGATCTAGGTGTTTGTCCAATGAGGAAATTTTAATCTTTAGTTGCAATGTCTTGCCAGCAGAATAGTTATGCCAGGTTTGCTTGGAAATTGATCTCTAGTTTAGGGAATTGAACTTACACTTTACACGTAGTATGTATCTAGTTCCTTAGCAAACTTAGACTTTTTAAAACTATTCTCAAATTTAAAAAAAAGAAAAGAAAAAATCGAATGATGCCAGGGTAAAAGAAACTAATAAGGCAGCAATGTTCTGCCAAGGCAAGAAAAAAATAGAACTCTCCTCTATCTTAGGGATAATAAGCTACTTGGCGCTTTGTGGTTTGCTCCTTCTTAGTTCTCAAGTCCAAAACTTTAGGGTATGAGTTGAAGAGAAAGCCTAGTGATGTCTAGATTAAGGTAGGGATTCGTGGTATGCTCCCTCTTATCTCTTACGCTAAATAGTATCACGAAGCAAGCTTAAATTAATGCCAACAGAAACCCTTGGCAAAGAAAAAATGATAAAAATAAGAATCTGATTTTAGGTAGTAAAATTGACTAAGGGAGTGAAAAGGATACTTGATGCATATTGCCTACACATCATGCACTCTTCATGAACTTAGATTAGAGTTATATTGCTGCACTTGAATTACTACCTGCTTGGCATTATTGCACTGAAATAATGAGGACAGAAATAGAGTCAAAATCTGCTTGCTAGTACTTGTTGACATTTTAACCAAAATTTTGTCGAGGTAACATTTTCATAGTTTTTGTTTTTATTTGTTTACATTACTTGAGGACAAGTAATGAGTTAGGTTTGGGGTGTGTTACCTCTCCAAAAGTACTGTTTTTAATGCCAATCTTACAATGTTTTTGCTTGTTTTTAGGTACATTTAGTTGCATAAGGTTGTTAAAATCATGCATTTGCATAAGGAGTTCAGAATTCTATCTATGTCAGTGTGAATGATTGTTTTGTTGGCAATTTTGAAGGTTTGTCATAGTATTTGGCACAAAAAAGCATCGCAGTAAGGAATGCCAAAGAGAACACCGAGTGTTATTGGTACAGATGGACCAGACAATGCAAGCACCGTTGGCAGAGAAGTGGACTTGATGCCATGCCAAGAACCCTTGGCAATGCTAGCCTGAAAAAATAGGACCAGATCAGGTTGCAAAAAAATAGCATTTGATCAAACTCTGAAAAGATAGAATGGGGAAAAATAGGATGCCAAGTCTGTCTGGAACATATGGATCGAACAATGCCAAGCTCGGCTTGTAATATCCAAATTTTGGCTAGTGACTAAATTGTAAATTTTGAAAGTTTAAGGGGTTAAAGTATAAACCTTGGAAAAGTTTAGGGACTAAAGTGTAAATTTCTCCAACAAGTAATTTTATTTAGTAGAAGAGTGAATCAGATCGAAATAATTACCTTGATATCGATTTTAAGAATTAAGATGCAGGAAAAGGTACCGAATTTGGATCGACTGAAATTGTTAAGCGTGCTTAGGCCAGGGAATACAAAGATGGGTGACCTTTGGGAAGGTCCCATAAAAGTGTTTTTGATCGATATTTTGGACTCAGTAAAAGTAGAAAATATTCGTATGGATTTGAAATAAATGATTTCTACGAGAAACCTTATGCTATGAAGATTTTCAATAATTATCGGAATAATAGACTAAGTTAAGAAAACTCAGTCTAAGTCTTTATGAAAGGAAATTTTTAAGGTTTAAAAGTATCATGTGATAGATAGTGAGCTGAATTGGGTACTTTCAAAGATTGGTAAAAATCTGAGGAAAATTGAAATAGGAAATGAAGTTCAGTGACCAAAATGAAAATTTTAAAAGTTTTGTGGCTAAAGTATAAACTTTGGAAAAGTTTAGGGACCAAAGTGTAATTTCCAAAAGTTATGTAAGTTAACCCCGTAAATGAATAGTTCACCCCCAAGAGTGACACTTTCGTGTTACTCAAATTTTTTGTACGAAGCTTATATTAATGGTTATAAAGCTTTAAAGTTCGTAGGAAGAAAATTTGGAAATCGTATTGAGTGAAATTTGAATATTTGGATCGAATAAATGCCATAAATAAAAATCTAAGATATTTTGGGACATGGCCAGTTGGATTGGAACCAATTTGGTTCAATTTTAATGGAATGGCAATTTTCAAGACTTGTTGTAAATAAAGACTAGTTGGAGGGCAAATTGGACATTTGCCATGGATGGTATTTTTGAAATATTTTGAAACTTTAAGGACAATTTTTAAATGCCAATTACACATGGATTTGATCTTAACCATTGAGTTTTGATGAGATTAAATCTTGGCCATTCGATGAAAAGGGTATTTTAGTAATTTCACTATTTAAATGAATTTAAAATTCATTTAGACAAGACAAGTGGCCAAATTGGATGAAAATAAAAAGATGAAGACCATTCTTCATCTTCAAATTTCGAAATATGAGGGGGAGAAAGAAAGAAAATTGGAGAAAAATTTTCCAAGTTCGATTCAAGCCCCGAAACTCGATTTTCAGAAGTTGGATCCGAATCAAAAGAAGATTCGAGGTACTATAAAATGAAAGGATCAATAAAGCTTAGTGAGGCATATTAATAAATGGCTCAGGTGAGTGCATTTCTAAATGTTTGCATTACATTGAAATTGGCATTGCATTTCTTTATAATACATGATATGATACAATGCTCAACATGACAAGCTTGATGGAATACCATGTACGAATTATTGTTTGTATAAATGATGATGCATTATGCATAATGGCAATGTATGTATATACAAGAAATATGGAAAATAACAAGATTAAAATGAAACAAGATACACCCTGGGGATCCAAGCCCATAGTGCAAAATGCACTAACAAAGTGTTTTAATATAAGGAGAAAAGAGCGTCCTTATATGAGGAGCAAAGAGCATCCTCCCGAGTACATACTATACAAAGCACTATGGTGCAGATAGGCTATGGGGTTTCCATGGGCCTCTAGCCAGACACGATGATAATAATAACAAGATGATTACATGGTAGATCATGAGCACGCAAATGACTGCATGACGATACATGATTCATATGACAAAGATGGTACATGATACAGATGTTACATGAAACATGATATAGATGCTACATGATATGTGATACAGATGTTACATGATTTCATGATACTTGAAAAAGAAGTTACATGTTACATGTCTGAGAAGTACATGACATACGAGATAGAGATGTTATTGATATATGATAAAAATATTACATGTTATATGATAGAACACATGTTACGTAAATGATTACATGATGAAAGCATGTCTATGATAGAGAATATATTATGCAATGATAATATGATTTATATGATAGCTATGATACATGATACATGTACATTGTGATATACTTGCCTTGTCGTAGAGAAATATGAAATGCATTCTTATATGAAGTATTATATAACATCATTTCATGTGTAAATAAATAAGTTTAATTGCCGCACTAAGTTCGTACTTAGCGTGTGTTTGTTTCACACGTAGATTAAGATGGAGGATTTGAAGAGGAATCGAGCATGCTGATCAAGCTTCAATATGCAAAACTTTAGTAAGATATTCTAGCTTATGATAATCTCTAGTGGGCATGTAATTATTTAATTGCTAGTAGAGTATGATGCATTAAATTAGACTAAATGATAGATAAGTAATCAGTTTTGATGATGAATCGTATATGGATAAAGCAAAATAAGGCATTAGCATTGTAATAGAATAAAGCTAAGGTAGAAAGGATAATTACTTTGCTAATAAGAATAATAGGTAATCGCGTAAAGATTTTAAAGTCAAGAAAGGGCCTAGATACTGAATCTAGTTTTCACCTGAATTGAACTATTGTTTTTAATAATTGCCAAATATGTTTTAAAATAATTAATTCAAGGTTAAGACTAGCTAACTACACATAGGTTGTGTTTTTAAGAAAACCGAGAAAGGGTTAGATTTACAAACTAAAATTTGTAAATACTTGTAAAAATAAATTTATAAGTCGAGATTTCTTTAAACGACTCCGTAAAATCTTTAAGGTATATTCGATTTACGAGTATACGTTAACGGTGTTACACATCTGCCAAAGGAACGACGACATATGATGTCAGCCCTAGTGAAAACCTAATCAGCTTATCACCTTATCAGCTTATCACTTCAAATCTGGATAAGATGGTCACATCTCTTATCCCTTGCGCATTCAAATTCAAACTCAAAGGCTCATTCTATGCCCTCCTTGCATGCCTATTTAAATACCAACCAAGCAAGCATTCGTTGAGTGTTTTTGGGACGGACCTAGAGAGGATTTCATTGACGATCAGAAGAGGAAGGCTGCATGGTTCGGCCAGCTAGACCGAGGGCTTGGAGCCATTGAAGGACTGCATCGAGAGACCACATTCTTGCCCATTCTCTTTGTTTAGTTATTTTTTTAATGATGATGTATTTTGAAAATGTTTATGGCTTTTCGGTTAAATCCCTCACCATGAACTAATTCAATAGTTGGTGGGGGATGTTTGCGTTGAAACGCTGTTTTCATGTTTAGTTTTTGATAATAAATATACCTTGGCAATGTTTTATCTATTCGGCATACATTAATGTTTTCTAAATACTATGCCAAGTGAGAGCTGACACTGTTGGCCTATTGCTCCTCAATATCTTAACAGACTTGGGGTGGCAACGATTAAGTTGTTGAATAATAAGGAGAGAAGCTTCTAGATAAGTCGTTCAAGTAGATGAACTTACTTCGGGAGTGAAATCTACCCCTTAGGAGTATAGATTGGATCTTAATCAAATTGGTTTATTTAAAAGCATGCACTATTGAAGTATATGGGTTTTTACATGATCAATTTAAGGCAATGACAATCGAGAGAGGCTTTGCTAATTTTGAATCTACTCGGCAAACAATGCCAAGACAGGTTGTTATTAAAGGCTGGGACAACATGAATAACGTGAAAACTATGCATTCCTTGCCAACGTTCATCATTCATTAAAGCACCTTCCTGGCCAACGTCTTTACTTTACTTTTATTTCTTTTCTTTCCAATTATTTCCAAAACCAATTTCAAAACAACTTTTTCTTAAGGCAAGTAACAATCAATGCAATAAAATTCCAAGTCAATCTATGTGGGATCGATACTCAGCTTAACTGCTGTATTACTTGCAGACCGTGTATACTTGCACGCAAAATACTCATTTTGGCACTATTTACTATTTTTCCAACACATATCTTTTGCCACTTTTGCCAGCATTCACTTAGAGAGTCTACAATAGACCATTGCTGGAAGAAATTAAGAAACTGGTCAGCGAATGAGTCCTAACACAAGATTTAATCCAGCAGTGGAAAACAAGAATTGGGGCAAGTTTGCATCGTGCCAATAAGGCTAGAATGAGAGGTTCCATATGCTTGAATGTCTCACCTTTTACAAATATGGTATTTTGATTCCCCATATTTTTGTTTTTCCTTTTGAACTTTATACAGAAAAAGTCTACGGCTTAGGCCCAAAAGCAATAGAAATATTTTCTAAAGATACATGTTTGTTTCTTTTTGTCAAAATGGAAATCATATTTTCTTTATTCTTATTTAGAAAACTTTTTTTGCATTCTTTGATTCTTTATACTTTTCATTCATTGTTATGGGATAGTTTTTGCTCTCCATACGCACATGTACACATTTATGAAGAAGTATACATAGGTACATACCTTTTTAGGAAATTGAATCTCAAATATAGGCATACCCTTCGATTTAGACTCATAGATCAATTCTAAAATGTTTAATTGAACACCGTGAAGATATTGCGAATGCGAGTATCTGCTAGTCCATTTAGGCCGACAGAGGAACAAAGTAAATGTTTAGATAATGGACAGTTCTCATTTTAGGAAATTTCCTTATCAGACACTTCTCGTTTAAGATCCTTGAATTGAGTGTTGACCCTAAAATTCTATCCCCCTGAAGACTTTCTCTCCATGTCTATGAATGGGACGATGAATGACATTCTTTCACCTTCTAAATAAGAAGAAATGAGACCATATATATTGGACATGAAGGCCATAGAATCACCAGCGGGAAGCGATTGAAGACAGTTTAGGTTCAACGAGCAAACCAAGCATAGAAGGAAATGCCAAGTAGAGAACTGAAGCAATAAAGAGTGAGCATAATAAATTTAACAGTGCAATAAAAAGAAGACACATGAAGAAGTCACTAGCCAATAAGCATCAAAAGAGCCATGGAGAATTGACTACTTCTAAGAAGAAATAAGCATCATTGTCCAAAACATATACAATTTAGATATAGGAAAAGGGATTCGAGACTAAAAACCCAAATAGTCAGTCTAAGAAAAGAGAGAGAAAAGAAAAAAAAAAAAAAAAAAAAAGAAAAGAAAAGAAAAGAGAAGAGAAAAAGAAAAAAAGAAAGAGAAAGGAAATAATAAAAAAGGAAAATGAATGGAAAAAATAAAAGAGTAGAGAAAGAGATTAAGAAAAGAAAAGAATAAAAGAAAGAGAAAAAGAGAAGAATACATCCAGATTAAGCAGTGCAAGAATGAAGCTCAAACTGAAAAACGGGAAAGAGATTTTGACATAATCCTTCCTTCAAGAAATCTCAATTTTGAAGAACCTTGGAAGACCAGTCACCTTTGGACAGAAAGCAAACATTAATGCCGACCATAATACAAGTCGGTACAGAAGAAGGAAATGATCTCTTTGGTGAAAACCCAAAAAATGGGCAGTCTAGAGTGATCTCGAAAATAAAGAGAAAAGAGTGATCTGCCTGAGCATGTTGGCATTAATGTTTGGCTAGAATACAAGTCGATTTGAAGTTACGAAAGAAAAGAAATGAACTCTAGGGTAAAAACCCAAATATGGGCAGTCTAGAGTGATTCAACGAATGAAAGAGAAGAGAATACTTCATATGAGCATATGCTGATTAAATGAGTTCAAGAGCACGATTTTTGAAACATGGTCTACAGTACAAGCCTCCAAAGACCATTTTGATCATTCGTAGATATCTAAGTTGATTGATATTGTCTTCAGATTACATTCCGTTTATAAGGGTTAACCTTTATTCAAGGAACTTCAAACTTTGAAGTGCCTGATCGACACCCAAATGAGGGAAGGATGAGGCGCATAATGAGTTGTGAGATCAGGACAGCCACTTTGAATGGGTTAGAAATTAGGTATGGGAAGCGTTCCTCTCGAAAGTATAAATAGACTAGGGGAGACCATACATATGTGTATATCACCAAAATAGTAAAAACATACAAATTTACTAGTGCATTTGATAGGATCAAACATTAGTTTTCAAAAATGTTTGGACATTTTTTTTCAATATTTCAATTATTTTACATATTGTACCTTTCCTCCAAGCATTAGTTTTCAAAAATGTTTGGGCATTTTCTCTAAATTTCAATTCTTTTACATATTTGTCATTTCCTTCAAGCATTAGTTTTCAAAAAAGTTTGGGCATTTACTCCAAACATCAGTTTTCAAAGATGTTTGGCATTTTTTTAAACCTTGATTTTTTAAGATATCTATAGTTTTCTCCCAAACACTAGTTTTCAAAATATATGGTATTTTCTCTCAGTTTTATTTTTAAAATGAATGGTTTTTATTTGATGAGAATTAAAGCATGGGGACAGAGATTTGGTTCCCGCCGAGATGCTACATGAAGATTGGATTTTAAAGATAAGTTTAGGGCGTGGGGGTATTTTTCCAGTCCTAATATTAAGACAGATGAAGAATCCGAGTGTTTGGTCAAAAATGAGGAAAATATTTTAGCCTAGGATTTAATTGGCCAATGTTGAACACAGAAGAATGATGAGCGTCCCTATATAATAATAGTATAGGGACTATAATGAGATTATATGGCCCTGAAGAAGAAGAAGAAGAAGAGAAGTTACTTGCACAAAAGAGTTAAAAGCGTGAGTCAAATGCAAGGAATATATGAAGATTGATGAATACGAAGATTGAAGAGCATACTGCAGAGAAATGGAGTGAAGAAATCCGAAGAATGACCTTTTAGGGAATAGGATTTTAAAACATATTTGAAAAACAGAAAAAAGAAAAAAAGAAAAATGGGAAGAAAAAAAGAAAAAATAAACAAAGAGAGAAGAAAGAAAAAAGAAAAAAAGAAAAAGA
Source organism: Hibiscus mutabilis (assembly GCA_019671005.1). Taxonomy (NCBI): domain Eukaryota; kingdom Viridiplantae; phylum Streptophyta; class Magnoliopsida; order Malvales; family Malvaceae; genus Hibiscus; species Hibiscus mutabilis. Next base: position 8,245,608 of record CM033755.1, on the reverse strand, counting down.
AGAAGAAAAAGAAAAAAAGAGAGAGAAAGAAGTGTTACATTGTATGCATCATATAGATATCCCTATGTTAGGGCATGCTAATTTAGAAAAATTTTGCTTGTTTTAAACAGATATTTGAACATTACCAAAGATTTTGGTCTGCAACTTTATGTTGAAGAGGTAGATCTTAATATTTCTATATTGGTAGCCATGTTGGCGTGAATCCAGATTTTAAGAGAGATATTGGTAGCCATGTTGGCATGAATCCAGATTTTAAGTCTTTCGGTCCATCAGTAAGTCTTTTAGGGAAAGATGATAAGTCATTCGAGCCACCGATAAGTTCTCCAGGCATGGTGATAAGACCTTTGGGCCACCAGTAAGTCCTTCGGGCATAATGCTAACCTTATGGTGATGTCAAGACTGGTAGAAATTGGTGCAACATTTTAAGGGATATTGGTAGCCATATTGGTGTGAATCCAGATTTTAAGAGAGATATTGGTAGCCATGTTGGCATGAATCTAGATCTTAAGTCCTTTGGGCCATCATTAAGTCATTCGGGCCACCGATAAGTCCTTAGGTCCATCAGTAAGTCCTTCAGGAATGATGCTAACCTTATTGTGATGTCAATATTGGTAGAAACTAGGGCATCATTTTAAGGGATATTGGTAGCCATGTTGGCCTGAATCTAAATTTTAAGAGAGATATTTGTAGCCACGTTGGCGTGAATCTAGATCTTAAGTCCTTCGGGCATGATGATAAGGCCTTCGGGCCACCGGTAAGTCCTTCGGGCATGGTGATAAGACCTTCAGGCCATCAGCAAGACCTTTGGGCATGATTTCAAGTTTTCTTTTTAAATGTCAAGACGAGTACAAATCGGGCATTGAAGATATTGAAGCTTGAAGATTTGGTCAAGGAAGAGCAGAAAATTCCAGAAGAACCCATGGCTCCAAAGCTGGGGATAGGGAAGTAGGACAAAAATGAGTGCTTTTGATCTTTGCTTTCTTCTCGTTTCACAAGAACAAGCAAAGAGGGGCAGCTGTAATCACTCATTTTTGTCCGAGTTGTAAATATTATAGTATTATTGATTAATTATAGTAATTATTATACACGTATGTTAGTATGTATGTATGTATTAAGTCTTGTATGTAATATGTGTGTAATATGTATATTTGAATGTACGTGTGGTAATATGTATGTATGTATATATTGTATGTATATATATATATATATACAGTGCATGTATATTTATATTTATTATTATTATTATTATTAGTTAATGCTATTACTAATGGGTTGTAATTAAAAATAAAAGACATATCCAATTTAAATATAAAACCCATTATATTATTAAATTGTCCAAAGTTCATTACAAGCCCAAAATATTTACATAACCCATCAGGCCCATTTGACCAAGACCCAATTCTAACCTAAAACCCTAATGACTAATCTGATCTAATTTTTTTTCTCTTCTATGCGCAACCAACTGTGGACCGTTGGATCAAATTTTGGTGGCTGCCTTGCATGGCAGTCGAGGTTGGTGTCGCCGATGAACGGCACTGTTTCATCCTTGTTTCCTCTTCTCCCTTCTTTAACCGGTATCGATTCAAATTTTCTAAAAATAGAAAGAGGGTTCAGTTTATAAAAAGAAAGATTTTGTTTTAGATTTTCAGAAAATAAATGGAGATTGGGGTTTTGGATTTTCAGGAAACAAAAGGGTTTATAGAAAATAAATGGAGATTAGGGTAATTGATTCTCGTATTGGAGACGAGTGAGATGAAGTACAAGAATTGAAAAAATAGATGGCCAAGATGATGAATATGATGACCACTATGACTAAAGGCAAGGGGTTTATAGAGCCAGAAGAATATTCAGTCATGAATCATAATAAAGATTTTGATGGTCAGAATCCCACCCCAAGCAAGATAACATCAAAAAATACGATAGTTTAAACCCTTTTGTGATTCGCATCAACAAACCAATGGGAAATACATCCAAGTTGAGCTCTCAGAAAATAGAAGCAGGTCTAGAGGAAACCCGAAAAGAAAATGATGTAAAGAAGAACATACCAATTCATGTGAGGTACACCGAGTTGCTCCCAATGGTTATTGAAAGAAACCTTATCACCCCTATTCAGTTTGTTCCAAAAGAATCACCTTACTCGAAAGGTTATAACAGCCGAGCTAGATACGGTTACCACCTAGAAAGTTTGGGTCAAACTACAAAAAATTGTGGGGCTTTGGAAAACCGAGTTAGAGATATTGTCAATATGAGAGTGTTGAGTTTTGAAAATAGAGGGCCTAGATTCTACAATGAGCCAACTATCACTCGGGGTACAAAATCGAAAGAGAGCCAATACCCAGACAAGGTTTAAATAATACAAAAGTAAATCATTCAAGGGAGTCGAGTTCAAAAATTGAGGATATGGGCATCACAGAAGAGAGGCATTAGCAAGAAATAGAAGAATTAAACGAGAAACTGAAGAGTCTACAAGATGAGCATTATGAGCTTCACTGCATGTTCTGAAATGTTAGATTAGGTAACACTTTTGAAGAGTGAAAGAATGAAGTCATTTAGCTAAAAATTGACCTAGGACATTGGAAGCGAAAAGGCCAGGTTAATGAAAATAGAGCCCGATTATTGTCACAAAAGTTGAAGGAAACCGATGAGCAATGTGATACCTTCCGAAAAGAGTTACAAGATAGTCCAGCTATGAATGAGATTTTGAAAGCAAGTCTTCAACAGAGTGAGGCTAGATCCAACATTTTTCAGTAGGAAAATAAAGCACTCAAAGAGCAAACAGATAAGCTTCGAAGTTCCTTGCATACGAGCGAGATTCGTGCCGAAGCCTACAAGCAAGCTGGCTATGAAAGCGTTGAAAAGGTAACTCTTTAGCTACAAAAAGGCGAGCGAGAAATACAAGAGAGAGCTAATGACATGAAGAGTGTTATCTTTCAAGTACGCAAAGTGGCTCAGCAAGTAGTAAATGTGGCCGATGCAGCAATGCCATTGAGTCAGAATATGAATCTCGTACTAGACCATGAAGGAAAGATGACTCGTTTGTTGGACGGAGTCAAAAAGTTAGAAGTTATGGCCCATCGATATTTGTAAAAGCCTAGAAGAATATCTGATGTAACAAGCCGTTTTGTTCAATGAAAGTCTTGTTATGATAATCACTTTGCGGCTAATAGAAGGTAAGATGTTCTGTAATGTACAAAGATTGATAATAATATGGCTGGAAATAATCTGAGCATGAAGCAAATAGAGAGGAGACAGAAGTGGGGCACTGAGTGTGCATTTCGCTCCAAGAAGGGTGGCTAATAGATCCCTATAGAATATTGTCAGTCTTTTGTACACAGATATCCTATCTTTATAAAAATCCTCCTAAAGGACTATTGGCGAATCAACATCTTATTTGCATTGATTGTGATAGTTCATACTTACTGTTTGCCTTTTACATTTTAGACTTTCATAATACATTACATGCATTAATTAATTAAAGAATAAAATTTTACAGGTTCGATGGTAGTATTCGAGAATCAATTGAAAGAAAGAATGTAACAAAGACTCAAGCAGTTAGAAGATAGGTTCGATAAGGAAATTAGAAAAAGGAAAGCTAGACGCTGTCAATACAAGAGATTTTTGTTTAGTCCTTGACTTGGTCATTCTTTTGAATTTCAACATTCCTAAATTCGTACAACATGACCGTACAAGTTATCCGAGGGTTCACTTGACCATGTTCTGCAGAAAGATGGAGAGTTACATAAAGAATGAAAAATTGCTAATCCACTACTTCTATGATAGTTTGGCAGGACCCATTGTGATATGGTACAACTAATTGGGGAAAAATCAAATTTAGTCTTGGGGTGACCTAGCCATTGCCTTTCTGAGCCAATATGGGTATGCTTTAGACTTGGCGCCAAGCCGACAGTTTCTTCAAAGCACAAAGATGAGACCAAATGAAAACTTCAAGGATTATACTCTACGATAGCGAAGTTCGGCGGCCCAAGTTCAGTCTCCCATAACTGAAGTGGAAATGACTCCCCTATTTCATGTGTCACTTCCCTTTTCTTTCTTCGATATAATGTTGGAGAAATCGAGAAGCAAATTTGAGGACTTCATGACAGTGGGAGAGAGAATAGAGTACGCAATCCAAGAAAAAAAGTTGGGGTCTAAGTTTAAAGACCAAACTAAAGAGGAAATAGAAGAAGAGAAAGAGGTAAATGAGTGTTGTCTCCAAAGTACTCGTAATCACAAAAGAAGAAGGCTCGATGATCCTTCTGAGCCATCAAGAAAAGATCCCCGAACAAGTACAGACTTGGAGATATTTGGGGTACCCATTTCGAATATATTTCCTCATTTGGTTGAAGGTCGCCATCTCATTCCCAGACCGATGAAGACAATACATGACCCTTCTGCTCACAATTTGACCTAAATAGCACTTGTGATTTCCATATAGAGGCACCAACCATGGCATCCTACCAGGAAGAATAGACCATTTCTGGAAGAAATTAAGAAACTGGTTAGCGGAGGAGTCCTAACACAAGATTTAATCCAGTAGTGAAAAACAAGAATTAGGGCAAGTTTGCATCGTGCCAAGAAGGCTAGTATAAGATGGCCCCTATGCTTGAATGTCTCACATTTTACAAACATGGTAGTTTGATTCTCCATATTTTGGTTTTTCCTTTTGAAATGTATATAGAAAAAGCCTACGGCTTAGGCCCAAAAGCAGTAGGAATATTTTTTAAAGATACATTTTTGTTTATTTTTGTTAAAATGGAAGTCATATTTTCTTTATTCTTATTTAGAAAACTTTATTTTGCATTCTTTGATTCTTTATACTTTTCATTTATTGTTATGGGATAGTTTTTGCTCTCCCATGTAACACCTATAAAAAGGGGTGAATTGTGGGAAATTGCAACCAAGGGGGTTTGAACTCATGAGCTTGGCTGCTATGGCAGTGGAGATAACCAGTTGAACTAAAGCTTTGTTTTGATGTGAGTTATCACATTTAAATTTTGAAACCATCCTGGTTCGATTATAATGAAAATAATATAAAGCCTAGATGACTCTTCATCTCCCTCAATTCAAACCAAATACTAGAAACTTTTTTCTCTCTCCCAGTTCTTTCGTCCCTGCTAGTCACTGATCTCTTGCACCATCACTCTGTGGAGGACACCGCTGCCACCGGCGTGTTTGTCGTTGTACCCTAGTCATAACTCTATGCTCTATTCGCCGAGGCGTCGTACCGTTTGTAGTGGAGATCTAGTTAAAGGTTCGGCAAAAACTCTCTCCTTGGCCGCTCATCTCTGCCTTATTTTTGGCCGTTTAAGCCATTCGTGGCTTGCACCGCCACCAACAACGCCTTTCTGCACTGAGATGATCCGTTAATTGCTGCATCGTCATGAACCGTTACCAAATTTTGCATCATCAGAGTCTCCCGAACTGGTTGGGTAAGTGGTTGATTTGTTTGGGTATAGGTGATTTTAGGGTGTTATATGATTGTTGATGTGATTTCAGGTGCTTCTAGTGAGGTTGTAGTTGTTCGGGGCCATTTTTTGACCCGTTTGGGTTGTGCGTGGAATACACGCTTTGTCTCGGGTGATTTTTGCCCGCCTGGGATGGTGGCCTAGTCGAACTGGCCTTGGAAAGAACCAGATGAACCAGTTCTGCCTTAAACCTGACCCATTTTTGAACCTGTCTGTCCAACCTGCTAAATCAACCCAAACTTAACCAGTCTGAGTCAACTCAGTGAGTCAACCTGTCTAAGTCAACTTAGTGAGTCAACCCGTCCTAGTCAACTTAATAAGTCAACTTGTTCGAGTCAACCCAGTTGACCAGTTAACTCCTGATGTCAGTTGACTGCTAATACCAGTGTTGACCGGTTGACTGCTGACATCAGCGTTAACCTTGACTTATGGTATCAGCATGACGTCATGCTAACATTAGTGTTGACTTTGACCCAAAAAGTCAACATTTTATGAAAACTCTTATTTTATGTTTTTTGATGTCTTGAGTCCATTTTTAAAGTTTGTTTAGTAAAATTCTAACTCAAAAGCCTCTGAATTTGACCTTAAACCTGAGTATCCTTATGTGTTTAATTATTCAATTTTGGAGCACTATATTGAATAAAGGATTGATATTGGATTATGTTTAATTGAAAGTATTCACATATATTTATATTAGAGATGCTAAGGACGTTGAGTTTTAATTCAGGTTTGAGGGTGTTCGAATGTCGTTTCAAGGGTCGACCGATATAGCAAGGATTCAAGGTAATACATTACTACCCCCTGCATGCTTTATGACACATGATGGTATCTGGCTAATACATGCGTCATTATGATTAAGCGTATTGTTAGCTCGGATTAAGTCAAATCTATTACGAAAATAAGAAGAGTAATTTGGACAAGATCGAATATTCAAAAATGAAGTTTGATAATCAAGAAGGTCTCTGAGTTTAGTAAATATTAATAATCGGTAAATCTCTAATTGTGAGTGTTCATGTTAATGGATTTTTTGTCTGAAATAATTGGTTATGAAATGACCAAATTATCCATGGGATGTAAGAATGACAAATATACCCTCAACTAAGGAAATGATCTGGAATCTACATTTGATCTAATAAAATACTTGAATTTATCTCGAATTCTTGATAAAACTTTAAAGATGAAATCTCTGGAAATACTTTAGAATCCTGAATTATTCTAAATGACAAAAAGACTGAATTGATTAGAATGAATGAAATGATTGGATTTTTCTCAAACATCGAATTTGATAAATTAATCGAAATGACGGATATGTCCTTGAGTTCTAAAATAAATAAACTATTTGGAAGGACCGAAAGGACCAGAATGACTAGAATGACCAAAAGGATTGAAATATATTCGAGCGGTAACTTCTAAAATGACTAAGATATTCGTGACCTCTGGAATGATTAAATTACTTTCATGTTTTGGCATAACTGAATGCCCTTGATAAATCTCAACTCAGATAAAATCCAGATAACTGTATTATCCCTAAGGATTGAGAACCTAACCTAGGTATACCGGCCACCTCAAGTACTGCTGTTATATTGGTTGAAGAATATACCAAGACATATTCGACTATGTGAAGAAAGATCATCAATAAATATGAGGGTGACCAGATCATTTGTATGATGCTAGAATTATTAAGGAATGAAAATTCGTAAGGTGTACCTGTTTGAATGCTGGAAACCACAATATTATGGATTACGATTAAAGAAAATAGATTTGAAAGACTGATTAGCCGCTAAAATCACGAATACTTTGAGTTTTAGCCTTGCCCTTGTTGGAATAAACTAACAAATTACCCTAGGAGTCTAAATGACTGAATTGCCCCTGAAAGTTAAAAACACCCAAAATGCCCTTATGAGCAAATTGTTTGGTGCTATCAGGATATATTTAAAATCCTGAATAAATTTGATATACATGAAATCTTGTTTAATCTTGACCTACTTAAAATATTGAATTTATCTCGATATACCCAAATTCTTGTATAATCAGAATATACCGGAATTTTTGAATAATCATGAGGTACAAATTCCTGAGCACCTAGATGAAGACAATAATTATTGGACTCTTCGAATAAGTTCCTTAATTCTGAAATCATTATAACATAGACTAAAGTTCATATCTTCTATCTGTAATTATCAAGGATCTCTAAGTGATAAATTGAACTATCTGGTGTATTCCTTACACATGTATGTTCTCTGTTTTGAAATTAGTTCTGATTAATCTTATACTTGCTTGCCGCATATAGCATCATCTGGTAGTTCTGTATTACTGAGCTTTTCCAAGCTCACGTTGTTTTTACCATCGCAGCTTAAAAAGGATTTGATCATGTTTTGGCGTTTGACATCACTGATGGGAGTTTCCTCGGCTTTACTTGTGGAGTAAGTTATCTGTATAAATAAGGGGCATGTATATCGTCTTATTTTGTGTTTGAGTATATTTTCTAAATTTCTGTTTAATGTATAAATAATTTTTTTGGTAATGGTGATTTAAGCAAAGTTTATTTTATGATTTTATATGTTCTAAAGAAAAGAATTTCATTTGGATTTTTTTATATATAGTGGGTCACCTCTGCGACCCAAATGTGACCTCCTAGACTTAGGTGTAACGCATAAGCGGGTCTAGGGGGTTACATCTCATACACACATATACACATTTATGAAGAAGTATACATAGGTACATATCTTTTTAGGACATTGAATCTCAAATATAGGCATACATTCGATTTAGACTCATAGATCAATTCTAAAATGTTTATATTTAGATTAAGATTGAACACCGTGGGGATATTGCGAATGCGAGTATCCGCTAGTCCATTTAGGTCGATAGAGGAACAAAGCAAGTGTTTAGATAATGGGCAGTTCCTATTTTAGGAAATTCCCTTCTCATGCACTTGTCATTTAAGATCCTTGAATCGAGTGTTGACCCTAAACTTCTATCCCCCTGAAGACTTTCTCTCGATGTCTATGAATGGGACGACGAATGGCATTCTTTCACCTTCTAAACAAAAAGAAATTAGACCAGATATATTGGACATGAAGGCCAAAAAATCACCAGCGGGAAGCAATTGAAGACAATATTAGGTTCAACGAGCAAACCAACCATAGAAGGAAATGCCAGGTAGAGAAATGAAGCAATAAAGAGTGAGCGTAGTAAATTTAACAGTGCAATAAAAAGAAGACACATGAAAAAGTTACTAGCCAATAAGCATCAAAAGAGCCATAGAAAATTGACTACTTCCAAGCAGAAATAAGCATCAATGTCCAATACATATACAATTTAGATATAGAAAAAGGGATTCGAGACTAAAAACCCAAAATAGTCAGTCTAAAAAAAGAGAGAGCAAAAATAAAAGAAGAGAAGAAAAAAGAAAAAGGAAAAAGAATAAAAGAGAAAGAAAAGAATAAAAGAAAAGAAAAGAATAAAAGATAAAGAGATAAAGAAAAGAATAAAAGAAAGAGAAAAAGAAAAGAAAAAAAGAATAAAATAGAAGAATACATCCAGATTAAGTAGTGCAAGAATAAAGCTCTAAATGAAAAACGAGTAAAAGATTTCAACGTAATCCCCCTTCAAGAAATCTCAATTTTGAAGAACCTTGGAAGTCCAATCACCTTTGGAAAGAAAGAAAGCATTAATGCCGACCAGAATACAAGTCGGTACAAAAAAAAAAGAATGATCTCTAGGGTAAAAACCCAAAAATGGGCAGAAAAGAGTGATCCTGAAAATAAAAAGAAAATAGTGATATGCCTGAGCATGTTGGCATCAATGTTTAACCAGAATACAAGTCGATCCAAAGTTACGAAATAAAGGAAATGAACTCTAGGGTGAAAACCCAAAAATGGGCAGCCTAGAGCGATCCGACGAATGAAAGAGAAAAGAATACTTCATATGAGCATATGCTAATTGAACAAGTTCATGAGCATGATTTCTGACACTGGTCTACAGTACAAGCCTCCCAAAACCATTTTGATCATTCGTAGATATCTAAGTTGAATGAGATTGTCTTCAGACTTCAAGGAACGTCAAACTTCGAAGTGCCTGATCGACACCCAAATGAGGGAAGGATTGGGGGCATAATGAGTGGTGAGATTTGGAGAACCACCTTGAATGGGTTAGAAATTAGGTATGGGAAGCGTTCCTCTCAAAAACCTAAATGGACTAGGGGAGACCATACATATGTGTATATCGACAAAATAGTCAAAACATACAAATTTACTAGTGCATTTAATGGGATCAAACATTAGTTTTTAAAAATGTTTGGACATTTTTTTCAAAATTTCAATTCTTTTACATATTGGTCATTTCCTCCAAGCATTAGTTTTCAAAAATGTTTGGGCATTTTCTCCAAATTTCAATTCTTTTACATATTTTTCATTTCCTTCAAGCATTATTTTTCAAAAATGTTTGGGCATTTACTCTAAATTTTGATTTAATCCAAACATCAGTTTTCAAAAATGTTTGGCATTTTTCTTGATTCTTTTAATACTTACCATTTCCTCCAAACATCAGTTTTCAAAGATGTTTGGCATTTTTTATAAACCTTGATTTTTTAAGATATCTATAGTTTTTTTCTCTCAACACTAGTTTTCAAAATGTTTGGTATTTTCTCCCAATTTTATTTTCAAAATGACTAATTTTTATTTGATGAGAATTAAAGAATGGGGACTGAGATTTGGTTCTCGTCGAGATACAACAAGAAGATTGGATTTTAGAGATGAGTTGAAGGCGTGGGGGCATTTTATCAGCCCTAATATTAAGATAGATGAAGACTCCAAGTGTCGGGTCAAAGGCGAGGAAAATAGTTGAGCCTAGGATTTAATGGGGCAATGCTAAACACAGAAGAATGATGAGCGTCCCTATATAAGAATATTATAGGGACTAGAATGAGATTATAGGCGAAATGGGTAGTAACCCTAAAGAAGAATAAGAGTTAAAAACGTGAGTCAAATGCAAGGAAGATATGAAGATTGATGAAGACGAAGATTGAAGAGCATTCTGCAAAGAAATAGAGTGAAGAAATCCGAAGATTGACCTTTCATGGAATATGATTTTAAAATAGATTTAAAAAATAGAAAAAGAGAGAAAAGAAGAAGAAGAAGAACAAAGAGAGAAAAAAGAGAGAAAAAAGAAAAAGAGAAGAAAAAGAAAGAGAAAAAAAGAAGAAGAAAAGAAAAAAAGAGAGAGAAAAAAAAAGAAAAAAAAGAGTTATATTGCATGCATTATATAGATATCCCGATGTTAGGGGCATGCTAATTTAGAAGCATTTTGCTTTTTTAAAATAGATATTTGAAGATTACCAAAGATTTTATTCTGCATCTTTATGTTGAAGATGTAGATCTTATTGAAGATTTCTATATTGGTATCCATGTTGGCGTGAATCCAGATTTTAAGAGAGATATTGGTAGCCATGTTGGCGTGAATCCAGATCTTAAGTCCTTCGGGCCATCAGTAAGTCCTTTGAGAATGATGATAAGTCCTTCGGGCCACCGATAAATCCTTCAAGCATGGTGATAAAACCTTTGGGCCATTAGTAGGTCATTCGTGCATGATGCTAACCTTATTGTGATGTCAAGACTAGTAGAAATCAGAGCATCATTTTAAGGGATATTGGTAGCCATATTGGCGTGAATCCAGACTTTAAGAGAGATATTGATAGCCATGTTGGCGTGAATCTAGATCTTAAGTTCTTCGAGCCATCAGTAAGTCTTTCAGGCATGATGATAATTCCTTCGGGCCACCGATAAGTTTTTCGGACATGGTGATAAGACCTTCGGGCCATTAGTAAGTCTTTCGGGAATAATACAACGTTATTGTGATGTCAAGACTGGTAGAAATCAGGGCATCATTTTAAAGGATATTGGTAGCCATGTTAGCGTGAATCCAGATTTTAAGAGAGATATTGGTAGCCATGTTGGCGTGAATCTAGATCTTAAGTCCTTCGGGCCATCAGTAAGTCCTTCGAGCATAATGATAAGTCCTTCGGGCCACTGGTAAGTCCTTCGAGCATGGTGATAAGACTTTCGGGCCATCAATAAGACCTTTGGGCATGATGTCAAGCTTTTCTTTTAAATGTCAAGGCGAGTACAAATCGAGGCATTGAAGAGATTGAAGCTTGAAGATTTGGCTGAGGAAGAGTGGAAAGTTCCAGAAGAACCCTTGGTTCCAAAGCCGAGGATAGGGAAGTAGGAAAAAAATGAGTGTTTTTGATCTTTGCTTTGTTCTCGTTTCACAAGAACAAGCAAAGAGGGGTAGCTATAATCACTCATTTTTGTTCAGGTTGTAAATATTATAGTAGTATTGATTAATTATAGTAATTATTATATACGTATGTTAGTATCTATGTATTAATTCCTATATGTAATATGTGTGTAATATGTATATTTGAATATACGTGAGGTAATATGTATGTATATATTGTATGTGTATATAAGCACATATTGCATACATATTTATTATTATTATTAGTTAATATTATTACTAATGAGTTGTAATTAAAAATAAAAGACAGATCCAATTTAAGTATAAAACCCATTATATTATTAAATTGTCCAAAGTTCATTACAAGCCTAAAATATTTACATGACCCATCAGGCCCGTTCGGCCAAGACCCAATTCTAACCTAAAATCCTAATGACTAATCTGATCTAATATTTTTTCTCTTCTTTGCGCAACCAACTGTGGACCGTTGGATCAAATTTTGATCCAACGACCATGATTGAACCAAGAGCCCTTTCATCTGTCGTGCGTGAAGTTCACTCGCCGACTATCCATCTTGCACACGCGCGTGTGACTCACGCCCAAGTTCTTCAGTTTCTACGCACCACGTGGCACGATCCAAGGCCACCACATCATCGCCAAGATCCAATCTGAGCCGTCCATCTTCGAGGAGCCTCGATCATTGGATCAGATCTGATCCAATGACCCGAAATACATCTGGTCGGATAACATCTTTATCTCCACCAACCGATCCATGTGGCTTCACCGCCTGAAATTCGGCCACCATCTCACCTGCTCACCCATCAAGCATGGCCAAAAACATAAAAAATAAAGAGAAATTCAGATCCGCGTCAAAGTCCACAGTTCAAGCATTAAATTTTTACTTATCTTGCAAACAAAAGAAATCAGAAGCAAAATCCAATATAAATATGTAAGAACCAATGTAATAAAAGGAGATTCAGATGAAATAAAAAAGATTTCAAAGATATATCATCATTTTTGCATGCATATAAAAAATATAGATAATAACGAATAAAAGAGAAAAGAAGGAGATTATACCTTCGGGTATTCGGTGGCCGCCTTGCATGGCGGCCGAGGTTGATGCCGCCGATGAACGGCACCGTTTCATCCTTTTTCCTCTTCTCCCTTCTTTAACCGGTACCGATTCAAATTTTCTAAAAACAAAAAGAGGGTATAGTTTATAAAAAGAAGGCTTTTTAGTTTGGATTTTTAGAAAATAAATGGAGATTAGGGTTTTGGATTTTCAGGAAACAAAGGGGATTTTGATTTTTTTTAAATAGAAATGGTTTAGATTTTGAATTTTTTATAACTGGCTGAAGGTGGCTGGTGGTGGTAGGCGGTGGCCGGAGTGGCCAACCATCACCGGTTTCTGGAAATGGGAGAACATTCAAGAGAGAGGGGGTTTGGTTGAGATTTTTAAAAGGGGAATAAGGGTTTTTTTCTTAAGTTGAAAAATAAAAATGGCTAAAGGCCGAAATTGAGTCTGATAAGGTCTATTTATAGATCATTTAATTTTAAAAATAGGTTAATTAATCTTTAGCCCTTCCGTGTTTTTGAAAATGCTCCGGTACCCTTCCGCCTTTTGATATCCTTCTTCTGGTCACTGAAATTTTTTATTATTTTACAATTTCGTCCTGAAATTAAATTTTAAAGGGTAAAATTACCCTATAGGTCCCTCCGCCCCATTTTCATTCTCAGTTTTGGCCTACCGCGTGGTTTAATTACACAATCAATCCCCTTGTATTCAAACCGGTTTTCAATTTCACCTTTAATGTCTGTTTTCATTATTTTAAAAGGGAAAATTATAACCTTGGTCCCTCTTTCTTTAGTACAGATTTCAGTTAAATCCTTTTTGTTGTGCTTAAATTCGATTCCTAGTGGGTTAATTACTTTTCAGTCCCTTACTCTTTATCTTATTTAATTTTAGCACTTTATTTTGTGTATTTATGTTCAAGTATTTTTGTATTCATGTTTATTTCTGTTTTGTATCTATCTTTCATTCGTATTTGATATATTATTGTTATTTTTGCTTGTGTAATTATTGTTCGATATATGTTCTTTGTATTCCTTTGTTTTTGTTTATTAATGTTTCATGTTTATAATCGTATGTTGATTGTTTATATACATGTAAATGCCGTGTTTATAGTTTGTGTATGCGTATATTAATCGTGTTTGTACATTACTAACACATGTTTTATGTTTTTATTTATACATGTTTTTTTTTTATTTTCATTCTATTATATAATACTTATTCCGCCTTTGATCGTTTCCCTTGTTATTATTGATAGCATTAATATATATACTGTATAACAATAATTCTCTTGTATTTTGCTTTGTCATACATATGTTTTAAAGTTATCTATAAATATTTATGTGAATATGTACATGTATATACTTATATTTATATTATATATATTATACTATAGGAAGGTTATATATGTAATAGTGTAATTTGTTTTAATGTGTCTTTTGTATATGTGAATATTTTTTTAGTACATGTACATATTGTCTTATGATATTTCATTTATTTTATGTTGTTAATATTCAAATATTTGTTCATGCATTTTAATTATCATGTTTAACTTGTTGCATATAGTGATAGGCCTTTTGTTCCGGTATTCTAGTGGGAGTGCCATCCCGGTCTCCGAGTGTTATCTCCTTTGGTACCATGGATATCAAGACAAAAATTTATACTGTTATATATTCATGCATTTTAAGAATTAATTTTTAAATTAAATCAATTTTTTTATTTTTCTTAATAAATACGATAAGAACCCATTAGATACTAATTTTGGGCGGTGTGGGGGTGCTAACCCTTCCCTATCCGTAACCGACTCCCGAACCCAAGTTTTCAAAATCTTTGGTTTTTCTTTTTACGGTGTTCGGCCTACCAAAGTAGCCGGTGGCAACTCCATGTTTTTCAAAATACGAGTTTTCTTAAAATCTCCCCTTTAAATAAAATTTTCAATAAAAGTGGGAAACTCCCCTATACACTATTTTTTAATTTTTCATAGCAGCACCGGAAAAAAATAGTCGCTACAACTTGCAGCTGACACGATCATCCTACTTCTGGTAATTACAAGAGCACCAGGTAAGAATTTATAATGTGGTAAGATTTTGTTCATGTCTTTGATCAGGAAAGAAGCTATCAAGGGGATAGCTAACGTGTTAATGTGATTCACCGTTGTCATGAATTAAGAAAATCTTTCCTACCTTGAATTTCGATAGATAAGTTGTTTCTGTACAGGATCTATGTCTCAGTAGTCCTGTAAATGACCAGTTAGAAACCATTAACGTTAGTTAATGGTATGACTAAGATTTATGTGACCCCATCTCGGTAAGCAAGTTATCTCTTCTTATTGTTCAGTAAAAGTCCAAATTATGACCTATGTCCTTCGATCTCTATATGGCTACTCCCTAATTCGCTGGAGCAATGAGATAAGATAAGTTTAGTAAAGTCCTTTTGAAGATAAGGCCTATGTAAAATATGAGATTTGAGGTAAGACAAAGGTATAAGTTTAAAGAAAACTAAAGCCTATGTTAATCTGTAAACCTACAGACTCCGATATGTGTCTTCTGTGACAACCAGTAATTGCTGAAGACTAGTTGGATTGTATCTCTTCTATGAAAACTAAGTCACCTTGTGAAGATCGCCTTAATAACAGCTTTGAATCTGAATAAGTTTTGCCCGTGAAAATTAGAGGGCGAATTTTCTTAAAGGGGGAGAATTGTAATATCCCAAAAACTGGCTTAGTTGGGATTCGGTTTTCGGTGACCGAAAAATTTGTTTTTGATCGAGTAATAAAGATATTAAAATGTGATTAATAGATGGAAACTGGTTAATTAGCAAGACTTGGTAATTAAAGGACCAAATTAAAAAGATTTAAAGTGTGAAATCTTTGGCTAAATATGGAAGATTTGAAATATAGGGTAATGTGTAAGGGACTTATGAAAATGTGAGGACTAGGTAGGTACCTAGAGACCAAATTGAAAGAAATTAAAATATAATTGGTGACTAAATTGAAAAGATTGAAAGTTAAGATGCTGAAAGTATAAAAGATAAAAAATTCAATGGCTAAGAGTGTAATTTTCCCATAACCTTTCTTCAACGGAAGAAAGGGTTTTTGGAGGATGCCTTTTGTAATTACCCCATTGTCATAAACCTTTTCCATGGTAAATCAAAATAGAGTGGATTAAGTTAATTTTAGATGGACTGATGATTAGACCATTAGAATAGTGAATCATACCCTATGTTTTGTAAGATGGTAATTTTGATTAATAAAGTAAAATAAAATAGGAAACACACGGTAAGGAGAAAACTTTGGCTAAGTGCCAAGTACCCCATACACGTGGAGATAGAAGATGCATGGCTGGTAAAACATGCCGCTAAGGATTGTTCTCCCACATTCACGTAGGGAACTTTGAATTTTGCTCCATTTCATGTGGAGTATAAAAAAAGAAGAGAGAAAGAAATAGAAAGAGAGAGGAAAATACAAATACACGTATATGAATGGAAGTAAGATCGGCCAAGAGATTGTGTGGGTGGTTTTGATCGTTGAGCTTGTTCTTGGAAGGACTGAAGAGTGGTTACAGCAGTCAAAAATATGGATCATATTAGCTATTAAGGAGTGTATATTGAAGCTGAAATCGATAAGGAGCTTCTGGAAGTAATGGTTCTAATCTTTTAATTGTTTACTGAAACCCCAGTTTTGTTAAATAATTACACAAATGTGAAAGGTTTAAACATGGTATAAATTGCTCAAATCAGTAGCTACTTAAGGGATTCCTTTTTATATGAAAGGTTAGAATTAAGGTATCGGTTTTACGTCTGAAAGTACTCAAATTTGTTTTATAAATTACCTTGTTCTGTCTAGGGGGTGATGCATACGATTATGAGTCATTTATGGACTAAAATTGATTATTAACGAATTAATTATTGAGTTAGTGGTAAGATAAATGTCTTGCTTTGATAAGAATATTATGTTCGATGATACCTTAGATAGTATTTTATTAATTTACTAATTCTTAACTGTCCAAAGTTGATATCCAAGTAGTCGGCTAAATTGCTGGATTTTAAGCTAGAAAGGTGCTTATTATGGCTACATACATGTGTGAAAATTATTGAGATTTTAGTTAGAACATCTCAAAAGAGAAGGTAAAGTATAAAGTGCTTTAGTCAAGATAAAGAAAAAGATTAACTGGGGTGAGCAGTGTGCTCAGAATCTTATGTCTTTATTCTACATATAAAATATTTGGCATTTAATTAAATGGTAGCTACTAAATTGTATTTATATTATTAACTGTGAGGTTCAAGACCAAGTTGAAATTTTCTACTCAAAGGAAAAAGGGCAAATGGGTTGGTTGAGCCCACAAAGTGTTTGATTTGTTGATTGGCATTAGTTTTGAGGTGAGTGTAGTTGTATTGTTAAGGATGGCTAGGTGTCATTCTTGTTATATTGATTTCTATGGTTTAATAAATTGTTGTCATAAATCTCTATACTAGCTCACATAAAGCATGTGGTGTTATACTCATGTTATTGGAAGGCATTGGTAAATCTCTTTGTGATACTTTGCATCATGTTGCATTGGCAAGTACATAGCATTGGCAAGAACATCGCATTGACAAGCTAATAGCATTGAAAAAAATCATTGCATTGATAAAGATATTATATTGACAAGAACTATTGGAGCTAAGGCTCAATTGTTGAACAAGAATGCTTGTTTATTGTTAAAGCATAAAACTATAAGTTACCTTGTAATGGAAGCCCTTGGACATTTTGATATGGTACTTTTATATACATTGGGACTACGGTCCATGAGCTACGGCTCAAAGGTGACAACCCTAGGCGATATTGAGAGGTTTGGTTGGAGGGTACGGAGAAAAAGGAAGCATTAATTCATTCTTATTACATCGATACAAGTCATTACTTTGTGCTTTGTGCTTGCTTAACATGGACCAAAGTTACATGTGTCCAAAAGTGATCCAAGGCAAACAATGTAAAAGACAAGTAAAGACATCAATAAGATTATTGCAAGAATAAACAAGAATAAGACATGTGAATGAGTTCATGACATCGGGCATTGAACAATCATGTTATCATAGGCATTGCTCATTTTGCTTCCATAATAGTCATTGTTATTATCTTTATGTTATTGTAAAAGGTCACTACCTCACTAGGCAAAGTATGCCTAATGCATTTATTTCCATGCATCATTTCAGGTTTAAGATTTTCGATGACGTGATCGTGGTTCGAGGTTGCAAGTCACTCTCTAAGACTTTTGAGTAATGTATCCTTGTCCCTTATAACTCCTAGAAAGGTGGCATATGGCATGTGTATATTTATGTATGTGTAAACATAAGGTATATGTCATGGAATTGTAAAAGGTAAGTGTGATAAGTTCATGAGATGCACAATCATGATATACTAGAATAAGATATGGAAATATGTGTTTGAACATGACTATTGAGGTCTTGTATGCATTGATTGATAAAAAAATATGAAAACTATGTAAACAAATCATAAAATGACCATTTTGATGATATGATGCTAGATATGTGTTGCATGATATGGAACAAGACTAAAATGATACATTTGGTGTGCTCAAAGGGTAAAGTTATTGCTTAAAACTCAAAATGATCATGTAGGTAAGATTCTAGGTAGACATGTGGCCTAATAAGCATTTATCTTCCCAAAATATGCATTTGGAAGCATTTTGGATGTATGAACATTTGAGCAATTGTATTTAAGTGTATGTGATATGATCATGTAGAAAGAATAAATAAAATCATACTCTTGAGCAAAATGACTTTTATGATAAAATCTAAAAACACTAATGGCTAGTTATGCATTTACCTTCCCGAAATTGACATGTAAATGAATTTGGGTGCATGGCCATAACCTACAGAAGACCTAACATATGTATACTGTGTTTATAAGGTCCTAGGTGCAATTGGCACCTCAAAATTTGATGAAATGTTCAAAACCAGAAAAATGCGAAGGAATGTAACATACCATGTATGAACTTTGGAGTAAAATTGAGTATGGAGGTCAAATGGTGTCATATTGGTGTGGTTTCTATTTGAGTATGTTTTATATGAGTATTAGGACATTTTTGACTTGTCCAAATAGGCAAAAGACCAAATATGCATAAATGACCAAGTAGGCTCTTCATATTAGGCCTAATATGCAAACTTTGACTTTTAGGTTGACATTTTGATATAGGGACTCATTGTTGCTATAATTTGGTTTATGACTGCGTTTTCATGTATTTGATATGCTCATGATTCATTGGAAGCATGTATAGGTCATTTGGATGTGTTTAGGAAGACTTTAAAGTGGTTCAAATATGTATTTTTTGCATTTCTAAAATGGTATCGAAACCATGGGTTGGGTTTCGAAACCAGTGCCCTGTATGGATGGATTTTGAGTTTCTGGAGAAAGGGTTTCGAAACCATAGGTCATGGTTTCGAAACCACCCCTAAAAAGTTTGAATTTTTACGTTTTAACCACTAATTCGTAACTTTTTCAATCGAACTCCGATTCAGTCGCCTTTTTTTAAATTAATGTTTTGGAATGAGCATGAGATTAAGAATGAAATTAAATAATAAAAATACAGATTTCATTGGTCCTTGAAACTTTTAGGAAATTTATAATTTAGCCCCTAAAGGTTAATGGATCTAATTGAACATGTTGTGAACCTCTGATAAGTCTGAAAATTTATAAGTATGTTTAGAAAGAAGTTAATTCCAAGATTTAAGATTAACATCAGAATAGGGTTTGATGAAATACAAGATTTTCAGATTAGTCTCTAAAAATCTAAAGACCTAATTGACTAAGTGATGGTTCTCAGAACAAGTTGGAAATTTATGTGTAAGTTTAAAATGATGGGAATTTTATAATTGATGCTTTAATTCGATTGAATTACTTGAGAATTGGTTGAATTGCAAAAAGTCCCTAGATCGTAATTATTTGATTAATCTAGCACTTGAAGTTTAAATGAAATGAAACTTGAGATGTGAGACCCTTATGTTCAGGTAAGTATGTTATCGGAGTTTGAATTGAATGCTTGATTGATATGAATTCAGCATATAACCCTGATTTGTAATAATTTGTGAATTGGTCACTAGGCACGAAGATATAATTACTGAAATATAATTTGAATATGTATGACATGATTTTAAATGAATATGAGAAATGGAATGACATTGTGCTTTGTTATAATCTGAATAAAATGATTTAAGAAGTTTTAAAAATTTTAAAATTTGATTCTGATGTGTCTTCCAGTAACACTTTCAAACCGGTTCTCTACCAGCCAAGTAGGTGTGTTACATTTTGTATGTTAAGCCTGAGTATGTTTTTGGATTTCCCGATGCTATCGATGTGCAGTTTTTGTCTATTCCTCATGGAAATTCTATTTTTTACAAGATTTTGCTTGATATTTTCTTTTCATTTTTTCAATGAAAGTAATTATTTCTTTGCTTTAAACTCTTCATGAAGCCTCTTTTTGAGTAACTTTCCAAGTCACACCACTTTTACGGTTTGTGGTCAGAAAGTTGATTTTGATGTGAATTTCTTTTATTATGTTAACAGTGTATAATTTAGTTATAGTTACTTTTTGTCTAAATCCAAGTCTGACAGAATATTGTTCGCTCTCAATGCTTATATGCGAGGCAAAAATATATGTTGGATCATGCTCTTGAATTATTAATTTCTCTATGCGCTCAAACATAAGAATCCAATTCCACATTTCCCTAGACTTTGACCCTAGAGTCATACATTGGGCTGAGATGCTATTCTGACACTTAAACTACAGGATAAGTTGACATCGTGTTGTTTTAGTTTGCTTAAGTTGAATTTTCAGGATGTCCTGTTAACGGTAAACTGAACTAACCTAATTTTAACTTAAATTTCTGACTGATGATTATGCAAATATATTGCAATCTTGTAAAAATGGTGTTGGCCTATTTAGATCAGTGTTGCTGCTTCTGATCGCAGGCTGACATTTGAAATTGCTCTTAAACTTCGTGGGGGGGGCATCAATTTTGTTTGCTCATTCATTGGGTAATAATGTCTTCTGCTACTTTTTGGAGTGGTTAAAGCTAGAAAATGCACCAAAGCAGTACATCCAATGGTTGGATGATCACATATATACTTATTTTGCTGTGGGTATGATCCTTTGCACAATGTTTTTCCTGGAGTAGTCTTGTCTGCCCTTTGTTGGTCTCATTATCATCTTTTTTTAAGCCTAGGAGCTCTTCTTCTTGGCTCAACTGAGACGGTCAAAGCACTACTTTTTTGGAACACATTTGGCCTTCCTCTTCTTGGCAAACGAATTGCCGCCAAAAAGTGGAAGGGGACTTTAAGAAGGGTGCTAACGGGAAAGATCGAAGTGCCGCTAAAAAGTCAAAGGGAACTTTAGGAAGCAAGGCTGGAGAAAGTTCAAAGGCAGCTTCTGGCTCTGGAAATGACGGTGGCTCTCAAAGGTGCACTAGGCTTTTGATTTTTACCTTCATTCTCAACATTGAATTTTGGTAAAAATCCATTTTTTCTGTAATACCTTTTCTAATTCTAATTGTTTTCTTAACAGCGTTGAAAGTGGCACCGAGGGTACATCAGATGGAAGTGATGAGAATAATCAACAAGTATGTGCGTTGTTATCGTTATTGACTATCGTCAGGATACTGGATACTTTCAAAATTGAGTTTCCCTGACCAACATAGTTTACTGGCTAGTGGCTAGCTTGTTAGTGTTATGAATTGTCCTTTCTAATGAATATGTGCCTTTCTTTCCCTTTAGGAACCTGCTACTGGTAAAAAGGGAAGCTTTAACCAGATACTTGCAGATGGTATATTATGCTTCCTTATCAAGTTTCTGCTTTTATTTGTAGGAAAAATCTCAAAAAATAGTGTTAGATTACTTTGAAAAATGGTTTCTCTTTACGGTTTCAAACACACAAACTTACTTCCCAGTGAGCGAGGAAGTGAGAGACTGAGTGTATGAAAATTGAAAACCAAAATGAAAGAAAGAAAGAAAGAAAAAGTTGCTAAATTTATTTTCTGCTAAATAAACTTGGTCTAATTTTATACAAACCACTTGTTATCGCCATCGCACAGAGTAACAACGCTGGGGCTTTAGTTCCTGGAAAACCCATTGTCTCAGTGCCTGCAACCAACCTGAATATAGGGATGGACCTAAGGAGTGGATCCCCTGCATCCACAAGAGCTGCGAAATGAGATCCAACTCTGCTGGCGTTGTAGCCACAGTTCTTACTGGAGTTGTGATGCCCGAGCCATGGGTTCAAGTATGAGCTTTACACGGCTATTTTTGTTTCTTATTTTACATGTTCATTACTATTTGCTCCATTTCTAATCCAATCTTTTGTTCCCGAGTCTTTAAAATTCGCTTTAGTCCTTTAAGGTCCAACTTTCTTTCCCTTCCCCCTTCTGCATCCTTCTAATCAGCTAGAACATTTTCGATGCGACATATGGCCTGTCATGTTCTTGATTAACTAAATTTGCACTGTAGGTTCTTCCAGGATGAACGTGAGTTGAGAGACAGAAGAGGAAGCAATCTAATCGGGAGTCTGTTAGAAGGTCAAGATTACGCAAGCAGGTACACTGGTTATATCTATTTGTCAACCAATGGCTCTAGATGCTATCTCTGTAGTCGAAGCCTAACATGTAAAGCTTGCATATTGTGTTTCCATAGGCCGAGTGTGAAGAGCTACAAGCTAGAGTGGAGAGCTTGTAGAACGAAAACCATAATCTGAGAGGGGAACTAAAGAAGCTTTTATTATGTACATTATTAAAAAACAAAAATATTTGCTTGCACATTTTTTGTGCTTGTAATAGATTCGTACATATTTTAGTAATTATGTATTACATATTTTTTATTCGAATATCAAACAATATTTTTTTCTTTTTAAAAATAAAACAATTTCTATTATAACTTTATTCAACATTACAATAGTATTAATAATTTTAATATTTTAAATAAAAAATAACAATAGTATTAATAATTATTAATATTTAAAATAAAAAATAAGTATCAATTAAACATATACCGATGGACAAAACCATCGGTATATGTATCTTATACAAATCTACATGGTATATATACCGACAGAAAAAACTATCAGTAAAAGTTTGAATCAATTGGGACGAAAATTTACTGTCGGAATAGATACACTAATTTGTCGAGATAGGCCATACCTATACCTACGGATTTGTCTATCGGTATAAGGTCCCAACATCTATAGCGACGGTTGTTTTCGTCTTTATAGAGATATACCGACTAACATTTTACCGACGGCTGTTTGTCTGTCAAAATATCGCTTTTGTCTGTCGTTAAAGGATTTTGGACCATATATCAATGGATTTAGGTGTTTTATCGGCGGTTTTCTATTTTTCGGTATATGTTATTTTTTTTGTAGTGTTTCACTCTTTCACAACATCATGCATGGTTCATCAAGCAGCTTGACATTAATAATGCCTTCTTAAAAACACCTTACATGAGGAAGTCTATCTAGAATAACCTCTGAGGTATGTTGACTATACAAAACCATCTCATATTTGTCGGTTGCGTAAAGTCTTATATGAACTCAAGCAGGCCCCGAGGGCATGGTATATTCAACTCTCTCAATTTCTTATTCACTTTAGTTTTACAAAATCAAAGGCGGATGCCTCCCTCTTCATCTATAATGCAAAGGGAGTTATTTTATACTTTCTAGTCTACGTGGATGATATTGTGCTTATTGGTAATAACACTAATTTCATTGCTCACTTCACCAACTTATTATCTACGAAGTTTGCTCTGAAGGATATAGGCTTGCTTAGTCATTTTCTTGGCATTGAGGTTATTTTTACTCCAACTGGGTTGTTTCTATCTCAGACGCAATACATCTCCGACATCTTGACTCAGTTTCAGATGAAAAATGCCAAGGCAGTTTCTACACCTATGTCCTCTTTTGACAAACTACATTCGCCGGAGCCATCCACAACACTTGATATCTCTAGTTATCGACGATTTCTTGGTCTCTTTCAATATCTCACACCCACTCGTCCGGATATTGCCTTTGCCATGAATCTTTTGTCACAATACATGCATGGTCCTTCACTTGCACATTGGGCAGCGGCTAAGTGCATCCTACGTTATCTAAAAGGTACATTATGCCATGGCATTCTTTTTCGCTCGGCATCTTCACTTCATCTCACTGTCTTTGTCGATACAGACTGGGGTAGACCCTCTACGGACGGCTAATCCACTACTGGATATGTTATTTATCTTGGATTTAATCTTATTTCTTGGAAGTTAGATCGTCAGAAAACTGTTTCTAGTTCCTCCACAGAAGCTGAATATCTTGTCGTGGCAAATGCAATTGATGAAGTGCTTTGGATTCAACATCTACTTCAAGAAATTGGCGTGACATTAAATAAACCGCCATCTCTCTTTTGCGACAATCTTAGTGGCACATATGTTTGCAAAATTCCAGTCTTTCATTCTCGTATGAAGCATCTTGCACTTGATTACTTCTTTGCTGCGAGTTCTCTACTCGTTCAACATATTCCCTCCAAAGCTCAAATTGCGGGCACTCTCACCAAACCGCTTGGTCAGAATCTCTTCATCCATTTTCGGTCTAAGATTTGTGTCTCCGATGGATCCTCTATCTTGTGGGGGCATACCAAAGATAAAGATAAGATAAAATAAATCTTAATTGATCTCATTCAAATCTTATCTTACCTTATCTTATCTTATCTCGTCTAAATCTTATCTTGTATTTAATATTTGATTCTCCTTATCCTTGTATATTTAAATCTCATTATAATCCTATATATACTTCAATTGTAAATATTATGGATTATCAATAATACAAATTCTTTACAGGTGGGTGAGTCTCTCGGTGGATATTTTTTGCATACACAAGGCCTCAAACTCCACCTACTTAAGCGATACTTGGTCCAAATGCTTCATTAATGTCACATTAATTCGGTGATTTCCCAATTTCTTTATCACCATTGCCATCATCCCATAACCAACAAAGCACCTTATCAGAATCATCCCATAGTAATTCCCATTGATCATCAATATCACACCACTGTAAATCCCCGCCATTGGAATCAAACCCCGAATGCCCCCTCGACGAAGACGAGTTACAAACATTCAATTCATCACCACGATGGTAGGTGATCTCCATCGATGAAGAGCTCCGAACGCCGTTGTTTTCAACATCATTTAGAACCCCATCGACATTGTCAACGACCCCATTTCCACCACTAATGGCAAAGTCCAACCCGTGGTTCCCACTTTGATCCACGCCTTGTCTTCTCTGTAGAATACTGCTGAGGGCTTTATTTCGTTGTCGAGCCACTCGTCTGGTCCCATGACTTCCTTTTCGTTTCCACCGCCAGAGTTTTTTCGCCATAATTACCTTCGAAAAGAAGGGGGAATGGCTATAATGTACCTATTTCCCAAAGCACTATGTAACTTAACAATGGCTTCTTCTTCATGAGGAGTAATGTTTCCTCTCTTCAAATCATCCCTCAAATAATTTATCCATCTCAACCTGCAACTCTTCCCGCACCTCAAGAAACCTTCGAAATTCGAACCCGAAACAATGTATGAATCAATTGAATTAAAATATTCGATAAAAATTTCATGTCTATTCATGAGTGTAAACAAGCGTACCTGCATTCTTGGGGAATAATCTTCAGGATCCTTCACCATTAGCTTTGATATAGTTTGTTAATATTTCATCTTCCTCGGCGGTCCATCTCCCCTTCTTCAACCCCACTTTCTCACAGCATGGAGATCTCCCTATCTGATCTCCACACTCACTTCCCCAAAGGTCTTGGAACAGAAAGATTCAATATATATGGCCTAAGTAGCTGCAGATTTTGAATGTATAGAGACAGAGTTTTAAATCAAGGGATTGAAAGAGAAAAACGATGATGGTGATGTAGACCCAACAACAGTTTTTGCCTAGAGAGAGCAAAATTTTGCTTAAACATGTAGAATATCTCATAGGATTCTTCGTTGATGGGTTAAGACCCGGATTCGAGTAGCCTTGTCGGCAAGCAGTGACGAAGTCACGTGGTCGGTGGGGCCAATTCTTTGAATGGCTTAGGGTGTGTTTGGTTTTACGGTCGTAGAATTAATTTTAGATCATCGTGATTTTATAGAATTGAATTTGTATAAAATAGATTTTAAAATAAAGTGATTTATGTTTGGAAGTTTTTTTTTAAATCACGATTGTGTAAAAATATAGTGTAAAAATTACGACCAATCGCAAAAGCAACGTCTACCTTGCTTTTCTCAAATTTGTGATTGGTGTCCATAGTTAATTTTGGATTTTTGCTTCTAAACATGTTGGCACTTCAATCGAGATTTTTGGCCTCCCACCGGATATCCAAACATGCACTTAATTGTTTTTAAGCCGCTGATAGTTTTAAAATCATTTTAATTAAGCCCCTAAATTTTTTTTGCACCCAATTAAGCCTTTATACTCCAAAATTTCATCAATTCACCCTTTGACCAATGTTGACTGTTAAATCTAACAGTTTTTTCTAGATCAATTGGTGCAACGTGTTGCGTTACAGTGTTGTCACTTGACATTTCCATAATTTTTGAATTTTATTTAAAAAATTCTTTAAAAGTTCCAAAAATTCTAAAAAACTTATAAAAAATAGTTTTATAAAAATTATATAAATATCACATGACAGAACTGTAGTGCGTCACATAGCAACAATATCTCAAGAAAAAATCGTCAAAAATTGATGGTCAAAGGACTTAATTGATTTAATTTATTGGTTGGAGGGCTTAATTGGGTGCAAAAAAGTTTAAGGGCTTAATTGATTTTTTCTAAAAAATTCAAGGGCTTCAAGCACCCTTAAGCCTTATTTTCAAGACCCTTTGAGTTAAAATTAATAAAATTAAGTCTAGACCCATCATTTTTCGGTTTAATCACTTTTTAAGACCATTCAATTTAAAAAATAGTGAAATTAAACCTTAATTTCTACTTTCAGAACCATATTTATTTCAAAGTTAATCAAATTGCCCCCTCATAGTTCAGTCATGACTTCGTCCCTGTCTACAAGGTATGTGTGCGTTATTAAATAGTTAAGAAAAAGCTTGTACATATACTAAATTGTATTCACTCAAGACTACTTAAAAAATACTTTAAACAAATATTTAATCCGTCGAATCGAATAAAACAACAAAAATGATAAAGATTCTTATCAAATAATTAACACTATTAAGTCCTTAAAAGCTCAAAACTTAAAATTTTGGGTATTAGATTGATAGTACGTAGAATCAAGCTGCTAGTACGTAGAATACCAGGAAGTAAAAAGAAAAAGAAGGAACAGAAGTTGACTGCTGATAAAAGATTGAACGGTGCAGGGAGTTCCACGAATCCATTTCTTCTTTATGCCATGTGAAAACTGAAAACTACAGAAACCCGAGGTTTGAATTGAAGCTGATGAAATCACCCAAAAAAAAGAGAGAGAAAAGGAGCTTGATTAAGCAGTTGATATGGGATGAGTAAAATAGCAGCAAATTGCGGTTTCTGGTAGAAAAATGACGTCCAACTATGTTTGGTTTCAAATTTTCAAGGGTAAATTACTTACATTATCATTGACACTACAACAAAATAGGTTTTTAGCAACATTTTTAACGGTGTTTTTGCGCAAACGTCGCTATAGACGCGTACTTTAGTGGCGCTTATCTAACAAACGCTGCAATAGGATTTAAATGTTTATATCCCACATCGACTCCATCTATCTCTTACTAAAATTTTTATAAAGAAGCGAAGTGCAAGTACAGATCGATGAGCTAAGTAATGAACTGAGGGTGCGGAAGATACATAGTCATTAGTGACGTTTGGATAAACAAACGCCACTAAAGATAAGGTATATAGCGGCGTTTGGAAGAACAAATGCCTCTAAAGACCGAGTCTTTAGCGGTGTTTTTTCCTTGCCGCTATTGACTATGTCTTTAGCGGAGTTTGTTCAAATGCCGCTATATATCTCGACCTTTGGCAGTGCTTTTTGTTCACAAACGCGGCTAACTATTGCGGCGTTTGATCTAGTGGCACTTCTTGCGGCGTTTTTTCTAGTGCCGGGAAGGTTTTTATAGGTCTAAAAAAGGCCGCTAAAAGCCTGTTTTGTTGTAGTGTGAATTTTATTCTCAAATCTATTTTGGTCACTAAAGTTTCAAGACATTCAATTTACTCACTGGAGTTTAGACATTGAATGTTTTTGTCACTAAAGTTTAGACATTGAATGTTTTGTCACTCTTAAACCTCAAACGGTTATAGATGGTGGTCGTTTGGTCCTGAATTTCACCAGTCACTTCGTCTGGGCCCTCTGAGATTGAATATGGCCTCCCTTTTATCAGGAAGTGCTCTAAAATTCACAAATCGACCAAAAACCTTCTAACGAAACTCGTTTCTCGGCATGTTACTTTTCTCATGCCGATGAAGTTTTTCACCATCTGAATCTTGGAGAAGTTTCTTCGCTCCACGATAAATAGACGTCGTCAAAAAATAACGGAGAAGTGACAAAATTTTTAATGTCTAAAGTTCAGTGAGTAAATTGAATGTTTTGAAACTTTTGTGGCCAAAATAGATTTGAGAGTAAACTTCAATGATGTTTTACGTAATTTACCCTTTTCCAAGCTGGGGCTTGGTGGCTGTCTTGTCCTTGATTAAACCAAAATGATCAGTGTCCAGAGACTTGGGGTTGTCGGCCCTTTACGTCCTCTATCGGCTGAGGAGGCGCTTAAATATTGCATGAGATAACTAGGTATCTATAACTATCTACTAAAGAAAGATACATAATGGCAATTAGGGGTGTAAACGAGCCGAGTCGAGCTCAAGTAGTGCTAAGCTCGACTCGGCTCGTTAAGATTTCGAGTCGAGTTCGAGCTCGAGTAATTTTTAACGAGCTTAAGAAATCTGAGCTCGACTCGGCTCGTTAAGAACTCGAGTCGAGTTCGAGCTTGATTCGAGCTCAATTGAGTCAAGTGTTGACCGATTTTTGACAGTGTCAGACTCAAGTAGCTCGCCATCTGTTACTCTCATTTAAAGGCCTATCAAGAAAAAACTTTGATACACAAGTTGTGTAAACTCAATCTTGTTAATTTTAGGGTTTAGGGTGTTAGTTTAGGGTTTAGGTTGTTGATTTTAGAATTTAGGATTTAGATTTTAGGGTTTAAGACTTATGTTTAGGGTTTATATTTTAGGGTTTTAAGTTTAGGAATTTAGATTTTAAATTATAAAAAAGATTAGTATATTATATTTTCGAGTAGCTCGCGAGCTTTTCAAGTCGGGTATCAAGTAGCTCGGCTCGGCTCGTTAAGAACTCGAGCCGAGTTCGAGCTCAAGTCGAGTCCAATCGAGTCGAACTTTGACCGAATTTTGACCAAGTGGAGCTTGAATAGCTCGCGATCTGTCTCGTCTCATTTACAACCCTAATGGCGAAGTAGAAGTTTGGTTTCTACACGTTGCAACTAGGGTTGCAATAAAAAATTCGACAAATCAAAATCGAATTCAAAATTCGGGAAAAATGATTTAAAATTTTGGTTACTTAAACTGAAAATTTTGGTCCAATACTATCATTTAAATATTTTAGTTTGATTACTGTCCACAGTTTTGGACAAAATCGGTTAATCGTTCAAAGCAATTATCTATAATATGTATAAATTTCATGCATTATAATAATATATAGTTTAGTAATTTTGATGCCCATTTGATTCTTTGAAGACTATTTAGTCTTACGTTTGATTATTAGAAAGTGTTAACTCTTATTTTTTAAAACTTTTTAATTGTTTTTATACACTTATCGCAACCAAACAATTATTTTTTTGACAAAATTAGAAGCTAGGTTTTAATTAAAAAAGTGATGGTAAAGTTCAAACAAATATAACACATCTCTAACATAAATCCTAACTATTGTGAAGAAACAAAACCAAAAACCTTCTCTTTAATATAATCTTTGTCTTCCATAAAAAAAACCCAGCAACTATCAATAGTCTCTAATGTATCTATTCAAACTAGATGTAGGAGTCAAGATTCAGTAAATCAATCTTACAAATTAATTCGCGAACGATTCTGAATGCATCAGTAAAATGCCACAAAAAAGGATCTAACCATCAGAGACCGCCAACTTTTTCTGATTAGAAGATATGTCATGAATGCAACATGAAATGCCAAACTATCATCACAATAAACAAAATCGTGCTAAAACCAGACGAAAAACATGCCAAAAAGCAACAAAAAAAAACACTTCAATATATATGCAAAGAAAGAAATCAAAACAAAAATGATATTTATTTAGATCTAAATCAAAAGAAAATAAGTAAAAAAAGAAAGAAAAAGAGAGATAACGCCACTAAGCAAAGTAAAAAATTCACTATCCAAACTGAATCGAATTAAATATTCTGGTTAATCAGTGAATCGATTATCCGATTTAGCTGGTACCGTTAAGGATCGAGAATTAAATACCCGAATTTATTGATTAATCAAAATAATTTATTAACAACTCGATTGTGTACCCTAATAGCAATACATTTCTATTAATTCTTGGGAATGAGGTGGGATTTGGGAAGCAAGAAAGAAAGAGAAATAAGGAGAAACATTTTTTTTATACTTTTAAAAAATTCAAATGTTTCAAGTTTGTGTGGTCTTTCCCATTTTAAACTTAAGCTTTCTTTTTTGTTGTGTTTGAAGGGTCAAACTAGCTTTTTTATCCAAAAAATTCTAAAAGCAATCTCAAACACTTAAAAGTTTGTCTCCAAACTTTGGTTTGCCCACCATTTTAGCCCCTCAAATCTTGGTTTGCCAAAAGCTGAATTTTTTTAACTTTTGCAAAACCTTGATTTGCTTCAAACCTTGGCTTGCCCAAAGCAACAAAAAAAGGCTTAGTCTTTATATATTTTTTTAAAAATTAATCTCTTTATTTCTTAAATTAAACATTTAAATTCAATTGATTAGTATTATTTTATTTAAAAATATTACGTGGACGAAATTAATAGAAAATTTCAACGGTATTACTATTTGGATTTGGATTTGAATTTTTAATTTTAGAAAATAGAACTAAAATTTTAAAGATAAAAATAAAAATCAAGTTTCAAATGTATAAAGAATAAATAAACTCGAAACATATTTTAGCTTTACTAAAATTGTGTACTTATAAGCAGTGACATACCTACATGGTCCTTTGGGGGCTGTAGGTTGACCCCTCAGTTTTTTTACTAAAAAATATAATACGGTCATTTACCTATTTAAACCCCTAATTTTCAATTCATTTAAACTTTATCCCTCTTAGTTTTTAGTTAATGATATTAATTCTTTTAAGATCCGAGTTCAATCTCTTCAAAAAGAATTTTTGAGTAAACTACATAAATGGTCTCCAAACTTTTAGGGCGGATTTATTTTGGTCACCGTACTTTTAAAATATTCGATAAGGTCACTCAACTTTTAGCTCAATTTCAATACAGTCACCGAACTTTTAGTTCGCTTTCAATATGGTCCCTCTCGTTACCTTCCATTAGAAACTGGCTTTAGTTTTCGTTTTACCTTAATAAAAATGGGTAAACTACACCAATCATCACTCAACTTTCTTCTCACTCTAATTTTGGTCACTAGAGTTTAAAAATTTTCAATTTAATAACTTAACTTTCGAATTTGGCCACTCTCAAATGACATGTTTATACAAATAGAAAAATTTGATTAATCCTTAAAAACTTTTTGGTTAATTGGTAAATTCATATTATTCAATTCTCGATCTTATATTATATCAATTAAATCAGATAATCGATTAACCAGTTAACCAAAATATTTGATTCTGGAAATGGTTTTTTTACTTTGTTTATTAAAATATCAAATATGATAATATGATAAATTTAATAATTGTTCAGTTGTGATAAAAGTGTAAAAGCAACTAGAAAGTCAAAAATTGAAAGTTCACACCTATTAATCCTACCCAGAGCCAAAACTTTTAAAAAAAATTAGAAGGGTATCAAAATCACTAGACTATAAGATATTGTAATGCATAAAATTTAGAAATATTGTATATAATAGATCAGATTGGTTAATCAATTTTGCTTAAAATTGTGAACCGTAACCGAATCAAAATAATTTAATTTAAAAATTTGTACTGAAATTGGGTTCGATTAGTCCTTAAAAAATTATTTTAGTTAATTGCTAAATTCATATTATTCAATTCTCGATCTTATATTGTACCAATTAAATCAGATAATCGATTGACATGTTAATTGCAATATTTGATTCGAGTAATAATTTTTCTATCTTGCTTATTAAAATATCAAATATGGTACTATGGTAAATTTAATAAGCAAAGTAAAAAAATTATTACCCGGATTTTTTTAAGGATTAATCAAATTTTTCTATTTGTATAACCATGTCATTTGAGAGTGGCCAAAATATGAACAATTCGAAAGTTATGTTATTAAATTGAAAATTGTTAAACTCTAGTGACCAAAATAGGTGTGAGAAGAAAGTTGAGTGATGATTGGTGGAGTTTATCCATTTTTTATTAAGGAAAAACAAAAACTAACGTCAACTTCTAACGGAAGGTAACAGGAGGAACCGTATCGAAATCGAACTAAAAGTTAGGTGACCTTATCGAATATTGTAAAAGTACAATGACCAAAATGAATCTGCCTTAAAAGTTTAGTGACCATTTATGTAATTTATCCAGAATTTTTATCTCATTATTTTATTTAAAATTATATATTTATTCATCTAAACTTAACTTACAAATAGCGGCGGTCCATCACAGAGGCCAAATGTCCCCTTGGTCCCTGCCAATTAATCCCGTTATTAGGGGTGTCATTACAGGGTACCCGGTTTTTGGTACCAAAAAATCGGGTACCCGATTCTTTCGGGTACTTATTTGTCGGTCCGTGTCTCGGTTCATTTGATTTGGATACCGGTAGTGGGTACCCATAAAATTTGGGTGCTCGGTTAATCGAGTAACGGGACTCGGTTCATATTTTTATTTTTATTTTTTTAATTTAAATCTTTTAAAAAATCATATAATGAGCACATAAAATTTAAAAATTTATAATACATAACCCAAACACAAAATTAGTGATTTGAAGTTAGTTTTAGAATATTTGGATATATATACATATATATTAAAGTTTATCACCAAAAAGACATTAAAAATATTAATCTTGTTTTTTTTCTTTCGATATTAACAAATTAATAAAAATATATTTGAAAATTTTAAAACTTAAAAGTATATAATTCAAACATAGAAATAATTTAGAGATTTAAATTTAATTTTAGGTACTAATATTAAGGAACCTAAAATAAAAATATAATTTAAAACTAATATATTAAAACTTATCGGGTCGGGTACCCGGTTACCAAGAAAAATCTGCCCAGAATCGGCCCAACTATTCTCGGGTCGGGTACACGACCCAATTGGATACTTTTTTTTGGAAAATACCCGATTTTTTCTTTCGGGTCAATCGGGTCGGGTAATTTTGAACACCCATATTAAATAGTAAGTGAGGGATAAAAGTTTTAGAAAGAAAAATATGTTCATTGATCCCTTCAATTTTTTAAATCTTATTTGGTCCCTTAATAAATTTTTAGTTCCCTTACTTATAAATTCATCTAATAAATATAATCAACTCATCTTATTTGATTTTTATAATTTATAATGTACAAATATGTTAATATTATTATTACAAATTAAATAGGCGGTTATTGTTGTAGAATTTAATTTAATATTAATTATTACTTAATTAAATAAATTATTGAAAATTATAATACCCCAACATAGGCGGGGTGTCATGCTACTTAAAATAAAACTTAAATATACATTTGGTATTTGAAGTAAACTCCTTTTCTCAAGTTAGTATCTATTTTTTTTTGTTCCCAGATGGACATATGAACTAGGTACCTTCTTTTAAATAATTTTTGCTCTTAAATTGGTATATGAACTAGACACCTTTTTTCAAGTTGACACCTAAAGATTTTTTGCTCCCAAGTTGGTACCTGAACTAGGCACATTCTCCCAAGTTGATATCAAAACTTGTAAATTCTATCGGTCCTAATTCGAAACAAATTCAATAAATTTAACTCTCTATATTTAAAAATTCTATCAATATACTCTTTTTCTCCTGAATTGTTTGTTTTTCTCTCATAAATGTTATATTACTTTTCTAGTATAGTAAAATTTTAACAATAACTTTTTGTTGTTTATGGTAAAATGTAATTATCCAACTGTTATTTTGATATGATAGACTTGTTTGGTTTGACATGTTCGCAAAATAAATAAATTGGTAAAAAATTAATATTAAGAGCTAAATTCATTGAATATTTCAAATTAGGACCAAATTGATAGAATGTATAAGTTTTGGGGACTAAAAATAAAAATACCAAAATAGAGGATGGAATGAAAGTTTGAGTACCAACTTTGGAGTAAAATTTATTACGTATCAATTTGAAAGAAGATGTTTAGTTCAAGTACCAAATTAGGAGTAAAGATTTTTTAAGTATCAATTTGGGAGGAAGTATCTAACTCAAATACTAAACGTATATTTAAATCTTACAATAAATATATGAGTTTTCTATTTTAAGTAATTTGATATATGCAATGATATGCAAAATTAAATTATCTTGATTTAATTTTTTGAAAATAATTATCTTGATTTAATTTAGACTCTTTGACCGGCTATACTTGAAATAAATCAAGATAATTTTAATTTTTTATTAGTCTAGTCGTGTGGAATTTTGTGTATCATTGCATATATCAAATTACTTAAAATATAAACCCATTTGATACATGTAATGATATACAAATCCACTTAATTTGGTTTTTTTTTTAAAATAAAACTGAATTAAGATGATAAAATAAGAATTATCAACATGATTAATTCGAAAATTTTCGTATGACTTTGTTCTTACTAAGAAGCTTGTCACATATTAATCTTAATATATTGTTAAAAAAATAATCCAATTTCACAAATTCTAGTTTAATACTCGATTGGTTGCCCATTTGTTTTGTTTTTACTTTTTTTAACCGCATAAAAATATACCCCATTGTACCACTTTGTGGTTCAGACCATCTACTTAGAATTAAATAATGATTGTTGGTACCGTTTGGATATCGGTCATATTGATATCTACACATGTTTCGATTTTTAATTGGTGTAATTTAAATTTTATTTGGATCAAAATTTTAATGTATTTTGGTCCATTTCAGTTAATACATTTGTATCGATGCGTATCGACCCGTACTTTGACGAAGACAATACAATCCCAAATTAAATTTTGATAATTACATTGCTTTTATTTCAAAAAAAAGAGAAAAAGAGAATTTACTATCCTTACTGCTTTAAGTAATAACACTTAATTGTTGCTTCATATTATAAACTCTTAAAATCTGTGGATTCAGAAAAGTTGAAATATCCAATATGTCATGTCTCCTTGAAAGGTTGAATAAACGAAACATTAAGCTTAATTATTGATTTTTTTAATAAAAAAAGTATCACCTTCAACAAATTCAATCAGAGGGGAAGGTTGAGATTGCATCTAGGGGGCATAATTGAATTATTAATTTTGGGGTCAAAGTGTAATTTTACTATTATATTAAATTTTAAAGGGATTAAAGAGAAATTATACCAATTTTGGGGGGCCTCGGACAATCTCCTTCACCTAATTTTTAATTTACAAAAAATACTACTGTTTATATATATCAAAATTATTCAAAACAAAACTAAAATATTTTTTGCAAGAGTGAATATTATAAAATAAATTTTCAAAAAAGGAATTAAAGTTATTTTCTAATATTGTAGAATAATATTTTATTGAATATAATAAATAGTTTGGGACCGGTAAGTTGGAATGGGAAACTTTTGGGACCAAAATGGAATGTGCTAGTCAATATAATTAAGTGATTATTTTTTTTGAACAATTCCTACTTAAAGGAGAGGAACAGAAATTTGCTCCTAATAGGTCACATGCATTGTTTAGCAAATTATTAGTAGTAAAATATTTTTTAACCTGGTGTTTTAAAATTTTAAATATATTTTTAATAAATTAATAATTCATTCCTATTGTTATATGTTTTATTTTACGTTTGAATTTATTTTACTTACAATTATCATGCAAAAAGACTCTTAGCTTCCTAAGATTACTTTCTTTCTCTGATGTTTTGGTGAGCTGACTATGGGTGGAGTCACATGGACACTTGGAGTGCCTGATGACACCCTAAAATTTTTTGAAATTGTATTTTTTATATAAAAAATAAAAAAATATACAAGTAACACCTCTTTATAAATAAAATAACACTTATTTATAAATAGTTAACTCTACTTAAATATCATTTAAAAAATAACACTCCTCAAATAAATTTTTCGCTCCGTTTCTTTTAGAGAGGTGTTCTTGGTCGAGATGGTTCAACCACACCACACTGTTCATTGTTTATAATAACCCTGCCTTCCAACTATTCTAAAAAAACTAATCTCAATTAGGTAATTAAACCGTTGAAATGAATCAATTAAATAATCGATTGTTACAATGTTAACTTAGTAGGCGAGGTGAAATGAGTAGTTGTAGAGAGATTTGATAATTTTTTATTAAAAAATTGGAGTTTATTTAATTTTTAAGGAAAATATAAAAATATAATATTTAAATATTTTAAATAAACTAAAATTATTTAAATATTTTAAAATTATTCAAAATTTCTAAGATTATTGAAAATATATTGAAATAGATAAAATATCTAAAACATATTCAAGAAAAGTATTAAAACATAAAAAGTAAAAGTAAAAATATATATTTTTTAAAAAAAATCACCTTTTCACTTTATAAGTACATTATCAATAGAATGAACCTGCTATTGGATCAACTATCTCTTGTGTAGTTCCCTTTTAAGTGGTGCCCAATACTCAAACCATTGTCGTCTTACATGTCGATTGCTTCTAAAAGAGAAAATTTTAAGGTCCAAACTAAGATTTATGAACACCAATTTATTGCAGAATTCGTAAGAGATAAATGAGGGCTTATTTTGTAACTTTTCATAGTTAAAAGACCTATTAAAAACCCCTATAGTCGAAGGACAATTTAGATAGTTTACCCACAATGATAGTGTTTTCTTATTATGGTAAATTTCACCACAGGTCACTTGGCTACAGGTTTAGTAATAAATAAGTCATTTTCTTATAAAAAATAATAATTTAGTCAGTCAATTATAAGTTTAAGAACAAACATGTCATATTTATTTTAAAAGTAACAATCCAATCACTCAGTTGTAAGTTTATGAACAACATGTCACTCAATTAAAATTTTATGATAAACAAGTCACTATTTTATTAAAAGTGAAACAAGGGCTTGGTATAATAACAATTTTTGTCCATAAAACTTATGCATCTTATTAATACGGTCCTAATTTGAAATAATTAAATAAAATTAACCCTTCATATTTTAAATTTCCATTAGTAAAGTGATAGTGTTTACTAGCAGGCAGCGTGAAGGTCATAATAAGTCTATTTCATTAGTTTGTCAAATGTCCAATAATGAATTGATTATGTCTGCCAAGTTATCATATATATTGATTATCTAAGAGATATGGTGGTCCAAACACAATAAATAATAAAGATGGGGCAACTAAACGTGGTCACGTAAAGTTTGTAGCCCCTTTGTGTTCTCCTTTTTATGTCCTCAAAAGCTTCTATTTATTAGCTCAACAACCAACGATCCAGTTGCAGACATGAACATTGCACATCAAGCACTTACCTTCACATTTCACAAACTGTGGTTTCAAGATTTAGGGTTTAAGATTAAAGGTATAGTTTAGAGTTAGGGTGCAGAGTGTAGGTTTAGTTTTTTAGCATTTAGGGTTTAGAAATTAGGGTTAAAGCTTAAGATATAATTTTTTAGTGTTGAAACATATATAGT
Organism: Hibiscus mutabilis; assembly: GCA_019671005.1. Classification (NCBI taxonomy): domain Eukaryota; kingdom Viridiplantae; phylum Streptophyta; class Magnoliopsida; order Malvales; family Malvaceae; genus Hibiscus; species Hibiscus mutabilis. The sequence continues at coordinate 8,207,929 of CM033755.1, read as the reverse complement.
ACCAAAACGGGACAAAGATTTTTATTCTGCCCTTACAAGGTTGCTCCGCACTTTTCATCCGGTTATAAAAAATAAGCACGATCAAATTATTTCAAATTAAAGTAGAACTAAATCGGTTTAAAAAAGTAGAACTAAATCTCAAATTCCAACTTAATAAACCTATTTAGAATAATAAAAACAAGTTGGGTAGCAATGTAGTTAATGTGTTACTAAAATTGTCCTTTGCAAAACGGGTCTTAATATTAGAGTACAAAGCGGGAAAAGAATGAGGCAAGGTAATTCATACAAGATGATTCTCTTCAGTTGGATTTACAAGATGGGTGTCACCAAAATAGCAATTTAGTATGCAAACCTAATTCTTTTTCCACAGAAAAATTTACCAGTATTACTTGATTAGGGTGCATTGACATTTCATATCTCGCCGGAGATCGATAACATCGAACGTTATCTTCGGATTCATAAACACATGAGAGCAGTGTTCGTAGATTGGCATTCCATCTGAAGGCTCCTCATGGGGATGGATTCCTCGTTGCTGAGAACCTCGTGCGCCAACTTTGAATCCCTTGCTTCCTAATTATCTTTAAAAAAAAAAAACTTATCAACTTCAAAAGTATAGCTTTCTCACCAATGGTCCAGCTAAAAACAAGGAAGAACAATTTGAACATAAATCAACATAGGAGGCCCCAAATCTGATAATTCCACCAATAACAATTGATCATCATTTAATGAAAGTCAATTAGTTGATGACATATTATGTCATGTTTTAGTTATTTATTAGGTAACCTAATTGTATAGTCACCTAATTAAAGTTGTCTTATTTTGACCATGGAATTATGAATTTTGTTAATCGTGATTAAATTTATTAATTATTTTAATTATGACTAAATTAATTGACTGCGAAAGAGTAAATATAAAATTATAAAAATTGGTTAACTGTACCATCAACATTTTCGTTTACTTTTAATGGTTACTGACATGATTGATGTCATTTAAATAGTTAAGTGATATGATTGACAAAATTCATAGTTCAATGGTCAAAATAAAATCACCCCTATAATTGACTATACAAGTGGTTTACTCTATTAATTATTCTTGATATACTCTTGTTTACTATGTCTATAGTGAATAGAAATCCTCTGTAAATTCTTGGTGCCCTGTTTATGCCCACCCTAAAATATTAAGTCTAGGGTTTAGGATTAAGGTTTAGAGTTAGAGTTTAGGAGTAGGATTAGGATTTGAGGAATTAGAGGTATGTTGTATTTTTAAGGTTTAAGATTTAGAATTTATAGTTAAGGCTTAGAATTTAGTTTTTTAGTATTGGGGCATGAAAATGGGCACCAAAAAGAGAGGATTTTTGTTCTGTCTTTAGTATCTAGACCTACCTCTATCCATAAATCAGAATATTAAGTGTTTAAACATACTCTATCCACATCCTCTTGTATATTATACCAATGATAATATTAACCGAAGTAAATTTAATAGGCGAATCCTCTTCTTTAGTTTGACATAATCGAGCCATTCTATAAAATAGATGTGTAGATATTTTTAAGACAATAGTTATACTATGTAAATAGAAGCATAGAAACAATCGAGTTTTTAATGGTTGATTAATTGTTGGTATACAATGTGAAATACAATAATTTGATAATAAACTTTTGAATGCGTCATAATACAATCACTTTGAACGCAATTTCATCACAAAACATATACTCCAATTGTTTGGCACGGGTACACGCACAAGTAAAAACACAACTACAGGTTAATGCTTATTTTTGCAAGTCATGGCCTGATATAAGCAGTGCAGCATAGAGAAGTTCATTCCAGAAGTCTGGAACACCAGGTAGGCACGAATGGCTGCAATCCTGGAACATGCCAGGAGTCCTCGGGATCTCCAGCGGTCAGTAAATCGAAGGATGCCCGTCTTTTCTGTGAGCCGTCATCTTGGTGATGTTGAGATAAAATACTGGTGTTTTCATTTCTGATATTACGGATTCCAGGATGCTCATCATCCATGGATACGGTGCAAGGCTCGTCTCGTTCGATTTCAGCTCTGTTTCGCCATGACAGTTCCCACCTGTATCCCACTGCCCTTTCCTGAAATGAGAAGAGGAGTATCATGCAAAGAAGACCCTGGTTTGCTTTCTATCAATGTGGGCATCAACCCATTGTGCACATGTTTTCAATGCCTTTGCAAATGCTTCTTTTACTTCCAATCTGTCATAGACATGGCTGCCTTCCTGGAAGTAATTTTTGCTGCAAATTTGAAACACCGTTTGTTTATCCGGAAACCAGAGGAAAAACAAATAGAAAACTGGCAGAAGATTACATACCCTTTGCCAGTTTTGTTGGTGAATCCACCGATGGCTAGCGTTGAAGGCAGAGCAAGGACAGACGCAAGATTTTATATTAGGAGGGCGAACCAATAAAATTCTAGGGGAGGCGAACTTATAAACTTTTAGGGGGCGAAAATAGATTTTCAATAGAAAATACATAAAAAATTTAAAAATTTTCTAAATCATATATGAATTTCAAATTTCAAGGGGGCAACCGCCCCTCTAGCCCCTCTTCGTCCATCCCTGATTGAAGCAATTATATCTGCGTCACTGTACTTGGAACCCTGAATCATGTCTCTCTTCTGATCTCACTGTTATCAGAGATTTTCCATTCTTGGACTAGGAATGGTGATTTGATGAAGTCTACTGTGCATTGGAAATCCTATAATCATTTCACCATACAACAACCTCATTTATAACTAAACACTAAAAGTTTCTTATAGGACACCAAACTCAAGAAACAGATTCAGAATTTTATGTTAAGGGTGCGAACTTTTATACTTAGTCCATATATATTTAAAACTATGCATGCCTTTCTCAACAATGTCATTTTTAAACTTGATCTTTTCCTTAGAACTGCAATGTTATTTTGCAATAATTTAATTCTTTACATTTTATAATGTTATTTGTAGGTCTAAATCGATAATAACATTATTTTTTTATTGTTAAAGTGGTGATGTAAATTTGTTTTTATGGATGTCTGATTACACAATCAACAGTATGCGAAAATGTAATCAATCATGTAAGTTTACATGTCACGTTAAGACAACTCCACCACCCTCGTTTAGTAACAACTAACAGTACAGTGTTGTCAATAAGAAATCTACTCAAAATAATATTATAAAAATAGATATCAAATTATACCAAATCAAAATAGAGGGATTAAATCCTAAATTTCAGCATAGTATAAGGATTAAAACGATATTTTTGTCCGCCGACAATATTCTGTTTCTAGATTCCGATCAACCATGTCTGGTTAAAATGGGGTGATCAATACTACTGTTATTATAGGTAATGATGTCACAGTAATGGGGTGAGCCCTATAATCACTGACCCCATCCCAAACAAAATGCTCTTAACTGCCCGGCTTGAACCGTTCTCCTCAGCTTCAATGTGCTGTTCAACGTCGAAATGACCTACATAAACACAAGCATACAGGCACAACATAGATTATTTTATGTTCTGTGATCAAAAGAACAAAGAACTCAAGAATTTCACCTTGTAATCACACCAGCATATTAAAAAAAAAAATTCAGGAATTTCAGAAGCCACCTCTTTCAGGACCATAGCCGCAACCTGCCTGGATTGTGTCTTTGATATCCCGAATCGTTGCCTTGTTATAGAACAAAAAGTGTTCCATTATGTTCTCTATACAGTTGAGAACAAGGTGTGTCTCCGAAAGGCAAGGTCCAGCGCAAAATTCATTGGTGTACTCAAGCGGGACGTCTAGATTTCCACTTGCTCTCAATCTGTAAGATTCTTCGCAGCTGCTATAAATCTGGTACAGGGATAGACCCAGAATTTTTTGTGAGGGGTACGAATGATTAGAAAGTTATATTAAAAATGCAGGGTAGGGATGCAAAATTAGATTGTCAATAGAAAATACAAAAGAAATATCAAAACTACAGGAGAATTTTATGTCAGCACCACTCGGTCCATCTCTGATCTGGACGGAAACAATCCGAATATGAACAAACCAAAATTCCATGAATAGATAGATCTTTGAGTGGTGAAAACCTTACATATTTGTTGTTGAAACATAGCAATGCCTTGGCGACAATCTGAGCTGGATCATCACCAACTACAGTGCCTGTTTCGAGTACATCTTTATATTCATCGGCTTTACCTAAGTGGAACAAGAAACTAGACATGCAGACGACGATTACTGCTAAAACCCATGATTTGATTGTAAACAAGGACGCCATGTTGAAGCTTCAAAGATCGGTTTAATTAATAGAAGAGAAAGGAAGGGTGAATTGGAACTTGCTTATTATATAAGAGTGATTGTCCAATGTTAATTACCAGCACATAATGTAAAAGACGATGTCGTTCTGTGAACTCTCTATGTTCAACCATTGATAAGTTTGGTAAAATTTGATAGGAAAAAAGGAACCATTTTGGTGTTTTTTTCCACTGTTTTCAGTAAAGATTTTCGAAGAAGGCAAAAGACTTCATAGGAATGGAGCAGATGAGTGCAAGCCACCAAACTTTTTACTAATTCTAGAGAGCAAACCTAAAAATCATGTAACGTTTCTGATCATTTAGTTAGGGGTGAGCCACAAAAATGTAGTGTTTGAAAGGTTTGTAGTTCAAAAGTTTAAAAATCGAACCCAACGAGTGACTCCAATGGAAAGAAGATGATGTTCATTATAGAACCCAGGTTCGAGTAACTCTGTGTGCAAGGTATGTGTCTTGTTGAATGGTTAAGAGAAAGTGTAACCCCCTCGACCCGACCTAGACGCCCAACCGAACCAAGAAGGCTACATTAGGTTTACCGTAGCAAACCGAAGAGATGCAACGAAACCCAGTTCATTTTTTTCTTTTATCTTGTCTAGATGCTTAATTAATATCCTACATGTTCATGCTGACAAAAGATGAAACCCAACTCAATCGGGCCTCGATTTGACATCCAATTGGTTTCACATGCAATTTAGGGACCAAATTGCAATTCCAGAAAATTACAAGATTAAAGCTCACTTTTAATGTTACCCAACCTTCATTAGTCAGGATTCAATCATACATGTCAAATTTCAGCTCAATCCGTTCATTCAAGCACATTTAATTGCATAAACAAAACTCATGGACTAAAATACAAAGGCCAAAATCGTGCTACAGTGACATTAACAGCTTTGGCTGTTGTCCATACCGATACGGCCTTAACCGTACTGATACGGTATAAAACGCCCCGTTTCGATACACCTTCATGTCGTACCGATACGGTATGAAATGCCCCATTTCAATACACCTCCATGTCGTACCAATACGGTATGAAACGCCCCGTTTCGATACACCTTAATGTCGTACTGATACGCCCAACTAACTTACCGAACTTTTGAATTTGCTTTGTGGACCGTAACGATACGAATAGTGATGTTTCAGTACGCGGGACTTGGTTTAAAAACAGATTCCAGTGGCAGAAACTCGTACCGAAACACCCCTTCTCGTACTTGTACGCTACGCCAAAATAGCCTGGGCGTATCGGAACGACTAGCACCCGTATCGAAATCCTGTTCTTGGAAATACCCAGCCGTGCCGATACGGTCCCCGCGTATCGGTACACCTGGACCTATAATGTCACTTTTTTCTGATTTTTCATCCAAATAATACACTCAAATCACTCCAACAAGTTTAATACATAACACCAGTATACTAGGCATACCACAAGCATCCAAGCTTCATAAACTTAGCATCCTAGCATGGCATCTTTGCATCAAATGAAAAGCTAGAGGCATGCATCCTAGTTTTCATCCAAGCAATAATACAAAATGTAGACCAACATTAAAGGCCTTTTACAACTCAAGATCAATCAAGCAACATGCTCAAACAGGGAGTTCAACAAACATCTCCCAAAACCAAAACAAGTACCCCATTGCCTTTATTCTTATAGTCTAGTCCAACATACTTTGTTAACCAAGTCTTGCTAGGATCCCCTTGCTTCTTGCTGCCTTCCAAAACCTCAATTATCTGCATTGATGGACAATGAGAGCGTAAGCACACTAGGCTTAGTGAGGAGTGCTCAAATATATTACACCATCAATGCAAATAAAACCATTGTTCAATAGCACATTGGAAATCCCTTTTTAAATCGTACTTTTCATCATATAAAATATCATGCCTTAAAAACCATGCACTTAACACTTTCAAAACCAGCATATTAAACCATATGCTACATGTATCATTAACCAACAACAAATCCCATTGCTAACCTCAATTCAAGCCTTCTCATGCATAACAACCATATGCAAAGCTTAAAGAGTAAACATGTATAAATCACATTATACAACATAAACCTTTCAATGATACATTAACAATTATATTGGCTTACAAGTGATCATTAAACAAGTCCAATACCAAAAGAGTTCATCGGATACACGGATTCAACAAGTGTTCAACCAACACTTCAAGCCATCTCAACCGAAATAGCGATACAATAACAATCGCGGTACATTACCAACCAGGTACTTACACAACCCTCGGGGACACCAACCCCCTTTCATCGGTTAGACGCTTAATCCACTAACGAGAGTTTTTGGTACTATTTAACCCATCTACCGTTAGGGTACTCGGATGGAGTTTTTGGTACACAGATCTAAACCCCTCAACATCCAAGGTGACTTATTATAGTGCACTCAATCCTATGGCCGGCCAACTATATCCGATAACAATTTTAAAACCACATCACTTGCCAATATAATTAACCATTTAACATTTACCTCACTGCTTTAAACAAGCATTAGCCAAAACACTTTTCCAAAGAAACAATTATGCTTTAAACCACAAGTATAAACCATACTTACAAGGATCACTTACCATGTGCATCCTTTAGCAAAACATGCTTAAAAACAATATATCAAAAACTTTAAAACATGCTTAACTGTAGGTAACATGTAATCAAAACAAGTGCATAAAATCATTTCTACTTAGCACGACCGAGAGAGAAAATCTATTTTACTTAATTCCGAGTTTAAACCAGCGTATCAAGCTAAGTTTAAACTCTCATAAACCACCTTTAAAACATTCCAAAGCTGGAATCCACGTTCTCACTCATCAATACGTGAAACCTCGATTCGCCGACGTGAAATCAAGTGTCCGAAGCCTCCAACGCTTCACCAATCACTTCCGGATCAACTTCCCCTACTTTGATCACAACACAACACAGGATTAATGCATCTCAATGCATTCAAGACACTGCATTAACAAATCCTTTCGGATTTCCACTATCCTCACAAGATTACCCATCCACAACAACCAAAATAATCATCAAAACCTTCTCAAACACAACCCAGCCACAACCTAACAATCTAACACCACTTTTTTCAACAATCAACACCTAAAAACAAAATCAAAACAACATAACACCCCTTGCATTCACGCAGTCACCAAAACACCCCAAGAACACAAATCTAGCAACCTAAACAATTAGAGATTCAAGAGTTTTGGGATTCCATTGACAACTATAACTTATCAACATTATAAAACATCCACAATATGAATTAAATCATCCTTAATTACCAGAAAACAGATTCAATTCGTGAATCAACTTATTCCCCCCAATTAACTCAATTAATCATTGAAAATCCTTAAAATCAGATTAGAAACACAAAATCAAGGATCAAATGCTTGGGAATTTCAGTAAAGAACCATACAATAGAGGAGATCTTAGACCTTACCCCTATTGTGAAGTTTCTTCCTCAATTGATTTGTGAAAAGCTAAGAAAACACAAGATTATTGTAAGATTTTCTGTAAACAATCTTTATAAAATAATTGGAAACAATAAAATCAATTTAGAAACCACCTCACCTCTGGAAATTTGGTGAAAACCTGAGTGTTTGACTGAGGAGAGAATGGAGAGAAAAGAAATGACGTGATTTTGGTTTTAGAAATAGATAACTAACTTTTAACAAAAATCCTCTTTAATTAATAATTAAAACACATGTTAAAATATGTTCAATTAAGGGAGAAACCATCAGAAACCAATTGGTAAAATAGCTCCTTAAAGATTCTAAGAATTTGACCCTTTTTATTTTAGTCACTAGAAAATCGCAATTTTCAAACTTGCATTTTGGTCACTAGCCAAAATGCCCGACTTCCAAAACTCATTTTCGAAAATTGATTCCACCAAAAATCATTATATATTAAAAGATTATTTTTAAATATTTTTCCATATTTTTATCTCACCAAAAAATATATTATCTCGAATCTGACTTGAATCTCTAACTCGATCCACCAGACCGTCTAATAACCCCCAAAACTACTAGGCCCAAAAATCAGGGTGTTACAACTCTCCCCCACTTAAGAAATTTTGTCCCCGAATTTTACCTGGAGGAAACAGGTGTAGAAACTGTTTCAACATATCCGACTTGCGCTCTCACGTGGCCTCCTCAACACCGCGGTGCCTCCACAACACCTTAACAAGCTCTATTGTCTTGCCACTCAGCACCTTACTGCTGGTATCAAGAATCTCTACCGGTTATTCATCATAAGATAGGTCTGGTCTCAACTCAATCTCCTCCACCGGCATAACATGTAATTGATCCGACCTATACCTCTGCAACACCGAAACGTATAACACATCATGAATCTTTCCCAACTCCGGAGGTAACCTTAAGCGGTACGCAACAGGACCCACACGCTCAACAACCTCGTATGGTCCAATAAATCTCAGGCTAAGCTTCCCTTTCCTCCCAAAACGCAACACCTTTTTCCAATGCGACACCTTCAAAAGCACTCGATCACCCACAGCGTACTCCATATCCCTCCGCTTCAAATCTGCATAGGACTTCTGACGATCTGCGGCTGCTTTTAAACGCTCACATATCAACTTTACCTTTTCGGTTGTGCCTTTCAAAACACTAGGCATCGACACAAACTTTTCCCCCGCTTCTACCCAACACACGGGCGTACGATATTTCCTGCCATACAACACCTCATAAGGTGCCATTTGCATGCTAGCATGATAGCTGTTATTGCAAGCAAACTCCACCAACGGCAACTGCTTCTCCCACGTTCCCTATTACTCAATAACACAACACCTCAGCATATCCTCGAGAACCTGAATCACGCGCTCTGACTGACCATCCGGCTGAGGATGATACGAGGTATTGAAACTCAACCGGGTTTCCAAAGCACGATGCAAACTCACCCAAAACCTTACGGTGAACCGCGGATCCCTATCCGAAACTATAGATTTGGGCACCCCATGCAACCGCACAATCTCTGAGATGTACAATTCAGCCAACATGTCCAAGGTATACGTAGTATGCACTGGCACAAAATACGTACACTTCGTAAACCAGTCAACAATCACCCGGATGGAATCCTTTTTGGTCGGCATCAAAGGCAGCCCATACACAAAATCCATGGTGATTCTTTCCTACTTCCATTTCGGTATTCTCAACGGCTGCAACAACCCTGAGCAACGAAACTAGCCACATCCTTCTTCAATCCAACCCAATAGTAATTTTCCTTCAACCCTCGATACATTTTAGTATTACCGGGATGCATAGCAAAAGGACTAGCGTGTGCCTCACTCAAAATAGTATGCCTCAACTCTTCGTCTTCAGGCACCACTATTCGACCTTTGAAACACGACACCTCATCATCACTGAAATAAAAATCTGTAGAATTCCCATCCCTGATATCTTCCATATGAGGTACCAAACTCCCATCGTACGTTTGCTTCTCCTTAATCATCTGTGACAAGGATAGCTTCACCTGCAACTCAGCCAACAAACCCCCGTCATTCGTCACACTCAACCGAGCAAACATGGCTTTCAACTCCACAACTGTTTTTCTGCTCAAAGCATCCGCCCAAACATTGGCTTTCCCCGAATGATACTCAATGGTCAGATCATAATCCTTAAGCAACTCCAACCATCTACGTTGCCTAAGATTCAGCTCCTTCTGTGACATCAGATATTTCAAACTCTTATGATCCGAATAAACCACACAATTTTCACCATAAAGATAATGCCTCCAGATCTTCAAGGAAAACACAACCGCGACAAGCTCAAGATCATGAGTAGGGTAGTTACGTTTATGCACCTTCAACTGCCTAGATGCACATGCCACTACCTTACCCTCCTGCATCGACACGCAACCAAGCCCAACATACGACGCATCACTATAAACAATGAACTCATTTCCCGGTTCTAGTTAAACCAAGACTGGAGCTAGCGTCAAGGCTTCTTTTAACCTTTCAAAATCTCGCTGCCTATTTCCCGTCCACTCAAACCGAACATTCTTCTGTAGCAATTTAGTCAATGGAGCTGCCAAACTAGAGAACCCTTCCACAAACATTCGGTAGTAACCCACCAAACTAAGAAAACTCATAACCTCCGTCACAGACTTTGATGCCTTCTAACTCGTTATAGCCTCAACTTTATGTGGATCAACACGAATTTCTTCGACTGATACAACATGCCCGAGAAACACAACTTCCCTAAGCCAGAACTCACATTTGCTTAACTTGGCATACAACTGATTCTCCATCAACTTCTGAAGCACAATCTGTAAATTACTATCATGATCTTCATCGGTACGAGAGTACACGAGGATATCATCGATAAACACAACCACAAACTACTCGAGAAACTCATGGAAAACACGGTTCATCGTGTCCATAAAAGCAACCGGTGCATTAGTCAAACCAAAAGGCATCACCAAAAACTCATAATGCCCGTACCTCGTACGAAAGGCTGTCTTGGGCACATCCACCTCTTTCACCTTCAACTGGTAATACCCGACCTCAAATCTATCTTGGAAAACACTGAGGCACCCCTGAACTGATCAAACAAATCATCTATCTACGGTAAGGGATACTTGTTTTTTCGTCAACTTATTTAGTTACCGATAGTCTATACACATCCACAATGTACCATCATTCTTCTTTACAAACAACACCGGTGCACCCTACGGTGATATACTAGGTCTAATAAAACCCCAATTCAGCAACTCTTGCAACTGCGTCTTCAACTCCTTCAACTCTTTCGGGACCATGCGATACGGTGTAATCGATACTGGTACCGTACCTGTAAAGATCTCGATGCTAAACTCAACCTCACAGTCTGGTGGTAACCCTAACAACTTTTCAGAAAAACAACCAGAAACTCACATACGGTGCGAACATCTTGCACCCTCAACTCCTTTGATCCATGATTCATAACGTAGGCCAAGAAAGCTTGACATCCCGATCCAACATTCGACTTGCTTCCAAAGCCGAAACAACATTAGAAAAAAACTTGGAATTCTCGCCAACAACCACTACCTCATAATCATCCGATAACCTCAAAGATATCCGTTTGGTCTCAAAATCCACAACATCCCGATGTTCGATTAACCAATCCATACCCAAAATTACATCAAAACTATGAAATGGCAACTCCATTAAATCCACGGTAAACACATGTCCCTGAACCATTAGTGAACACATACAATACAACCTCCTAACCACGACTGTCTCCCCAAGAGAACTAGTCACTCTAACACCCACATTAAGAATTTCAACAGATATATCAAGCAACTTAGCATGCTCACTCAAGATGTATGAATGAGTAGATCCGGAATCAACCAACGAATACAACGACAAAAATTGTAGGGTAAAAGTACCTACAATTATATCGGTGTTATTACGACCCTCACGGTGCGCATACACCCTAGCTCGTCCACCTCCCTCAGGCTGGATAGCAATGATATAAGCCACAGTCCTCTGTCTACCATTTCGATGCTAAAACGGTATGCGACCACGACCACGACCTCTCTACGGAGCAACAATAGCTGCAGCACCCTGCCTATCTCGGGCAAACAACGGACAATCACGTCTCTGATGGTAACCCGACCCACAACTTCAGCAAGCATTAACCACAACAGGCGTAGGTTCCTGAAACTCCCTGGCCAGACGCGGGCAATCTCGCCTCATATGATCACGGGATCCACAAACCTAACAGGTGTTAAACGGAGCTCTAGCCTGGGTACCCTGCCCCTAGACACCACATCCAACAACACCTCCGCTATGCCTCAATTTCGAACAGAACCTCCTGTCACGGTATCTCTTAGTCTGACCACCGCTATAACCCGAATCAGAAGCTCTCTTAACCGAGCTAGAACCTCGCGATCCAGAAGCTAAACCCAAATTTTGCTCCACATCCATGGCTCGCGAAACCAACATATCAAAATTGGTATAATCAGCAGCAAGCATGTATGTCTTAACATCCTACACAAGCCTATAGTGGAATCAATCACATCGCGTACGCTCTTCAGGAACCAACTCAGTTGCATACTGACTCAACCTCACGAACTGCACCTCATACTCCGTAACAAACATACTACCCTAACAAGAGCCATAAACTCGTGCTTCTTATCATCCTGATATCGGACCCCAAAAAATTTCTTTCGAAAAGCTTCACAGAAGAGCTCCCAGGTCACATTATCCATCGCCATACCGGATATCGTGGCAGTCCACCATGTATAAGCATCACCCTGCAGTAGAAAAATAGCATAACCCAGTTTACGGACATCGGTACACCCCACCTGGCCCAATATCCTCTCAGTACTAGCCAACCAGCCCTCAAAAGCCTCAGGCAATAACCCTCGGAACTCAACTCTGCCCAAACAGCAAAGACGCTCAAGCGGTAACCCTTGCCCAACCACTGGTGGTGCTGGCACATAAACACTCGCAACTGCTACCTAAAAAGCACCGGTCACGGCCTGTATCAATGGTGCCATATCACCCATCTCTAGCCCAGCCGGCGCAGGTGGTACTTTTTTCACTCCCTCAGGTGGAATAGGTGGGGGCGGTGGCAACCCTCCAGGAGGCACAACATCTCCCTCAACACCCTGCCCAGCGACAACAACAATCGCACTAGATCGCAACTCTCTCTTCGGTCTCATTGTGCTAAAATATATCTAAGGCATGATAATCATTTCAAAATGAAAATAGCCAGGCCAACTTCAAGCAAGGATCCAAGACTTTCATTTCAAAAATCAATTTCCAAGACTATAATAATAAGACAATGGGTCCCCAAAATTTTACCAACATAAGATAAACAATCAGCGCGCATATTTCAACCACCGTACATAGCAAACAAGCACCGTTCATATCAAGCAACAACAAACAATCCAATATAACATCCCAACCTTTCGCAAACCTAGCTCTGATACCACCAAATATAAGCCCTCGCAAACATAGACGCCCAACCGAACCAAGAAGGCTATTTTAGGTTTGTCGTAGCAAACTGAAAAAATACAACGAAACCCAGTCCATTTTTTTCTTTTATCTTGTCTAGATGCTTAATTAATATCCTACTTATTCATGCTGGAAACCCAACTCAATCGGGCATCAATTTGACATCCAATTGGTCTCACATGCAATTTAGGACCAAATTGCAATTCCAAAAAAATACAGGATTAAAGCCCACTTTTAATGTTACCCAGCCTTCATTAGTCATGATTCAATCATACATGTCAAATTTTAGCTCAATCCGTTCATTCAAGCGCATTTAATTGCATAAACAAAACTCATACACTAAAATACAAAGGCCAAAATCATGCTACAGTGACATTAACAGCTTTGGCTTCTGTCTGTACCGATACAGCCACAACTATATCGATACGCTATAAAATGCCCCGTTTTGATACACCTCCATACTGTACCGATACAGTATGAAACGCCTCATTTTGATACACCTCAATGTCGTACCGATACGATATGAAACGCCCCGTTTCGATACACCTCCATATTGTACCAATATGCCCAACTAACTTACCAAACTTTTGAAATTGCTTTGTAGACCGTACCAATACGGATAATGGTGTTTCGGTACGTGGGACTTGGTTTAAAAAGCAGATTCTAGTGGTAGAAACTCGTACTAAAACACCTCATCCCATACCGGTATGATAGGCCAAAATAGCCTGGGCATATCATAACGACTAGTACCCATATCGAAACCCTGTGCCTAGAAATACCGAGCCGTACCGATACGGTCCCACGTGTATCGGTACGCCTGGACCTGTAATGTCACTTTTTGCTGATTTTTTATCCAAATAACATACTCAAATCACTCCAACAAGTTTAATACATAACACCAGAATACTAGGCATACCACAAGCATCCAAGCTTCATAAACTTAGCATCCCAGCATGGCATCTTTGCATCAAATGAAAAGCTAGAGGCATGCATCCTAGTTTTCATCCAAGCAATAATCCAAAATGTAGACCAACACCAAAATACCAATATTAAAGGCCTTTTACAACTCAAGAGCAATCAAGCAACATGCTCAAACATGGGGTTCAACAAACATCTCCCAAAACCAAAACAAGTACCTCATTGCCTTTATTCTTATAGTCTAGTCCAACATACTTTGTTAACCAAGTCTTGCTAGGATCCTCTTACTTCTTGCTGCCTTCCAAAATCTCAATTATCTGCATTGATGGACAATGAGAGCGTAAGCACACTAGGCTTAGTAAGGAGTGCTCAAATACATTACACTATCAATGCAATTAAAACCATTGTACAATAACACATTGGAAATCCCATTTTAAATCGTACTTTTCATCATATAAAACATCATGCCTTAAAAACCATACACTTAACACTTTCAAAACCAACATATTAAACCATATGCTACATATATCATTAACCAACAACAAATCTCATTGCTAACCTCAATTCAAGCCTTCCCATGCATAACAACCATATGCAAAGCTTAAAGAGTAAACATGTATAAATCACATTATACAACATAAACCTTTCAATGATACATTAACAATTATATTGGCTTACAAGTGATCATTAAACAAGTCCAATACCAAAAGAGTTCATCGGATACACGGATTCAACAAGTGTTCAACCAACACTTTAAGCCATCTCAACCGGAATAGCGATACAATAACTATCTCGGTACATTACCAATTGGGTACTTACACAACCCATGATGACACCAACCCCCTTTCATCAGTTAGACGCTTAATCCACTAACGGGAGTTTTCGGTATTGTTTAACCCCTCTACCATTAGGGTACTCGGATAGAGTTTTCGGTACATGGATCTAAACCCTTCAACATCCAAGGTGACTTATTATAGTGCACTCAATCCTATGGCCAGCCAACTATATCCGATAAGAATTTTAAAACCACATTACTTGCCAATATATTTAACCATTTAACATTTACCTCATTGTTTTAAACAAGCATTGACCAAAACACTTTTCCAAAGCAACAATCATGCTTTAAACCATAAGTATAAACCATACTTACAAGGATCACTTACCATGTGCATCCTTCAGCAAAATATGCTTAAAAATAGTATATCGAAAACTTTAAAACATGTTTAACAGTAGGTAACATATAATCGAAACAAGTGCATTAAATCATTTCTACTTAGCACGACCGAGAGAGAAAATCCATTTTACTTACTTCCGAGTTTAAACCAACGTATCAAGCTAAGTTTGAACACCCATAAACCACCTTTAAAACATTCCAAAGCTAGAATTCACATTCTCACTCACCAATACGCGAAACATTGATTCGCCGACGCGAAATCAAATGTCTGAAGCCTGAGATACTTCCCCAATCACTTCAAGATCAACTTCCCTTGCTTTGACCACAACACAACAGAGGATTAATGCATCTCAATGCATTCAAGGCACTACATTAACAAATCCTTTCGGATTTCCACTATCCTCACAAGATAACCCATCCACAACAACCAAAATCATCATCAAAACCTTCTCAAACACAACTCAGCCACAACCTAACAATCTAACACCACTTTTATCAACAATCAACACCTAAAAACAAAATCAAAACAACCTAACACCCCTTGCATTCACGCAATCACCAAAACACCCCAAGAACACAAATCTAGCAACCTAAACAATTAGAGATTCAAGAGTTTCGGGATTCCATTGACGACAACAACTTATCAACATTATAAAACATCCACAATATGAATTAAATCATCCTTAATTACCAGAAAATAGATTCAATCCGTGAATCAACTCATTTCCCCCCAATTAACTTAATTAATCATTGAAAAATCATTAAAATCAGATTAGAAACACAAAATCAATGATCAAATGCTTGGTAATTTTAGTAAAGAACTATACAATGGAGGAGATCTTGGACCTTACCCTTATTGTGAAGTTTCTCCCTCAATTGATTTGTGAAAAGCTAAGAAAACACAAGATTATTGTAAGATTTTGTGTATACAATCTTTATAAAACAATTGGAAACAATAAAATCAAGTTAGAAACCACCTCACCTCTGGAAATTTGGTGAAAACCTGAGTGTTTGGCTGATGAGAGAATGAAGAGAAAATAAATGACGTGATTTTGGTTTTAGAAATAGATAACTAACTTTTAACAAAAATCCTCTTTAATTAATAATTAAAACACGTGTTAAAATATCTTCAATTAAGGGAGAAACCATCTGAAACCAACTGGTAAAATAGCTCCTTAAAGATTCTAAGAATTTGACCCTTTTCATTTTAGTCACTAGAAAATCGCAATTTTCAAAACTTGCATTTTGTTCACTAGCCAAAATGTCCAACTTCCAAAACTCATTTTCCAAAATTGATTCCACTAGAAATCATTATATATTAAAAGATGATTTTTAACTATTTTCCATATTTTTATCTCACCGAAAAATATATTGTCCCAAATTCGACTCGAATCTCTAACTCGGTCCACCGGACCGTCTAATAACCCCCAAAACTGCCCCCAAAAACCTGGGCGTTACAGAAAGTGTAAATAGATACTACCATTTAATTATACCATCATATTAAAAAAGTTTAAAAATCGTAATTACCCGAATTTAATTTTTATTTAATTTATAAATAATTTTAGTTGTTTTATAATGTAAAAATAAATAGTTTATACTTAAAAGTATATATATATATATGAATCGTTAATTATTTTTATTTACCTGAACATTTAATTTAAAAAAATATTTATGAAAAAACTTTAGAACATTATCAAATAATTTTTGAAATTATAAAATAAAAATAAATCTATTTTATTAAAATAAAATACAACATCTCAAAACTCAAAATTAATATAAAAATTGAAAATCAAATATAACTGAACCAAAAACTAATAATTTATTAAAAAAATTAAAATCAATCTGAATATAACTTTATACCCCTACTTTTAGCGCAAGTTAAGGTTTCTTTTTGTTATAGATAAAATTAATGCTAATACTTATATCCTTAGACAAAGTCCTAGAAAAATCATTGTCACGTTCGTATGACCTTTTTCATTTTTTTAAAATATCTTTTTCATGTTCAAACATAAATATATAAATATAATTCTATTAAACTAATCTTTTAAAACATATAATAATAATAATAAAAATTTACAGTACTCAATTTAAATCAGTCAATCAATAAATTAAATACCAATAATTATAAAAAATCCAATATCCATACACTAGTTCAAACAACATGGTATGCAAAACGATTTGACTTTAATATTAGTTCATGATTCAGCTTTGAAATAAAAGGACAAAATTACTATCAAATATTTTTATTTATTTATTTAGATAGAATTAAATTTTAATTACAATTTTAAAAACTTGTCATGTATGGATTATAGATTTTAATTACAATTTATTTATTTATTTATTATAATTTACTTCTTATAAGTTTGCTTCAAAACCTAATAAATATACCACGCTGTGAAGTAAATTATAGCATTTCGACAGGAAATCTTGTACAAGGAAAAAACAATATTTATTTATTTATCTAAAAATAATATATTTTAAATAAGTTTTAAAATTTTACTCAAATCGAACAAGAAAAGAACTTCTCATTGGGTTAACCTAAACTAGGGAGTTGGTATTCGAGTAATATATACTTCTTTTGATTATTTGATAGATGTATTTGGAAAAATGTTGAATTTCATTATTAAAAAAAAACATCAGAAAAACAGCTATCAGTACACTCTTGGTATTGTGTTCTTTTCTTTAAATTTGAATGGCTTAATGTACTTTTTTTTTTTTTTACATGTTTTCTCAACTTGTCTTTTAAAATATTTTTTTGACCTTTTTTATATCCTAACGTTTTTGAGGTTACTTATTTTATCTCAAAAAATTAATACCGTTAAAAAAATATGTCTTAATCAATCAGAACGCGTCATATTATTTTTTTTATTTTTAAATTTAAAATAATATATATATATTAAAATATTTATTAATTTAATTATATTTCTCAAAATAGCCAAAACACTCCATCTTCATCCCCATCATGTTCTTCTTCAATTTTCATCGAGCATGATTTTGGGATTTCTTCAGGGCCGGCGTTATCGCCTTCTCCTTCGTCGCCCGATAAACATAAAAGCAAAGTGGGGGATCCAATTGAAGTCGGGTCAAGTTCACCCAAAAAAGGCCATCCACCATTCTCATTCAAATTCTGGGTCTCATCTTCACTTCCATTTCGATTTAGATGAAGATAACTCCGACGGCTCTTTGCACCATTCTGACCATTATTCGCCTTTACACGATGATGGTGAGGGTTTATCGTTTATGAACAAAGGCCTATGAATTCAGATACAGTCATACCCTTATTCGGGTTACCTAAATTATGGTGATTTTAGCAATTATTCTTCTTATTCGGCATCTGGCTATGGGTCTTCACTGCAACCATCGTCGACGGCTGCTGGGTCATCCTCGAAACCACCACCACCTTCACCTTCGAGAGCTTTGAAAACTATTATCTTCCGTATATGCCGGGTAGGAATTCAAGGGAAGTTAGAGAAGAGGAAAGGATCTGAGAATTGGAAGATGATGATTTTCGACATGAAATAATTAAAGAAGTGCATGGGGATCAGAAATTTGTTGATATCGGTAGTTATTCCAAGTTCCCAATTGAAGACGAGGATGGAAAAGTTACTACTAGTGAACCTAAGGCTTCGCTTTATCAGGCGAGGCCAAATGTTGGGATTGAAAATAATAGGGTTGAATATGAGGTTCATGAGGTTATTAGAGAGATACAAGTCCAGTTTGTGAGAGTTTTCGAGTTAGGGGCTAAACTTGCCAAGGAATGAAGATGAAAATTGGGGAAGAAGATGACAGGGGATGAAGATGGGGTATTTTGGAAAATATAATTAAAATAACAAATATTTTAATATATTTATTTATTTATTTTAAAATTTAAAAATAAATAAAGAAAATAATATGACACTGGTTGGTCAAAATAATTTTTTTTAACAGTGTAAGCTTTTTAGGTGAAATGGATAACGTCAAAAATATTAGGGGGCAAAAGAGGTCAAAAAATGCTTTAGAGGGCAAGTTGCGAAAACAAATAAAATTTAGGGAGGGTGCATTAAGCCAAATTAAATCAAATTTCTTTATGATCAAGTTACTTATTCGTCCATTATTACAACAGACAACCAATTTCAAATCCAATACACAAGTTAGCATATGTGAAAAAATATTTATGACACGTTTAGAAAATCATTTATGTTATGAATATTTTTATTTATGGTGGATATCCATATATTAAATGAGACTTTAATGGCCTATAAATATAGAGTTTGGAGAAAGCATTGTATATAACACTACATTAAAATAATACAAGTCTCTCTCTTTCTCTCTTTGTCTCTTATCTTGTTCTTGTCTATCTCTTTGTTCTTGCTCTTCTTTACATTATTTACAACACGTTATCAGCACGAGTTTGCTCGGAAGTTTTTAGTCATAAATCAAGCATTTTCAAAAATGGTAATTATTTGTACATCAATGACAAATCTTGCAAAAATTGAATTTGTGGCAATTGATTTTCGGAAAGAATTATTTATCCTGGACCTTTGAAGCCGAAATCTGGTTTGGGAAACACTATTAAAGAGGGGAATGCAGAATCTACTCAAAATAAGGTCAGAGTCATGATACTTCTTCGCTGTCACCTTCATGATGGGTTGAAATCTGAATATTTAACGATGAAAGATCCTCTTATTCTTTGGAATAATCTAAATGAACGATATGACCAAAAAAAACTGTTATCATCCCTAAAGCTTGATATGATTGGTTGCATTTGAGATTGCAAGATTTTAAATCAATTAACGAGTATAACTCAGCTATGTTTCGAATTACTTCACAATTGAAGTTATGTGGTCAAATTATTACTTATGAGAACATGTTAGAAAAAACATACTCCACCTTTTCACGCAAACAATGTTGTTCTGCATACACAATATCATGAAAAAAGGCTTTAAGAAATATTCTGAGTTAATTTCTTGCCTTCTTGTGGCTGAGCAAAACAATGAGCTACTGATGAAAAATCATGAATATCGCCCAATTGGCTTGGATCCATTCCTTGAAGCGAATGCGACATTCTATAGCGAAAATAATAAATGCCACAGTAGCAATTATGTCGCAATTGAGGCCATGAGCATAGGCATGGACAAGATTATATTTTAAGAAAGATTATATTTTAAGAATGCTTATACCCACCAGAAGTGAGATTATAAAGATGACAAGACTATATTAAGAACGTAAAATCTTTATGATATCAATGTGATGGTACAAACCATTGATCTCGTACTTGTCATATGCCGTAGCATTATGGAAATTTTATCCACTATCATGAATGATAGAAAGTATAAACAAATTTTGTTACGAAAATGACAAAAATAATTATGGCATTGTTGGTCCAACTCACTTGAATGTTGTTGATTTCCTCATAATCCCTAAAGGGAATAATTAATCTTTTATTTATTATGCTTTTTGTTAATTTGTTTTACTTATTATTTATTTATGTTAATTTGCTTTATGTTAATTTGTTTTACATATTATTTATTTACTCTTTATGTTAATTTATTATCCTTTGAAGAATATGATTACTTCCGGAATAAAATATGCAATAAATTGTGACAATTTATGCTTATTGTTGCGCGTAATAAGTGCTACGCAAATGTGCAAGTATACACGTCGCAAGTTATAGTATAAAAGATATCGTCTCCACAGTGATTGGTGCCACTTCAAGAATCTAGTCTCTTGCACTGTAAAAAGTAAAAACACAAGTAAAGGATTATAGAAGTTTTAACTAAAAACTAATCTAGAAAGCAATAAAGTAAAAGAAAAGATGAAATCGAATGAGAGAGAGATAGGCCAGGTTATCGTGAGTTGAGGTATGATAGCCGATTGGATCGTTTTGGTAAAAGAGTGCACGGGCAACTCAGTTGTCGTGGCAACTTGAACAACGGGGTTGCCTTGGCAACTAATCGATGGTTGCCTGGGCAACTAGTTGGGCAACTACTTGGGCGTCTGGGCAGCAACCTTCAAGGTTCGGCAGAGCGTTCTTCAATGGTTTCTTCTTATCCCTAAGTCGAAACTCTAGCTACTTGTGCATGCCTTGATAATACATCCCTGCGTGAATCAAGGGTGAATAACAACCAATCTTGCGCTCCTCTTAGCCGTTGAAATCCTTAACTTATTCCTAAGCCGGATTAATCTTCACCATCATTGGATTGAATAAAGATCATATTCATTCGTTTCTTGAATCTAACTCTCCCGATATTAGATAAATAGATGAAATCACAAGATCCTCTCCCAATTCATTCGCAAACAAGAATAAGAACCAAGAATGAATAAACCTTGAAATAGAAAAGTGCAAACTCTTATTACCTAAACAAAAACCAATAGTTTCTCACAACCACAAAACACAATAACCATAGCCAAGTAGATTTAGTTCATGGCTAGGTTCCAAAGAAACACAAGATAAACAATCCCTAGCATGAACCCAATCGAACAAGGAAGAAAAGATGAAGCTTGTCGAAAATCCCTTGCCCTAGATGCTTGCCGAAAATTCCCCTTGCTTCCTCTCTTGGTCTTGTCGAAATTTGCCCTATTGCTCTCCCTTCAAGTTGTCGAAATCTCACTTGCTATTTATAGGGCTAGGCCAAAGTCCTTCTTTGAGGAGGAGTTTGAGTTGGAATTAAATTATCTTTAAAGAATATAATTCTTTATTATAATTTTATTCCTATTAGAACTTCTCCTATCTTCTTGGAATTTAATTCTTCTTTAATCTCTGCATGGCAATCAAATTCCTTTGGGCTTAGGCCTTGCTCCATGTCATCTTGGGCTTGTAAAGTCATTAATTTCGACATCCCTATTGCATTTTCTCTTTGTCGACAATTGCCATGGCAACTGGCTCGGCGTCTCCTTCATACATTGCCTTGGCAACTAGCTCGGCATATCCTTCATGCATTGCCCTGGCAACTAGCTCGGCATTGCTTTGGCAAGTGATCCTGCACATACACACACAAAGCACACCAAAGCAGCATCTTTTCCACAAAAACTACCAAGTTATGTAATCAAGCTCAACGATGGAAGGAAACATAGATTAATGCATGAATGGCTAACTATGCAACTAATATGAGCCTAAGTCTAACAATAATATGAGTAAAAAGGGTAAGAAAAATAGTACTTTTGAACACTTATCACACCCCCAAACTCGAACTATTGCTTGTCCTCAAGCAATGCAAACTCATAATTACCTGCCAAGACTTCAATTTTCACAAACTTAGCTTTGAACTTGATTTCAATTCTCTGAACCAGGGCACAAAGTATGATTGGCTTTTTATTTTTCGGAAAGCTTAGGAGTTACTCAGAATCAAACTATAATGCTTGTGAGTGTGTGCGGAGTTGTGTGCAAGTTGATTTTTCGGATTCTATGCAAACAATAGGTTTTCAAATTACTTTATTGGGTTCTTTTTAACATGTTTTAACTAGAGCCAGTTTTGGGCACCTCTAGTGTTTTGTTTTTAGTTTTCTTAAGTTAATTTAGTCGACTAGAGCCGGTTTCGGGCACCTCTAGTTAAAATTTTTTTTAACACATCCTAGAGCCAGTTTCGGGCACCTCTAGTGATCAATTTTTTTAGCACATGCTAGAGCCAATTTCGGGCACCTCTAACATTCATCCAATTTTTATTCTAATCCCCCAATTTGTTAATTATCAACCTAAGTTTACTAGAATTCCTTAAATCAATCAAATCACAACAGTGTTTCATCAAAATTAGCATCATAGTAAAATTCTAAGTTTTTCCATGGTTATCCTAGAATAAAAATTTTATCAATTAAGTGCATTGGCAAAGTCATCATCAAATATTCATCAAATCTAAGCAATTCTTGTTCCAATTAAAGGCATGGCAAGCATTTTATGTATCCTAAATGTAATACTTAAGATGAATGTAACTAAACATGGTAACTACTAATAACAATCCCCCAAACTCGAGTGAGGCATTGTCCTCAATGCATGCATAAAAATAACGAAAAATAAAAATAAAAATGCATACGAGAACTTACTCTAAGAGTTCGTCATCGTAGATGATTAGTTTCCTTCTAGTCGGTGTCTTGATTCTCTTGCTTGAACGCGATGGTTGTTTTCTTGTTGCTGGTGGTGGAATCGATCCTCGTACGGGGTTGTCTTCATCGTCCTCTTCATCAATGTCAATGGTTTTTCTCTTGGAGGATTCAATTGGTGCGGTCTTTATTGGTTCAATGGAGGACTCGTCCGAATCTGAAAAATCAGAAAATGATTCCGTAGGAGTTGATTCGGCCATAGGTGCTTTACCTTTGGCTTTTGCGGTGGTTGTCGGGATGTTTTTAGCTTTGGTTGTCGTGGCATCTTCAGGGTTGGTTGTCGTGGCGTCAGCTTCCTTGGTTGCCGTGGCAAGGATCTCGGCGGGAAAGATTGGGAACGGCACGCGATTGTCCGGGTACTTTTCTAGGATGACTTGGGTGATGGCATTGTTGTGCTCCTTCATGTACCGCATGAACATTAGTTGCCGATCTTCAATTTGCCTTAGGCGGCTTGCCAATGGGTGCAAGAGTGCTTCAAAGTGTCCCGGGGTTGGTGGCCGAGTTGCCCTGGCGTTAGGTGCTTGGGTATTAGGGATTGCCGCGGCGGCAGGAGTTGCCGTGACAATTGGAGGCCTTGAAGAATCTCCCGGTGCCTCTCCCATTAGCTTTCGGATTAGTGCTTGATTCCAACCAGACTTGGGTAGGGCCTTTTCATTGGTGGACTCACTCGGGACATGCATCTCCTTGCAAAGGTTAGAAATTAAGCAAGGGAAGAAAAGAGAACCTTTATCTTTTGAGCT
Organism: Hibiscus mutabilis; assembly: GCA_019671005.1. Taxonomy (NCBI): domain Eukaryota; kingdom Viridiplantae; phylum Streptophyta; class Magnoliopsida; order Malvales; family Malvaceae; genus Hibiscus; species Hibiscus mutabilis. Next base: position 8,183,787 of record CM033755.1, on the reverse strand, counting down.
GCATACAAAAATCTCATCACAAATAATTTTTCCAATGTTAATGATGCGATTATGCAAAATAGAATGTATGAGCAAAAGACGTGGTATATCAACGGTAGTATTGTGTGTGGAGGGCATTAAAGAAGTTTTAACAAACTTATTCCATAGTTTTGCCTCGGGTTTAAGCCGAAGGCGATTTACCCTGCCCTTGTATTTACCGTCGTTCCAATGAGTTCCCGGTTGAGTGAGTTCTTGAAGCACCTTGTCGAGTTGCTTGGGATTGATTTGGTCAACGAAGGCTTGATGCTCGTCCTTCTCAATGTAAAGTCCGTAAAAGGTGTTGATGCTTTCGGGACTTATAAGTATGGCCTTGTCACGAACAAAAACATAAGGATTATCCGGGTTAGGTGAGTGAGCATAGAATTATCTTACCCATGAGATGTTACCCGGTTCCAGTTGATGGCAAAAGATTTGCCACTTTTGATGTGCAATCCTCTTGAAGATGAATGGTTCAAGGCCAAAATCTTGATGAGAGTTGGAGTATTCAAAGCCTTGTTCTTCATGAATCTTCCGGCTTTCAAACTTGGATTGAAATCTTTCTTGAACTACCGGTGTAGCAAACTTCTTGTATCTTGGTTCTTTGGATGAACTTGGATGAACTAAAAGTTTAATCTTGGATGCCATGGATGATCTTGGTTGTGAGTAAAAATAAAGAAAAGAAAAGAAACTAAAAAGTTGCAAGATATAAAGTAGGAATAGGTTAAGGGTGATGGGTTTTATAGAAAAGATAGGTGGGTGGGATTAGGGGAAAACGAAAAAAAAGGGTTAGAGTTTGGTAGAAGTTGTCGACAAGGGGGTTTTGGTTAGGATGAATTGGAGGCTTTATATAAGCCTTAGATTCAGCCCATTAGTTTCCTTGTTGAAGATGTTTTCCTACTTGGTTTAGAATTCCTTCTTTATCATGAACTTCTTTTCCTACAATTCAAAGACAAATCAAATAATGATTAAAATTAAAGATAAACTAATAAAGAAAATAAATAAAGATGTATAATAGGATTCTTAAACTTGAATAAAAAAAATCTATCCTAAAACTACTAATAATCGGAAAAATAATAAAATAAAAAAAATCAGAAAAAAATAAAATAATTAAATAATCGAAAAATAAAAATAAATAAAAATAAAAATAAAAATATCAAAAGGGAGAGCATGCTCATGCATCTCCTAAGTTGACCACTTACTTGTTACGTTCCACATGGGCATCATTGTAGTGCTTCAATCTTTGTCCATTAACTTTGAATTCATGGTTGTCAGAGATGGACTTGATTATCACGGCACCATGGGGGAATGGTTTGACGACTTCAAATGGTCCCGACCATCTTGATTTCAGCTTTCCCGGGAAAAGTTTTAGCCGAGAATTGAATAGGAGAACTAGTTGCCCTGGCGTGAATTGCCGTGGTAATAGTTTCTTGTCGTGCCATCGCTTTGTTTTCTCCTTGTAGATTCGTGCATTGTTATAGGCGAGTGCACGAAATTCTTCTATCTCATTGAGATCCATCAAGCGCTTTTGTCCGGCACTTTCCCAATCCATATTCACGGTCTTGATTGCCCAAAGACGCCTTGTGCTCGATTTCCACCGGTAGATGACATGTTTTACCATAGACAAGTCGGAAGGGGACATACCTAAGGGTGTTTTGAATGCGGTGCGATATGCCCAAAGTCGTTATCTAGTCTTAATGACCAATCCTTCCTTGAGGATTTACGACTTTCTCGAGTATTCCCTTCAACTCCCGGTTGGAAATTTACGCTTGCCCGTTGGTTTGTGGGTGATATGCCGTGGCGATCTTGTGTGATATCTTTGAAGCGTTGCAACATCTTGGCAATTAGTACATTGTCAAAATGCTTGCCTTAAATCGCGATAATTGCTCTTGGCATCCCAAACCGTGTAAATATGTTTTTTCGCAAGAATCGTTGTTGCGGTCTTGGAATCGTTGTTGGGAACCGCAGTTTGCCTCAACCCATTTAGAAACGTAGTCGACGGCAAGTAGAATGTAGAGGTTGCGAATGAAGATGGGAAAGGTCCCATAAAATCGATCCCCACACATCGAACAATTCCACCTCGATGATGTTCGGAGTGGCATCTCATGTCGTCTAGAGATATTGCCCGTCCTCCGCAACGATCACATTGCTTGTAAAAGTCTTGGGCATCTTTGTACAATGTTGGCCAATACAAACCGGATTGCAAGACTTTGGCGTGTACGAGTTCCTCCAAAGTGTCCTCCATAGGGTGAAGAATGGCATTGCGGAGTACATTACATTGCTCTTCTTGAGGACACATCGTCGTATAACCTGATCTGCACATTGTTTAAACAAAAGAGGCTCGTCCCAAAAGTAATGCTTAGCATCATGGCGGAACCGCTTCTTCCCTTGGTGAGTAATGCCATAAGGGAAAAATACCACAAACAAGGAAGTTAACTATATCCCGCGTACGGGGTATTGCCGAGGCATGTCTTTGCCGTGGCGATCGCTCCCAAAATTGAGGCGTCGCGCGTCAAAAGATTGTGGCGTCGAGAGTTGCCGAGGTGTGTGCATCCATGGTTGCCGAGGCGTCGAGGGTTGCCGAGGCGTCGAGGGTTACCGAGGCGTCAAGGGTTACCGAGGCATCGAGGGTTGCCGAGGCGTCGAGGGTTGCCGAGGCAACTAAAATTTGTTCATCCGGGAATGCATCACATATCTCTAGATCCGCGTCCTCCTCCCTATTGCGTTCCAAACGTGATAAGTGATCGCCACTTGATTTTCTGTTCCTTTTTCGTCCTTAATTTCAATATCAAATTCTTGTAAAAGTAATATCCAACGAATCAAACGAGGTTTAGCATCCTTTTTAGCAAATAAGTATTTGATTGCCGAATGGTCCGTATGAACAATTACCTTTGTACCAATTAAATAGGATCGAAACTTGTCAAATGCGAAAACTACACTGACTAGTAACTCTTTCTCCGTTGTTGTGTAATTCACTTGAGCACCATTAAGAGTTTTACTAGCGTAGTATATCACATGGAAGGTCTTACCTGTGCGTTGGCCTAGGACTGCTCCTACCGCGAAATCACTTGCATCACACATGAGCTCAAAAGGTAGCGTCAACGGTGGAACGACAATGGGTGCCGAGGCAAGCTTTTTCTTTAGGGTTTGAATGCTTGGGTGCAAGAATCATCAAAATCGAAGATTTTATCCTGTTCAAGCAGATTACACAAGGGTTTAGTGATTTTAGAAAAATTATGAATGAACCTCCTGTAAAAACCGCATGTCCGAGAAAACTTGAATTCCTTTAGCCGAACTTGGTGGGGTAATCTCTCGATCACGTCCACCTTGGCTTTATCTACTTCAATTCCCTTGGATGAAATCTTGTGGCGAGCACTATTCCTTCATCTACCATAAAATGGCATTTCTCCCAATTGAGGACTAAACTGTTTCTTCGTATCTTGCTAACACCCTCTCTAAATTGCCGAGACAGCCGTCGAAGTCATTACCAAAAAGCGAAAAATCATCCATGAAGATCTCAAGGAAGTCTTCGACCATGTCCGAAAAGAGTGCCATCATGCATCTTTGGAAGGTTGCCGGGCGTTACACAATCCGAACGGCATCGCCGGAAGGCATAAGTACCGTATGGGCATGTGAATGTTGTCTTTTCTTGATCTTACGGTGCTATGGCAATCTGATTGTAACTGAATAACCATCAAGAAAACAATAAAAGGGTTTACCGCAAGACGGTCAAGCATTTGATCAATAAAGGGTAATGGGAAGTGATCTTTCCTAGTGGCTTTGTTTAGCTTTCGATAGTCCATACAAACCCTCCAACCGGTCACATCTGGTTGGGATAAGTTCATTATTTTCATTGCTTACCACTTTGTTATACCTCCTTTTTTTGGTACACATTGTACCGGACTTACCCACGTACTATCGGAGATAGGGTATATAATGCGCGTCAAGCCACTTGATGATTTCTTTCATTACAACCCCTTTCATGGCATGATTCAGTCTCCTCTGGGCCTCAATTGAAGGTTTGTGATCATCTTCCAACAAGATCTTGTGCATGCACACCGCCGGGCTAATTCCCTTTAAGTCGGCAATTGTCCACCCTATTATCTTTTTGTGTAGCTTCAACATCTTGATCAACTTCTTTTCCTGCTCAGGCTGTAACTTAGAAGAAATAATTACAGGCAATGTATTGTCGGTCCCTAAGTATACATATTTTAGTTGCTCTGGCAATTGTTTCAACTCAAGAATTGGTGGATGTTCAATAGAGGGTTTTTCGAGCTTACCTTCCTTACCTGAGTAGTCCAGTGGTTCAAAGTATGTACCTGGTCGATTGACTAGCCAATTTGCCTCTTATGGTTGTTTCTCATCGACCAGTTCTTCATACTCCTCATGTTTCTCTTGATCGGCAATGTAGTTGCCGAGGCAACTAAATTCCTCATCGAAGTTAAACTCTGTCGTGGCATGAAGTAGTTGGCATTCTTCTGGATCATCGGCATGCCTTAGTGTTTGGAACACATTTAGTTTGACCTGCTGGTCATTCACCCTCATTGTGAGTTCTCCCTTTTCAACATCAATCAAGGTTCTCCTGTTGCTAGGAATGGTCTCCCGAGAATGATGGGTGCATGCTCATCCGCTTCACAATCCAAAACAATAAAGTCGTGGGAAAAATAAATTTATCAACTTTTACCAAGTATGTCCTCGATTTTTCCCTCTAGATGCACATAGGATCTGTCGGCTAGCATTGCATGATGATTGTTGTAGGTCTTGCCTTCCCGATTCCTAGTTTCTGGAAAACCGATTTAGGCATCAAGTTTATGCTAGCCCCAAGGTCGCATAATGCTTTCCCGACATAGTGATTTCCAATGGAACAGGGTATTGTGAAACTTCCGGGATCCTTCAACTTGGGTGGCATTCGATTGTGCAACATTGCCATGCATCCCTCTGTCGCGGTAACTGTTTCAAACTCTCCTAGCCTTGTTCTCTTGGACACAATATCTTTAAGAAACTTGGCATAGTTTGGCATTTGTTCAATTGCTTCCACTAGTGGCAAGTTGATGTGGACTTGCTTTAGGATATCAAGAAACTTCTTGAATTGGTATTCTTGCTTTTGTCGCTTCAACCTTTGTGGGAATGGTGTTGGAAGTCGGATATCTTCGATCCTTTCATTGGTTTGAAACCTGATTGACGGCATTGCCGGGACATCTGGAGTTGCCGAGGCATTTCAACTGGGGTTGCCGAGGCATGCTTATTGCAAGTTGCCAAGGCGTCTTTATCGTTGGTTGCCGAGGCATGCTTATTGCCGGTTGCCGCGGCAATTCCTGGTTCAGCATCTGAGGCTTTGCCGCTAGGTTCGTCTTGATCTTTTTGTGGAGTTTTGTTTGACGAGCAGGTTTGAACCTCTCTAAGTTGTTGGCCACTTCTAGTGGTGATCGCCTTACATTGCTCGTGGCCAGTTCCTCTTGCGACTTCAGTATCGCTGGGTAAACCTCATTGTGGTCTAGTATTCAGATTTTGAGCAAACTGTCCGACTTGATTTTCCAATGATTTGATTGCCGCCTCTTGGTTTTGCAATCTCATCTCGGTCCTGTTAATAAAAGCATCAGTTCTTTTTATGAAATTACTATTCTCAGCCATATAAGATTCAGTTTTCATCATAAAAGCATTTAGAGAATTTTCCAAAGAACTAGATGTTGTCGGTTGTTGCTACGGCATCTGTTGCCGTGGCATATTCTGCTGGAATCCCGATGCTTGTGCATTCTGATTGTTCTAGTTTAGAGCATTGTTGGGATTACTCCATGAAAAATTCGGGTGCTTCTTCCAAGCTGGATTGTATGTATTGGACATCATGTTGTTGCTCAAATTGTAATTCCCCACATAGAAGCTGGATTCCGGATTCTGCATACATTCAGAAGAATTATGGTTATCACCACATAACTCACAAAAAGAATCCATTACCTTTCTTATAGACTATCTAGATATTTTACGTTTAATCGATGCATCGACTAGAAGGTCATATGTATTCTTGTTATCAACCCGCAACTTGGTGTTTGTGAGGTTACTTGCTCAGATGATGAAATTACGAGCACATTTTTCTGATTATTGTAGACTCTCTAAGTGAATACTGGCAAATGGGGCAAAATATGTGTGTTGGAAAAATATAAAATAGTGCCAAGATGAGTCTTTTGCGTGCAAGTATACACGGTCTGCAAGTAATACAGCTGGTAAGCTGAGTATCGATCCCACAGAAATTGACTTGGAATTCAATTGCTTTGATTGTTACTTGCCTTAAGAAAAAGTTGTTTTGTTTTGAAATTGGTTTTGGAAATAATTGGAAAGAAAAGAAATAAAAGTAAAGTAAAGACGTTGGCAAGGAATGTGCTTTAATGAATAATGAGCGTTGGCAGGGAATGCCTGGTTTTCATGCTATTCATGTCGTGCCAGCCTTTAATAACAACCTGTCTTGGCATTGTTTGCCTAGTAGATTCAAAATTAGCAAAGCCTCTCTTGATGGTCCTTGCCCTAAATTGATCATGTAAAAACCCATATATCTCTATAGTGCTTGCTTTTAAATAAACCAATTTGATTAAGATCCAATCTATACTCCTAAGGGGTAGATTTCACTCCCGAAGTAAGTTCATCTACTTGAACGACATCTCTCGAAGCTTCTCTCCTCAATATTCAACAACTTAATCGTTGCCACTCCAAGTCTGTTAAGATATTGAGGCGCAATAGGCCAACAGTGCCAGCTCTCGCTTGGCATAATATTTAGAAAATATTAAAGCATGCTGAATAGATAAAACATTGCCAATGCAGATTTATTATTAAAAACTAAACATGAAAACAGTGTTTCAATGCAAACATCCCCCACCAACTATTGAATTAGTTCATGGTGAGGGATTTAACCGCAAAAACCATAAATGTTTTCAAAATACATCATCATTAAAAAATAAAAATAACTAAACAAAGAGAATAGGAAAGAAATGGGTCTCTTGATGCAGCCCTTTAATGGCTCCAAGCCCTCGGTTTAGCTGGTCGAACCACGCAGCCTTCCTCTTCCGATCGTTAATGAAATCCTCTCTAAGTTTTTTCTAAATGCTTGCTTGATCATTCTTTAAATAGGCAAGCGAAGAAGCCCTAGGATGAGCCTTCACGTTTGAAATTTGAATACGCCAAGGGATAAGGGATGTGATCATCTTATCCAGATTTGAAGTGATAAGCTGATCAGGTTTTCACTAAGGCTGACGTTATATGCCGTTGATCATTTGACATATGAGCTTGGCATCGTTTGGTCCATATGTGCCAGACAAACTTGGCATGCTATTTTTTGCCATCCTATTTTTTGGAGTTTGATCAAATGCTATTTTTCGCAGCCTAATCTGGTTCTATTTTTTAGGCTAGTGTTGCCAAGGGTTCTTGGCATAACTCTTCTGGCATTCTATTGCCAATGGTGCTTGGCATTCTCTTCTGGTCTTTCGCTGCCAACAACAACTCGGTATTTTTTTTGGCATTCTTTCATGTGTTTCATTTCTGGGCCAAATACTATGCCAAACCTGCAAAATTGCCAACAAAACAACCATTCACACTGGCATAGACAGAATTTTAAATCCCTTATGCAAATGCATGATTTTAACAACCTTATGCAACTAAATGTACCTAAAAACAAGAAAAAGCATTGTAAGATTGGCATTAAAAACAGTACTTTTGGAGAGGTAACATACCCCTAAACCTAACTCATTGCTTGTCCTCAAGTAATGCAAACAAATAAAAACAAAAACTGTGAAAATGTTACCTCGACAAAATTTTGGTTGGAATGCCAACAAGTGCTGGCAGGCAAAATTTGGCTCTATTTCTGTCCTCAGGTATCTCAGTGCAACAATGCCAAGCAGGTAGTAATTCAAGTGCAGCAATATAACCCTAGTCTAAGTTCATGAAGAGTGCATGATGTGTAGGCAATATGCATCAAGTATTCTTTCACTCCCTTAGTCAATTTTACTACCTAAACTTAGATTCTTATTTTTATCATTTTTTCTTTGCCAAGGGTTTCTGTTGGCATTAATTTAAGCTTGCTTCGTGACACTATTTAGCGTGAGTGATAAGATAGAGCATACCACGAATCCCCACCTTAACCTAGACATCACTAGGTTTTCTTTTCAACTCATACCCTAAAGTTTTAGACTTGAAAACTAAAAGGGAGTAAACCACGAAGCCCCAAGTAGCTTATTATCCCTAAGGTAGAGAAAAGTTCTATTTTTTTCTTGCCTTGGCAGAACATTGCTGCCTTATTTACTTTTTTTACCCTGACATCATTTTTTTTAAATCTGAGCATAGTTTCAAAATGTCTAAGTCTGCTAAGGAACTAGATACATATTACGTGTAAGTGTAAGTTCGATTCCCTAAACTAGAGATCAATTACCAAGCAAACCTGACATAACTATTCTGCTGGCATGGCATTGCAACTAAAGATTAAAATTTCTTCATTGGACAAACACCTAGATCAAATTAAACTTGCCTAACAAGTGTTAACATTCTTCAAAATTAAACCGAGGCAATTTTTTTAGTGGTTCGGTATGCATCTATTCTAAATGACCTAGATGGCATGGCAACAAAAATGTAAACATGAAATGCATGGCGTGGCATAAATATGAGGAAACGCACACCCCTAAACCCAAGATGTGCATTGTCCTCAATGCATGAAAACAACACATATATACAAGAAAACATAAAAATAACATGCATGATCATGTAAATGCAATGGAATGACATGTAAAAGAGTTCAGGAAGAGAGGGACTCCCCTTCGTAGACTTTTTCTCGTGTGGATTGGTTGGCATGGCATCATCGCTGGCAGAGGGCTCGACAGGGAAATCTGGAAATATTGTCACAAAATCATGGGACATTTTATTCAAGAACCTTCATGATGATAGCATCCATCTCCTTTGTATAGTGCCTTATCTTATCATTGAGTTCCTCGTCTGTCTCTAACTTTCAGAGAATGGTCTTCTGACGATGGTAAATTTGAGACAACACTGCCAGTGAACTGGATGACACTGCCTTTGACACATTTGGCTTTGGCGTGGGCACTTTTGCCTTCCCCTTGCATTTGTCTTTTGGCTCGGAAACGGTGAGGTTTCTCCAAATAGCAGTTGTGATTGTTGTTCCCTTGATCTTTTAACCTTTATTTGTATCAAGCTTTGGCACACCATGGAGCATGCAAATGTTAGAAATTAACAAAGGAAATAACAAACTGCCATTGCCTCTTGCTGCACATTTATAAGTTTCATCGATGGTGAGCTTGCCAACGTTAATTTTGTGCCCCATCATGATAGATTGCAATAAAATCAACCTTTCTCCCGAGATGGTCTCATTGTGGGTTTTAGGTATCATATTGGCCTTTAGAAACTAATCCCATCCTCTCGGTTGATGTTTCAATGCCAACCGTTTCACCGTTCGGTGGCCCTTCGATGACACTGTCCATGCTGTGCCAGGCTCATACGAATCTGCGAGCAACTTCTTTCTCCTGGCAGCATTCATCGAATTGGTATACTCAAAATATTCATCCCCTGCACCATCCAAATTAAACTTAGTGTTAATATATCCTTCATCAAAACACACACGCACCTCTAATCATCAAGAAGGCGAATCTTTGGTCACAAGATGGACATAGAATTCTTGAATAATGGTGGCATCAGACTGGGTCAGCGCGTGGACAAAGTATGGTTTGGCTGACATGTCATCCATGGCAAGGAGGTCTGCAGGGAACTCAAAAAATGCTGGCAGTGTGTGAACAAACATGTCCTTACATGTTTTCTTCATGGCATGGTCCCTGACATGAACATACTGCCAAAGCATCGAGTTTCTCTCCTTGAATTTCTTTAATTTTTGGAGGATGACCTCCTGGCATTGATATATCTGGCAAATCATTGCCAATGAACCAGATGGCATCGGAGTCTCGGGCACTGCCTTTGGCATCCTGGCTTTTGGCACAGACTCAACAACCTTTCCCTTGCCTTTTTCCTCAGTAATGAGTTACCTCCACAGGGCATGAGTGATCATCGTTCCCTTGAGCTTTATCTATATCAAACTTTGGCATGCTATGCTGCATGAAAATGTTAGAAATCAATAAAAGGAAACATAAAATCCCATTATCCTTATCGGCACATTTATAAGTTTCATCAATAATGATACGGCCGATATTGATCTTGCGGCCCATGATGATTGAATGTAACAATGCAGTCTTTCAATGCCAGCCGCTTCACCGTCCGATGGCATTTTGATGACACGGTCCACTTAGTGACAAGTTCAAAAAGTTCCTTCAACATCATCTTCCTCTTGGCATCGTCCAATGGTTCTGCAAACTTGGTGTGTTCATCCTCTACAACAAGTTCATTCTCATCATTTTGTTCAATCACCCTATGCCAGTCCTTGCCTTGGCAACAAAATCCTCCATTCACTCAAATGAACCTTTCAAAATAGAAAAAGAAAATAAACGAAAAAATAAAAAATTTAAAACTGAGATATCCTAAGTACTAAAAAATAATTCTCCTAAATTATTCACAATGATCAAACTGAGTTGGCAAAGAGTTACTGAATTTTTGCAATGAGAATGGTCTTTTGGCATTATTCTGATTTCCTTCCCAGTAGTGCTTCAGTCTGTGGCAATCTTTTGTTTGAATAACCAACATAGAAAACCAAAGAATTGCTTACCTTTGAGTATGCCGAACTCTAGATTGCTCAACAAAGGGGAATATTTTGCCATGAGGGTTTTGAATAACCACTCCAGAAAACCAAAATACCTCTTCGTTGTAGGCCTATCAAATCTTTGATTGAATTCAGCACCCCAGTAGTGCTTAGGCTGTGGTCCTTCTATTTCGTTTGATGCCAAGGTGTATGTATCCTCAACCGGTTCCAGACTTGCCATAGCATTCTTAGGTAAATCTTTAATTTCTGGCAGCACCATCTCTGGCATTATTGTTACGGCCAAATTCTTTTGCTTCAGCTCTTCATTCTCAGTCAATTGGCATCTACTTTTCCTTCCAGCAACAAGCCATTTGAACACACCTCGCTTCATTGCATCAATCCTGACCAGAATCGATCTTCTCTGTGGCTCAATTGTTTTGCCATCACACTGTTGTTTTATGGCATCAGCTTTCATTCCTTGGCAAGTCAATGACAGGTTCTCATCCAAAATGGATTTCATTGGCTCAACGCGTGGAAAAGAGCCAATTGTTTGCCATGCGAATAAATCAGTGCCAGCGGAAGAAACTAAGAAAGCTGAGAAAGGGGAAACAAGCACCAGTAATGCTAGATCTCAATCTGATGCCAACACCACTTCGGCAAAACCAGTGGCAAGGAAGGTGTTTTAATGAATGGTGAGTGTTGGCAGGGAATGCATGGTTTTCACTTTAATAACAATCTGTCTTTGCATTGTTTGTCGAGCATATTCAAAATTAGCAAAGCCTCTCTCGATGGTCATTGCCCTAAATTGATTATGTAAAAACTCCTATATCTCTATAGTGCTTGCATTTAAATAAACCAATTTGATTAAGATCCAATCTATACTCCTAAGGGGGTAGATTTCACTCCCAAAGTAAGTTCATCTACTTGAACGACTTCTCTCGAAGCTTCTCTCCTCATTATTCAACAACTTAATCGTTGCCACCCCAAGTCTGTTAAGATATTGAGGCGCAATAGGCCAACAGTGCCAGCTCTCGCTTGGCATAGTATTTAGAAAATATTAAAGTATGTCGAATAGATAAAACATTGCCAAGGCAGATTTATTATTAAAAACTAAACATGAAAACAACGTTTCAACGCAAACATCCCCCACCAACTATTGAATTAGTTCATGGTGAGGGATTTAACTGAAAAACCATAAACGTTTTCAAAATACATCATCATTAAAAAATAAAAATAACTAAACAAAGAGAATGGGCAAGAAGGGGGTCTCTCGATGCAGCCCTTCAATGGCTCCAAGCCCTCGGTCTAGCTGGTCAAACCACACAGCCTTCCTCTTCCAATCGTCAATAAATCCTCTTTAAGACTGGTACTCGACCCGAATCACTGTAGATCAGAACTAAAATCGAACCAACTCAAACCGATCCTGAATCGAATGTAATTAGAGTCGAAATAACCCAAACCAAAATGACTTGAACCAAAATTGACCCGAACGACTCATGTGCCACAAATCTTTCAATTCTTAAAAAGAGTGAGATCTGATGGTGTAATTACGCAAGTAATTACATCTTCTATAAATATTATTATTATTATTAATCAATATATATACATGAAGTTTATATATATTATTTATTTTTCTTACAATAACAACTTACGATTTATTATTATCGTTATACATTAGAGTTTAATAATATATTACGAATTAAATTTTGACAAGTATAAAAATAGTTGTACAATTTGTAAAAATTAAAATAAATTTTCGATTTGATTTTTGACAATAATACCGAACGTTTTGAATTTTAAATTTAACCGTTAAAGAATATTTTTAAAAATATTTTTTTATTGTATTCTCAAAAACAATATCAACCTTGTCCAAATATTTGAGTTGATGTTACCAATCTAACCCAACTAAAACTTTGAGATGATAATACCGATTTAATCCAAATGGGCCGATTAGTGGGCCAATGATCTTAGTAGGCCTCGTAAGGTAGAGACGTCGAATTAAAACCAATTTTTTTTATAGAAAAAATGTAAGAATATTTTTTTTGGATAAGTAAACCCTAAAAATATTCATCTTCTCTAAGTCGGTATTTTGGCGTCTGAACACTGAATTGAACACAAAAAAGGGGGGAGTTACCAGCCTGATTAAATCTATCCCGCAACTATAATTATATCAAGGCAAGTAATTTCCTCGTGTTTTTTTAATTTCTCTTTTTTTTTAACTTTAATTTTTATCTAAATTATATATTTTTGGTTTAGTTTCCTGGTATTCAGGATTGTTCTTGGATTCGCGGAGTATATTCAGGATTGTTCTTGGATTCGCGGAGTATCGATAAGTTAAGAATAGATGGAGGACTGGGGTAATTTTTCTTTTCTCAATTTTGATTACTTATTTATTGTTCTAGCGAGGCTTTGATTGATAACTCGTGTTCAATTTTCTTTTGTCTGTTTTATTATGTAAGAACTTGCATGTGGAATCTTTAATTTGATTAGATCTCAAATTAATTTGGTTATTGTTTTTTTCCTTTCGTTTTTGATGGGTTGAGGTTTTTCAAAGTTGACTACTTTGAGTAAGGGGAATCGGTTGTGGTGTTGCATTGGTGGAAAGGGTTGGATTACAGAGAAAACTGATTGGGTTTTCTTTGTTCCTTTTGAAAAGGAAAAAAAAGGAAAATTCTTGAGAGGGAGGATTAGTGATTCTGGCTGGGATGCTAGACAGGACTTTGATTTTAGGGATTCACAAGTGATTGTGCTCAAATTGAGCTCGAGCTATTGGCTGATGGTTGCCCCATAGCTGGTTTAAAGCGTAAAGGGTTCCACATTTCCTTTAAACAGCTTCCATTCGATGTGCTTTTCAGCTGCCAGTTGTTAATTAGTTGTAAAACTATGATATATTATAGTAATTTCAAATCCTTCATTGAAGAGCCTATCTTACTATATCTCTTTTTTATCCATTCTTGTGCTCTTTTAAAAATCCCCTTCCCCTGCTCATGAATGCCATTCTTGCAGAGGATGAGATTCCACCTATCCCTACAAAGGCACTACCTAAAAGCAAATGGGATGATGAAGATCTTGATGATACTGATATCAAGGATTCATGGGAGGATGAAGATGAACCTCCTCAGCCTCAGGTACGATGGGTCCCTTAGTACTGGGTATTAGTTCAGTTTAATAGTAGTTTACTTCCAGGGCTCTTTTCTTGATATCATTAATTATGTTGTCTTAAAATTTATACAATATAATATGTGCAAAATGACAATATCTGTAACAAGTTTCTACCCTAAACACAAGCTAGAAGATATGGTTACAGGTGTCAATTGCTGGTGTATTGGTCTGCTAGTGTTATTGTGGAAGTTATAGGCTCTTTCTGATTACAAGTTATATTCTAAACTTGGTTTTCGTGAATGTATCCCAGGTGATTGTTGGATGGATAAATATTAAGATAATTTCTATAGTAGTATCTGGTCTTGAATTACCAACCAAACTTGGCTTATTATTGTCTTGCCTGCATCAGTTAAGTGATCCGATTGATGATTTAGAGTGATGGAACGTAACATTGTGAAGTTGGATCCTTGAATTGCTTGATGATGTTTCTTTTCCATTCTACCGGCGATCACTGTTATCATGTCACTTAGTGTTTCTGTTCTTCTAGCTAGCCTAGCTAGAGGCATATATAGATTGAAAGAATTGCCTAAATGAAATTTAATCCTTCTCATATTGGAGACACCCAAGTCTTAATCAATGTATAAGAATTTTCCCGTGGTGACAGAGTGTGTTGTGGATGTAGAACTCTTAGGAGAAGTTAGGTAGGACTCTTATAATAAAAGTTTTGCAGGACTCGTAGAATAGAAATTGTGTTTGATAGGACTTCAATTATTGTAATTTCCATTTAAAGGGATGTATGGAATAATAAAACTCAAGTAAAATTTCTATAAAAAAAACTTAAGAGACCTGGGTCTATTTCTAACAAGTCCTACTATTAAAAAAAAAAACAAGTCCTAAGGTTTCAATCTCCTTTTGATGAGCTTATCTATCAATCACAATATGTTGTTCCAGAGACTGAGATAAAGGGAAGTCAATTGATTTTGATTTCCCCGTCATTTACCTAGTCACAATATTTATAACAGGGTGACTATAATGGATATCAGTAGCCCCTTATCCTAAACAAGAAAGCACATTAGAGCTTACAGTTATAATCCATCTTTGCTTGATGTTTGAATTGTCAATTATATCATCAATCAGTAAAAAAATTATTTAGGCTATCAATATGTAGTGAAATAGTCTCTCCCGCCAGCTAAGTATTCAAGTAGTGTTTTTTGCTTTGGTGGGCACTGAGAATACTATATGTAGTTCTGTCAGCACAGCTCTTGGTGCACACAATAAGTCCAAGAAGAGCAGAAAACTAACTAGCGAAGTGAGGCAATATGCTCAATTGGCAGAGAGGGTGATGGCCCTCAAATTATTCAATTTTACTTCTTGCCAATTTCACTGTGTAACAAATATCTTTTACTGTTTGGACTTTGGATTCGGTAAGAAAGGAAGGGTATTTTCTTGATCTACCCGGGAACATTAAAATGAAAAGGAACAATTGGGAGCAAAAGATACTGCCCATGATGCTTACCACTTGGAGGTAGAATAAAGTAGATAAGAGTGTTTACTAGAGCTGTTAGTATGCTGAACATCTATACTTTTGAGCACGTGCATATAAATTTCTGGGAGACTATTTTGAATGTGAAGATAAACAGAATTCTATTCTGTTTATTCGAATAATGAGTAAGAATTTTTCTCACTTTGATTTACATACACTACATCCTTTTATAGAAAAGGACTTTGATTTACAATAGAAGTCATATTGGCTATTTATTACGAGTCTTACTAACTATTAACTTCTAACTCTAGGTTTCGGTACAAGGCTTAAATAGTAACTCTAACAGTACAATTTAATTACAATAATACTTCTAATAAACCGACTAAACCTACACTCCCCCTCAATATGGAGAGTATACATTGTATAATCCTAGATTGGATAAAAAAATTTCGAAAAAAGCTTTTGATAAAGCTTTTGTGAACATATCTGCTATTTGTTCTGTTGGTACATACTCCAATGAAGCAACTCCACTTGTCAATTTCTCTGCTATGAAGTGTCTGTCTATTTCAACATGTTTCGTTCTGTCATGTTGAATAGGATTCTTGGCAATTTGAATGGTTGACTGGTTATCGCAAAAAACCTGGAAATTTTCTCCGAGTCATTCCCAGTTCTTTAAGTAATTTTACTAACCAGATACCTTCACACATTTCCAAGGCCAGTGCTCTGTATTCAGCTTCTGCACTGCTTTTGGAGATCACAGTTTGTTTCTTGCTTTTGCAAGTTACCAAATTACCCCAAACGAAAGAACAGTAACCGCTAGTTGATCTTCTGTCTGTCAGTTCACTGGCCCACCTTGCATCTGTAAAGACTTTAACAGTTCTATCAGTGCTCTTCTTGAACAGTAATCCATGTCCTGGTGTTCCCTTCAAATATCGCAAAATCCTCTTTGCTGCTTCCATATGTTCTTGTCTTGGGTCTGTCATGTGTTGACTCACAATGTTTACTAAAGCTATATTGGGTCTTGTTAGTGATAGATAAATAAGTTTACCAACCAATCTCTGATATAGACCCTTATCTACCTTAGGGCTATGATCATCTTCACTGAATTTCAAACCTGCCTCCATGGGTGTATCTGTTGGTTTGCATCCAAGTAACCCTGTTTCAGTGAGTAAATCCAGAACATACTTCCTTTGATTGATGACCAAACCCTTGTTTGACCTTGCTACCTCCATGCCTAGAAAGTATCTGAGTTTCCCTAGGTCTTTAGTCTCAAAGTCTCTACTCAACAGAGCCTTTAATCGATTCAGCTCTTCTTCATCATCACCTGTTAGGATTATATCGTCCACATAAACAATCAAAATAACCATTTTTATTCGATTAAGTTACCTTAGAGAACAAGGTATGATATGCAAGAGACTGTTTGTATCCATTCTCCAGAATAACCCTTGTAAATCTGTCAAACCATGCTCTAGGAGACTGTTTTAGGCCATAAAATGCCTTGTCAAGCTTACAAACTTGCCTTTTTTGTCCTGCACCTTCTAGCCCTGGTGGAATCTGCATATAGACCTCTTCCTCAAGGTTACCATTAAGGAAAGCATTTTTAATATCAAGTTGGTGTAATTTCCAATCACAATTTACATCAAGGCTTAATAAAACTCTAACAGAATTTAGTTTGGCAACAGGAGCAAAAGTTTCCTTATAATCAATGCCATAAGTTTGTGTAAAACCCTTAGCAACCAACCTGGCTTTATATCTCTGTATACTGCCATCTAAATTATACTTAATTGCGAACACCCATTTACATCCAACAGGTTTCTTACCTTGGGGAAGATCTGTGATAGTCCAAGTACCATTTTCTCAAGTGCCTCAACTTCTTCTTCAACGGCTTTCTTCCATTCTGGAATTTGTAGAGTTTCCTCAACTGTTTTAGGAATTTGTACAACATCTAAGGATGTTGTAAAAGCTTTAAAAGAAGGCATCAAATTTCCATAAGCATCATATCTCTGAATAGGATATTGAGTATATTGTCTTACTCCTTTTCTTTTAGCAATGGGTAAATAATCAAACTTGAGAAGATGAGGAGGAATACTAGTAGAATCGTTACCTCCATTGTTTTCACAAGCAGCTGAACTAAAGTCCAATTCTTGACAAGTACTGGATTGCAAAATGGTTTCTGGAATGATTCTCCTTTTTCTGGTATAAACCTGTAGTTGTTTAGGAGGCCGAGAAGAGGATTTGGTTGAAGTTTGAGTTCCTGTAGACATAGGTTGACAAGAAGAGTGTGGTGTAGATAAAGTAATAGGGGAAAAGATAGGTAAATTATTGGAGGGTGTCAAAGAAGTCTGAGGCTCAAGAGGTAATGAATCGGAAAGAGGTATTAAAGGGAAAGAAGAACGAGGAACCTGTTTGTGAGAAGGCTGAAAGTCATCGAAATTCCCCCCTGAATGGCAGCCGTCGAAAAATATGGTTCCTGTTCAAAGAAATTAAGGTCCAAAGAAACAAAAAATTTACGAGTAGGTGGATAGTAACATTTATAGCCCTTCTTTAGTGAAGAATATCCTATGAAGACACACTTGAGAGATTTAGGATCAAGTTTAGACCTAGAAGGATCTAAGTTTTTAACAAACACAATACATCCAAATACTTTTAAGGGAAGAGATGATGACAAAGGTTTAAAATTAGGGAATGAGGATAAAAGAACATCTTTAGGTGTTTGAAAGGTTAGGACTCGACTAGGCATACGATTAATAAGAAAATTAGAAGTTAACAAGGCTTCTCCCCATAGATATTTAGGAACATTGTGGGTAAACAAAAGAGCTCGGGTAACTTCCAGCAGATGCCTATTTTTTCTTTCGGCTATCCCATTTTGTTGGGGTGTATCAACACAAGAATTGATTTGCACTATTCCTTTTTTCTGGAAAAAATCACCTAAAGACTATGTAAAGAATTCCCCTCCATTATCTGATTTAAATATTTAAATTTTAGAATGAAATTGGGTCTCGACCATGTTTGTAAAATCTCTCAAAAACACTGGCCACTTCAGATTTTTCTTTCAAGAGGTAAGTCCAAGTGGTTCTACTATGGTCATCAATAAAGGTCACAAATCATCTACTGCCAGTAATATTCTTCACTTTAGAAGGACCCCAAACATCACCGTGGATAAGAGAAAAAGGATTAGAGGGTTTGTAAGTAGAGGGTAAGTAAGATTTTCTTGTTTGTTTTGCAAGTTGACAGATATGGCATTTAAAGGAAGAAGGTTTTTGATTAACAAATAATTGAGGAAAAAATTTTGCAAGTAGAAAAAATTTGGGTGGCCTAACCTAAAATGCCACAACATAACATCAGATTGTCCTAGGGAATTAAAACAAGATTTAGAAGGTGAAAGTTTAAAAGTTCCTGTGCTTTGAAGAACATATAAACCATTCTACAAGCGAGCATTGCCAATCCTCTTTTTTTAAGTCCGATTGTACGTAAAAAACACTCAGAATCGGTGAACTGGAAAACACAATTTGAATCTTTGCATAGCTTGCGAACTGATAACAAATTACTCTTCAGACTAGGTACGAAGAGCACATCTCGAAGGACTAAGTCATCAGTAAGAAAAACTGAACCACTGCCTTTAATTGAGGATAACGAACCATTAGCTAATTTGATAGAATTCTGAGAGGAGGAATTTCTAAATTGAAAAAACAATTCCTTGTTACCAGTCATGTGGTCAGAAGCACCAGAGTCCACAATCCATTACGATTTATTTGTTGGAAAAAAAAATTGGTCTGTGAATCATCATTGTCTGTGAAAGCCAGATTTCCTGCACTGCTCCCAGTAAATCTATCGAACAGTTGTTGCATTTGTACCATTCGCTGTTTGGTGAAGCCTCTAGATGAAGTCGGATTATCCATTGAAGAGGGAAAGAAAAAAAAAATTGCGATAGGATCGAATTAGACTGATACCATGAAGATAAACAAAATTCTGTTTTGTTTATTCGAATAATGAGTAAGAGATGAAGTCGGATTATCCATTGAAGAGGGAAAGAAAAAAAAATTGCGATAGGATCGAATTAGACTGATACCATGAAGATAAACAGAATTCTGTTTTGTTTATTCGAATAATGAGTAAGAATTTCTCTCACTTTGATTTACATACACTACATCCTTTTATAGAAAAGGACTTTGATTTACAATAGAAGTCCTAGTGGCTATTAATTAGAAGTCCTACTAACTATTAACTTCTAACTCTAGGTTTCGGTACAAGGCTTAAATAATAACTCTAACAGTACAATTTAATTACAATAATATTTCTAATAAACCGACTAAACCTACAGAATGTCACCTTCGACATGATTAATTACCTTTCGCACGGAATAAACTAACGGAGAAAAAGTACGAACTGCATTATGAACATAAACAGTACGGCAGCATTCTGTTGAAGACTTTTGTTTTGTTTTCATTAACAAAATTTCTTGCTACAAAGCTCTTTTGTATGGGCATTCCATGCAAAGAATGTTATTGCAGACAAGTTATTTGTGTTATATTTACGATGATAGAGAAAAACTATTTGCTTGTGCTGATGTGCTGTTTCCTTGATTGTTATCAGCAACCTGTAGCAAAAGCTCCTGAAGAGAAGGCTCCCAAGAAACATGCAGCGAAAGCTACTGAAAAGAAAGGGAAAGCTGTTGAAGTCGCTAAACAAGAACCCCTTGATCCTGTTGCAGAAAAACTTCGCCAACAAAGGTAGAGCGTAGTTTATTTAGCTTCTGTAGTGATGACACTAAGAAACTTCCTCAGTTATTTTAAAGTGGGTGTTACTGCATTTATCCTTGCTAGAACTAAGCTCATCTAAGTTGAGAACTAAGAGTCAAATACTTACCTCTAAGTAACATTTTTTCCTCTCTTCCTCATCTGCATACTTGGATCTTGGAAATTTTTTTAGGCTTTCTTTGCTTTTATGTCTCCAAAATTGACATGTTCCTAATATTTGATGACTTATTCTGGCATTTGCTCTATCACAGGCTTGTGGAAGAAGCTGATTACAAGTCCACTACTGAACTTTTCGCCAAGAAAGGTGATGACAAGACCCTTGATAATTTTATTCCCAAATCTGAAAGTGACTTTTTGGAATATGCCGAGCTTGTTTCTCATAAGCTTCACCCATATGAGGTGAGTGTAATCGTCTTTCTTTTCCAGTCTTGGTTCTATATTGAGAAAGTTCTTAAGTTGCCCAAATATGTACTTTGATGCAGAAAAGTTACCATTATATTGCACTACTCAAGGCAGTGATTAGACTATCAGTGACTTCCTTCAAAGCAGCTGATACTAAAGATATAGCTTCTTCAATCACAGCAATTGCAAATGAAAAGTTAAAAGCAGAGAAGGAAGCTACAAGTAAAAAGAAGACAGGTAAAATATATGCAGTTCCTTTTTTTCATTCTTGTGCACCATAGTATTTACCTTAGCCAGAAAGGAAAACAGAAAATATCTGCCTATTTAGTTCTCTTTATTGACAATTTTAAATCAATTGTGGGGAGAAAGTAACTTCTAATACAATTTATTATATTGTTGAAGTCCCTCCAAATGATGCCCAACAACCCCCTTCGGCAGACAAATCTTTTAGGAATATATAGGGGTAAAGTTTTTAAATCTTGTATTCCTTTGGCTTGACATGTTGTGGTTCCTCATATCAACCTTTTTTACAGTGGATTTTATATCTGCTACAGTTACGGACTTTAAATAAGAGGAGGAATTAAGAGCATATAATCTCGTCTTTAGTTTTTACTGCTGTTTCGGCATTTGACTGTTGACTTACCAGTTACCAGTCAGCCTACCTGTCATACTCTTAGCCGTGATTCTCTAACCGTCTTTTGGACATTTTTTAGGTGGCAAGAAAAAGCAGCTCCATGTTGATAAACCAGATGATGATTTGGTTGTTAATGCTTACGATGATATAGACGATTATGACTTTATGTGAGCCATTTGGGGGCGGCCTTGATCTAGTGTTTGCATAGAGATCGTGTTCACTGCAGCATCAATGTAGAGGCTGATCCGACGGCTCTGTTTTTTTTTGGGTTTTCGTGTACTTGTCTTATGAAGACATCCATAATGTGAAGATATTGGAACCATTAGATAAAAACTTCAGAAGGAAAGTCTTGTCTATGGTTTTGGGCAGTTTTGGTGTTTTATTACCTTAAAATTCATATGGTGTTTTTGCAGAATGCTTTTGTAAGGAATATACAATGATGCTATTTGTTTGTGCATTATGAGAACCAGTTGTTCCACATGATTTGAATAAGATTGAATAAACATTATTGAGGGACAAGTCTTGAGTTTACAACCCTAAAAGAACCCTATCATGCTGAAATCAATGGAGAAAAGACTTCACTGCCAAATGAAAAAGGGCATTGGGAAGGCAGATGATTGCCGTCTATTATGATATTTAACAAGTCATTGGCTTTAAAATAGTTTATAAAACAGTATGAAATGCTGAATCCAATCAGCTAAATACAGATGCCATTGAATGACCAAGCCATTGAAAAGATGTGGGAATTTTGAGATCCTTAAATGTGGTTGAATGAAGCAGACAAAGTATTGTCTAAAAATAATGAGGATTCCCAAGTATATGATTGGTATATACTCTTTAAACATGATAAATAATTTTTTAGTTTAATCATCTATGTCCTATATATTGGCTGATTAATTCGGATTGAATTTTACAAGGGCTTAATATGAGGGCGATCTTTCTAACTCACTTTTCTTCATTCACAATGCTTCTTTCCATATATCATTAGTATAATTTGTTTTGGATCATTGTTTCTGCATTTCAGCAATTGGCATTTCAATTGAATGTACAATAAAACAGATATCCATGATTTTGTTCTTTGCATTTGTAATAACATAATCTATTGATGCCTTAGTTCATTCATAATCTCATGTCCTTGGAAACTTCACCTAAAAATGACAATCAAAGAAAACAATTTCAAGGGTAAGCATCATTGAACTTCGACCTATATAAACAACCCCTGCACCTCTACACATTTCACTAAAGTGATCCCAAACAGAGCCTTAGCCATCTCCATATTTCTGACATATATCCACATACAATGGGTGTCACCAGTTACAGTGATGAGTACACTTCCACAATCCCTCCAGCCAGGCTATTCAAAGCCTTGATTGTGGACTCACACAACCTCATCCCAAAACTCATGCCGTTGGCTATTAAAAGCATCGAAATTACCGGTGACGGAGGAGCCGGCAGCATCAGGCAGATCAACTTTGCCGAAGGTGAAATACACTACTAAACTCCGACACTTTTGGGTTCGATTAACCAATGTCTATGTACACTGATTAAGTATAATTGTGCAGGTAGCCAAAGTCAAGTACATCAAGAACCGGGTTGATGAGCTTGACGAGAAGAATTTTTCGTTCAAGTATAGTTTGATCGAAGGTGATGGACTGATGGACAAGCTTGAAAAAATCACATATGAGTTAAAATTTGAGACCACGGCAGAGGGTGGGAGCAAAAACAAGATGACAAGCACTTACTACACCAAGGGTGACTTTGAGCTAACTGAAGAGGAAGTTAAGGCTGGCAAAGAAAAGGCATTGGCTATGTATAAAGTTGTGGAAGGCTATCTTCTTCAGAATCCGGATGCTTATGCTTAATTAAACATATGTTTTCACAAATGATCCATCGATCGGTCGAGGTGAGAGTTGTCGAGAATTTATCTCTGGTTCAATGTTTCGGTGTGTTAAAAGACACTAGCATTTAGCATGTGTCTGGTTATGGTTGTCTTAATAAGGATTGGAATCCATTAATTGTAATGTATTTTCTTCCTTAAATGTATTGTCTCATATGGTCTTCAACACTTCATGGAAACTACATTGAATCATTTTTTAGTCAATTTGATACACAAGCTTACCATGTTGTGTTTGAAGTTCTGATTCATTAAATGATTATCAGATCATTCAGGGACGGCGCTGTTGCAAGCTTAGGCGTTGTTGTCCTTCCCAAATTTTTTTATATTTAAAAATATAATAAAGAATTTGTTCATTTGAACCCCAATTTTCAATTTATTTAAACTTTGTCCCCCTCATTTTATAATTATTTATATTTTACCCCTAACCTTAATTCCTGGTTCCGTCCCTAAGATCATCTCACATTTCACGTTATTGTGTGGACATAAGTTTTCTTTTTCTTCTTCTTCTTTGCACATAACTTCATGCATTCAAATCCAAATATTGAATGGGTGTAATACATATATCTTGAGATATTTATATATTTATATAAGGATAAAAGTGGATGAAATATTTGTAATTTCTTTAAAATCTATATTTAGATATATAAATTTCTTTTAAAATTCAAATCCATTCACTATTCATATTAAATCCAAATATTATTTTTCAAGTCGAAGTTAATAAATTAATTATCGAATATCCCAATCTGAAGTATAAAAAAAGTAAGTAAAAATTTTATATAGTAAGGCGTATCGATGGGATTAGAAATTCGATTTTGAACTTGTTATTTGCGAAAAAAAAGCATTGGGATATCTATTTTCTAAATTGAATTCATTGTATTAATTCTTTATTTAACAAATTCACATGCCGTATTTTCAATGGTTCACGATTTTTTAATGTGAAGAAGGGAGATTTTGTTAAATATAATATTTAATATAATTATTTTTATTTTATTAGTATTTAATAATAAAATTTAAATAAAATAATATTATCAATAATAATAAATATTGTTATAAATTTAGAAATAAACAAGTTTAATTATTGGATTAAATAAAAGTTTTAAAGACTAAATTTAACAAAATAAATTTAAAGATTTGCCATGTCATTTAACTTTGTCGTTAAAGTCATATACATATTTTTGCTCTGAACTGGATTACATGACATACTCTTATTGATATTTTTTAAACATAGTTAACTTTTTTTTTTGAATGGGACTATTTGTAGTGAAATGGGTAATATTATTAAAGTTAGGGGGAATAAAAAAAATTCGATACCAATTTAATAAAACAAGTATAATTTAGGGGACAAATAATATTTTAATCCATTAAATTTTCAAATTAAATAGTTTTAGTTATAATATAAGTTAAAGGTTATTATACCATACACTAGCCGGAGAAAAAAATATTTCCACAAACATGCCTAAATTAATTTTAAAAACTAAAATTTAAAACATTAACATTAAAACTCTAAAACTTAAACTTTATACTCAAAACTTTAAAATTTAAATTTTAACCATGAATCTTAAATTCTAACACCTAAAACCTAAGTCTTTAAACTCTAAACCCTAAATTATCCTTTAAACCATAAGTTGAGCTTGCTTGTGGAAAGTTTTTTTTCGCTGTTAGTACATGTAATTAGTTCAAATCACAGTTCAAGTTTTTCGAAAAATTTAAATGATTAACATGGTTGAACTTTATTTTTGTACACAATTTTGATAAAGTCAACATTGAAAAGTCATCTATTATTCACTCGAGCTTGTTTATTTACAATTACTAGAAGACTCACAGATGGTAGTACTGATTAGAGTAAATAATAAACATAATTTAATAATATTTTTTGTAAAATTTTAAATTATAAAAAATAAAAAAAAAATAAAGATTAAATAAAATAGACAATGCATCAAATTAAATATTGGGTAAACTACTGCAATGGTCACCTATGTTTAGTATTTGTACCGTTTTGATAATTGATTTTCAAATTCGGCCGTTATGGTCACTTACGTTTTATATCTGTAAACTTATGGTCACTGAGACATTTGTTGCCATTCAACGTTAACGGGAGGCTGATCTGGCACAATAAAAATAATAAATTATCTAGATAGTCTCTAAACTATTACTTCACTCCTATTTTGACCACCGAAATAAAAATAATTTATATAATGACATATTTAATCTTCCATATTTATAGTTTTTTATTTCTTTTCCCCTCTACCATCTTCCATGTTCTTCTTCATCTAACCCAATCCCTAATTTTCTACTATATTAATTCCTATATTCTTCTTCATCACTAATCCTAAATGAAATCCTTTAGCTATTCAAATAACTTTCTTCAATAATTTTCGAAAGTAATTTTCATTAAGAATTTCTTTTAATTTTGATTAATCTGTCAGGCTTAAATGAAAAAATAATAATAATAAACTTAAAAAACGATTGTAATTTGTAGTCAATCCTTAACCTTGGTAAAAGACTGATTTTTTTTGTCTGGCAACACATGCCACACAGAAAGAAACCTGCATCCAAAATTACAAACTTAATTTTTTAAAAATATGATAGGTTTTTTATATTAATTTAAAATTTAATATTTAAATCTCATTTTTTAAAATAAGCTCCCATGTTATTTTTAATTTTGAAATTTTAGTTTCTCTCTCAAGTTCTATTCAATTGGAAAGTTAGTTTCATCTAGTTTAATTTATTAGAATTTAATCTTTACACTTGCAAATTGAGAAGTTGGTCCGATTGGAATGATACTATTAAACTTTTTTTATTAAATTATTAACCTGAAAATCAGTAGCTTATCAGTTTACTATGATCTTTATCAGTTTCAAGCCAATGGCAGTGATTAAAACAGAGTTGAGGGCCATGTGATTCTACATTTTAGAAAGATTCAAAGGATTGGAATCATTAGATTTCCGTTGGTCATAGACTTAGTCACGTAAGTTCAATTATATATGAAATTAAGTTAAATCGAACTCTTACACACGAGTAAAGGTCTGCTTGAATTGTGGATTGATATGGAAGAAAATTAGGGATTTGGTTAGATGAAGAAGAATACGGAAGATGGTGGAAGGGAGAAAAAATAAAAATATATAAATATGGAGGATTAAATGTGTAATTATACAAACTATTTTTATTTCGGTGGTCAAAATAGAAGTGAAGTAATAGTTTAGGGACTATCTAGGTAATTTATCCTTCTTTTTATTGTGCCAGATCAGCCTCTCGTCAAACGTCCCAATGAACATAAGTTTACAGATCAAAAACGTAAGTGACCATAACGATCGAATTTGAAAATCAATAACTAAAATTGTATAAACCCTAAACATAAGTGACCATTACAGTAGTTTACCCTTAAATCTTTTATCCTCTTACGGGGAATAAATATTACAAGAATAAATGGAAGAAAAGTATGGTAATTATAAATAAAAAAGAAAATAAGTTTTATTATATTTTTTTAATAAAGAGTATTATGTTCTTAAAGCAAATGTCAGAATTTGAACTCATATAAAATAAAATAACATAAATATCCTTAATCATTCTGCCATTTAGTGAATCTCAAGTTTATTACATATTTGTACCTTCATTCTTCCACCCTATAAATACATGTATAACTGGTGTTCCTAGATTTTCCTTCCCTTTTTTCAGTTGTTTTTTTATTTTATTTTTCATTTTGGTCCCTTATCAACAAAGTCATCTTCTGTAATTGGCAAAGCCACAATGGGGGGCTGGCAGGTGACTGACCCCTGCGGTTTATCCTTACGATCTTTTTTTTAATTTAGCCCCTATTGAATTTAAAATTATAATTTATTTTAATTATTTAGTACTGTAAAATGGGTAATGTTTGATAAAGTGTGTAAGAGAAATTAAATTTATTTTACTTGAAATCGATAAACTAAATCTTATTAGAGATATTTTAATTTTTTATTTTTATTCTCGAGTTTTTAACTTTTAATTTCTAACTTCACCTTGCAAGAGTCGTGATTTTGCCACAATTGTCGTACTTTTGGTCAATTTATCATCTATTGTAAAAATCATTATATTTCCCTAAATAAGGTTCAACAAACACTATCTCTCTATTTTTTAAAATGCAGTTTTACCTAATTTTGCTGAAAAAATCACCATGCAAAATGAACTAAAAACTTGCGAATTGTTTTCTTGTATAAAAAAACAAAATCTAAGTTTACACTCAACTTGGCGTCTTATCAAAATTATAAATAATTATTTGAGTTACTGTTATTAAAATTTTATATTAAAAAATATCGACTAATTTTATTAATTAAATAAAAGTTATTATTCCATGCACCGACACTAAGAGAAAATATTTCACAAGCTGCTTAGTTTCAATCTATAAACTAGAATATAAATCCTTAACCTAAAATTCTAAACTCTAACCCTTAAACTATAAACTCTAAATTCTAAACTCTATAATATAAACTAATAATCCCTAAATTAAATCTATAAACCCTAAATTAAACATGCTCGTGAAAAACTTTTTTTTACCGCCATTACATGAAATATTTTTTTCTTTAAATAATACTTTTAAAATATTAAAAATATATTAACACATAAATAATTAGGAAATAGTTGTTTTTAGTCCACCTTTCGTGTAATTGTTAAACTGAAAAACAGTTGAAAAAGTATCAAATACAATTAAATGCTCAATTGGTGGAATAAAAAATAATTAAATGATTAGACAATAGGGCTGGTTTAGGTTAGTAAACGAAGCTTAGGCATTAGGTGTTGCACAATTGTAGTTCAAGATAGACGGTTTACTTGCTAGTTTAACTAAAGCTTAATATACAATTTGGTGCACAATTTGTTAATTTTCTTAATTTAGTATCTAATTTTTTGGACCAATTTGATATATGAACTAAAAAACTCAAATTGGTACTTGGTATTTGATGTAGCATTTCAACAATCAATCAGGTTGTAGACATGATATTAATTGATTAAATTTATTATATTATTTTTTAAGTAGAGATAATTACATCTAAGGCAAATATCAAGATTTAAACTTATAAAAGATGTGACAACATAAGCATCATTAACCATTCGACCAACTGTAATAAAAAAAATCATCGGGCCTACTCAATTCGCGTTTTTCCCGGGGAAGCAAATATTGGACTGCTCGCTCATCGCCAATGAAGTCATTGATCTAGACGTATAGGACCATAGAATGTGGTCTTTAAGGCAGATCTTAAAAAAGCCTATGGTTTTGTCGATTGGCAGTTCCTTATTTATATCATGGAACAGATGGGTTTCGGATCCCTGTGGCGTCACTAAATATTCTTATGTATTTGTACAGCTGCCATCTCAGTTCTGGTCAACGGGTCTCCTACTAAGTCTTTTTCTATTCGTCGTGGGCTTCGCCAAGGATGTCCTTTGTTTTCTCTCCTATTCAATATCATAGGGGAGGCTCTCAGTTCTTTTCTAGCCAAAGCTGTGGATCAAGGTTGTTTTAGTTTGCAAGTGTCACATATTCAGTTTGCTGACAACCTAATCTTATTTTGTGGTACGACCGAGTCTCAGATTAAAAATGTGATTCGTATTTTGAGAGGCTTTGAATTAATGTCTGGACTCAAGTTGAACTTAAGGAAGTCAAGGTTGTTGGGCATCAATGTGGACAATAATCTTGTGACTTACTGGGCGTCTTTATTTCACTGTCAAAGTGAATCTTTCCCATGTCAATATCTTGGGCTACCACTAGGAGCCTCTAAAAGCTCGATTTATCTCTGGATACCTGTAGTGGAAAAGGTTAAGAAGAAATTAGCGAGGTGGAAATCGAAACTGCTATCGTTTGGGGGTCGGATCACCATTGTTAAGTCTATTTTAGCTAATCTGCCCATATATTTCATTTTAATTTTTGCAATGCCGGCTTCGATTAGCTCCATGCTCTCTTGGCTGATTTTCAAATTCCTATGGGGTTCTCTCGATCGTAAAGTAATTTATTGGGTTAGTTGGGAGTCCCTCTGCCTCCCTAAATCTTGTGGTGGTCTTGGCTTGTGCGATTTTGCTATTAAAACCGTGTTCTTCTCAACAAATGGTTGTGGCATTTTGGGACCGAGCCAGATAGTTTGTGGCGCAAAGTCATACGTGCGAAGTATGAAAGCAACTCCCTTTCGTTGCTGCCTCGGAATCTTGGGGCTTCAAATAAATCTTGAATTAGAGAAAAATCATTTCCCCTGTCAGATTCGGGTAATCTTTTTTCCCAGAATATTAGGCTGATTTTAGGGGATGGTTCTTGTGTTTTATCCTGGACTGAATATTGGGCTGGAGCATTTCAATTGAAGGAGGCTTTTCCTAGAATTTACGTGTTGGCCAGTAGAAAAGACGGTTTAGTTGCTGATTTTGGGTCATTTGTTGACAATTCTTGGTCTTGGAATATCCATTTACGTCCTAGATTATTCGATTGAGAACTAGAAGTCTGGGACTCCTTTGTGAATGTGCTCAATGGTGTTCAACCCATGTTGGCTAATGAAGACTGTGTTCGATGGGTAGCATCCTCTAATAGGATATATTCTTCAAAATCGTACTGTGAATTATTAATTTCTAACAATGTTTCTAAAAATGCAGTATGGCAGATTGTTTGGGCAAATCTCGCACCACCTAAGGTGGAAGCTTTTGCATCTCACGGTCGTATATCTACCTCGATCGAGCTATATAAACGCAGTTTCCGTAATATTCAGGTTCTGATCTGTCCTTTATGTGAATTGGAACTTGAATCTATTTCCCACCTATTGTGTCAGTGTTCGATTGCTTGGGGTTTATGGTCCAAATGGTATGGATTGTGGAGTTTAAGCATAATCATGCCCGCTGATTTTAAATCCTGGATCTTGCATTGGAATGAGCTATCTCACTCTTTCAAATCTAAATCAGTTTGGATGCTGAGTTTTTTTAGCATTGTATGGTCTATTTGGTTGCTTAAGAATGAGGTGATTTTTAGATATAGGCAGGTTAATTCGAATCACTTGTTTGAGCTATGTATTCTGCGATTGAGCCTTTTGTCACTTCCCTAGATTTTCACAGCCTAAGAACGTACGGCCTTAGGCACCCGTGACGCTACTCGATCGATTTTCTTGCCTAAGTAAGCCTTAACCACGCCTTGCGAGAACTCTTGCTCGGCAAAGGCTCGGACAAGCCCTCAAGGCTTCGATGGATGCGGAAGCTTCAAACACCAAGGTGACTACTCTTAGCCACTCGAGAGGCAACTAGAACAAAGAGCCAAAGAACCAAGGACAACTGAAAGAGACAAGAGAGAAACTAGAGTAAATGCCAAGAGTTGTATTACTCTTCTCGAATGAGAGAATGGATGGAATGAGATGGATGATACAAATGAGGGTGGGAGGCTCTCTATTTATAGTTGAGCTCTCACTCACTCAATAGTCCAGATCGATTTACATGGATGGCCAGGATTAGCACAATTAAATACAAAATCTCCTAATCTAAGGAAACTTTATCAAATCCTATCTAATTACATCAATTAGTAGGAAACTTTCCTTGGATAGGTGATCTCTCCCGATATGGCAAGATTCCCCCTTAATCTTATCTGATTTGTTGTCACTTGCCATTTCTGAAAAGGGCTCTCTAGCATTCTCCAAGCATTGGGCCAAATCTGGTGGTCTCAGTAAGCCCGATGCCCCACATGGAACCTCTTCGTCGGATACTTGCGCCACTGTCTCGGACAAAGAAATTTGGGTCGTGACATTCTCCCCCACCGAACTTAGCAACGCCCTCGTCGCTCCACTATAACGATCCTAGTAGGGCCCCCTTGGATGTTGTTACTCGTTGCCTCGTCTTGGTACGGTTCCCCCATATAAACTGCTCGCCTCGGCTCTTGCCTCTATGGAACTCCTCGATCCTCTGCACCATTCGTCACATCATCTTGGTGGCTTCTCGACGTCTCGGCTTTCTCGTGTCCCCTCATAAAGACTGCTCGCTTTGACTCTTTCTGCCAAGTGATGTCGCGCACTAAGACGCCTCCGGGTACATCACCATCGTAGGAGCCTTCTCCTAGTAGTCTTGATTTTTTTTTGACTTGGACACTCCTGGTCCCGCGACAAAGTCTTGGGTGTTACCACATTGAACACTGGACGAACTCTCAGACTCGTCAGCCCATCAGTTCAGCTCCTTAGAACTCTAAAAGGTCCCTTCCAAGCTTCGTCTCCTCCGCGCTGAAGGTTAGGTCTCACACGACCTACACTCATCAAAGAAGGCAAATCAAACTCAAAAACACTAGAGTTGTGTTTGAGATGTACCTTCCTCTCGGTTGCATTTACTCTAAAATGGGTTAGCCCTTCTTTCTCCTTGAAGTCTGGCCCCCTTTGCATCAAACATCCTCTATTGAAGTTCTTTTCACTAGTTTGCATCGACCCTTCTTCCACGAAGTCTGGTGCTCCTCGTTGCATCTGCCCCTCTGACTTGAAGTTTGGTGAACTCTTCCTGCATCGGTCATTTTTCTTTGAAGTTCGTTGCTTGCGTTGGCGCTTCTTTCTCGAAGCCCTCTGCCTCTTTCCTACCTTGCCTATGGGTGGTGTCTCCATGGTTACTATATCCCTCTTCGGCTTGACCCCTTCTACCTTATTACAGATGCGGTCTTTGAAGAAATGTTCTTTACCTGAACACCCTCGGCAAGCTCCCTCGTAGCCTTCTCGGACATGTTCAACCCTTTTCTGCTTTCGGTCTCTTTTGGCCTTGGCAGAACTCATTGGGCATTTCCTCAACTTGTGAGGCCCCTTACAATGGTAGCACTCCAATTGCTTTCTCTTCACCCTCGACTTGATAGCTTTCCCATTCGCTATCGCATCGGGTCTCATCCCTGGCTTAACTTATAATGACCTAAATTTTCGAGTCAACAATAGGCGTTGACCCGGGTCTTAGACCTATGCGTTGGGTCAGATGTTTAGGTTATGTTGGGCCTTGTAGGCCTCTATGTGTTGTTGGGCTTGTTTAGGGGTTTTAGGCTTGGCTTAAGTGGGTTTTTTAGGAGAGATATGATGGTAAAACCCTAAATAGGAGACAAAGGCTGGTGAGGCCTTCATAATTTCTGCAGAAAAGTGGGTGGTGAGATCACATTGGTCTTTTGTCCCATATTCCCTATCCTCTCATCTCTTTTAACCAAGAATCAAAGAAAATGAGGAAATCCTTGAAGTTGTGGTGAGAATCTCGTTTTGGCCATCAAGAGGAAATGTTTCAGCATGCAAAGATATACCATTCAAGGTAAATATCTCTTGGTTTGCTAGAAGTTGGGTTTGGAGGCTTGAGCCAAGGAAAAGAGGTGGAAGAGCTTAGTGGGAGCTTCATTCTGGGATTTAATTGCTTGAGGTCAGTACATTTCCGACTCCTTCACTTCATGAGCATCCTAAAATGATTGCTTTGTGTGGTTTATAGTTTTGGGTTGTATGATTGAGGTTTTAGAAGCTTAAACCCCCTTTAATGGCAAATCATATATCATGCGTTAATAAAGGGTAAAATTAGTAGAAAACCACCCTATAAACCTCTAATAATCTGTAGGAACATTTTGTGACTTAACCATGTAGGTTAAGGGTTGGGGTTGTGAAATCTCAAGCTTCAGATTTTGAAATCTGGGCTCGCGTACCGATATGGGGTGGTAGTGTATCGGTACGCCTTTGTTATAAGGGAGACGGATTGTGAGAGACATACCGGTACACCTTCCCGTGTATCGGTACCCCTCGCTCAATTAGGATTCTAGTAGCGCTTTGGCGTACTGGTACGCTAGGGGGCGTATCGGTACGTACTGATGCATTGCCTGGGAGAGTATCGGTACGGCTTGGGGTTTAATTCTTTCAAACCTAATTAGTGTATTGATCTCATGTGGGAGTATCGATACCCAGATGTCAGTACTGATAGTCACCTTATAGTATCAATACTCGCTGGGCATTCTGGCCAAGAAAGTTGATTCGCGTTCGGGGGTTCTATAATTTGAGGTAAAGGGCCCTAGGGGTCTGTTAGGGTGTAAAATGAATACTAAAGCTGAGAAATGTAGAGTTAAACCCCGTGTGTGAAATAAATGGCTAATGGCTTGGTAATTATTGAGTAGATCGCTTGTTTAATCACTCATAGAGATCCGTGGTGGATCGATTAATGCTACATAAAAGATCGGGGTCCTTGCTGTGTGCTGAAGAGACGCCCATATAGGCTGGTTGCCGCAAATAATAAGATAACCTAACGGGAAAAGCGTAAATGAATCCTAAAGACATATATTAATTAGTGTAACAAACGAGGGGCATTGGTAATGGTTGGTTGAATGCCTTTTATCTCTCGGTGAGATATATTAATGCTTGGGGAAGCATGTGTTAACGTATGTGTCTTGGTTAGGAATCCAGATGTCCTAAAGTCAGTGCAAGGGCACTTAAATAAGGGGATGAGTACTCCGTGCTATGTGATCGAGTATATCCGATATATCCACGGGATATGTGATCTGGATGCGGTTAGAAACCTGTCCTTGGGCTATGTAATCAGGATATGAAAATTCAACTTGGGGGCTATGTGAGCTCGAGTAACTCGAAAGGCTATATGATATCGAGTAACCTAATTGGATATGTGACCTCAGGAAAAGACTGCTTGTGGCTATTGTGATCCAAGTATGTCTATGACGTATCTGTGGCTATAGTGATCCGGATATGATACTTACCCAACGGCTATGTGATCACGAGTAACTCAACGGCTGTGTGAGTATGGGAAAAATAGTAAGGCTTCGTTGGCCATTAGAGAATTTATATTATTTACGTTGTTGTATGGATAATAGATGTTGGCTATTTTACCCTTGGGCTATGTGATCAGGATAGGGTTGTTACTCGACGGGTTGTATGAGCTCGAGTAACTCGATGGGCTATGTGATCTCGAGTATGGGCTAGATAGCCCTTAGGCTATGTGATCAGGGTACATGACGTAACTCGATGGTCGGTGAGACCTCGCGTATGGTAAGCCTGGGATGGTTTGGTGGTCTTCTTATAGAATAGTGGTATTTTGAGACATGGTTATGGACTCTAGCTAGGGTAGGCTAGACGATGATCCTTAGATATTGAGAAGCATTTATGTGCACTCTTAATTATATTATCATGCACGCTTGTTTTATGTATTCATGAATTGCGGTAGAGTAGAAGTGTACCACTGAGCTTTGTTAGCTCAGCGTGCAGAATTGTGGTTTTTTCGTACGTAGGTTGAGAGGTTACTTTTAGAGGAGCACACTAAGGAGGATTTCCCAGCATCGAGCCAGTTTCAAAGTACAATACTTGATGTTTAGTTTGGACTGATTGTATTCATAGGACCTTACCACATTCGAGTTTGTATCTTATTTTGATTTATTGTATTTGGTCAAACGATGTATTTTATTTGGAACTTATATTTTGTAAACCTTTTTAATCTCTTTATCTTTGTGGATTTCATGGAAATGGATCGTTTTGAGAATTGCCAACTTGTGGTTTTAAATGAGAAACTTTGATGGGTCAATTTTGGGTGACCTGAATGTGATTCTTTATATTTAGGACGAGATTGAGGTTTTACATTTAGTGGTATCAGCTTAGGTTTAGTCAGTTTTAGGAAACCTCAGGGTGGTATAGAGGTCGTGGTGAGGTGTCTAGTGAATACAAGTCCCTAAATTTAAGCGTACTTTATAAGACTGGAAATTCTTATGTGCCACCGTGTTTGTTGTGTTTCAGAAAATGATTGATGGAAGGTGGAACCGGTAGTGGAGAAGCGGGTCACTTTTGTGGGCTTACCTCTGCCCTCTTGCGTGTGGTGCAAGCTATTTCGAGGCAATCTGAGACGCCTCGCAAGACCCTATGGAGAGGCTTCATCGCTTTAGGCCTAAGAATTTTGAAGGCTTGGGTGAGGATGGCCCGATCATGGCTGACCAATGGTTGCGCGACATAAAGAATCTTGACACAAATAAAGGGAAGCCCGAAAGATGATCTTTATTGCATTGTTTCCCTTTTGAAAGGCAATACACGTGAGCGGTGAAATACCGTAGAGTTGGGTCTGTAGCCTGCGCTCCCGACATGGGATATCTTTGTGGATGAGTTTTAGAAGAAGTACATCAGTGAGGTACATATGGATGAGATGAAGAACCAGTTTCTATATTTGGTACAAAGAGATCGAATGATGTTTGCTTATGAGCAAGAGTTTATGCGTTTGAGCCGCTATGCTCCAGAGTTGGTTGCCACGGAAGAGTTGAGGTACAAGAGGTTCAGACAAGGCTTGAATGTTGACCTTCAGTTGCATGTGACAGTGGGTCCACTTGGGATATTCTCTGAGTTAGCCAATAGTGCGAAGACACTTGAGCGGCTTCAGAGTTCAGCATCTAATCAGTTCGAGGATTTTAGAGGTCGTGATGTGGAGACCCAGAATATCATGAATCCTTCTCCCTATCCTTGTGAAAGGTTTTGTGCTTTAAGGAGTTCGAAGAGAGTTGCCTCAGACCAGTTATCGAGGGTCGACTCAGGATCTAGATTGAAGGTTCGTAGAGGCTCTTTAATTTCTACTCCGAAAAGGAGTACTGATGGTTCTATTAGAGCATTGCTTCCACCAGCGTGTGAGCTTTGTGGGCGACATCACCTTGGAGTGTTCTTCTTGCTTCGAATGGTTTGCTACAGGTGTCAAGCACCAGGGCATATGGTAAAGGACTGCCCAGTTATATATGAGGATTCATCAGTTCAGTCTCAGAGGTTGGCTGCTTCCCGACACGATCAGAGTTTTGCTAGAGGCAGAGCTAGGGCACCGTCAGGTTATCGAGGTGGTCCTGTGAGATCCACCGCCAGGGTTGGCGTGCGAGGCGTTACTAGGCAGTCTACTGCTCATATTAGAGTTGACAGCGATTCGACCTAGGATATGTCAGGTAATTAAGTTTTGTGTTGGTTTTAGCTATTGCGTTAGCCGTTTAGCTCTTCAGTTGTGTGATAGACCGGTTCTTGTGATGTGCATCTTGGTAAATCTTGGGTTTGTTGTTGCTTTAGATGGTAAATAGAGTTGCATCATTTGCTTGATAAGGTTTTTTTATCGTAGATGGTTGTTCAGAGTGTAAGTGTACCGTATGTTGTGAGTGAGAAGTTATGAAGTTTTAGATTGCTTGAATCTAGTTGTTAGTGTTAGATGTGTAGAATCTTAACCTCTCTACAGTAGACGTTGTGCCCCGTAGTGCTAGCTCAAGGAGATTTCTATAGGTTGCAAGGTGTTCTTAGCTTGCGCTGTAGACGTGAGGGTTAAGAGTTCCTAGTCTTGGTGTTGTGGGTGTTTTGAGGGTATAGAGGTACCTTTGGTGATAAGTAATCTTATCGGTTGATTGTGGTTTAGAACCGCGATAAAGGTAAGGTTGAGTTCGTTATTAGTGTCCATCACCTCGTGGTATGGTACTTAACGAACTTCTTGTTGGAGGTACACTTGTGCAAGCGACCAATTGGGTGTCATTGCCAAGTACTTCACCGAAATCGTGTCTGAGTAAGAGTAGCTTGTATGGTAGCTTTGGATGTGATGAGCCGTAGTGCAATAGTGTAAGACCTCTGCCGGTTTCGTAAAATCAGCAACCTTATTTTGGCCATAGAATACGAGAGTTCCGCGTGTTGTTTGTCAGAGTAAAAGTACCGTAGAAAAGGTTAAATAAAGGTTGTGATGTTCATGGTTGATGTCTTAAGGGTGAATCGTGAGGATAATTGCTTGGCTTATGCATCTGTTGAGCTAGATTTTGTGGGGTTGGAGGATTGCCCAATTGAGTTCGACAAAAGTTGTTATCGATTAAGGCAAACAGCGTGGAAGTTATCAGAGTGGCACAGCAAAAATATGGGTCAATAGTTGTGTTGAGGGTAACCGGATGGTTGCTTTGCAAAGAAATATTTTAGACATACCAGTTGGCGATCCTTGAGAACAGTCAGATGGCTTTCCACATCTGATGGTTGGGACCGAGGAAAGGGTTAGGAAGAAGGTGTTTAGACCTTCGTAAGTAGAATGTCTAAGTTTTGGGTTGCTTTTGTGAGTTCCTAAGTGACAGTGGTCATTTCTCGGAACCAAGTGGTTGGAATCGAGAGTGGTTGTTGATCCTGTTGAAAACAGTTGGATAAAACGAAGTTTAAATCTCGTCTTGGTGGCCCAAGTCTGGGGAAAAGAGCTATTGGATTCAATGTAAATTGATGATAATGATCGGTTGTTAGGGTTTTGCTTGTCCTTTAATGGTTTGACCGGGACATGGTTGTTTGGCGTGATGCATTCCTAACAATGGATTGTGGATGTGGTACAACGTTTTAGACATAGATGAAGTCTAAGTTTAGTTTTGTTTGATGGATGCTAGTGGAAATATTGGTTAACCGAGATAGAATCCTTTAGAATTGAGTTTCGTAAGTTGATATTGAACAGCGTGGCTCGAGGTTGGTTATGTTACCAAGAGTAGCGGTTTGTCATAAGTGTCGTTGGTTGCTGAAAAAGAGTCGTGGGAAATCTCAAGAGAAATGTTGAGAGCGTGTGGTTTTATGCTACGGTTCTATTTAAGGTAGGTTGAGGGAGAACTCTCCCTAATCAAGGTGATCCTATTTGGATGGTGGGGTGGTTAGATCCGTTCTGTTTACATCTCTTTCATCCATCTAAATTTAGATGATGAAATTTCTTAAAAGAGGGGAGAGTTGTAACAACCCAAATTTTTGAGTCAACAGTGGGCGTTGACCCGAGTCTTGGACCGACACGTTGGGTTAAATGTTCGGGTTATGTTGGGCCTTGTAGGCCTCCATGTGTTGTTGGGCTTGTTTAGGGGTTTTAGGCTTGGCTTAAGTGGGGTTTTGAGGAGGGGTATGATGGTAAAACCCCAAATGAGAGACAAAGGCTGGTGAGGCCTTCATAATTTCTACAGAAAAGTGGGTGGTGAGATCACCATGGTCTTTTGTCCCCCCTTCCCTATCCTCTCATCTCTTCTAACCAAGAATCAAAAAAATAAGGAAATCCTTGAAGTTGTGGTAAGAATCTCGTTTTGGCCATCAAGAGAAAATGTTTCTGCATGCAAAGATCTACCATTCGAGGTAAATATCTCTTGGTTTGGTGGAAGTTGGGTTTGGAGGCTTGAGCCAAGAAAAAAAGGTGGAAGAGCTTAGTGGGACCTTTATTTCGGGATTTTCTTGCTTGAGTTCAGTACATTTCTAACTCTTTCACTTCATGAGCATCCTAAAATGACTGCTTTGTGTGGTTTATAGTTTTGGGTTGTATAGTTGAGGTTTTAGAAGCTTTAACCCCCTTTAATTGCAAACCATATATCATGCGTTAATAACGGGTGAAATTAGTAGAAAACTACCCTATAAACCTCTAATAATCTGTAAGAATGTTTTGGGACTTAACCATGTAGGTTAAGGGTTGGATTGTGAAATCTCGAGCCCCAAATTTTGAAATCTGGGCTCGTATACCGATACAAGGTGGTAGCGTATCGGTACGCTTTTTTATAAGGGCTACAGATTGTGAGGGCCGCACCGGTATGCCTTCTCGTGTATCGGTACCCCTCGCTCAATTAGGATTCTAGTAGCATTTTGGCATACCGATACACTAGGGGGCCTATCGGTACGCACTGTTGCTTTACATGGGAGAGGCTTAGCGTACCGGTACGCGTATGTGGGAGTACCGATACGGGGTGATCCTAGTACTGATGATGGGTACCAGTACAACACGAAGCGTATCAGTATGACTTAGGTCTAATTCTTTCGAACCTAATTAGCGTATCAGTACTCATAGGGGAGTATCGATACCCAGAGGTCAGTACCGATACTTACCTTGGAATATCAATACTCGCTGGGCAATCTGCCCAAGAAAGTTGAGCTTACGTTTGAGGGTTCTATAATTTGAGGTAAAGGGCCCTAGGGGTCTGTTAGGGTGTAAAATGAGTCTAAAGCTGAAAAATGTAGAGTTAAACCCCGTGTGTGAAATAAATGGCTAATGTCTTGGTAATTATTGAGTGGATCGTTTGTTTAATCACCCATAGAGATC
Source organism: Hibiscus mutabilis (assembly GCA_019671005.1). NCBI lineage: Eukaryota > Viridiplantae > Streptophyta > Magnoliopsida > Malvales > Malvaceae > Hibiscus > Hibiscus mutabilis. The sequence continues at coordinate 8,144,829 of CM033755.1, read as the reverse complement.
CATGATGGATCGATTAATGCTACGTGAAAGATCGGGGTCCTTGTTGTGTGCTGAAAGGACGCCCATATAGGCTGGTTGCTGCAAATAATAAGATAACCTAACGAGAAAAGCGTAAATGAATCCTAAAGACATATATTAATTAATGTAACAAACGAGTTATGCCTTGGGGCATTGGTAATGGTTGACTGAATACCTTTTATCTCTCAGTGAGATATATTGATGCTCGGGGGAGCATGTGTTAACGTATGTGTCTTGGTTAGGAATCCAGATGTCCTAGAGTCAGTGCAAGGGCACTTAAATAAGGGGATGGGTACTTTGGGCTATGTGATCAAGTATATCCGACGTATTCACGGGCTATGTGATCTAGATACGGCTAGAAACCTATCTTTGGGCTATGTGATTAGGATATGGAAATACAACTCGGGGGCTGTGTGAGCTCGAGTAACTCGAAGGGCTATGTGATCTCGAGTAACCTGATTGGCTACGTAACCTCAAGAAAAGACTGTTTGTGGCTATTGTGATCCAAGTATGTCTAGGACGTATCTGTGGCTATAGTGATCCGGATATGATCCTTACCTAACGGCTATGTGATCACGAGTAACCCGACGACTGTGTGAGCATGGGAAAAATAGTAGGGCTTCGTTGGCCATTAGGGAATGTATGTTATTTACGTTGTTGTATGGATAATATATGTTGGCTATTTTACCCTTGGGCTATGTGATCAGGGTAGGGTTGTTACTCGACGGGCTGTGTGAGCTCGAGTAACTCGATGGGCTGTGTGATCTCGGGTATGGGCTAGATAACCCTTGGGCTATATGATCAGGGTATGAGACGTAACTCGATGATCAATGGGACCTCGCGTATGGTAAGCCTGAGATGGCTTGGTGGTCTTCTTATATAATAGTGGTATTTTGAGACATGGTTATGGAATCTAGCTAGGGTAGGCTTGACGATGATCCTTAGATGTTGAGAAACCTTTTTGTGCACTCTTAATTATATTATCATGCATGCTTGTTTTATGATATTCATGAATTACGGTAGAGTAAAAGTGCACCTCTGAGCTTTGTTAGTTCGGCGTGCGAAATTGTGGTTTTTCCCTGAGTAGGTTGACATGTTGTTTTTGGAGGAGCACATTGAGGATGATTTTCCAGCACCGATCCAGTTTTAGAGTACAGTACTTGATGTTTAGTTTGGACTGATTGTATTCATAGGACCTTACCACAGTCGAGTTTGTATCTTATTTTAATTTACTGTTATTTGGTCAAATGGTGTATTTTATTCGGAACTTATATTTTTTAAACCCTTTTAATCTCTTTATGTACGTGGATTTCATGGAAATGGATCGTTTTGAGAATTGACAACTTGTGGTTTTAAATAAGAAATTTTGATGAGTCGGTTTTGGATGACCCGAATGTGATACTTCAGATCTAGAATGGGATAAGGGTGTTACATGACTACTTTAACACTCGTAGTCGCATCATGGATCTCCCTTGGCTTATTAACACTCGTAATTGCGCCAAGTTTGGCTACTTCTCCTTTTAGATCATCTTCTCTCTTGATGATGGCAGCAAGACGATTCTTATCGGACATCCCCTTGTCAGATGGGGATCATCACAGAAGTAGCACTTTAACTTCTTGGTCGCCTTCTTTTCTGGCACGGACTTAGCCTCGCCACACCTACGGTCACTCGTTGTAGGCTTAGACACCTCAATGCTGGCTGACTTATCTCCTGCATGCTCGGTCAGCAACTCTGTCACGTCTGTGGCTTCTCTCTGGGCATTCTCTTGCTCCAATACAAGCTTCGCCCTAGGACTAAGTCCCTCTAAGTAGGCGGCAAGTACACCTTGTTCGCTCATTGCGCCCTTGCAAATGAGCAGCTCCTTCTTGAGCTCATCCACCTTAATCCACAAAGCCTTCACCTCGGCTTCACAAACATTACTCCCTCGGACTATCTCTAACTCATTCAGAACACGTTGTGTCTCGTCTTTGAACTTGTCCACCATGGACTCCACTTGGTCAAGACGGGACTCTACAACACCTTGGGTCTCCTTGGCTTCCTTCTCAGATCCTGCAAGTCTAACGACCCTCTTGTTTAACGACATTGAACCTTTCTACAGTCCTTTCACCTGAGATTTAAGAGAGAAAGTTCTCTCGTCAAATTCATCAAGAGTATCTCTTACCTCGTTCATTGTCAATGTCTTCCTCTTTGGTGTCATCTCATCACTTCTTTGCCACAAACTAGCTCGCTCACTCTGACTAGCTCGAACGCAAATCCTCACCACACTTTACTGCAATTGTAAGTTGGCTCGAACGTAGTCCCCTCATCTCACTCTGATACCACTTGTCACGGATCTAGACTCGTTCTAGCAACACCGTACGACCTTAGGTCTCGATGCGCCTAAGTCAGCCTCTAAACAAAGCCTAAAAGCGTTGTTACTTGCAGAAATATGAGAAAGCAAGAAATAACATAACAAAAGAAGCTTGAGTGAGTGAATGCACTACTTTATTACTAAAAGATGAAGTGAAGAAATGAGGAAGGGTGAGCCTCTATTTATAGTTAGCCCCCAATACATCCAATGGCTCAGATTGAAATACATCGACGGTTAGGATCTAATACAATCAAGCTAAGAAAGGAAATAATTTCCTAACAAATATACATTCCTTGTTGGGAGGGAACAAATGGCACAAATTGTGGGATTGGATAGAATCTTCAAAGATGATGCTCTGATACCACTTGTCTCGTCCCTAGATTTTCACAGCCCGAGAACGTGCGGCCTTAGGCACCCCGTGACGCTACTCGGTCGATTTCGTGCCTAAGTAAGCCTTAACCACGCCTTGCGAGAACTCCTGCTCGGCAAAGGCTTGAACAAGCCCCCAAGGCTTCATTGGATGCGGAAGCTTCAAACACCAAGATGGCTACTCTTAGCCACTCGATAGGCAACTAGAACAAAGAGCCAAAGAACCAAGGACAATTGAAAGGGACAAGAGAGAAACTAGAGTAGATGCCAAGAGTTGTATTACTCTTCTCAAATGAGAGAATGGATGGAATGAGATGGATGATACAAATGAGGGTGGGAGGCTCTCTATTTATAGTTGAGCTCTCAATCAATGGTCTAGATCGATTTACATAGATAACCAGGATTAGCCTAATTAAATACAAAATCTCCTAATCTAAGGAAACTTTATCAAATCCTATCTAATTACATCGATTAGTAGGAAACTTTCCTCCGATGGTGATCTCTCCCGATATGGCAAGATTCCCCCTCAATCTTATCTTATTTGTTGTCACTTGCCATTTCTAAAAATGGTTCTCTAGCATTCTCCAAGTGTTGGGCCAAATCTGTTGGACTCAGCAAGCCCGATGCCCCGCATGGAACCTCTTCGTCGGATACTCGTGCCACTATCTCGGACCAAAAAATTTGGGCTGTGACGCTTTGGTGTGTGTGTCCAACAATGAACTATCCAGGGCGCCTCATTTGTTTCAAGATTTAGCTACTAATTTGCCAAGATAGCAGTTGTGTGAGTGGGTACCGCCTGCCCCAGGCTGTGTTAAATTCAATGTAGATGGTGCGGTATGAGGAGACTTTGGAAGAGCCGGCATTGGAGGTATTCTCTGTGATTCGTCTAATCGAACCCTTATTTCCTTTTCCAAGGCGGCAGGCTATTTGGATGCAACATCCGCGGAGTGTTTGACAATTAAAGAGGCATGTGTATTATTTTGCTCGTCCCCATGGTTTAATTCTTTCGATCTTATTATCGAATCCGATTGTGGTATGGTGGTTGAATGGTTTAACCACTCTGAGAGATCTCCGGCGATCTTTAAACAATATATCCTAGACTGCTATGACATTTGTGGTTCTTCTAGCTGTAAAATTAAGCTAGTCAACAGTTGCAGCAACTCTACTGCAGATATGCTGGCTAAAAAAGGTATCCACAGAAACTGTGATCATATTGTCAAGGCTGTGTTTCATGGTGGCAGCTCTTCTATCCAGATTCTTGGTTAAGCAATACGCGGCTAAGACATGGTGGGTCCATAAATCTCTAGCTATGTTCCTATGTGGATTGTTGTAATGGTAGTCATTTCTTGTATGTGATTTAGTGCCTTAGTGTAATCTTTTTGGCAGTGTTGGGGAGTAGAATTATGTGGTTTTGAACATTGTGTTTTGACTCGGATATGTAACACTCTTTTTTTTCTATTTAGGATTTGGGAGATTTTTAACGGGGTTCGTATTTGTGACGTATGATTTTTAACGAGGTTCGTATCTGTGACGTATTAATAAAATTCCCATTTCAAAAAAATAGATCTCAAAATTTTTTGTTATTGAGTATTATGTGTTATAACCTGATTAATTATTGAAATGCTAAGTCTAACGCCATTAGTGAAACCACACTTATGAAAATGGATGTTAATTGACAGCCAATTTTTTTTAAAAAAAATTGCTTATAATTTTTAGAAAAAATATTAAGAAAATAACATTACTTTTAAAGAATATTAACACTACTTTAAAAGTAATTAATATCATTTAAATAAATTGATACCTATAATTTATCCATGACTACTTAAAAATTCATTTATATGAACAAATAGTACGATATAATCGCACAGTATATTAAAAAAATTCATATATCATGTATAAAATTTAGACCGGATAGTTCTTCGGTGAAACGGGTAATTTAAGGCTAAAATGAGGCTGATCGGTTCTACAGGTAGCAGGTTTGTACATAAATTCTTACGAGGTTTATACATAAATATTTACAGTAACTATAATAGAAATGGTATATACATAAAGTCTTACGACGTAAGGATTTGTGTACCAACATAAATGCTACAAGAAAACCTATTTTCTTATATGAACGATGAGAATTTCAGTAGGTACAGAAATTATTACATATTATACATAATTTGTTACATAAATGGTAATAAAAAAGGTACGTACCGAAATCCTTACCCGAGATCATCAAAACCAAAAGGAGCTCAATTTAGGGTAAGCATTTGTGTACATACAGATTGGCCTACAAGAAAACCTATTCTCTTACTAGAACATAAATTCTCTTACTATAACGATAAGAATTTCAGTAGGTACAAAAATTATTACAGAATATACATAGTTTGTTACAGAAATGGTTATAAAAACGTACGTACCGAAATTCTTACCCGAGATCACCAAAACCAAAATGAGCTTAACTTAGGGTAAGCATTTATGTACATACATATTGGCCCACAAGAAAACCTATTTTATTACAAGAACTATGAGAATTTTAATAGATATAGAAATTATTACGGAATATACATAAATTGTTACAGAAATAGTAATAAAAAATGTACGTACTGAAATCTTTACGAGATCGCCAAAACCAAAAGGAACTCAACTTAGGGCAAACATTTGTGTACGTACAGATTGACCTACAAGAAAACCTATTTTCTTACATGAAAGATGATAATTTCAGTAGGTACATAAATTATTACACAATTTGTTACATAAATGGTTATAAAAATGTACGTACCGAAATCCTTTCCCGAGATCACCAAAACTAAAAGAAGCTCAACTTAGGGTAAGCATTTGTGTACATACATATTGGCCTACAAGAAAATCTATTTTCTTACAAGAACAATGAGAATTTCAGTAGGTACAGAAATTATTACGTATTATACATAATTTATTACAAAAATGGTAATAAAAAGGTACGTACCGAAATCCTTACTCGAGATCACCAAAACCAGAAGGAGCTCAACTTAGGGTAAGCATTTGTGTACATACAAATTGGCCTACAAGAAACGTATTTTCTTACATAAAAGATGAGAATTTTAGTAGGTACAGAAATTGTTACATAATATACATAATTTGTTACCGAAATGGTAATAAAAAAGGTACATACCGAAATTCTTACCCGAAATCACCAAAACCAAAAGGAGCTCAACTTAGGGTAAGCGTTTGTGTACATACAGATTGGCCTACAAGAAACCCTATTTTCTTACTAGAACAATGAGAATTTCAGTAGGTACAGAAAATATTACGGAATATACATAGTTTGTTATAGAAATGGTAACGAAAAATGTACGTATCGAAATCCTTACCCGAGATCACCAAAACCAAAAGGAGCTCAACTTAGGGTAAGCATTTATGTACATACAAATTTGCCTACAAGAAACCCTATTTTCTTACTAGAACGATGAGAATTTCAATAGGTACAGAAATTATTACAAAATATACAAAAATTGTTACAAAAATAATAATAAAAATGTACGTACTGAAATCCTTACCCGAGATCACCAAAACCAAAAGGAGCTCAACTTAGGGTAAGCATTTGAGTACATACAGATTGGCCTATAAGAAAACCTATTTTTTACAAGAATGATGAGAATTTTAGTAGGTACGGAAATTATTACAAAATATACATAAATTGTTACAAAAATAGTAATAAAAAACGTACGTACCGAAATCCTTACCCGAGATCACCAAAACCAAAAGGAGCTCAACTTAGGGTAAGCATTTGTGTACATACGTATTGGCCTACAAGAAAACCTATTTTCTTACATGAAATATAAGAATTTTAGTAGGTACAGAAATTATTACATTATATACATAATTTGTTACAGAAATGGTAATAAAAAAGGTACGTACCGAAATCCTTACCCGAGATCATCCAATCCAAAAGGAGCTCAACTTATGATAAGCATTTGTGTACACACAGAAAGGGCTACAAGATAACATTTTTCTTAAAAAAAAATTATGAGAATTTAAGTGTTACAAAAATCATTACATAATATACTTAATTTATTACAGAAAAAGTAAGAAAAAAGTGTACGTACACAATTTCTTATCCTATTTTTAAGTCTACCGATTAACCGGTTTAACTTTTACCCTTTTATTTCGGTATATATAGAAATGCTTATTATTTTTGTCAGAATTTATGTACATACAAAATCCTTACGAGTCAAATACAAAAATTATTATCATCTTTTTAAGAATTTATGTATAGCCTCATTTTAATGCGCCTCGCGTTAGAATTTCCCCCCAACTTCGTAATTTAAATTTTTCTAACAACGCCTTTTGATTAATATCATATATCATTTGACCGCCTTTTGATTGATATCCTGTATCATTTGACAGTTTTTAAATTAAAGGGTAAACTGCATTAAAGGTCACTCAATTATTAATAAAGTTATGATAGATCATTCAATTATTAAAAATTATAATTGGGTCACTCTACTTTAAATTCTAACCTCTAAGATTAAGCTTTTAGGCTAACAACTCTCTTATGATTAGGATTTAGAACTTCTTTATCATTTGTCGTTGTCTGCTGCTCTAAGCAAAGGAATCCAAGGCCAATGCAATTGAAGATCCAAAGCTCCTCATTCTTCTGAATATTATGATCCTTCAAATATATTAAAAATAAATATAAAATATTTGTATATAAGAAAAACAATTTATTCAAATAAAATGAACCCTTTTGAGCATCTCTTTATCTGCCATTTCATTCCAAATGATAATAAAGATTTTACAATGAGAGTTTTACCTGGAACAATACTATAAACATGAGAAGGAATGAATTCAATACACATGAACACTAAACAGTACCCTTTTTTTCCCTTGTTTTTGCTTTTGTACCAGCACTACCAAAAAATTTGCTTACATAAGAATGAAGAAATGGAGCTGTACAAACAATCTGCAGGCTTGAAACATGCCCAAAATGACAACATGAATCCACCAATAAACAGGTATTCTAGGCATGTGTTTTATTGGAAAGAATATCCGAAATGTATGTGTTTTTCTTGTAAGGAAATATGGCATCATAATATTGCAGCTCTACCATGAGGCTTCAGGAGGGAAAAGCATGATGATGATGTGTTGAAGTTTTCTAGTTCGGGACATGGTTTGGGTGAGACGGACTTCGAAAAGCCTGAAATGTATGAACATCGCCAAGAATCGGACGAGGTAGAATCGATTGATAAGGAGATGTTGGATAGACATACAGAAGTGAAGGGAGATTCTTGGATTCCGATAAAATTTCCAGCCATAATGATGTTTGTGCCAACTATATTCTGCAAGGTGATTTTCTCCAATACTGGAAAAGCATCGGGATCGAACTTGTCATCCGGATGGGATCCGCAATTACCGACGGCACTAAAAGCTGTTTCAACGTTTCGAATGTTGACATCTGATATGATAATCTCTTTAATATAACCACCCCTACCCTTTTTTGTTCTAAACTCGATACCAGTTAACGAGTCATGGAGGTGGAGCTGCTGCACTTGGACATCGAAAATGCCACCAGACATTTCGCTACCAAAGGCAAGAGAAGAGCCTGATGATGATTGAAGTTCGACCCTTCTGATAAGGACATTTGTTGTAGGCCTGCCATAAGCAACACCATACTCATCCCAGCCACTCTTGAGAGAAATCGCATCGTGTCCCATACTAATGCTGCAGTCCTTGATGCAAACATTATCCGAAGAATCTGAACTCAGAATGTTAAGAATGATTCAGAAATGTTCTTGCTGCACAACCATCTTTCAACACGATAAAGATAAAAGATAGCACAAACACTTGAGGTGGTGTGAATCGTGTGATAAAGCATATGAACAAAATAGATGTTAGTTGTCACGAACCTGGGACTATGCCAACAGTATATGGTGATCCCGATGGAGCATAGACCGATATGTCATGAATGTGCACATTGCTGCATAACATCCAAGTACATATAATTTAACTTTCAGGAATGGTCAACTGATCAAATAAAAGTTTAAAAGCAAACAGAAAGGTATTCAAACAAACCTGCAATAGACTGGATGAATGTTGAATGCAGGGGCATTAAGAAAAGTAATGTTTGAAACAAGTACATATTCTGAAGACACAAACTCCACAAGGTTAGGACGGCTATAGTTTAAAGAATGAGAAGTGAACCATTCCCACCAAATCAAGCCCTGTCCATCTATGGTTCCGTTATCACCTAATGCAACAAGCAAGCATTAGTTTATCAGAGATTCAATCAAGATCTTTAATGAACAGTTGAGAGAGACAACCTTACCGGTTATTACGACATCATGCAACATGTACCCGTTTATCAAACTTCGGTATCTTTTTCCAGGAAGTTCGGTTCCTCTGCCATACGATGGTAAAGGTTCGACAATGTCCCAGTGAGATGGATCCTTAACAAACAAAGTATGAAACGAAATCAAGGCCAAAAATGTTCCTAGTACTAAGTTTGTTTGTATTGGGAAATCATGCCTAAAAACAAGAGGGAAACAAATACCTGAGATCCGAGAATGACTGCACCCTTTTCCAAGAAGAGAGTGAGGTGGCTCGTAAGATTGAAACTTCCCGTAAGCCATCTTCCGGACGGCACGTACAGTTGAGCGCCACCCTTGTCAGCAAAAGACTTGAGATAGAAAATGGCATTCTGAAAGGCAATGGTATTTAAGGTTTTGCCATCGCCAACGGCACCGAATTCCAAGATGGATACACTATGTGGTCTCGAGTCCATCGTCGGTTTAAGATCACATTGTCCATCAACTCTGATTGCATTGCACAATGCCAGCAGCAACAGCAATGCCACCTAAGTCACAATGTTAAATCGAAACAGGGCAAACAATTGATATTCAGACACTAATGGAGATAGATGATTCGAAAGAAACAAGACAAGAACAAAAAGAATCAAACCCTTATTACCTTAAAAATGCTTGAGAACATATCAAACTGATAAGTGGTAGACAGTATCAAAACTATGTACAAACATCTAAAAAAGAACACAAATGTAGCAGCACAAGTAGATATGCCTTGTAATGCTGTAAGGCCAAAAACAGAAAACCACTAACCAGTTTGTCTAAACAAAGAAAAATACAAACTTTGGACATATTATACAAATATGATGAATAAATAATGATGGGTGATTGTCCAAATCAAAGGGAATTTACCAGGAAATTAAGCAGGCATTAAACCAAATACATAGACTGCAAAAACTATTGAGCCGTTTTAAATTCCAATGTCAAAGTATGATCTTATAACTCCAAAACCAAGGAAAATGGACAGGTTGAACAGTTTCAGAATCCAACGAAACCATAAATATGGTAACAAAGGGGAAAATGGAAAAATGGAAGCTTTACTATCATCAGAATTCAGAACAAAGTGATAAGCAAATCAAGTTAGCAAAAAACACCCAGAAAGTATTTTAGCAAATCCATAAAATCAAAGATTCAATACCATTTAATTCAGCAAATCCAGATGAAAGAAACATACTTACTGGCATCTTTCATATGTCAACGGATTCAGCAAAAACTGAGCAGGGAGACAGAGTAGTGAAGAAGAAAAGTTGATATGGTTCAAACACTTGACAAAGAAACAAACTGAAGAAATAAAACAAAAAATAATACTAGTAAAATGGAAGGAAGAAGAAAAGAAGCACCGCAAAAACAGGGCAGCTTTCTGTAAGCATGTGAACTGTTATGAGCATTAATCATATATAAAAACAAAACAAAATTAATATTTTTCTTTTATTCGGAAACTAAACGGTTTTAAGTAATAAAAAAAACATGACAGCTTTTATTTATGGAAATGAGCAGTGTAACCAAGGGAATAATTGTAATAAATTAGCATTAATCACCACTAATAACATGGTTAAATAACGTCTCTAGTCGACAAATTTGTTTTTAAACGGCTCTAGCTGTTTATATTCGAAAAGAAAAGATTAGTGAGAGAACTCATAATCATTTAGTCCAACTAGACGAGGTATTAGGTTAAGATTAAAAATTTTAATATTATCATTGTAAATGACTTGAAAAATCACATGATATTCAATTTTTATAAAATTTGATCTAAATTAGTCAAATATCTATAATCACATCAAAAAAATTAGTGAGTGGGAAGTGATGGTGGGTTTGATTTTGAGACATGGGATAAGTTGAAGCTTAAGAGAGGTGGGTTTTGACAGTATGTTGTGGGGGAGATGGAGACCCAGAGTGACACGTAAGAGGGTAGGATGGAAAAAGGTGCATCCGGGGCTGCATGGGCGCATGTGGGATGACAGGAGAGAGAGGGGTGTGGTAGGTCCCATGTTCAATCATGGTGGAGATGCTAGCCTGGACTCACTCACTGGACAGAACATACCACACCAGCATACACAACAGATAAATAAAATGAATTTCATTTTTGTAGAAAAAAAAATAGAACTTAAAAAAAAACAGTTTTGAGCTTGTCCTGTTTTTGCCAATTAGAGTAACTCTGACAATGTTGACAGCTTTCATTTATACCAAACAAAAAGAGAATTTGATTTCTCTTTTTTAAGTGAATAGGCTAATATGTATAAAAAAAACTTTTAGGATCAACTTGAAAAATTATCAAATTCAGATTAAATTTTTTTTGAATATAAATAAAAATAAGTTATATTTTGATACACAAGCTACGTAAAGAAATTTATACAACCCTACATATTTAAACAATAAAATTTAAATTTTTAACCCTAACACCTTAAAACTTAACCTCTAAATTTTAACCATAATCTTTAAATTCTACACCTTACAACCTAAACCTTAAACTCTAACCTAAATTTTTAAACGCTAAAATTGAAAGGCTTGTGTAGTTTACACAAGCTTGTATATCAAAGTATTTTCCAAAAAAAATACATAATACAAGGAAAAAAATTGATACACAAGCCGTGTAAAACTTTATTTTACACGCGCTTTTTAATTTTAGGGATTATGGTTTTAGTTTAAGGTTTAAAGTTTAAGGGTTTAGATTGTAGGGTTTAAAATTTAATGTTAGAGTTTAGAATTTAGGGTACAAAATTTAAGGTTTAGTGTTTAGTTTTTTAGGATTATGATTAAAATTTAAATTTTAAATTTTATTATGTAAATATGCATGCTTGTGTAAAATTGGTTTTATATATAAAATTTTTACCCTAAATACAATGTTTTTATTGTCAGCAATGCATTTGTTTATATTATATTCAGATTGTCCTCTGTCAAAAAACGAGAATTTGCTTATATTATTATGTTCCTTTTTGTGAAGTTTTCATACTACCCTTTGAGTATGTTATATGAAATTACAGCTCATCATTGATGTACGTATCTGAATTGTAAGCATGGGAATTTAGTGGGACAGACCAAGTGGGGAAAGTTGATATAGGATCAAAATTCTTTTTGATAAAATTTGATTTAAATTAATCGTTCAATAAATCAGATACCAATAATTAAATAAAAATTTATTTGAGCAATAGAAGGAGAGATATTTCTTCGGTTGGGGAGCATAGAAGAGGATCAAAATTTAGGAGAGTGGAGTTCATTAATTGTTGCGGGTGATTGGTGGAAGGATAAGAAGGAGAGTCTATCGCTTCCTTTGGAGAAAACAAGGATGAAATTCAACTGTGGGAAGATGTAATAATGCAGGAAGGGTAATATGTCTGAATATGTGTATTGAGTTGTCGGTTGATGCTTCTTCTGTTCTTTGGATACTTCTTTTAAACCCAATGGGACCACTCTCTCAGCCTGGATTTGGACTGCTATGAAACCCCAAAGAATGAATGAATGAATGATCACTGTTCACTCAAAATACAACCTGTTCAATTGTCTGTCACCTAAAGTTCCATCCCCCAACTCATTATTACAGAATAATAAAACAATAGCAGACAACTTTTCTTACTTCTTCTTGTATATGGGATACGATCAAGTTATACAGTGTAAGAGTTTTTAATTTTTACATTTTTTTTATTGTTAGATGGATAAAATAAATGACTAGAGATTATCACTTGAAGAAAAAAAAAGTAAGGAATTAATCTCAATCATCCATTTCACTCGTTCAACGATCCAAAAAAATATAAAACTATGAGTTTTATATTCTATATAAGTAAATTTTTCCCCTCTCTATATATAAAAGTCTTAAAGAAAGTATAAGGAGCATGTGAAAATAGCAAACACTGCCTTGGGGTTTGGGAGCACCAATCTCAAAAGTCAAGGATAAGGAAATTAGGACACCAAATCATAGCTAAGATTTCCCCAACTATTCATTTTCTTACATATGAAATCTTCTTAAAATATAATCAAGGGCATAATTATCTACTCAAACAAGCAACTATAAATGAAAATGATTAATTTAATAAAATGAGATGTTAGATTTTAAATTAAAAGAATAAATTACGTAAATTATCATTAAATTTTATTTTCAAATTTATTTTGATCACTGAAGTTTTAAATGTTTAATTTACTCACTTATGTTTAGACATTAAATATTTTTTTGTCACTCTTTCATTAACTTTTTAACGGCGTCTATTTATCGGCGAACAAAAAAATATCTCTAAAATTTGAACGATAGAAAACTTCAGCGACATGAGAGAAGCAATATATTAAGAAACATGCTCTATCCGACGGCATATGAGGAAGATCAGCAAGAGAAAAACCGAAAAAATTTTGCTCAATTTGTGGAGTTCGAGACACTTTTCGATGAAATGGAGGTTAGATTCAGAATTAAAGAAATGAGACGAAACGATTGGTAAAATTTGATATTAATGCAAGTAAGAGAAACATTGTAGAAGCAGTTCCAGAGTCTAATCCTCCTGGTGAAAACAATCAGGATCTGGCACAGCTCAGTTTTAACATTAAACACTAAATAGAAAATACAATCAGGAAACTACAAGGAGTTGAATATTTTTTGGGGATTGTTGATCACCTAATCTTCACTATTTCTTTCCATTTAATCAAGATAGACCGAGGGGTGTGGTCATACCTTTAGAAATTTTAAATTCCTATAGCTATTTTTTTAGTATACTCTATTGATAATTTAATTTCACGTCTTCTAAAATTTTAATATAACTCCTTAAGAGTCCACACATCCTGCCGTAAAATCGTGTCTGTCCATGCATTTAATATGTCCATTGGCATTTGTTTTTCTAGACTTGGGTTCTCAGCTAAGTTCAATAATCATTCATTTAGTTTTGCATGTGGGATGTGTTGAAATTTGGATATAATGCTTGAATTCTCTCTTCAAAGTTAAAAGCTACCAATAACAAATGCAGCAAAGGCAATCTAGCCAATAAGCTGACCTGAGCAGAGTATACAACTCTTGAACCAATAATAATTTAGAAAAGAAAACAGTAGAGTGCTGACCTATCATCTGTTAATTAAGTGAAAGGTTGATCCTATCCATACCCATATCAGCATATATTGCTTTTCTTGCCTATTTGACTAAGAAAAGGTTGATCCTTTTTGTCCCTTTAAAAGAAATAAAAAATAATATGTATTGATAAAAAATATATCTCTACCCTGCAGTTTGTTTTATGTATTAAACTTTTTAACACAATGATTCATAAACTTTTTGTCAAATCATACGTTTAAAACTTTTTAAAGGATGCTCATCTGCTTCACTTTGTGTGTGTTCGAATCTCGACATTTGCATTGAGAATTTAAATATCGTTCTATTGTAACGAAAAAAATAGTATAAACTAGTTGGCTATTGCAGGAATATGCTGCGCTAGCTATAGGTGAAGAAAGTACTTGTTGGGGCATCCGCTGGCAATATAAAAGGGCACTAAAATTTGTTCACCACACATTAAAATTCATTACCTAAGCTGTAGCTTTTTTTACCGGCTGAATGCATTCCATCTTGTTAGCATCATACACTGCAAGTAATGTTTCATGGCATACTAGCAGGCAAACCCGATCGGAGTGAAATCGAACACGAGTGGAACCCTGAGGAGCCTTTCCAGCTGACAGTGGAAGGGCAACTGATGAATTTATCTTTTCCCAGTTATCTGTGTTCCAAAAGAAATGCTGCAAAAGATGGAAGCAGATAATATTAGTTGTAATAAACACAATCATAACCACTGGTCATATCTATCTACCAACTAGAAGAGAACATACAAACAGGGAAAACACAGCCTACAGGGAAAAAAGCACCTCTTTTCATATTGAATTTCAAAAAGGTAATAAAATATAAAAATATACAGGGTCAACTACATGGTTAGTCCCTTTTATTTTCATATTGTTTTCTTTCAGTCACCAAATACCAGCTGGTCACCATTTTGAAATCAAAATTTTTACATTCAAAGAGATATAATCAACTACAGATTGTTTTAGCGGGATGAGGCGCTAGATCCTTGTAAATGGAGAAAACTGGATCGAGAGAATCGTCTCTATAATGGACCTCTACAACCAGTCAATTTAACCAAAAATGAATCCCCGTTCTTACTTGTCCCACAAGAAAATAATCTCTAGATTACTGTTAATCAGTTACTTCTTTTATATAGTAAGGAGGTATGTGGCATCAGTTAAAGAGGAAGAGACCAACCATTGCAGGTACTACTTTGATTTTTCATCTATTTACCCACTACCATCAGCACTATGGAGCATTCTGGTACACCATTGTCCAGGAGCATCATGGTCGACCATCGAGCCCATATTGATACGGACAAAAACCCTCTGCCCCTTTTCAGTGCCATTTTATGTCCAACACCAAAAAATTAAATTTTAAGCCCTAATCCTAAATTATAAATCTTAAACCCTAAAAAATACACCCTAACCCTAATTCCCTAAACCCCTAAACCTAGTTTTTTTAGTATGAGGCATAGAAAAGGGTAGAGGATTCATTCAAGCCTTGGTTTTGCCATCAACGGCGGTTGAAAATATAAACTGCAACAATATGATAGAAGTTCATGCAATAGCTTAATCCACAAACAACTACAATTGAAGAACACATTTATCAAGTTCAGACCTGTTAAAAGCTGATTAATAAAACATTTAACAGATAAAATGCAAGACAAATAATGCAGGTACAAAACGTTTTCCAAGACTTATAGAAGAGATATGACAAAAATATGCGCTGGCACCACTGCATTCTGACCTTCTGTAGAGATGAAGTTCCAGCATAAAAAGTAAGAAGAATACTAGTATGTCATATAACTGATATTTGATGGCACAGATTTAGTACTTGTACATATTGCCGACACAAAAAGCTGTTTTACGTATTAGAGTACAATAAAATTGAAACACATGGTTACCTGAGAGACTTTCTCTTTTCTTCAGTCTAGACTCTAGAGAATGTTTTTCTTTTTATTAATATATATAAAAACCTTTTTAAAGAGGAGTGATTGCATGGTATTTGTGCTAATCAGTTGAAGATATCTAAAACAAAATGAAGAACAAAGCAAAAAGATTGCAAGTGCTAAGCCAAGATCTCGAGCATATTGGAGCGAGACAAAAACATGGGTTACTGTTGATTAGAGGCTGTTCAAAAATTTAGAAGACTATGTGCAATTTTTAAAAATGGAGTTCTCGATTTAAAAAATATATATTTATTGATTTATTGTGTGTGATATGTTGGCTTTTGAATAAAAAAGAGTATAATCTGAGTCAAAATTAATAAAGGAGCCAAGAATCGGGGGCATAATCCCATATTCCTCCGTCCCTACTCAAAATCTACAAAGTATAACTACATTTTATTTTTTCTAGTGTGTTTTACTTCTAGTCCATAATTAATCTTTTATTTTTCCCTTGTAAGAATTTACCTTGATTCATTTTAATTCTTTTCTAAAGACCATGTGTGGTCGCTCTTATTGTAACCACCCTTGATCACAATCTCCATTTCAATTTGTTTGGGTTAAATAATAAAATCTGTAATACTAAAGACTAAAAAATTATTTTTGGCTTTTTCTTAAATTATTTTCACGTCACAAATTAATATTAAAACAACTAGAATTTTTAATAGGGAGATCATTTTACTTTCTTTTTTTCGATAAAAAGATTAAAATACAATTACAAGGTTTAGAACCTATGGTTGACGGATATGCTTATTTTATCTCTTATCTCGCACGTCATCATATCCCACATCGGTGGTTCTTTGGGAATGAGGAGTAAAGTTGCGCTTATAAATATTGATGAGCTTCTCTGGTAGGAGCTCAACCCGTCCTGTCAGGGTGGAGGATGACTCGTCATTGATCGAATGGAGACGGCGGGACGTGCCAACACCTGGTACATCGAACACGCCTTTTCAAGGCGAGTGAGTCCTGCCCTACTTAGGTGGGACTTGCCCGTCAGTATTTGGTAGCCAAGCCTGTCAGGCTGGGCTAACACACTCCACAAATCGAAAATTCCTAATCTTTGTCGTACCCAGTTCATTATGGGCTTAAGCTAGAAATATTAATTTGTCTATTATTTTCATCATCCACCATCACTAAAATGGAGAAATTTCTACAGTAGTAATATGCTTCAATTTCATATATTACAATGGGTAAAGTTTTTTGCAAGCTTAGAGATTTAGTTTAGGATGTATATAAGGGTTTAAAATTTAGAGATAAAGATAATAATTAAAATTTAGAGTCAAGAAATATAATTTAGGGTTTACAAATTAAAATTTAAATTCTCACATAAATTAAACTATAATCTTTAAACCTTTATACATAAACCCCTAAACTCTGCACCCTAAATCCTTAAACTCTGCGTCCTAAGCCCCTAAATCCTAAAATTAAAACCCTTAAACTCAGCGCCCTAAGCCCCTAAATCCTAAAATTAAAACGCTAGTGGAAACTTTTAGTTTTCAAATTGACTCAAACTAATAAAAGGAAAAACTGTATCGAATGCATATATTTACAAATATTCAGAATTGACCTCACCCCAGAATAGCTTTAACCACGAATTAGGTGTTACGAATACACGGTTTAAAAAGTTCATAGTTATTACTCTCCTCCCTTGTCAAAATAAAAATAAAAATGTCCGTATTGAATTAAACTCGAAAATTTACATTCCAAATTCGACCCAATTTGACATTCTTTAGTATCTAAGATAGACTTAGTACAAAGAATGATTGAGATACATGTTTCTTTATATATAGTTTGCCTCTCTTGTATAATCTGCCTGTATTTTGTATACCGAGCAATTTATTTTTTTAATAAAGACTTTAGTGATCTCCCTTTCTCAATGAAAAACTTGGGGAGATGCATAATATTCACTCTCATTGAATACAGGTCTTAAAATCTTCTTTGCTCATGAAATCCAAAGGGAATGAAACAAGATGTCCTCTTACCGACTCTAATCTATCCATGGGATCTACTCGTTTGAACTCTCCGTTGTGGTACGATTCTTACTCCGTGGGGGCTATTCCTAAATCGATTGTAGTGTGACCGAGTCTTTCTTTCCAAAACGCGATGATTTGTCGGTGTGCAAGCCTGCATTTTATTGTACATGGAGTTTGTCAGAAAAGAATTTAGGTTTTGTTAGAAAAGGATGCAGTCATACCGGGAATGTATAAGATCGTTTGGGACACATGAAAACACATCCTGGTAGATTGTTGTATTCATCTGCAATATAAATCATTCGCTATATGTTACTCAGAGTTAAGAGTTAGAGATCGTAATTCGTATTAAACGATGTGCATTAATTGGATCATTATTTAAGAAAATGCAAAAGTACTAAACAAACAAGCAATCATGTTCTTACCTTTGCAGTCCCAACCCATATATCTTTGTAACTCGAATCAGTAACGGGGTCGATTATTTGATTTATCTGAGGAGCAAGAAAAGGAAAAGGACAAACACATTTATCAACTGAATGATACAAGATAATTGTAGAATATTATGATTGATATCCAAAAGTCTAGTTTTTTTTTTTTTTTATCATAATCTTGAATGCAAAAAGAAATTAACAATATATGATGGACCACAAACCTCTCCTCGATGAATACCAAGATGTTCGGACCATAATGAGAGGCGAAGACTCAAAGCAAATTTTCCAGCCTTCCACGGATTTTCTCCCATCCATGAATCAACTAATTCTTTGTCTTCGATAAGCACACCAATCTGAAACATTAATCACGTCATTAATCTCATTGGAAAAGTGATACAGATGAGTTATATCATAGTCAGCAACAAAGATAAGTTGAAGTGTTCCATCTCCTAGAAACCATAGTTTGGGTTTTAGCTATCAAATACACTGCAGGTCCCTGTAGGATGTAACCGAACAAGATGTGTATTTTATGTTTATCTACTTAGAAATAGGTTAGATATCTAATAGATAGTTTAGATAAGTAGGACTCCTGTGTAAACACTAATCCAATAGGACTCTACTGTTGTACACTTGACCTTTTTAATCAGGCAGCTGCTTTTCAGCTCATCCGAATGAGAAAACCGGAAGAGAAAAAACTCTTCTTCATAAAACTCTGTCCCCTTTAAATATGTTGTACCAAATTTCAAGCGACATGTATCTTAATTCCACTATTTTTTTTTCATTTATCTCCATTAGCATTTTAACCCCCCCGACTATTATGACTTCAGACAACATTTAGAAAACAATCCAGAATGAAGCGATACCTCTGAATCCCTTGAGCCGAGTAAACTTCTATCTTTAATATTAGCAGATCCAATTAAGGCTGCACGGTCATCAATTATCATGACTTTACTATGCACATATACCTGAAGAAATGGAAAGGGGCAAATAAATCGTTAAACATGGGTATACTAACTCTGGACTTTCATTGTTAAGCAGAACCGGCAAATGATAGATGAAGATAAATGCCATTGCAAAAACATACCGGACTGGTAGCCACAGGACCGCCATCAAAAAGTTTACCGTGTGCTCTAAGACCATAGAATGATATGTAATCATGAGTTTTAGGACCAAGAAGATCATAAAGGTTATGCAGTATTGAATTCTGTCCTCTGCAGATGGTTCGATACTGCCAATGCATTATGGCTCTCACAGATGCAGCACCAGCATCATCAAGACCCCCCTGTTAAGCTTAAAAATGAGTTCAAACATAATGCAATTATTTGATCTTCAAATTAAAAGAGTATCAGCCAAAAAAGAAACCTGAAAACCAGGAAGCAATGGTATGACAATAATAACCCTAAAACACTTCTTCTCATTGTATGCTCGCATAATACGCCGGTATAATGCTTCTAACACGCGGTTCCGAATAATATCATCTCCTGAGAGGCCTGATATGAAAAATCGGTTCTGGGAAAGGTTGTGCAAGGATGAAACAACAGTGAAGAAATTAAGCCTAGAATTAATAGATTCTTAGTGAACTTAATTCAATAAAAGATTTAAAAAAATCAGGATATACCTCTATATAAATAAAGTGCTCTGCTTTCTCAATGAGGGAGCAATAAGCACAGTGAATACTCTCTTCTATTTGGCTGGTTCCAGCAGACCACTGACTGACACTCCTTATAATCTGAAAATTATAGATCAACACTGATTGATACTATTTATAGCATAGAGTCTCTTGAAATGAAAATGAATCATTATACTTTTTTCCTCTCATGAATCGTGACAGTAATATGCCATTTATAAAAGTATATGACATTAAATTCAATGAAATATGTTGACCGGTAAAGTGAACAATGCTCTTGGACGGTAGTAGGATGGTGGTTCTAATGTAGGTTGAAGGTGGTTCCAATGTGGGTTGAAGGTGGTTGAGAAAGAGTGTCGCCTCTCTCAGTTGCATGTCTATGTATAAAAACTTAGACAGGTGACAATAGGTGTCGATAGAGAAATCTCGTGTTAAGAGTATTGATTGGACGTCCTAAAAAAAAATGACCTAGATTAGTTTGTCATCATCTTGTGCCACGTGTTCCGACGCGTGGCGGATCGCATCCTGTATTTTGGTGAGTTCTCATAGTGGAGGTATGCATCCTAGTATTCTGGTGGGTTCGCATGATAGAGGTTCGTAGGTGGCAACACAACATTTGTAAACTTGGGAATTGAAGCGGGATTTTGGGGTGCTAAAATAAATTTCGGAGCGCGAAAATAAATTTTAAATTTACAATCGAGGTTTTGCGCGTATGGGTTTGTTCTCTGGCTATGATTAAGTGCTTTTTTGTATCGACACGTGTCTATTAAAACGAATCGTTTGGGGAAGTTTCTTAGGGTTTATAAATAGCACTGTTCGTGGCTGCAATTCTTCACTTGAAATTTTTCTTGCTTCGTCGTCGCTTTTGCCCTTTGATATTGCCAACGTAATTTCCTTTTCTTCTGTTTAATTTTCTTTGCCTATCTCTTGTTTTATAAATGGCTTCAGGGAGTGACGAGTATGAGTGTACTACCTCGGGAACAGAGATGTTTAGAATGTTGGAATGTCAGGGATTGACTTGCTGGGATGATTTTCGGTACCGATATACAGTCCCCAAGGGGTCTTATTGGCTCAACGAGGTACACGAAGGGGAAAACCCTTGGTTTTTTGTGCCCTTGTATGCTTTCGAAGCCGAGTTTCATCTGCCTCTCCATTCCTTCTTTGTGGAGTGGTTGAGCTGGTATGAGATAGCGCCGGGGTAGTTGTCCGGGTTGGGCTAGAGGGTCTTGATGACGTATTTTCTTAATTGTAGGCTTCATGAGGAAGGAGCCTCGGTGAATATGTTTCGACACTTTTATAACGTTAGCCCTGCCGGCGAGAAGAATGCGAAGGGATTCATAATGCTTACCCTTCATAACCACATGATTCCGTTTACGAGCAACACTACAAGTAACGTTCGCCTAGACAGGAAAAAGTACATTCGGGTGGAACAACGATTCAACCAGTTTTCATTTCCTTTGGTTTGGTGTAAACCTGCTAAAAGTAGATGTAGGAAACTGGAAGGTTTTTCTGAAGAGGAAGCAAGACAGATTAGAAGACTTCAAGGGGGCCTCCTTCAAGGTTCGAAGAAGTGTGCACCATATAGAATGTGAGGTGTCATTGTTTGTCGGAGAAGAATCCCAATGGGTGGGACGATATTGAAATTAACATTGCCCTTGTCTCGTTGTTGGAGAACGCCCCTAGTAACAAGGAAGCCTGGTGGCCCCTATGATGATAGTCGCGAATGCGTTGTAAAATCGATTCTACTGGGAAGGTTGGAGAACTCGCAAACTTCATACCCAATCATACTAACCCGTCCGCCAGTGAAGATATAGAGACGAAAATTCACCGCCTAGGCAAAAACTGAGAAAGGAAACTGGGACGAGCAGGAACCAACGAACGTTCCTACCTCCTTAGATGATGCTAAAAGTGATTCTGCTAACTTGGAGCGCAGAACCAAGAGATTGAGGGATCTCGATATAAGTTCGCAATATGTTTTTGGAGGTACTTTTGCTTTACTGATTTGTTTAAATTTTTCTTTTCCTTGCAGGATCTTAATTGTTTACCTTGTTTCGTATGTCTAATAAGAACATGCTTCATGTATCTGTTAGTATGGTTCGTTCGCAATTAATTATAATTTTACTTTATTTCTACTATGATAGAGGCTGATATTAATTTATCTTGTTTTCGTTTTAAGGGGATGTCGCTGGTGGCGAGCAAAAGCATTCTCCTAGCCTTAGATTGGGAGAATCTTCTCAGGGTGTCCTGTGGAACCCAGTACTACTGTAGTAGCGGGTGCAACAGTGAATGTTATTGCTTCAGCTTTAGCAAACCCTGATGGTCCACCTTTAACTGCAATCGTCGCAGTTTCTAACAACGAGCCTTCCTCCATTAACGTCATGTCTGATGTCTTTGCGAGTTCCAACACTCCTAGTGCAGCGAAGTTGGCCGAAAAAATGAAGAAATTTACTTCAACCAAACCTCCTATTCCCGAACAAGACAAGCGGATGGCGAAAAGGCCCAGGATCTATGTTAAAAAAGATTGCTCCTGCTTCCGCTTGCCTTCCTCTTTCTACTTTTTGCGCCAACGCTTGCGAACCTGGATGATGTTCGCATATGCCTTCATGCACTTCCCGCAACACATAGTTGGCTTCTTTTGAGCCCAAACGTCGTAACAATGGTTGAATGAATCCCTTTCTGTACAAAATGCCTTCTATCAAGGTATATATGAGTGCTTTCTTGCCCAGTTTCATTTGTTGTCCCCTCTCTTCAAGTAGCGCACCCTCTTGTATATACTTTATTATGGGAGTCATCCATCTATCTCCAACATCTAGTTTGCAGACCTGCGGGCTTGGTGTAAATGTTGGGTGCTCTCTATACTCCATCAGAAATTTCCCTCTTTTCTAAACTTCAAAAGTTGTTGCCAATCTTGCCAAAGCATCAGCTCGAACGTTCTTCCCTCTGGGTATTTGCTTTATTATGTACTAAATTTATTTAACAATCTTGTATGAAACTTGTTTGTCAAATGAAATAATTTTATGTTCGCAATTATTATATGAAATGAATGTGTTTTAATAATAACAATGATGATAATTCTAACCTATCACCGTTTGATGATATTTGAAAAAGACTTCATCATGGACATCAAAAACAATTATATCTAAAGGTTTTGTATCCATCGGATCTGCCAGCAAGGCCATGAATCCAGGTTTCAGTACAGCCCAAACCTGTAAATAGTTATTAGACGTAAGAACAGAAAAAAAAAATGGGTCAATTGAATAAGCTAAAATTTGAAAATGCCAAAATGATAGCAAAGGAGTGTAACTTTATGGTCCAACCCGAGGGTTGTTTTTATATGGCAAAATTAAGGTACAAATCCGAACACATAAGCAAGGTAATA
The DNA here is from genome assembly GCA_019671005.1 of Hibiscus mutabilis. Taxonomy (NCBI): domain Eukaryota; kingdom Viridiplantae; phylum Streptophyta; class Magnoliopsida; order Malvales; family Malvaceae; genus Hibiscus; species Hibiscus mutabilis. Next base: position 8,121,399 of record CM033755.1, on the reverse strand, counting down.
TACAACAATGCCAATGCTCAGAAGCATAGAAACAATATATGACAACAATTAACCCATTTTGAAAATCCTCTTCTCAAATTTTATTATCTTATTTTAATTTAATCCATCACACCCATTAAGCAAGAGTAGGATAAGCAGTAAGCACAGCAGACCAAGTGATATCTTTAGCTGAAGCACAAAACTTAAACACTGGCATGCCAAGTTTACCTCCTATCAAAGGAATAGGAAATTAGTATTTTTTGCAACAAATTTTCTGAAATAAGTGCACTTTTTAAGTTGAATAACAAGATTGCATTACCTTTTGCCAGTTGTCATTACAGCAATTAAACCAGCGACAAGCACAGCATCTATCAGAGTCGTCATCATTCTTGGCAAGTTTGGGTAGATGCTTCACCATTACATAGTCTTCCTTCAGCTTAGGGCCATACTCGGGAGAAAATGACAACTTTGAAACCTCCAAAAACTTGCAAATCTACAAGAAAATTGACGGAGATACTAATACAAACAATAAAAAGAGGCATAGAGAGTGTGTGCCAAGGTGTTGCGCCTTAGCCTTAGCACAGAAAAGTGCCTAAGGCCCTTCCAGGCGAGACACATTGGATCAGGCACACAGCTGACACACCTAACCATGCTTTTAGTAAGGCAACAGGCGGGAAAAAAAGTTCTCTGATTTAAGTTCTCTTAAATCACTAACATCATTGATTTAAAAAAAAAAATCATTAGTTGCATCTGCAATAGTATAGAAAGGGGAAATAACAAACTCCTTACTTTTAAATGTTTGAACTTTGAATATTCAAAAACATAAATGAGACCATATGAAATCATGCACTGTCCAACAAAATAAAAAGGAAGTTTGTATGTTCAGCTCTTTAAAGTATATACCGAAAATACATATCTTGAGTTTATTTTTATATATATGCACACACAAACATACGCATATTGAATCTTATTTTACTCAGGCAAGCACATTTTTTGTGCCTTGGGTCTTAAGAATATAATCGTTCTAATGGCTAGGCTGCACCTTGCCCTTAACAACATATAAATGGAGCAACCACATTCCGTACTCTAAGGGTAATTTTGGGGGGTTGAACTAAGGACTCTGGCTACAGCTGTGTAGCATTTCAATTTACCCACAGTTTACTGAAACAGAAGTTAGAACGCTTCATCAACTTCACTATTGTTCATGAAAAAAATGAAAGCTAAGTTGAATTTGTTGTTCTATTATCACCGCAAGCCCAAGATACATTATCTATTTTCTAGGCATAGTAGAGACTCTAAAAGGAACGTCTAATGCCTATGAAGATAAATGTAGTATGAACAAATGATTCTACAAATGCATCAGGATATAACCGTGTTTGGAAATTTGTACCTCTCGAGAGTTAACAATATCCAAATTTCCAAGAAAATGATTCAAATATTCTTGCATAGCAACCTTTGCTCTGTCGGAGATGGAAGACTGTCTTCCCAAGGCTGGTCGAATAACTGGAAGAGCAGCACTTGATGGAACATCTCTGAGTACATATACAAAAGAAAGGCGCTTATAAGTGCTGGGAGTTAAATTTTCTTTTATTTTCTAGGAAAACTTGCGACAGAAAACACCTGTTTTTAGTACTTTCATCTTGATGTAAAGGAAGAGCATCATCATCCGGTTCATCATCATCTTGAACAACCGGCGAATGTTCTCCTATCCCTAGATTTTGAAGCCATTCTTTAACCTTTAATATAATATTATTCAGCGTGAAAACCACATTCAAATCCTAAACTTTTTCCGAAGCAAGGAGCTATTAATGAGCAAAACACAAAGAAACATTGTCGTTTCGATAGGTACAGACCTGCTCTTGCTTCTCGTGAATTTCTTCAATAAACAATCGTCTCTTCAAAGCAAAGTGCAAGTAAAAAACCTGTGAAGCTTTCTTTATTAACCGCCACTTAAACTGAAGAATCAAAAAATGAAGAGATTGAAGTTAAAGATCAGAACATAAAAATTGAATTTAAACTATCGAAGTTATTTAGAAAGATTTGACTGAAAGTTGAAAAGCGAAAAGAGAACTTGCTTGCTTGTATCGGAATTCGATGGTGTAGGATAAGAGCATGGGACTGATATCGCCGGCATCGGGTCTGGAGACGGAGACGATGGTAGCTTTAGGTAACTCGTCGAAAATCCGAGATGACTAAGCGGAGGAGACGAATGATGAGGTCCTGGAGGTTTGCGGCTCCGATTGCATCTGGTAGTACCGGGGTCCATCTCCCAACATCAACTGCTCCGACGCCAAGAAATTGATCGGTAAATTAAATATCCAATTCTTTCTTTCTTTCTTTCTTTCTTTCCTTTTCTTTTGGATCAGATGAATGAAAAGATGGAAACGGAACGAAGACGTGAGAAGAAAGCGAGAGAATAGGATTTGAATTGGGTTTTTAAACTGTATTTTTTCCTCTGGAATTTTTTCTTCCCTTGAAAAGTAGAGGAAGCAAGGCTGGCTGATACTTTAGTTTTTGGTGAGATAGAAGCAGAACAGACTCAATTTTTTTTATTGTATGAACAGACTCAATTTAAAACAAGAAACAAGAATAGTGTGATTTAATAGTTGCGTATTTAAAAATTAGCTCATAGTTAATAACATATTATATTAGTTGATAGCTAATTATATGTATAAAAATATTTTGTAAAATTAATTGATATTTATTACCTGTTTGATTATTTAAATAAATAAAATAATATATAAAGACATAATTATATTCGATATTTGTTTGACTAGTTTATTAGTTATTAATATTTTATATCTATTAATATTTATTAGATTATAAAAAAATATTTTAATATAATATTACTAAATATATCTGAAGTATCTATATATTAATTTATTATTTATATAAATATTTTTAATATAATTTAATTAATTATTAAATTTAAATACAAATATAAAAAATATTAGTTTACAAATGAAGAAATTTGATAACTGTTAAGGGTAAAAAGGTACTTATAACTCTTATGTCAAAAAAAGTTTCTATTAGCCGCTTTTTTAAAATTAGAGGTTTTATCCCAATATGCTATTCCAATTCGCTATTCACCAAATATCCATATTAGCGGATTTGATCGGTCAAACCTCTACTTTTAGCTCAAACCGCTATTTACCAAACATGACTAATATAATACTAAAACACATTATTTAAATTTAAAAATATTCACTCAGTTGTTACATTAAAATATTTTTAAATTATCATATATTTTTTTATTGGCATTTAAAACTGAATAAATAAAATAAAACAAATTTATATTCTCATAATCTGTCAAAGTAAAGAATTAATAGTGGATTCTAATGTACTTCTAAGCAGTTTATAGAATGAAAAACAATTCATTAACCTTCAAATAAAATAATGTTTTAAAAGTTGACAATTTTTAAAATACTTTAAAAAACATAAAACAATCCCTAAGAATTTTTTTTTGATTTTAACACGTGTACTAAATTACGACTGTAATTTACATTTAAGACTAATACAAATAATCTCACCCGTTCTTGAGGCGTTGGAAATGTCAAAAACGCGAGCTTGAAGAATTCAAACTATGTAAATACCCTCACCAAAAATAACTGAAGCTGTAACTGCATGCTATGTTTTGTACAAGGGTTCAACCCAGATTCTACAACAAAAAAAAAGGTAAAAAAACATAAACATAAGATAAAACAAAACAAAAACACTTACTCGGCCTGTTGAGGCGCGGTGCAGGTACTGCCTTCACGCCAGGTCCCTGTATCATCAAGAATCCCCTTATTTAATTGCAAATAACCAAGCAGAAGCAACCGGTAACAAATGCATAAAAATCATCTTTGCAACAATAAACAAAAAAACCAAAAAGTCAAACAGGTTGAACCTTCGGTTCCAAGTTAAACCAGTTGGCCCATAAGGTTCGATAATATAGAATAATTAAAAATATAAAATTAATAATAATTAAAAGAGAAAAACTTCAATACACATTCTGTGTAAACTACAAATCTTTTAGTTTTAGGGGTTAAGGATTTAGTTTAAGATTTAGAGTTTAGGGGTTTGGGTTGTAGGGCTTAGAATTTAAGATTAGTATTTAGAATTTAGTTTTTTAAAGTTTATGTTTAATTTTGATTTATAGTAGAAATATTCAAGCTTGTGTGTATCAAATTAAAACCCTAATTAAAAACACATAAAAAGAAAAATATTTATAGATGAAAGGTCCAGTTTTTTGTTAAAAATACAAAAATAATAAACAAAAACAAGATTTTACTGCTTTTATGTTTTAACCAGTTTTCCAGATAGATGATTTCTAATGGTCCTGGCTGGTTCTTTGATTTTTTTGTATCAACTTATATAATTGAATCACCAGAGCGACCTGTTCACAGTTTAACTGGTAGGTCCGGTCTGATTTTAACAACCTTCTAGAGACATGCTATGAGAATCCTCCAGACATGGAATGAAAATCATGCAGTTTTTTTTGTCGTATTTCAAATTTAATCTACTTTATTCGATTCGATTCTTTATATCATCAACCCATTTGTCGTATTTTTTGGGAGAAAAAAAAAGTAATGCAAGTTAGCAACCCGAATTTAGAGATGATTATTCAAAATTACTTTTTATAGTTGAATTTAGAGAGCAAAATGAAAGAAAAATAAATTTGGTAGGACTAAAAATTAAAATTCTCAAGAATTGACCCATTAAAATGAAACAGTGCATGTGGAAAGACATTTAAATTATGTTGATGACTTGTCAAAAAAAATATGTTGATGTTTCCAAATTCAAAGATCCATTGGAATGTTCTTTACTAACATAATGATATCACCCACATTGGGGTTCGAACCCACGATCACAAGGTTATGAGCCTTGTGCTCTACCAATTGAATTTTAGTTGGGTTTAATCATTGGTTTTCGACTCATATCAAATTTTGTTAAGATTTATTTTTTCATGAATAACGTCAATATTCGAAATTCTGACATTGCTTAAGAGATTTAGTGCTTTATCCCACTGAACTAGTTGGTTTAAAATATAAGTCTATTGCAAAATTTTGAAAGGTTATAACTTTGTGCTATAGTGTTTGATTGAGGTTATTTTTGTCCAAATAACTTTTGAAGATTTGCATGTTGGTAGGTGCATTGTTACTGTTTTTGTCCCGAGAAATATCATTTTCACCTTTAATTTTAATTTTTCGATATTTATCAATAATTGTAAATCTTTTAACTTCGTTTTGTTTTAACTCGTTGAACTTAAATTTTCATTTTTACCAAGATTTATTATTATTTATAAGGATTTGATATGTAAATGATGTAATTACTTCAAAAGAATTATTTTCATTTTAATCTCTGTAATTTTTATTTCCTTTCAATTTAATCCTTGTGGTGCAAGTAAAATATAAATTTGCAACAAAACTACTCCGGCAATATCGCCAACAAGTTAAAAAAGAACAAAATCCAATATTTAACACCCCTTATAAAAAACCAAAAATTTTAAAATTCAAAGATTTCTAAAATTTTTCATTTTAGTCATTGTAATTTTATTTCCAGAGTTGTAGGCTTCAAACAACAATATTATTAAATGTTTTATACGCACGTTTCTTTTAAATGACTCAATTTGTGAATATTTTCATTTTAATCTTTATAATTTGATTTTTTTCTTTTGGTACTGTAATTTAATTCTTTCCATTCGATGTCGGTCAAGAATTCAACAAACGTCTCATTTTTTCCTAGATAATGTAATGCGAGTGTTGAAAAGATCTTCTATCATTTTCAATTAGGTAAATATGTTAAACCCCTATAAATTAGATGTGAGATCATAGTTGGAAAAATAATTTTTCACCCAACCTCAAAAACTAAAATTTTTAGCTTTTGGGGTGAAAATTATTTTTAAGGATAAAGTTACATTTTCAGTCTTAATTATTTAACTCAAATTGATTCTTAAGAATTTAATATTTTAAATAATAATAATAACAACACTTTAATATTTTAAATAATATTAAGTATAATAATTATTAATATATTAAATTGATATTTAGATAATATAAAAAAATTGCATAGTTTAGAGGTTAGTTTTTTATTTAATCCAACAATTTATATTGCGTATTTAGAAATATTTAAAGTTTATATTTTATATAAAAAATTACTTATGAATTGTCATGATTTTTATATTTTTGTTATAATTTAAGTTAATTTATTTTATATAATTTAAGTTAATTCGTTTTTATTTTACAATATCATGTCTAAAATAGACATTTTATCTTTTTAAAAATACTTTTTGACAATAATGTTAAATACTGAAATCTTACAACTATTTTTAAAATCATTTTTAAAATTACTTTTTAAAATTAATACCAAACTCACCCTGAATCTCGTCTTGATTTATTTTGATTATTAAGATTTTATTCTAAAAATTGTTATTCGTCTTAATTATGATTGAAATTATTAGTAAATATAATTGTTTATGTATATGAAAAACAAACGTAAAATAATACTATGCCAATAATAATATAAGTGGTCTATTAAAAATTATATATACAAATGTATCAAATTCAAATATCACACATTAAAACAATATACAGTTATATTTATAAATTTAAAATTTATTCTATCAACGAAATCTAAGGTTTTATTTAAGAATTAATTAGAAATCCAACACGCATAATCTAGGAATTTTTACTTGGATATTGCACCAAGTTTTTTTCCCCAATATATGGCACTAGCCATTTTAATTTCCAAAATATTACAAAAGCTACCGTACATTAGAAGTCGGATTCAAAAGAATCCGACTATGAATAATGATTAAAAAAAACGCAAAGGCATGCTTAAAAGGATCCGACTTTGAATAGTTACTCCACTCGTCCACGTGGCACCCATGCAGGGGGTCTGGGAGTGGGTCAAAGTCGGATTCAGCTGAATCCGACTTCAACCCTGGCACGTCAGTCTTTAAGCCTCGTCAGTCTGCATGCAGGGTTGCATGCATTGTAAATGGTTTTTTTTTCTGATTCGAATATAGGGTTAAATAGGCTGGGTTTAGGCTGTAATTTTTGGGGAAGGGTGGGTGGCAAATTTATTTTTTGGGAGGGGTGGTAGATGTGATTTTTGAATGGGGATGGTTTTAGGGTGTTTTAAAATGTACATGGGTAGATGTTAAAAATTTGTAATTGTTAGTAAATGAGAGATAGGGGATAAAAAATTATTTTTTTGCGTTAAATGTTGGATTAAAATCCGCAATTGTGGGCACATATGTAAAATGTATGATGCTATTATAAAGTATGATACAAAATCAAGTGACCAATTATGTTAGGCGTGTCATAGGTATTAAAGTGTCATGGAAATAAAAGTGTAGATACCGTGAGATATATTTATAATTCAATGAGGGGCATAGTTATAAATATTTAATAGTTGATTTAATAATAAACTATATAAAGAAGTAGTGGTCCTCAAGAAATATGTTAACTTGTATTACTCTTGTCCTCGTCAGGGAGTTTTTACGGCAAGGGCTAACCTATTTTCTTGAAAGATCACAACCATCTTTTAGGCGATCTCCATAAAAGGATTCAAGGTTTTCAGTCCATCAATAAATTCAGATTATTTGCCATTAAATTTCAATGTTGGCACTTGGCAAATTATGTTTCCTTTATGGATTCAGTAATTTTAGGTTTTCCTCAAGCAATAATTATTCGCATATCAAAGTTTGCTTTTAAAATTACTTTAAATCTATGCGATGTCTGTTTGATGTTGAAGTTTGAATCGAAACTTAAGTCTATTTGGTTAATGACTCTAAAGCATTTTCTATTATAAGGACAGTGATTATTACAGATTTGTATGTAGATTTAATTTGGTTTGATCAAAATTCAGTTTGGATTAATGTATAAGTTACGACATGTGAGTAGTTTCTTTTTAATCATTATTGTGTTTCTGATTGGCATTGATATATACATTTGATTTTGGTATTGGATCAGATTTGTCTTTCGTCAATAGTTAGAATTCGATTATGCTTACTTTAACTAAGTGTTAAGCAATTGCTTATCTGTTCCTTGGTGATGGTGCGGTGATTTAACATTAAAGCAATTGATATTTCAGTTTCTTAAATGTTAAATGATAGTGTATATTTGCAAACTCAACTCCCAAAATTTGTTCAAAAATAGGTTTATTGCACGTTAAGGGCTACATTTTAAATTCAAGTTTGGACAGTTTAGATGCATACTTAAGGGTATTAATTATTATGCAAAATTAGTTAGGGATGTACATTTTGGTTGTTGTACTTTGGTTTCAATTGCTTGGCGTTGAATCACCCCTATTTATGTTTGTTATTGATACATGTTTTGTTTTTGGAAAGCATGTCATTAATCTTATAGAACTAATATTCGATTCAATTTGATCAAAAATTTTAATTTTGATCGTTAGGTTCTTATGGGTATATTAAAGAGTATGAATTATTCATTTATATAAAGTTAAGGATTAAATGCATTAGTTTAATGATTTATAAATCATGCCTTTAAGTTTATAATCAAAATTTTGACAAATGTATGTTTAAGGAATATTTTTAGAAACAGTCAAAGATTTTGGTTTTTTGATTTCTAATAGCCCCATTCAGACAACCTTATTTTGGGTTATTTCAGAAACTTAAGTGTTATCAGAAACTTCAGTTTTGACTGTTACAAAATTTTAAATTTGAATATCGATATATTTATATTATATATTTTAAGATAAATTAAATGAAGCATTAAGTCACTAAAGTGACCTCTATTATAGAAGTTATTTTATTTTAATATATAGAAGGTTTTATGCATGTAAGTTAGATTATGTTAGTATTAATCAGCCCAAATGAAGGTTAATAATTAACATTATTACATGTGCAACTGTGGTAATAAACACGTGATAATTATTCAGTTTTATATGTGAGCAATAAATCGGCCCAAAGGAAGATTTCTGTTTGACATGTTCTTATTATCAATGTTTGATTACTGCACCAAGATATCACTTGCAAGTTAATGTTTTATCCAAAGATGAAATATTAATGGAGTGTCTAGTATCTTGATATGAGGTTTACCTTTATTCAAATTTATTATTATTTTGGTTATCTTTTAATTTGATTGAAAGATAAAATTAAGACAAATATTTTGAAACAATTAAATTCATATTTTAGCTTCGGATGTCTAATATTTTAATGGATTAATTGAAACATAATGTCACCAAAGTGATAGCTTTTGTGTAGATTAGTTTATTTAAAATATTAAGATAATCATTGTAACGAACCGGATTCCAAAAATTTGAGGGTATGGTTTGATCGAGGCATGAGCCTCGTAATTGGGTCGTGTAATTGGGCTCTCAGGGGCATTTTGGGCTAGCTTGTGTGTTGGGCTCATGTGGTTGTTGGATTGAGTGGAGATGAGAGGTAGAAAGGTAGTGTGGTAAATGTCTAAATTGAAGAGTGGGGGAGGGGAAAGACTTATTTCTCTGCATTATGCAGAGTGGTGAGATCATCCCACTTTTATGTCTTCATCTTCCCTTTTCCATCTCATCTCTCACCCAAAACACCCCATCTAAAGGTAGGATTTTGAAAGTTTGAAGTAAAAATCACGTTTGGCTTGTTGAGGGAAGTTTTACCAGCTTGTAAGGATCTACATTTCAAGGTAAGCTTTGTATAGTTTGGAGAAAGAAGAGGTGGTTGGGGGGTTGGACGAGATTGGAGTTGGGAGCTCCAATCTTTAGTTTAGATTATGTTTTTAGCCCATTTTATCCTTCAGCAACGTTGTAATGCGTTTTTAATCTCCTTATATAGTGAAAGAGGTTGGAAACTCCTTAAAGGAGTAAGGGGGAGCAAGGTTTGAAGTTGTGAAGTCAAGGTTAGTACACTACTAACTCACATAGTTTCCTGGAAATGATGAAGTTAAACTTTGAAGCATGGTTTGGTGTTTTTGGCTTGTTATAAGCTTGAGTGGTTGTTAATGGTGAATCTTGGTATTGTTGTTGTAATGGCCTAAAATCGATAGAAATCCACTAAATACTATTGTCATAACTTGTAGGAATGGTTTGGGGTTTAACCATAGGGGTTAAACAGGGTTCCTAGGTGAAACCCGTACCCAGAGTTTGAAAATCGGGCTCGCGTACCAGTACTGGGCATAGCGTATCGGTACGCCTTAGTGTAAATGAGGGAAGGGTAGTGAGGGGAGTACCGGTACGCCTCCCCGTGTATCAGTATCCCTTGCAAGTTAAGAATTTCAGTAACACTTTCGTGTACTGGTACGCATGGGGAGTATCGGTACGCATTGTTACACTGCCTGGAGAGGCTTAGAGTACCGGTACGCGTGGGTAGGAGTATCAGTACGGTTGTGGATCAGTACGGGGTGATCCTAGTACCGATAAAGAGTACCGATACGGGCTGGGGCATATTGGTACGACTTGAGGGTTCAATTCTTTCGAACCTAAAATGAATATCAGTACTCATTTCTGAGTATTAGTACCTAGAGAGGAGTATCGTTACCCATATAGGAGTATCGGTGCTTGCTGGGCATTCTGCCCAAGAAATTTGGGTTTACATTCGGGGGGTTCTATAATTCGAGACAAAGGATCTTGGGGGTCTTTTAAGGTGTAAAATGAATACTAAAACTGAGAAATAGAGATTTTAACCCCGTATAAGAAATAATCAGCTAATGACTTGGTGAATATTAGGTAAATTGTGTGAGGTAGTAACCCATAAGGATCTTAGGTGGATCAATCGAGACTGTGTGGTAGTCAGGGTCCTTGCTGTGTGCTGAGGGGATGCCTAAGTAATTAAGTCATCCCTTGTTGTTAGGATTTGGATACCCTAAATATGTTGAAACACCTTGAAGATTCCTAAATGTTGGATCCGATGTTATATGGACGCGGGCCTCATTCGAAGATACTTGATGAGGAATCCCGAGCATGGGTGTAGGATCGATGCTATGTGGATGCGGGCCTCATCCCCTTAAGTATAGAATCCTAATGTTATGTGGATGCGGGCCTTACTTGTAGTGTAGGATCCCGATGCTATATGGACGCGGGCCTCATCCCCTTGAGTATAGGATCCCAATGCTATGTGGATGCAGGACTTACTCGTAGTGTATGATCCCGATGATATGTGAACGCGGACCTCACTCAAGTGTAGCACTCTGATACTTTGTGGACGCGGACCTCACTTAATGTTGTTGGTGTTATTTGTGTGATGCTAAGTAAAAGTGTGAGGTTATAGTATGGGTTGTGTGCGTAATCATACATTCATAATGCCATGTGTTTAGGCGGTTATGGTAGCGCCATTGCTATATTGCCATGATATCATTCCTGTTGCATTGCTTTATTTATGATTTGCATGAAGCATGGTTGAGTGGCAGTGTATCCACTGAGCTTGTTAGCTCAGCATTCGGAATCATTATTTCCATTCGTAGGTTAGTAGGTTATCGTGAGGCTTGAAAGAGCACCATCAAGGTTTGGATTTCAGCATCGACTCTAGCAGTTGAGTACAAATACTAGATGTAATGGGCTATGTATTTTGTAGGACCCTATATGTATTTTATAACTCTTATTTTGTATTATTTGGTCAAAAGTCGAATGCTTTAATATTGTAAATAGAGCTCCGTGAATATTGTTTTAATCATCTAGATCTAACTACGTTTTCAATGTACAGACTTATGTTTTTATTGGACTTATATATATATATATATTGGGCTTGAAAAAGGGAAATTTTAACGGTATAATTTTGGGCTTAGGACCCAATGTGGCATCCGGGTCAAGGGTGTTACATTTAGTGGTATCAGAGCTTAGGTTTAGTTGGTTCTAGGACGTCCCCAGGGGAGTCTAGAGGTGTGTATATGTGTCTAGCGAATACATACCCATGAATCGAAGTTGTACTTGTCTTAAAGCTGAAATTCTATAGTGTAACCTTGTTTGTTGTTGTGTAGAATAGAATCATGCCAAGGAGGGCAAGAATCGATGAGAAAAGTTTGGGCTCTAGAGAAGTGAGCTACGTTGAGGAATATGTGCTTGGCACAGGGGATATGTCGGAAGGACACAATTGACTAGGGAGTTAACTACTTCTTACATCTGAACCGGGCGTTGCACTGGATTGTGAGGATAATACCGTAGGCATTTGCTACCCCTCGTGATGCACCTGTTGAAAGGGTGATAAGGCAAAGTGCTACGGATTTCCATGGGTCGGGGCATGATAACCCAGTACAGGCAAAACAATGGTTTCAAGACACACGCTAGATTATGAGGCAGATGAGGTTAAGTTAAGAAGACAAGTTGTCATGTATCTTGTCCTTGTTGAAGGGCAATGCTAGAGAATGGTGGGAAACAATAGATCTTGGGTGGCACCCCAATCGACCATCTTGGGATGATTTTCTCAAGGAGTTCGAGAAGAAGTATGTGGGTGAGGCCCACATCGATACCTTGAGAGATTGGTTCAATCATCTTTTACAAAGAAATCGGTCAGTTTTCGAATATGAGCAAGAGTTTATCCAGTTGAGTAGGTATGCTCCTGAATTAGTTGCCACTAAAAAGATGAGGTGCAAAAGGTTCTTGAAGGGCTTGAGGAAGGAGATCCAGACTTACCTAACTGCTACATCACAAAAGGTGTTCTCGGAGTTGACTTCAAGTGCCAAGTCTCTTGAGCAAGTGCAAGGCTTAACATATGGCTTGTCTGGTGGGCAAGGGAGTTTGGGTGGGAGGACCCAAAACCCCTCTAACAACAACTCGTAGGCTTTCTCGGAGAGAAGCAGAAACCGATAGAACCATAAAAAAGGAGCTTCGAATCAGAATTCATGGTCAGAACGAAGATTAAAGTCAGTTGATCGTAGAAGGTCATCTTCTTCTTCATCCTTGATGAGCCCAAAGGGTTCACAGATGAGTGCGGGCGTACCAGTTTGCAGTCAGTGTAGACACAAACACAAATGCGAGTGTTGGGGAGCAGTAAGAGTTTGTTACCAGTGTTGATCACCAGATCACTTTGTGAAAGACTGTCCAGTGGCTGTTGTGACCACTCTACTTCAGGTTCAGAGGACTGCATATCTGGTCTAGAGGGGTCGAGGCCTTACTCAGGGAGGAGTAAGCCATGTATCGGGAGGCACCTTTCAGTCTACCGCGAGAGCACCAGCTAGGTAGTTGTAGTCAAGGCTTAGGAGGATTACGCCGCTACAAATGTTATCTCAAGTACGTTCACCTTGTTTTTGGTTCCTATTGTTGCTCTTATAGATTATAGGTCTACCCACTCCTTCATCCGTAGCGGGATATCTCAGTAGTAGGGTATTCCTGCCGAGAACCTAGATATAGGATTCCGTGTGACTAGTCCCTTAGGATATGATGTGATGGTGGACAAAATGTATCAAAGATGCTCGATCGAGGTTCAGGGGTCATTGTTTCTAGCGGATTTAATAGTTTTACCATTTTAAGAGTTCGATGCCATATTGAGGATGGATTGGCTCTTTGAGCATGATACTAGTCTACGATGTAGAGCAAAGAGTTTGAAGCATCGTGTTGCGGATGATTCCAAGCTGATTGTGTGAGGTGAGAGAAATCTATGTCTATCTAGTGTGGTATCGGCTTTGTCAGCTTAGAGGTTGTTGCAACAAGGTTGTGAATCCTTTTTGGCCCATGTGGTGGATGTAAGTGTTGAGGGTCCAATGCTTGAAAATCTCTAGACAGTTAATGAGTTCATTGATGTGTTTCTGGAAGAGTTACCTATGCTACCTCTTGACTATAAATTAGAGTTTCGAATTGATGTTATACAGAGTACATCACCAGTGTCCATCGCACCGTATCATATGGTACCCGCAGAAATGAAAGAGTTAAAGAAGCAAATTCAAGAGTTGCTAGAGAGAGGTTTTATCCGACCGAGTATCTCACCTTGGGAAGTACTGATCCTGTTCGTCAAAAAGAAAGATGGGTCTATGGTGATATGTATTGATTACTGGCAGCTTAATAAGGTAACGATAAAGAATCATTATTCCCTTTCGAGGATTAACGATTTGTTTGACCAGTTGAGAGGTGCTCGTGTGTTTTCTAAGATAGACTTGAGGTCAGGGTACTACCAGTTGAAGTCAGTGGATGAGGATGTCCAAAAAATTGCTTTTAGGACGCGGTATGAACACTATAAGTTCTTGATAATGTCGTTTGGGCTTACTAACGCAAATATAGTTTTTATAGACCTAATGAATCAAATCTTTCAACCGTACCTAGATCAGTTTGTTGTGGTATTTATAGATGACATCTTGGTGTATCCGCGTTCAGAAGAGGAGCTTGACTACCATTTGCGTGTAGTCTTACAGACTCTCTGAGATAGACGTCTTTTTGCCAAATTCAGCAAGTACGAATTTTGGCTTTCGAAAGTGGCATTCCTTGGTCACATAGTTACTACGGATGGAATCCGCATAGACCCTCAGAAGATTCAGGCTATAGTGGAGTGGAAGCCTCCACGGAATGTTTCAGAAGTCCGTAGTTTCCTAGGATTTACTGGGTATTATAGGCAGTTTGTTAAGGGTTTCTCCATTATAGCCGCACCATTGACCAAGCTGTTGCAAAAAGGGGTCCATTTTGAATGGAATGAGAAAAGACAACAAAGTTTCGAGCAACTAAAAGCTTATCTCATAGAGGCTCCGATTTTAACCCAATCTGAGCCCGAAAAAGAGTATGTTGTGTTTAGTGTCGCATCTTTGAATGGGCTTGGTTGTGTCCTTATGCAAAAAGGTAAGGTGGTTGCTTACGCTTTGAGACTGCTTAAACCGCATGAACAAAATTACCTTACCAAGGATTTGGAGCTCGCTGCCGTCATCTTCATATTAAAGATTTGGAGGCACTATCTCTATAGATAGAAGTGTTATATTTATACGGATCATAAGAGTTTGAAGTACCTGCTTACACAAAAGGAGTTGAATTTGAGGCAACAATGGTGGATCGAGTTGTTGAAGGACTATGATTGTATCATAGAGTATCACCCCGGTAAAGTGAATGTTGTGGCTGATGCCCTAAATAGAAAATCTATATCGGACTTGAGAGCTATATTTGCTTGATTGAGGATGACCGAGGATAGATGTCTTCTAGTTGAGCTTCGGGTTGAACCTACGTTAGTTCAAGAGATAAAGAGGACTCAAGCTTTGGATGAAGAATTAGTAGCACAAATTGAAACGGTTCAAAAAGGTAAAGCTCCAGACTTTAAGGTACGAGATGGTGGGTACTTTTACTTCAAAGGGCGATTGTGTGTTCTGGCCTTGGAAGATTTGAAAGACCACATCTTAAGAGAGGCACACCATAGTCATTTCCCTGTACATCCGGGAAGCAACAAAATGTATCAAGATCTTCATCCTTTTTATTGGTGGCCAAGTATGAAAATATATGTCTCTAAATTTGTGATAAGATGCTTAGCTTGTCAACAAGTGAAGGCGGAACATCAGGTTCCATCAAGGTTGCTTCAGCCTATTCAGATTCTACAATGGAAGTGGGACGGACCACCATGGATTTTGTCACCGGGTTACCGATGATCCAAAGGAAACATGATGTCATTTGGGTTATTGTAGATCATTTGACAAAGTCTGCTCATTTCTTACCGGTACGGATGGATTTCACCTTGGAAAGGTTGGCTCAACTGTATATAAAGGAGATAGTAAGATTGTATGGTGTACCATCATCGATCATTTCAAATAGAGACCCACGTTTCATAGCTAGGCTATGGAAGAAGATCTATAACACCTTGGACACCAAGCTACATTTTAGTACAGCTTTTCACCCTCAGACCGATAGTTAGTCTGAGCGTGCCATTCAGATTCTTGAGGATATGCTCCGATGTTGCATTGTGGATTTTGCAAGGAGTTGGGATGACCAGTTACTGCTTGTAGAGTTTGCTTACAACAACAGTTACCAGTCGAGCATAAAGATGGCTCCTTTTGAGGCGTTATATGGGCGTAAGTATATGACACCCTTGTGTTGGACTAAGCTCAACGAGAGGAGGATCGTGGGATTCGATTTGGTTAGTCAAACCAAGAAGAAGGTTTAGATCATCAAGGAAATGTTTCAAGCGGCCTTTGATTGACAGAAGGCCTACGCGGATCGGAAACGCAAACATGTTGAGTATGATATCGGTGAAAAAGTGTTTCTCAAGGTATCTCCATAGAAATGAATCATTCGTTTTGGACGCAAGAGGAAGTTAAGCCCAAGGTACATCGGACCTTACGAGATACTTGAGAGAGTGGGACCAGTTGCTTATCGGTTAGCCTTGCCACCAGAGTTGGCTCGTATCCATGATGTTTTTCATGTGTCTATGTTGAGGCGTTATCATTCCGATCCTTCGCATGTTGTTCCGCTTGAAAAAATTGAGGTAAATGCCAACTTGACATATGATGAAGTTACGGTTGGGGTCCTTAACATAGGAGTTAAAGAGCTTCGCAACAAATGTACACCTTTGGTGAAAATGTTATCAAATAACCATGGTGTTGAAGAGGCAACGTGGGAAGTCGAGGATGACATGAGAGTTCTCTATCCACATTTGTTTCCATCAGGTAAATTTCGAAGATAAAATTTTCTTTAAGGAGGGGAGAGTTGTAACGAACCTGATTCTGGAAATCTGAGGGTTGGGTTTGATCGAGGCATGGGCCAAGTAATTGGGTCGTGTAATTGGGCTTTTAGGGGCATTTGGGCTAGCTTGTGTGTTGGGCTCATGTGGTTGTTGGATTGGGTGGAGATGGGAGGTAGAAGGGTAGTGTGGTAAATGTCTAAATTGAAGAGTGGGGGAGGGGAAAGACTTCTTTCTCTGCATTATGCAGAGTGGTGAGATCATCCCACTTTTATGTCTTTATCTTCCTTTTTCCATCTCATCTCTCACCCAAAACACCCCATCTAAAGGTAGAATTTTGAAAGTTTGAAGTAAGAGTCACATTTGTGTAGCGATGCCTTTCCTTTTTCGCTAAAAAAATAGGTTTATGTGTTTTGGAGTCTTTCGAGCATTTAAAAACATGTATTCCGTGGGGTTTTAGAAAAACCGTACTTTATTAAAAATGGAGTTGCTACCGGCTGCTAGGGTAGGTCGGACACCATAAAACCATAGATTTTTAAAAATGTTGGGTTTGGGAGTCATTTACGGATGGGGAAGGATTAGCACCCCCACACCGCCCAAAATTGGTATTTTAATAATTACCGCTTTATTAATATTAAATTTTCCATATTAAAGTGACGATTAAATTAAAATTTGGTTATAAGTGCGAGTAAAATTTAAGGACCCCATTATTCGAGAGTAAACCGATAAACCACCATCACTGCGCTTGATACAGGCCACGTTTACGCTCGAATAAAAGGGTACCACATTGACAAAATATATATCTGTTATACAAACTTAAAACATGGCAAATATAAATAAATACGATAAAAAACAAAAAAATATTAACATAATAAAGTACTAATCTAACATAAATAAAATACTAATCTAAAACATACATAAATATTAATCTAACATATAAATAAAAACAAATCTAACATAAATAAAATACTAATCTAAAACATAAATAAATATTAATCTAATAAAAAGAAATCTAACATAAATAAAATATTAATCTAAAACATAAATAAATATACAAACTAAAAAATAGAATACAATTTTAAATTAACTAATACTTTATTAAATCATAAAAATTACAACACAAATAAAAGGGAAGAAAATATACCTAACTAGGAGCTCGAATGACGAACCCCGACTAAACCCCACCGAGATCTACCATGACCT
Source organism: Hibiscus mutabilis (assembly GCA_019671005.1). NCBI lineage: Eukaryota > Viridiplantae > Streptophyta > Magnoliopsida > Malvales > Malvaceae > Hibiscus > Hibiscus mutabilis. The sequence goes on along the minus strand of CM033755.1, from coordinate 8,103,698 downwards.
CTCCAAAAAATTAACAAGATCGGATCCAAAATAGGACCCTGATCGAACCGGTTAGGACCGAGGGCATTGCCCCGGTCCTTGGCTACCCGATAGCATGGCTTTCTTATTTGGGCATGCCTTGACCGGCTCCTTGCTGCTCCCAAAATGCTCTCCACATGCCTTTATTTATTGGCAAGTGGGGGGAGGTTAAGGGTGACGTGGAGCACCCTCCTCCATGCAATTTCATTTTTTTGCTTTTTGCTTTTTAATTTTTAATTTAATTATTTTTTTACTTTTTTATATTATATTATAATTTTATTTTTTATTTTTTTCATTAATTTTATATTAATAATATCACTATTAAAATAATACTAATAATATTAAAACCCAGTCAAAAATGAGTTATTAAAACCTGGTAAAAAATGAGTGATTACAGCTGCCCTCTTTGCTTGTTCTTGTGAAACGAGAACAAAACAAAGATCAAAAGCACTCATTTTGACCTACTTCCTTGTTTTTGGCTTCAGAATCACGTGTTATTCTGGAACTCTCCGCTCTTCCTTACCTGAATTTTCAGGCTTGTAAGCTCTTCCTATATAAAACTTCGTCACCTTCCGATCTTGGAGCTACATGCTTTTCTTATATAGAACCTTTCACTCTGAAGCCTCGAGTTACGAGTCATTCATATATAGAATTTTTTACTGTGAGACGGTAAAGCTCAGAGTCCTTCTTATATAGAACTCTTCGCCTTCAACACGACGAGTCTTTCCTATATAAAACCTTCTACGTCACGGATGTATTCTTCTAACTGGGAGTTCTTCCTATATAGAACTGTTAGTCTTCAAACCTTGGAGCCGCTAGTCCATCCTATATAGAACTTTTAGCTTCTGAAATCTCGTAGTTACGGTTTCTTCCTATATAGAACCTTTCACTGTAAGGGCTCGAAAATATAGGCAATTCCTATATAGAACCTTTATCTTCTAATTAGGGGTTTACACCAAGCTGGCTACCAATCTTTTTGGACTCACGCTACTAAGGCGGCCGAAATCTTTCTTCAAATTTGGGGATTCACGCTGAAAATGGCTACCTATCTTTCTGGACTCATGCTGCTAAGGCTGCCGATTTTTCTAGACTCACACTGCTAAGGTTGTCGATCTTTCTGGACTCGCGCTACTAATGCTGCCAACCTTTCTGGACTCATGCTACTAAGGCTACCGATCTTTCTAGACTCACGCTACTAAGGCTGTCGCATCATGCCCGAAGGACTTATAGATGTCCCGAAGGACTTATCACCATGCTCGAAAGACTTACTAGTGGCCCGAAGGTCTTATCATCATGCCCGAAGGTCTTACTGATGGCCTAAAGGACTTAATATCCGACTTTATGCTACTTTGGTTACCGTCATCTGGCTTCACGCTACTATAGCTGCCGACATCTGGCCTCACGCTACTATGGCTGTTGCATCATGCCCAAAGGACTTATTGATGGCTCGAAAGACTTATCACCTTGCTCAAAAGGCTTACTGGTGGCCCGAAGGTCTTATTATCATGCCCAAAGGTCTTACTGATGGCCCAAAGGACTTAATATATGGCTTTACGCTACTTTGGCTACCGTTATCTGACCTCACGCTATTATGGCTGCCGACATCTGACCTCACGTCACTATGGCTGCCTCATCATGCCCGAAGAACTTATTGATGGCCCGAAAGACTTATCACCATGCTCGAAAGGCTTACTAGTGGCCCAAAGATCTTATCATCGTGCCCAAAGGTCTTACTGATGGCCTAAAGGACTTAATATCTGGCTTTATGCTACTTTGGCTATAGTCATCTGGCCTCATACTACTATGGCTGCCGACATCTGGCTTTACGCTACTATGGCTACCGCATCATACCCGAAGGACTTATTGATGGCCCGAAGGACTTATCACCATGCTTTAAAGACTTATTGGTGGCCTAAAGGTCTTATCATCATGCCCGAAGGTCTTACTGATGGCTGAAGGACTTAATATCTAGCTTTACGTTATTCTAGCTACCATCATCTGGCCTCACGCTACTATGGCTGCCGACATCTAGCCTCATACTACTATGGATGCTGCATCATACTCGAAGGACTTATTGATGGCACGAAGGACTTATCATCATGCTCGAAAGACTTACTGGTGGCTTGAAGGTCTTATCATCATGCCCGAAGGTCTTACTGATGGCCCGAAATACTTAATATTTGGCTTTACGCTACCTTGGCTACCGTTATCTGGCCTCACGCTACTATGGCTGCCGATATCTTCCTTTTCTTTAATACAATCTACTTCTTAAAACTCTTTGATAATTCTTCAAGTACCTATCTAAAACAACCAAAAATTGACATGCCTCTATCTATATGATGCATGCAATGTAAAGTTTTCTTTTTTCTTCTTCTTATTCTTTTCTTTTATTATTTCTCTTTTTTTCACCTTCTTATCTCTCTTTTCCTTTTTCTTTTTCTTTTCTCATCTCTTTTTTTTTCAATCTTTTTCTGCTCTAAAGTCTTACACCCTAAAAGGTCGTTCATCAGATTTCTTCATCTCTTTACTTCTTCACTGTATGCTATTAAATCCTCATTTGATCAATCACTTCAAATGCTTTCAAATCTTTCGTGCGAAAGGTTTTCTTGTCTTCAGGGTTATCACCTGTCTTCATAAATGATCTTCTGGTCCTTATATTATTCCTATAAGAACCCTTGTCATCTTCTTCGCTTGGTGTTACCCCATTCAATCACGGGCTCTACTGCTTCGAATTTCCTGACCTATCATACAGAGCCTTGATCTATTTCTAATCACTAGAGTGAGCAAGAATGCTTTCATCCCTGAGCTCATCCTTGATCTTCTCGTAGCTTTTCGACTGGAACTAACTCTTGGTCCTTATGCTTTAAATCTCATCATCATTCATTTTTTAAAGTAATGCAAAAGGCAATTTACTTGTGTATATTTCAATAAAAAATAATTATTGTTTGAAAAGATAACAGTCATTTCAAAAATCACAACTTGGAGGGAATACCAAACATTTTAAAAACATCGTTTGGAACAAATGGTAAACATTTTTTTTCTCTTTTTTTTAAGACAAACATTTTTGAAAATTATTGTTTGGAGAATGGTAAACAAAATTCGAAGTATATTGCCACACATTTTAAAAACTAATGTTTGGGGGAAATGGTAAACATCAAAACTTTGGGAGAAAATGTCAAACCTTTTAAAACATGTTTGCCCCCAAAATATCAAACACCACAGCACAGAGATCAACTCTAATGAAGCGCATATTTAGAAGATCTTGACTATTGTGGAGATATAAGCAAGTGTATAGTTTCTTTCAGTCTATTAGGCTTTCAAGAGGCACAATCTCATACCTAATTTCTAACCCATTTAAGGTGGCTCTCTTAATCTCACTAACTCACCATGCCTCATTCTTCCCTCATTTGGGTATCGATCAAGCACTTCGAAGTTTGACGTTCCTTGAAGCAAGGTTAACCCTTATAGGCAGAATAAAATCTGAAGACATTCTCATTCAACTTGGATATCTATGAATGATCAGAATGGCCTTTGAAGGCTTGTAATGTAGGCCTTTGGTTCATGGTTAGACGAAGCCGTATCTCTGTGCTCGTATGATCTGAATATGCTCACATGGAGTATTCTTTTTTCTTTTTCGAGATCACTTTAGACTGCATGTTTTCGGGTTTTCACCCTAGAGTTCATTTCCTCACTCTCTTTCTTTTGGTCCGCCTTGTATTCTGGCTGTGTATTGATGCTTGTTTTTCGTAAAAAAAAAGGTTGATCCTCCAAAGTTCTTTGAATGAAGGATTATGTACACTTCTGGGATTTCTTGTGATTGGTATGTCCAGATGAAATGTTCCTCTTTCTTCTTGGTTCATTCTAGACTGCCCATTTTTGGGTTTTCACCCTAGAGGTCACTTCCTTCTTTTGTCTTTAGATTAACGTATCTTGGTTTGATAGTGATGCCAACATGCTCTGGTAGACTACTCTTTTCTCTTTATTTTTAGGATCACTCTAGGCCACCCATTTTTGGATTTTCACCCTAGAGGTCATTTCCTTTTTCGAAATTGGCAATCTTTGAGCTGACTTGTCTTGTCTTGGCTTCAATTCGAGCTTCTATACAAATCTTCAAAATTGAAATTTACTTGAAATGTGGATTCCTTGTGTCTCTTGCTCATAGTTGAAGTCTCGTTCTTGTATTGTTTGATCTGTGTGTAAAGTATATACAATATTTTCTTTTTATTTCTTTTGTCTTTTTTTTTCTCTCTTTCTTTTTTTTTTTCTCTTTTTTTCTTTTTTTTCTTTTTTTGAGAGAATTCAACTCATCACAGTCCTTTGTCTCGAGGATAATGATAGAGCATACAACAAAACCCCAAGTTACTCGGCATAGTCATGATTTGAACATATCACTCATGTAGCTACTCCACTTTTGACTTAAAAGATGGATGGAGCATATGACCACCTTCTGAGGTTTTCACTACAGCGGAGTGCTCTAGAAAATTCTACTCATTTCTCTATTTTTAAACACTCTTATCTAGGAATACCTTTTAGTAAACCCAAATAGTGGAGTGTAATCTCTCTTTTTTTCTATTTTTTTTTTTTTTTTTTTTTTCTTTTCTCCCTCTTTTTTAGACTGCCCATTTTGAATTTTCAGCCTATTGTCTCTTTCCTCTTATTCGAGTATGTGGATGTATTCTTGAATCAAACTATATCTATACCGAACATTATCGCTTATTCCCGTTTGAACGTAATCAATTCTACCCAACTCTTCCAAACTGGTGCCTACGAATGGTAGAGTCTTCATGTATCTTCTTTTTACACTATTTAACTTGGTGTAGTCGCTCTTGATTGCTTCGGCCTTCTGATTGCCATTTCTTATGTTGCTTGGTTTACTTTCTGAGCATAAATTTGTCTTCAACCATTTTCCCCTGGTAGTTCTATGGCCTTCATGTCCAATCTATTTGGTTTCATCTCTTTCTCTTAGTAAAGTGAAAGAATACCATTCGTCATTCCATTCATAGATGTACTAAGAAAGCCTTCAGGGGGTAAAGGTTTAGGGTCAACTCTCGATTCAAGGATCTTAAACGACAAATGCCTGAGAAGGAAAATTCCTAAAATGGGAACTGCCCATTGTCTAAACACTCGTTTTGTTCTTCTGTTGGCCTAAGTGGATTAACAGATACTCACATTTGCAATATCCTCACAACTTTCAATCTCTTCTAAATATAAGCAACTTAGAGTTGATCTCTGGATCTGAAACAAAGATGCCGTTGCATTCAAAATTCGAGGATTGGGTATAGAAATGATATATACATATGTCCATTAAAAAATGTGTGTATATGCATATGTGAGAACAAAAGCTACCCCATAAAAATAAAGTGTTTAAAGAATCAAAAATGTAAAAATACTTTCTAAATGGAAATGTGATTTGTTATTCTAACAAACAATGAGTTTTATTTTTATGTTGAGAATTTCTTTGTAAAATGATGAGAAAACTGTAGGAACCTTCGGACTATCCCCCGGGTACTAACTCATTACGGCCCTTTCAATGTAGTGTAGGCTTGTGCCACTTTTCTTGTTTTTCCACCGCTGGATTAACTCTCTCATCATGACTCCCTCGTCAACTAGCTTCTTGATTTCTTTTATTAACGACCCCAAATTTCTTGGTGTCATGCCCCGGTGCCTTAATGTAGAACTCATATGTACTGTATGGATCAAAACTGTGAGCAGATGAGCTGGGTGTAATCTTTATCAGCCCGGAGGTAAGGTAGTAACCCTTGACTAGATAAGGCCATATGTCTGAAATGGAATACTCTGAATATCTCTAAATATGTACTTGTTCGAGGAATTTTTCTCAGTGATTCGGAAGAATCTGCATGTCTTTTTCTCTTACGATCACGAGAACCTTGAAAGTGGTACCCATTTATCTCTTTCTTTCCTTCTGCTCCTAGATAAGTCTGGTCTTTAAACTTAGGTCCTGGAGTGCATGTTCGATTCTCTCTCCGACTATCATGAAGTCCTCAAAACAGGCCTTCATTTTCCCGAGCATCTTATCAAAGAAGAAATATAAAAGGTGGCATGAAACATGGAAGTCACTTTCCTCTTCGTCTATGGGAGGCTGCACATGGGTCGCTAAACACAGCCACCTCAAAGCACATTCCTTGAAGCCTTCATCAGGTTTCATTTTTGTACCATGGAGATACTAACAACTTGGTGCTAGGCCTAAAGCATATTTATATTGGCCCAAAAGGCATCGGCTAAGTCTCACCATGATTGAACTTGGTCTATACTCAAACATTTATACCATATCACGGTGGGTCCTGCTAGACTGTCGTGGAAGCAGTGGAACAATAATTTTTCATTCTCAATGCAGCCCTCAATCTTTTTGCAGAACATGGTCAGGTGAATCTTGGGCATCTTGTTCCATCATCATGCGCAAATCTGGGAATCTTTGGAATCCAGAGGAATGACCAAATCAGGGTTCAAACAGAGTTTTTTTGTATCGAATGCATCAAACTTCTTTTTTTTTTTTTTTTTTTTTTTTTTGTTTTTGTTTTTTTATTCCGTCTTCTAACTGCTCGAATCTTGATTTTTGAGCGTGTTCAATTCTTTTATTCACGATAAAACTCTAATTGGTCTTTGGATTACTCCCCAAAAATTTTATGCAATGTAATGATTATGTTATGTAAAACATGCCATGATTGTACAATGTTATGCAATGCATGAATGCAAATACGATGTTGATTCTTAAACAGTCCTTAAAAGACTTTCGTTCAATAGAAAAATGTCTGGTTGCAAGAAACTAATAATGAATTATAGGTAACTGTTATCTTCCTTTTGGAGATCTTGACTTCGGGAAGCAAAGCTTGTGCTCCACGTCTCGACGTCGTCTTCAGGATGGTGGGTGACCTTGTCTTCTCCTCTTATGCTACTCCATAGACTTGTGACGTCATGATCTTCATGCTTTGGCTTCTAAAAAAATTGGCAAACGCAGGCATAATGCATACAAGAGTTTCTTCTTCGGTTGATCTGGGTGCAAACAAACCGTTCTTTGAATAATGTGTCTAAATAGGGTTGGATCCTAGCGGTCCAAAGGGGTCTACTTAAAGTCTTTAAAACTTTTGGGTTTACATTAAAATTCTCAAAGATCATTTGGTTTAAAGATTTTCCCTTTTTATTATCAAAAAGTTTTAACTTACTTAAAAATGGAACTTTTAGGGGGTTTTTTTTAAAGTTTTTTTTGAAAGTATTCAAAACACAATAATAATATTTTCAAAATTTTTTGAAGGAGTTAAATTAAAAGCTTTGAGATTTTTACAAAGGGTTAAATGTGAAGATTTTAAAATTAGTGTTCTGTAGTCCCCACTGGATCTTCTGCGCTGCACGTGCCTTACTATCGGGTCGTCTTCTTTCTCAATTGGTCTTAGCTCGGCCTAACTTGATACTGTAATATTACCATTTTCAGCAAAGCAGACTTTTTTTTCTATTTTGAAAGCCTTTTAAATGAACCGTTCTTGAATTAACACCATGTCATGATATGTAAAATGAATGTAAATAAAGGCGTTTGATTCCGGTGGTAATCACCATTTCGAACGACTGTCATAGGAATTAAAGGGTCCAAATTCTGGAGCCAGAAAAGAAGACTTCTACAAATATGCCCCTCTGTATGCTTTTGGGTCACACTCAAAGAAACTGAAAGTCTCGTTTAAGATTGCTGGTACCGCATTCGCTTTCCTCCTCATGCGCTCAAATAGATCTAAGATGGTTACATCGATGTTTTTGAATACCCTCGGAAAGATGATCAAACCATATGTCCCCAAAACGAATATGTCTATCTTCATTACCTCATTCGGGTGTGCTATCTCGGATACATTCCCATGAAGATGCCAGGTTGTCTCTTCAATTCTGAATCAAATCGTTGGCTCAATCCTCACTTATCAAAAGATTTTGAGCTTCAATGGATAGTTTTGATTCCTCGGTGACTTTGCATAGATCCAATCTTTTTGTACATTCTTCTGGTTGAGCAAGGTTGTATATTCCTCTATAGTGGTCATCACGTCTTGGCCGTTGAAGGGAAAGGAAAAAAAAAACGGGATTTCAAAACTGGAAAATGGCTCAGAGTAAAGGCTGATTGACTCGAACATACATTAGCTGGGCTATGTGGCCATAACTGTTGGAAAACAGGTCTTGTAGTCTTCGGTCCCATCTTTCCTAAATCTCTTTAAGCTCCCACATATCATTCTGTTGTAGGCTCTCGTGTGTATACTTTGGCACTACACGCTTGCTCGGCAAACTGTTACCTCGGACCCGTTGATTAACCTATGACCAATGTCGCATGACTAGGTTGATGTCGTCCTTCTTAAGATACCTTTTTCCATGATGAAAGATTTTCTGAGCAGGCAAACCATTTAAATCAACACCTTTATGTAATGTGGATGAAATGATAATACAACAAAAGTATGTGTAGAATAAAAATAAAAAAAAAAAATAAAACACAAAAAGAATGAGTTAGTACCAGATAAAAATAATAAATACATAAATAAAAGGTAAATTTAACTAAAGTAAACAAGCAAAATAACCTTATATATATATATATATATATATATATATATATATATCATGTCTAAACACTTAGTTTATCCGCATGGCTCTAAAGGGGTGGGCTTTCTATATTCTCTACATGCAGTTTTGGTGCTAAGAGGTACCCGAATTGTCTTTGCTGTCCCCTACTAAGAGTAGCAAGACCCCCGATCATCACCCATTATAGGCTCATTTTAACCGGGTTCAATTTAGGGGGACCCATTCGCTTATGCCCCTACGAAGGAACGATATCCTCACGAAAGCATAAGGTACTCGAGCCCCGAAGGTACTTGCTAGACCCATTTTAAATATGTTAAAACAAATACGCAATTATAACCGAATGTTAATTTAATAGTCACTTTAATCTGGAACTTCCGATATTAGTAAAGCGGTAATCATTTAAAAAGCTTGACTCTCTTTATGTTTTATTTTTAAAAACAAAAAATGTTTCCCCAGCGGAGTCACCATCTGTAGCGATGTCTTTCCTTTTTCGCTAAAAAAAATGGGTTTCTGTGTTTTTGGAGTCTTTTGGGCATTTAAAAACATGTATTCCGTGGGGTTTTAGAAAAACTGTACTTTATTAAAAATGGAGTCGCCACCGGCCACTAGGGTAGGTCGGACACCATAAAACCAGAAATTTTAAAAATGTTGGGTTCGAGAGTCGATTACGGATGGGGAAGGATTAGCACCCCCACACCGCCTAAAATTGGTACTTTAATAATTACATATTAAATTTTCCGGATTAAAGTGACGATTAAATTAAAATTTGGTTATAAGTGTGAGTAAATTTAAGGACCCCGTTATTCGAGAGTAAACCGATAAACCACCATCACTGTGCTTGACACTGGCCACGTTTACGCTCAAATAAAAGGGTACCACATTGACAAAATATATATCCGTTATGCAAACTTAAAACATGGCAAATATAAATAAATAGGATAAAAAAATAAATATTAACATAAATAAAATACAAATCTAAAACATACGTACATAAATATTAATCTAACATATAAATAAAAACAAATCTAACATAAATAAAATACTAATCTAAAACATAAATAAATATTAATCTAATAAAAACGAATCTAACATAAATAAAATATTAATCTAAAACATAATAAATATACAAACTAAAAATAGAATATAATTTTAAATTAACTAATACTTTATTAAATCATAAAAATTACAACACAAATAAAAAGGGAAGAAAATATACCTAACTAGGAGCTCGAATGACGAACCCCGACTGAACCCCACCGAGATCTACCATGACCTCTCCAAAAAATTAACTAGATCAGATCCAAAATAGGACCCCGATCGAACCGGTTAGGACCGATGGCATTGCCTTGGTCCTTGGCTACCCGAGAGCATGGCTCTCTTATTTGGGCATGCCTTGACCGGCTCCTTGCTGCTCCCAAAATGCTCTTTGTTGCGCATAATAAGTGCTCCGCAATTGTGCAAGTGTACACATCGCAAGTTATAGTATAAAAGATATCGTCTCCATAGGGATTGGTGCCACTTCAAGAATCTAATCTCTTGCACTGTAAAAAGTAAAAACACAAGTAGGTGATTGTAGGAGTTTAACTAATAACTAAACTAGAAAGCAAATAAGTAAAAGAAGATGTAATCAAATGATAGAGAATAGGCCAAGTTATAGTGAGTTGAAGAGTGATAGCCGATTGGATCGTCTTGGTAAAAGAGTGCAAGGGCAACTCAGTTGCCGTGGCAACTTGCACAGCGGGGTTGCCTTGGCAACTAATCGACGGTTGCCTGGGCAACTAGCTGGGCAACTACTTGGGCGCCTGGGCAACAACTTCAAGGTTCGACGGAGCGTTCTTCAATGGTTTCTTCTTATCCCTAAGTCGAAACTTTAGCTATTTATGCATGCCTTGATAATACATCCCTACGTGAATCAAGGGTGAACAACAACCAATCTTGCGCTCCTCTTAGCCGTTGAAATCCTTAACTTATTCCTAAGCTGGATTAATCTTCACCATCACTAGATTGAATAAAGACCATACTCATTCGTTTCTTGAATCTAACTCTCCCGATATTAGATAAATAGATGAAGTTACGAGATCCTCTCCCAATTCACTCGCAAACAAGAAGAAAAACCAAGAATGAGTAAACCTTGAATTGAAAGTGCAAACTCTTATTACCTAAACAAAATCTAATTGTTTCTCACAACCACAAAACACAATAACCTTAGACAAATAGATTTAGTTCATGGCTAGGTTCCAAAGAAACACAAGACAAAAAATTCCTAGCATAAACCTAATTGATCAAAGAAGAAAACGATGAAGAATGGTTGAAGCCTCTTTGTCGAAATCTCTCCTCTCCCTTTATCGAAATTTCTCTCTTCTCTCCTCTTGCTCCCCATCTCTTTGACGGCTTGGTCTCCTTTAAATAGGAGATGGCTAGGTCAAAATCATTCTTGAGGAGGAAGTTAAGTTGGAATTAAATACTTTAAAAGAATATAATTCTTTATTATATTTAAATTCCTTCTAGATCTTCTCCTATCTTTTTGAGATTTAATTTCTCTTTGATCTTTTCATGGAAATCAAACTCCTTTGGGATTTAACTTTTCTCCACATCATCTTGGGCTTATCTAGTCATCAATTTCGACTACCATATCATCTTATCCCTTATCGAAAATTGCATTGGCAACTAGCTCAGCGTCTCCTTCATGCATTGCCCTGGCAACAGCGTCGGCATCTCCTTCATGCACTGCCCTGGCAACTGGTTCTAGCCTTGTTTAGGCAAGTGATTCTGCACACACAGAAAAGTACACCAAAGCAGTATCTTTTCCACAAAAATCACCAAGTTATGTAATCAAGCTCAACGGTGGAAAGAAACATGAATTAATGCATGAATGACTAATTATGCAACTAATATAAGCCTAAGTCTAACAATAATATGAGTAAAAAGGGTAATAAAAATAGTACTTTTGAACACTTATCACTCTCCCCATGCCTTTATTTATAGGCAAGTGGGGGGAGGTTAAGGGTGACGTGGAGCACCCTCCTCCATGCAATTTCCTTTTTTTGCTTTTTAATTTAATTATTTTTTTACTTTTTATATTATATTATTATTATTATTATTGATTTTTTTCATTAATTTTATATTAATAATATTACTATTAAAATAATACTAAAACCCAGTAAAAAATGAGTGATTACAGTTTGTCTTGTTGGAAGTTTTACCAGCTTGTAAGGATCTATAATTCAAGGTAAACTTTTTATGGTTTGGAGAAATAAAGGGTTGTTGAAGAGTTGGACGAGATTGGAGTTGGGAGCTCCAATCTTTAGTTTAGATTATGTTTTTGACCACTTTTATCCTCCAACAACGTTGTAATGCGTTTTGTAATCTCCTCATGTAGTGAAAGAGGCTGGAAACTCCTCAAATGAGTAAGGGGGAGCAAGGCTTGAAGCTGTGGTTTAGGGCTTCGTTCTCAGTTGTGAAATCAAGGTTAGTACACTACTAACTCTCATAGTTTCCTGGAAATCATAAAGTTAAGCTTTGAAGAATGGTTTGGTGTTTTTGGCTTGTTATAAGCTTGAGTGGTTGTTAATGGCGAATTTGGGTAGTGTTGTTGTAATGGCCAAAAATTGATAGAAATCCACTAAATACTATTGTCATAACTTGTAGGAATGGTTTAGGGTTTAACCATTGGGGTTAAATAGGGTTCCTAGGTGAAACATGCACCCAGAGTTTGAAAATTAGGCTCGCGTACCGGTATTGGGCATAGCGTATCAGTACGCCTTAGTCTAAATGAAGGAATGGTTGTGAGGGGAGTACCGATGCGCATCCTCGTGTATCGGTACCCTTTACAAGTTAAGAATTCCAGTAATGCTTTCGCATACTGGTACGCATGGGGAGTATCTGTACGCACTGTTACATTGCCTGCGAGAGGCTTAGAGTACTGGTGTGAGTGGGTAGGAGTACCGGTACGGTTGTTGATCAGTATGAGGCAATCCTAGTACCGATAAGGAGTATCGATACGGGCTAGGGCGTATCAGTACGGCTAGAGGGTTTAATTCTTTCGAACCTAAAATGAGTATCGGTACCTAGATGAGAGTATCGATACCTATATAGAAGTATCAATACTCGTTGGGCATTCTACCTAAGAAATTTGGGTTTACATTCGGGGGTTCTATAATTAGAGGCAAAGGGCCTTGGGGGTCTTTTAAGGTATAAAATGAATGCTAAAATTAAGAAATAGAGATTTTTACCCCGTATGAGAAATAATTGGCTAATGACTTAGTGAATATTGGGTAAACTGTGTGAGATAGTAACCCATAGGGATCCTAGGTGGATCAATCGAGACTGTGTGGTAGTTATGGTCCTTGCTGTGTGTTGAGAGGGTGCCTAAATAATCGAGTCATCCTTTGTTGTTGGGATTTGGATACCCTAAGTGTGTTGCAACACCTTGAAAATTCCCGAATGTTGGATTCGGATGCTATATGGACGCGGGCCTCATTCGAAGATGCTTGATGAGAAATCCTGAGCATGGGTGTAGAATCCCGATGCTACGTGGACGCGTGCCTCATCCCCTTGAGTATATGATCCTGATACTATGTGGACGCGGGCCTTACTCGTAGTGTAGGATCCCGATGCTATATGGACACGAGCCTCATCCCTTTGAGTATAGGATCCCGATGCTATGTGGACGCGAGCCTTACTTGTAGTGTAGAATCCTAATGCTATGTGGACGCGAGCCTCACTCAAGTGTAGGACTCCGATGCTTTGTGGACGCGGACCTCACTTAACGTTTTTGGTGTTATTTGTGTGATGCTAAGTAAAAGTATAAGGTTCTAGTATGAGCTATTTGCGTAATCATACATTCATAATGCCGTGTGTTTAGGCGGTTATGGTAGTTTCATTGCTATATTGCCATGATATCATTTATGTTGTATTGCTTTATTTATGATTTGCATGAAGCATGGTTGAGTGGCGGTGTATCCACCGAGCTTGTTAGCTCAGCGTTCGGAATCGTTGTATTCATTCGCAGGTTATTAGGTTATCGTGAGGCTTGAAGAAGCTCCATCAAGGTTTGGATTTCAGCATCAACTCTAGCGGTTGAGTACAAATACTAGATGTAATGGGCTATGTATTTCGTATGACACTATATGTATTTTGTAACTCTTATTTTGTATTATTTGGTCAAAAGTCGAATGTTTTAATATTGTAAATGGAGCTCCGTGAATATTGTTTTAATCATCTAGATCTAACTATGTTTTCAATGTATGGACTTATGTTTTTATTGGACTTATATATATATTGGGCTTGAAAAAGGAAAAATTTTAACGATATGATTTTGGGCTTAGGGCCCAATGTGGCATCCGGGTCAAGGGTGTTACAATTATGGGTTTTTGTAATTCATGCGTTTATTAATTGGCCGAAAGGAAAGTTAATATTTGACAGAATTACAACGACAACTGTGTCGATAAATGTGTGACAATTATAAGGTATTTTATGCAAGCAATACGTTAGTCAAAAGATTAATCTATTGTTTGACATAGTTTATTGTTAATGTTTAATTGCTACAACAAGAGTATCGCTTACAGTTAATATTACTGTCCAAAGATTTGATATTAATGTTGTGCTTGGTATCTTAAGGGGAACTAGCCATTATTTTGAATTTATTTGTTTACTTATGAATATTTATGTGAGCTTGTTTTTATTTTATTTACTTATTTTTGTCCTACATTTAGGTAATTTTTCTTTGCTGTCACAATATCTGTTAAATACATTCTACACTCATGTTTAGTGAAACTAGTTTCAAGGAATAAAAAAGACACATACATATAGTATTTGGTTGTATGAACATAGACTTTGCACTAAGGGAAGAATAACTTGCACCTCTCACCGCGGTAAACACATGTAAAAGGGATTTTGAGAGGTGGGATTGTTCAAATCGCACGAGTCTAGTGATTATAATGAATAACATTCTATAAGTATTTAGGAGTAAAAAAATCTAAAGAGATTACTCATATTAAGGGTTTCCTAGACGAAATTAAGAAATGTTTTACCTAAAATATTAAGGTTAAGATGACATCACTTATGCTTTCTTTGATGTCTATGAAGTATAAGGGTCAAGGAAATGTGAGGGAATACATTATGAAAATGTATAATATTGCTTCAAAATTTAAGGCACATAAGATTGAACTTTCTAACAATTGTTTGTTCTTATGGTTTTGGCACCGCTTCCTATACAGTTTAACCAATTCAAGTTACAATTTTCAAAGGGAGAAATAAACTCTATTTGGGCTCATTTCTCATTGTATTCAAGATAAAGAAAGGTTAAAGCATTATAAGTGTTGTAACACCCTTAACGTATATTAGTAGTACGAATACACATTAAGGATGACACAATATTAGTTAACAGAGTTCTAGACTTATAATTTTTTTTATAAAATAATCTTTTCTCGACTTTCAAAGTATTCATAGCCTATTTGTATATTGCTAGTTTTGACCCTGAATTGATTTATAAAACTTGTTAATCAGTTATTAAAATAAGTATGTAACTCAGGGTGAAAACTAGGTATACTTCCTAGGCACTTTCTTAAATTTCAAATTGTTACGTTATAAACGATAATTTAAAATTTTACTTTTAAAACAACCAACAAATAAATTTATACATGCCCACTAGAGAATATCATAAATTAGAATGTCTTACTGATGTTTGGTAGATTGCAGCTTGATTAACATGCTTGACTCCTCTTCCAGTAAGTTTCCCATAACCTACGTGTGAAATAGCACACGCTAAGTATTCACTTAGTGAGGCAACTATAATTTAAAGTAAAGCGTTTCAATGTATAAAATTATATAAAATAGACTTATCAAGTCATTCCTTTGTCATATAACAGTGCAATACATTTCCTACAAAATGACAAGTGATTATATCATATCGTAAAACAAGTATAAATATCATGATCTCAGTATTTACCAGTCATCATGTAATCGTTTGCAATATAACCTTCCTTTAGAGATAGCTCAAAGTATATAATATGAGATCAAGGTACGTGAGTCATCTTGATAAGACACCATAGTGTCTAACATAACGTGAACATGAGTACGTGCTCGAGGACGCTCTTTGCTCCTCATAAAAACACCTCGTTAGTGCCATTAGCACTATGGGCGTGGATCCCCAGGGTACACACCAAGGGCTTGGGTCCCTAAGGTGGAAGTGACACCGTAGTGCCTAACTTGAACATGAAAGATAAGTACGTTTTCGAGGACGCTCTTTGCTCCTCATTAAAGCACCTCGTTAGTGCCATTAGCACTATGGGCTTGGATCCCCAGGGTGCAACACCAAGGGCTTAGGTCCCCAAGGTGTATGTGACACCGTAGTAGTCACAAAACATGAAACATAACATAACTTGCATGATGTTGTTGCTAAGGACTTTATGGATATCCAACTATACCATGAACTCTCATATCATAATACTTGGGCATTTCATTTCATTATCAATCAATCATGATCATTCATGTAAACGAGCAATTCACATCCCATATTTCATCATAATTTTTCATATGTACTTGCCATTACTGTATTATGCATCAATGTAAATCATATAGCCGATATTAGGCAGTTCATAACCAATATCTAAAATCTGATTTATCTTAGATAAATCTTTATGCCATATCAATGTATCAAATATGTAATTTAATATTTCATGCCATTTGCATAACTTTGATCAACATACTTTTTCATTAATATAAATAGGTAAAGATACACTCACCTTGGCCACTTAACATGATGCCTCACTAAGTCCTAGTTCGATCTTTTCTTTCATAATACCTTGAACCTTCTCTAATTCGAACTTGAATCCATTACTTACATAAATACAATAAAATATTTGTTAGACTCAAATCTAACATTGCTAACTTAAATTACAAAACATAATTATTCGAACATAAAATATTTCTGAAAATTTCCCCCAATTTCCATGTAATTTCCGATTTGGTCCTAAGGTCCTTAGTGACCATTTTGGACATCAAACAATTGTTCAAGCTCAAATTAGAATAATTCCATTACTACTCGTTCACTTTGGATTTTATCCCTTCAAGCTTCAAACATTACTAAAGTGACACTTTAGTCACCAACTTCACAAAAGTACTTGAATTCATTCATTAACCAACTAATCTAACATTTCTAAAATTCTACCAACTTTCCCTTTAATTTAAAGTACTGACCGAATTGGTCCCTTACAAACAATTTCCATTTTCAAAATGGTCCTTCACCATTTCTTTTCTTTTCTTTTCAATCCTTCACTTCAAAATAAACATCTAAATCACTCAAATAAATTTTTCCAACATAGTACTCTTCAAATACATAATTGTCACATTTTAACCCTTTGTTCTCTAATTTGTCAAAATAGTCACTAATTTATAATTCAATGATTATAGTTTTAAAACTTTGCAATTAGGCCCCAATCATCAACTTTACATCATAATCATCACTTAAAATAAAAAAATCAGAATTTTTCCTCTTCTTATACACCATTGCCTAATTGGTTATCCACTTTAGACAAATTGTCAAAATGGTCACTAGCTCGAATAATCATCAATTTAGCATTCTAACTTCATTTTCATGCCTCAAACATCACTAACAACATAAGTACATTTCAAATTCTAAAAAAAAAATCAGAATTGAACCCCTAACTATAACACCTTGCTGAATTAGTCCTTTAGGGTTTTGATTCTAAACAACAAATCAAGCTTGCAAGATTAATAACTCATCATCACAAACCCTAATTTAAGGTTGGATTCCTAAAACCTAATATTCTTCAAGGTTGCTAAATTGTTTAGGGTTTAAATCACAACTCAAAAACATGAATCCAACATCATTCTTGCATGATTTCAACATAAAATCGAACATAGATGCATAAAATCATAAAACCCCCAATTTGAACATAAACCCTAATTTATCTCTCATATCAAATCTCATAAATCAAGCATGAAATCCATGGATAATTTACATCAATAGATAGAGATCGAAAAGAAGAACAACTTTGTAGTTCAGAAGATTACCTTAAAACCGAGATTCAGGGCTTAAATCGAGCTTAGAAAAGTTCCCATTTTTTTCTCCTCTTTCTCCACGGTTTTGGAGATGAAATTTGATTGATAAATTTTCATATTTCATATATATATATATGCCACTTTCATAATTAAAAATGAATATAAATTTCATTTTATTCTAATTTACCAAAATATCCCCCAACTAAGCTCATATTTATTAGTTTGCCATATTGTAACATTCCAACTAGACTTGGTTGGATTCCAACCAGACACTATTCATCCACTAAAGAGATCTCAAAATTCCTTTCATGTCCCTTTTGGGTGAAATGACAAAAATACCCTTTACTAATCAACTTTTTCACAAAATTGTCATTCTAGGCCATTTCAGTCAAATAAATTTAACCCAACTATTTAGCTCTCCAAATATCCATAAAATAATATGTTATAACTCTTCCAAGGCATATAGAATCATCTCTGAAATTTTAGCTCGATCCGATTTACCGATAATTATATAGAATTTTATCAGTTACTAAATAAATTCCTTAATCAAAATAAATCATAGGATTTATCCTGAATCATACTAAAATTTTTTCCAAAACTTGGGAATGATTTTTATATCCTTCTTCTATCATATAGTAAAATTTCATAATTTTTTCAGTTGATCTGGATACCCGAATTCTACTTAAACTTTGACTACTATTTCCCAAAAATTAAAATATCAGATCAAACCAGTTATTTCACATTCGATCCTATCTGTTTATGAAATGAAAACCCCTAACTTTTGGGAAATTACACATTGGTCCTTTAACGTTTCATGTTTTGACTTGTACTACTCAAGTTTTGACTGCTTATCATTTTGGTCACTAAATTTTAAACTTCAATTCCCATTCCAATTTTCCTCAGATTTCAACCAAACTTTGCAAGTACCCTAATTAGCTTGCCCTTTATCATTGATGCCTTTAAATCTTAGAAATTATTTTTTCCATAACCCATAATCAAAGAAATCTTAACTTTTGCATTTTTATCATTTTAGTCACTAAGATAGCTTTTAAGCTATTATCTTAGTACTAAATGATCCCTAATGAACTTAGTAAAATTTGAGGTATTACAAGTGTAAAATAATCATCTGGTTAGTGCTTATTTAGTTAGTTTCTTTAAGAATAAGGCCAATAAAAATATTAGAATAAAGTTGCTAAGGTCCAACTCAAAAGAAATAAAAATAAGTTACAATTGGTTGATTTCTTTTGTAACAAGTTAGGACACATGTGAAGTAATTAAACTTCAAAAGTGAGCAACTACTTCGGTTATTTTGAGTGATCCATGGGCTATAAATTTTATGATCCCACAATTATGATTATTTTAAGGAGAGATTTATAACATTTTTAGGATGTTGAGTTTGAATGGAGAAATAAGGTTAGATACATTGCTATTGAGGAGGAATTGAATTATAATTTAATTCATGCTATCACTTTTGACAATGTTTAGGTTTTTACACCTATCATTAATCAAGAAGCGAATCAAGTACCTTAGCAAAACAATATTGAACAACTCTCATTCAAGATAAGATAATTGTTTCAAAAGAATAACCTCAAAAGAAGAAAAAAACAAGTGTCATTAAAGAGGTCCACAAGAGGAAGGAGAAATACTATTCGAGATTATTATATTGTATTTCCTCAAGAAAATAACGATAATAATGGAATGATAGAAAGTGACTCAATTACTTTTTATGAGACCATAAAAGTTCTAACTCTCAAAAGTGGATTGATGCCATTCAGGAACAATATAATTTTATGCAAGACAATAAATTTTAGGAACTTGTCTCATTTTATGCAAGACAATATAATTTTATGCAAGACAATAAAGTTTTAAATAGATATTTAAAACCAATAGGGATGGAAATGGTAATGTGGATAAGTATAAAGCACGTCACGTATCTAAAGGATATACTCTAAAAGAAGACATTGATTTTGTAAATAATTTCTCTCAAGTTTCATTGAAAGACTCTTTCAAGATAATTATTACACTGGTTGCTCGTTTTAGTCTTAAGCTACATTTGATAGATGTTAAGCTTGTTTTTTTCCAATGGCGACATTGAAGAAACTATTTATATGGTATAATCATAGAGTTGTGTCTTATGATACAATATCAATGACATGTAAATTAAAGAAATCCATCCATGAGCTTAAGTAGGACTCTCATTAATGAAATTATAAATTTCATATTGATTATCTCATATGGTTTTGAGATAAATTTGGTTGACAATTGTATGTACTACAAGTTCAGTGGGAGTAAACCAAGTGATACTCATATTGCTAAAGAAGACAAATATTGTCATACTCAATGCCCTAAAAGTAACCTTGAAATTTAGAAAATACAAATGATTCCATATGCATAAGCTACTGAGAATCTAATTTACGTTCAAACATGTATGTGTTTGGATATTGCGTACATTGTTGGGATGTTAGACAAATATTTAAGAAAATCTAGTATGGACTATTGGATAGCAGCTAGCAGGGTTATGGGATATCTTTAGAGAATAAAATTACATGCTCACATATCAAAGTTCTGGTAAGTTAGAGATCATCAAGTTTACAGACTTCTATTCTATTAGAATATTGATGCAAAAGAATTTTGTCACATGGGCTGCTAATTATAGATTGAATAGAAAGATCACTTCGGTTATTTTGTGACAATAAATATGCATTCATTTATTCTATAAACAATAGGAACACTTCAAATTTGAAGCACATAAATATTAAGTTCCTAGTTGTTAAAGAAAATACATAGTGGTTGTGTGTCTATAGAGCATGCTGGTACAAACTCTATAATTGCGCGCTTATTAAGAAATTATCACCCTAGGTCTTTCATGAGCACACTACTCATGTGGGCGTAATGTTATTTAAGGATATTCTGTTTTAGTGGGAGTTTGTAATTTAAAAAAATGCTCATTTGGTTTAGACACAATTTCGATTACTTCAGTTTAAAGTTATTTTAAGATTATTTTCTGCAAAAATAAAGTTCTTTTGGTTTATGCGCACTCTGAATTCAGTAAAGTTTGATCTCACTAAGGTTTAGGAGGACCAGTTGGAAATAGACATGTTCGGTTCACATTTTATGTAATTTTCCACGCTACGTATCCATGATTGATCTATGTCATTTGACTATATTTGTATACGTGAGCATTGATGGGTCTAGTCATGGTTGATATGGCAAAGGCTACTTTGATCCTATATGGATATAGTTGATGGACGAGATTATTATAGAATACCTATTATATAATAGCAATTTTTTAATCTCATAAGGTTGTACATTTATCAGGAAACATATGTTGCCCAAGTGAGAGATTGTTGGATTAAAATCTGCAATTGTGGGCACATATGTAAAATGTATGATGCTATTATAAAGTTTGACACAAAATCAAGTGATCAATTATGTTAGGCGTGTCATAGGTATTAAAGTGTCATGGAAATAAAAGTGTAGATACCGTAAGATATATTTATAATTCAATGAGGGGCAGAGTTATAAATATTTAATAGTTGATTTAATAATCAACTATATAAATAGGTAGTGGTCCCCAAGAAATAGGTTAACTTTTATTACTCTTGTCCCCATCAGAGAGTTTTTACGGCAAGGGCTAACTTATCTTCTTGGAAGATTACAACCACCTTTTAGGCGATCTTCATCAAAGGATTCAAGGTTTTCATCTATCGATTAATTCAGGTACCCTTCCGCATTCAGTTTATTGTTCTTGATGATTTGACATGATAGATCATGAGTTTAGATTTCATATCTATTATGGTTTGGTTCCAACATTAAATAGTTAATGTTGGAAGAAAAATTTAGATTGAAGAAGAAGTAGAAGAAGAAGAAGAAGAAATTAGTAGAGAAAATATTGTAAGTAGATTCAAATTTTTTTTAGAGTTTTGTTTTTATTTGAATTTGGTCATTTTTTGTATGTTTCTTATATTTTAAATTTTATGCATGTAGTTTATTATTTGAGTTAGTTTGAATTTTATGCATGTGGATTCAGATTTTTTAAAATTTCTTTTAAAGTTAATTTAGTATGTTAGAAAAAATTATTATGTTCATTTTGGTTTAGTATATTAGAAAAATATATTTGAACTATATTTAAAAAAGTAATATAGTATATTTATTAAAAAATATATATTCGAAAAAAATTCGTCCACGATGTTAGTAACTGACTTTAAATTTTATTATGAACATTTTGATTTAGTATGTTCATTTTTATTTGTATATTATGATTGAAAATCCATTTATGTGTTTTGAATATACAGAGAAAATAAGCAACAACCGATTTATGATGATTGTCCATTACAATAGACAAATGGTGAAAACTCATGTCAGGGTTGTATTTGAATCTGAAAGCACTACAAAGATGATATTTGAAAAGGAAATCACTGTTCGAGAAATGAATGAGAAAATATCACAGAAAATTAGAACAAAGATTCATGGTTTGCGTTATCGGTGGCTAACATGTGACAATCAGGTCAGATATTGTGCAATCACTCTCCAAGATGATGATGATGCTGGAATGATGATTGCATAGCATGAATAAATGGAGATTCGATATATTGAATTGTTTGCAAATGTGTGTGATGTTCCAGGCCCATTCAGAAATGTAGTTGGAGAATCTGCTCAAATGGATTTCAATAATGAGATTGATATGTGTGGAGGCAGTTTTGTCGCAATGTTGACAAGTGGGACATTGAGTGCATTTCATCCAGCTGGGCTTTCAACATATGCTTCATCATACGGGTCGGCTGTTGATCCGACTGTTAAAGCTTATGTAGAACTCCTACGAGGTCGATGGGGAGAAACACTTGACAATTCCAGTGAAGATGAAGATATTAGGGATCCTGATTTGTTCTCTGATGACGTTGGCTATGCCCTTGATTTTGATGTTAGATAATTCATTCCGACGGGGGGCGATATTACATTCTATGAATCTCATGCTCACATGAACTTGGTGGATTTTGATGATATGAGGGCGCCGTAATTCCCAGATATGCCCCAATTAACTTCGAGTCAGCATGGTGAATTATATGTTAAGCTTCAATTTGATTACTAGAGTGAAGCTACATTGGCAGTGAAAAAGTACAACATCAAGAACCACGTGGATTACATTGTTGTAGAATCCAGTCAGAGGACTTTCTTTGCCAAGTGTGTAAAGTACGGACAAGTGTGCAATTGGAAGATCTGAGTGTCGAAGCTTCAGAGGAAAAATTATTGGGAGGTCACAAAGTACAATGGCGATCACATATATTTACAACTTTCATCAACCAGGACCACCAAAAATTGGACTCAAGTGTAATAAGCCATCACGTGATGAAGTTGGTTGAAGCAAATCCAAGGGTTCTCATTTCAACGATTCAGGCAATCATTGCGTAATAATTTGGATACCAAATAAAATACAAGAAGAGGTGACGTACAAGGGATAAGATAATTGAGTCGGTGTATGGTGATTACGATAAGTCGTACAATGAGCTACCGACTTTATTACTAACAATGATAGATTTCATCCCAGGCACCATAGTGAGGAATCAAATCAAAGAAGCATACGACCGAGAAGGCCAACTTGTTGAAGGCCATAATTTTTTTCATCGACTTTCTGGGCGTTCAAGCCTTTGATTGAAGGCTTTCGATATTGCAAACGTATGATCCAAGTCGATGGAACGTGGTTGTACATGAGATACTCTCATGTATTGTTGATTGCCATTGCACAAGATGGTGACAATAGTGTCTTCCCGATTGCATTCGCAATTACTGAGCAAAAGACGACGAAAGCTTGGAATTTCTTTTTGACCAATTTATGTGAGCATGTCGTCAGATAAGATGGGGTCTATATTATATCTAATCGAGGGACACTACCGTACGCATACCCCGCATACTGTGTTCGTCACATCGATAAGAACAGCTACGAGCAGTTCAAAAATCAATATCTTCGCAGTGAGATTTTAATCATGGGTAAGCTTTTTTTTCAAACTCAAATTATATTTGCAAATTTATTTATTTATATGTTTTGATTTGTCTCGATACTAAAAATATTGTGACATAGGTATCTACTAACGCGGCCAGATTTTGAGAAAAAAGATGGCTAATTTAATGAAGTACGACAAGCACGTTTAGAGTTGGACAAACAATGTCGAGAGGGAAAGATGGGCCCAATCATATGATGAAGGTGGTAGACGATACGGGCAAATGACTACCAACCTTGTGGAGTGCATAAATAGAGTATTAAAAAGATCACATCATCTCCCAATAGCAAACCTAATGAAAGAGACGTACTATAGGTTGGCGAAAGTTTGGGCAGTTAAAGGGATAGAAATCGAGGCCTGAATAAATAGTGGGGGCTCCCGAAATTGTGAGGCAAATGCAAGAGAATGTGACGAATGCAACGTCACTGAAGGTTCACAGCTTCGACCGAATAAATCAAACATTTGATGTTGTTGGTCCCAGACGCAACAACGAAGCAGCACACTCAAATGTATTGAGTCAATTTCAGGCATAAGTGGTGTGATTGTGGAGCGTTCTAGGCACGACGATATCCATGTACTCATGCAGTTGCAGCGTGTATGCATGTAGGGGTTGACTCGTACACTTATGTTGACAAATGCTTCAATCTCCACAAGATGATCAATATTTACAGAAGTTAGTTCCCACCAATCGTAAATTTAAATTATTAGCCGTCAGTGGAGCATGAAAAATGGTTACTGGATTCTACACTCCGTAGAAATCTAAATGGCCGACCTAGATAGACTCGGATCTATACCAGTATGGGTCTTTATGACAGAGAGAATGGACAACGAAAGAGATGTACCATATGTAGGGCTGAAGAACATTCTAAATCAAACTGTCCAAATGAATCAAGATTCGTGCCTATGCCTCAGTGATTTCCAATGTTTGTATTTGAAAATATTATTAATGTGAATATTATGTTATGTTGTGTTATTTATAATTTTATGTTATGCAGTCCAAATTAAGTTCAACATCTTTACTAATTAAAAATTCAGTTCAACACCATTACTAATTAAAGAATTCAAACAGTATAGCAAATCATTTCCTATGTAATTTCTGCCCATGATGGGGTATGGTCGAAAGATAACTCTGCGTTGGTTGATAAGTGTTCAAAAGTACTATTTTTCTTACCATTTTTACTCATATTATTGTTAGACTTAGGCTCATATTAGTTGCATAATTAGTCATTCATGCATTAATTCAAGTTTCTTTCCATCGTTGAGCTTGATTACATAACTTGGTGGTTTTTTAGGGAAAAGATGTTGCTTTGGTGTGTTTTGTGTGTATGTGCAGAATCACTTGCCAAAGCAAGGCTAGAACCAATTGCCAGGGCAATGCATGAAGGAGATGCCGAGCCAGTTGCTAGGGCAATTTTCGACAAAGAATAAGATGATATGGTAGTCGAAATTGATGACTAGATAAGCCCAAGATGACGGGAGCAAAGCTAAATCCCAAAGGAGTTTGATTTCCGTGAAGAGGTTAAAGAGAAATTAAATCCCAAGAAGATAAGAGAAGTTCTAGAAGGAATTTAAATATAATAAATAATTATATTCTTTAAAGATAATTTAATTCCATCTTAACTTCCTCCTCAAAAAAGACTTTGACCTAGCCCTATAAATTGGAGGCCATGTCGTCAACTCCAAGGGGGGAGAGATGAGAGAATTTTTGACAAGATCAAAGGCAAGGGAGATTTCGACAAAGCTCCATCCATTCTTCATATTTTCTTCCTTGTTCTATTAGGTTTATGCTAGGAATTCTTTACCTTGTGTTTCTTTGGAACCTAGCCATGAACTAAATCTATTTGGCTAAGGTTATTGTGTTTTGTGGTTGTGAGAAACAATTGGATTTTGTTTAGGTAATAAGAGTTTGCACTTTCTATTCATTCTTGGTTCTTATTCTTACTTGCGAGTGAATTAGGAGAGGATCTCGTAACTTCATCTATTTATCTAATATCGGGAGAGTTAGATTCAAGAAACGAATTAGTATGGTCTTTATTCAATCTATTGATGGTGAAGATTAATACGGCTTAGGAATAAGTTAAGGATTTCAACGGCTAAAAGGAACGCAAGATTGGTTGTTGTTCACCCTTGATTCACGTAGGGATGTATTATCAAGGCATGCACAAATAGCTAGAGTTTTGACTTAGGGATAAGAAGAAACCATTGAAGAACACTCCACCGAACCTTGAAGTTGCTGCCTAGACACCCAAGTAGTTGCCCAGCTAGTCGTCCAGGCAACCATCGATTAGTTGCCAAGGCAACACCGTTGTGCAAGTTGCCCTTGCACTCTTTTACCAAGGCGATCCAATCAGCTATCACTCCTCAACTCACGATAACCTGGCCTATTCTCTCTCATTTGATTACATCTTCTTTTACTTTATTTGCTTTCTAGTTTAGTTGTTAGTTAAAACTCCTGCAATCTTCTACTTGTGTTTCTTTTACTTTTTACAGTGCAAGAGATTAGATTCTTGAAGTGGCACCAATCCCTATGGAGACGATATCATTTATACTATAACTTGTGACGTGTACACTTGCACAATTGCGGAGCACTTATTACGACAACAAGTTTTTGGCGCCGTTGCCGGGGATTGGCAATAGCAACATTGTTTTTATTTTCTTGCACTTTTTATTTTTCTTGTTTAAGATTCAAAGGGTTAACAAACTTTGGTTTTGCATTGGTATATGACCAGGGCGAGACCGATTACACCAGAATATCCCTTTGATCTAGAAATCGAATGAACCTTACAAAGACTCAGACGAAGGTTAATAGTAGCAATGGCTAATCAAGACGGCAATATGAATCAAGATGTTCTAGCAGGAGGAGGAGTGATTCTTGCACGAAACAGAACTATTCGAGACTATCTTAAAAAAGATCTTGAAGAACTTAATCTAGGAGTTGTCACACCTAAAATTGAAGCTGACCACTTTGAATTGAAACCGATGATGTTTAATATGATCAACACAATTGGTCAATTTGGCGGCTCAGCAATTGAAGATGCATGACAACATCTTAAATCTATCATTGAGATTTGTAACTCATTCAAAATACAAGGAGTCACCCCCGATGTTTTATGACTAAGATTATTCCCCTATTCACTAAGGGATAGGGCGAAAGCATGGTTGAATAGTATTCATGCCGGATCAATAGGATCTTGGACCGATCTAATCCATGTACGATTTAATCCTACAAATTTGACTGATAAGCTTCGTAATAAAATTACTTCTTTTCGGCGGGCAGATGATGAATCCATGTACGAGGCTTGGGAGCGATATAGAGAAGTTCTACACAAATGCCCCATACACGGATTCCCAGTGTGGACACAAGTAACAATGTTTTACAACGCTATAAATACACCAACAATGATGATGCTAGATGCCTCGGCAAACGGCATACTCCTAGATAAGTCGCCGAAGGAAGAATTGCAAATTCTAAACAGGCTTGCCAAGAATGATTATCAATTCCCATCTTCCAAAAGAGGAGGAGTTAGACGCCAAGCCGCAATACATGAACTAGGATCATCAGGCTCAATTTCGGCACAATTGGCCACTTTAACCAAGATGGTCCAGAACATGCAAAAACCAAACAACACACAGGAGGTCAAGGTAATGGATTCCTTTTGTGAGTTATGTGGTAGTAACCATGATTCTTCTTAATGTATGCAGAATTCGGAATCCAACTTTTATGTGGGGAATTACAACTAAAAAAATAATGTGATGTCCAATACATATAATCCAGCTTGGAAGAAGCACCGAAATTTCTCATGGAGTAACCCCAACAATGCTCTAAACCAGAACAATCAGAATGCACAAGCGTCGGAATTCCAGCAGAATATGCAACGGCAACAGTTGTCGCAGTAACAACCAACAACATCTAGTTCTTTGGAAAATTCTCTCAATGCTTTTATGTTGAAAACTGAATCTTATATGGCTGAGAATAGTAACTTCATAAAAAGAACTGATGCTTTTATTAACAGGACCGAGATGAGATTGCAAAACCAAGAGGCGACAATCAAATTATTGGAAAATCAAGTCGGACAATTTGCTCAAAACATGAATACTAGACCGCAAGGAGGTTTACCTAGCGATACTGAAGTCGCAAGAGGAACTGGCCATGAGCAATGTAAGACGATCACCATTAGAAGTGGCCAACAGCTTAAAGAGGCTCAAGCTCGTTCACCAAACAAAATTCCACAAAAAGATCAAAATGAACCCAGCGACAAAGCCTATGATGGTGAACCAGGAATTACCGCGGCAACCAGCAATAAGCATGCCTCGGTAACCGGCGATAAGGATGCCTCGACAACTAGCGATAGGCACGCCAAGGCAACCCCAGTTGACAATGCCTCGGCAACTCCAGTTGC
Organism: Hibiscus mutabilis; assembly: GCA_019671005.1. Classification (NCBI taxonomy): domain Eukaryota; kingdom Viridiplantae; phylum Streptophyta; class Magnoliopsida; order Malvales; family Malvaceae; genus Hibiscus; species Hibiscus mutabilis. The sequence continues at coordinate 8,075,698 of CM033755.1, read as the reverse complement.
CTCGACAATGTAGTCAATCAGGTTCCAGACCAATGAAATGATCAAAGATATCTGACTTCCACCACCATTCCCACAAAGGTTGAAGCGACAAAAGCAAGAATATCAATTCAAAAAGTTCCTTGATATCCTAAAGCAAGTCCACATCAACTTGCCATTGGTTGAGGCAATTGAACAAATGTCGAACTATGCCAAGTTTCTTAAAGACATTGTGTCGAAGAGAACAAGGCTATGAGAGTTTGAAACAGTTGCCGCAACAGAGGGATGCATGGCCATGTTGCACAATCGCATGCCACCCAAGTTGAAGGATCCCGAAAGTTTCACAATACCCTATTCTATTGGAAACCACTATGTCGGGAAAGCATTATGCGACCTTGGAGCTAGCATAAACTTGATGCCTAAATCGGTTTTCCAAAAACTAGGAATCGGGAAGGCAAGACCTACAACAGTTATGCTACAGCTAGCCGACAGATCCTATGTGCATCCAGAGGGAAAAATCGAAGACATACTGGTAAAAGTTGATAAATTTATTTTTCCCGCTGACTTTATTGTTTTGGATTGTGAAGCAGATGAACATGCACCTATCATTCTTGGGAGACCCTTCCTAGCAACAGGGAGAACCTTGATCGATGTTGAAAAGGGAGAACTCACAATGAGGGTGAATGACCAACAAGTTAAATTAAATGTGTTCCAAACACTAAGGCATGTCGATGATCCAGAAGAATGCCAACTTCTTCATGCCACGATAGAGTTTGACTTCGATGAGGAATTTAGTTGCCTCGGCAACTACATTGCCGATCAAGAAGAACCTGAGGAGTATGAAGAACCGATAGATGAGGAACAACAAGAAGAGGCAAATTGGTTAGTCAATCGACCAGGTACATACTTTGAACCACTGGATTACTCAGGTAAGGAAGGTAAATTCGAAAAGCCCTCCATTGAACAACCACCGATTCTTGAGTTGAAACAATTGCCAGGGCAACTAAAATATGCTTACTTGGGAACCGATAATACATTACCTGTAATTATTTCCTCTAAGTGTTGATGCTACACAAGAAGGCAATAGGGTGGACAATTGCCGACTTGAAGGGAATTAGCCTAGCAGTGTGCATGCACAAGGTTTTGTTGGAATATGATCACAAACCTTCGATTGAGGCCCAGAGGAGACTGAATTATGCCATGAAAGGGGTTGTAATGAAAGAAATCATCAAGTGGCTTGATGTCGGCATTATATACCCTATCTCTGATAGTACATGGGTAAGTCCGGTACAATGTGTACCGAAAAGGGGAGGTATAACGGTGGTAAGTAATGAAAATAATAAACTCAATCCAACCAGGACTGTGACCGGTTGGAGGGTTTGTATGGATTATCGAAAGCTAAACAAAGCCACTAGGAAAGATCACTTCCCATTACCCTTTATTGATCAAATGCTTTACCATCTTGCAGGTAAACCCTTTTATTGTTTTCTTGATGGTTATTCGGGTTACAATCAAATTGCCATAGCACCAGAAAATCAAGAAAAAGATAACATTCACATGCCCATACGGTACTTATGCTTTCCGAAGGATGCCGTTCGGATTGTGTAACGCCCCGATAACCTTCCAAAGATGCATGATGACACTCTTTTCAGACATGTTCGAAGACTTCCTTGAGATCTTCATGGATGATTTTTCTGTTTTTGGTAATGACTTCGATAGTTGCCTCGGTAATTTAGAGAAGGTGTTGGCAAGATGTGAAGAAACTGATTTAGTCCTTAATTGGGAGAAGTGCCATTTTATGGTAGATGAAGGAATAATGCTCAGCCACAAGATTTCATCCAATGGAATTGAAGTAGACAAAGCCAAGGTGGACGTGATTGAGAGATTACCCCAGCCAAGTTTGGTTAAAGGAATTCAAAGCTTTCTTGGACATCCAGGTTTTTACTGGAGGTTCATTCATAATTTTTCTAAAATTACTAAACCTTTGTGCAATTTGCTTGAACGGGATAAAGTCTTCAATTTTGATGATTCTTGCGCCCAAGCATTCGAAACCCTAAAGAAAAAGCTTGTCTCGGCACCCATTGTCGTTCCACCAGATTGGATGCTACCTTTTGAGATCATGTGTGATGCAAGTGATTTCGCAGTAGGAGCAGTCCTAGGCCAACGCACAGGTAAAACCTTTCATGTGATATACTGCGCTAGTAAAACTCTTAATAGTGCTCAAGTGAATTACACAACAACGAAGAAAGAGTTACTAGCTGTAGTTTTCGCATTTGACAAGTTTTGATCCTATTTGATTGGTACAAAGGTAATTGTTCATACGGACCATTCGGCAATTAAGTATCTATTTGCTAAAAGGATGTCAAACCTCGTTTGATTCGTTGGATATTACTTTTACAAGAATTTGATATTGAAATTAAGGACAGGAAAGGAACAGAAAATCAAGTCGCCGATCACTTATCACGTTTAGAACGCAATAGGGAGGAGGATGCGGATTTAGAGATATGCGATGCATTCCCGGAAGAGCAACTTTTAGTTGCCTCTGCAACCATGGATACGCACACCTCGGTAACCCCTGATGCCTCGGTAACCATGGATGCGCATGCCTCGACAACCCTAGACACCGTAGTAGCTCTTGACGCGCACGTCTCGGTAACCATGGATGCACATGCCTCGGCAACCCTCGACGCCGCAACAGCTCTTGGCGTGCACGCCTCGGCAACCATGGATGTGCATGCCTCGGCAACCCTTGACGCTTCAGCAACTCTTGACGCACACGCCTCGGCAACTCCAGACGCGCACACCATGGCAACCACTAATATGCACGCCGCAGAAACCACTGATATGCACGCCTCGGCAACCCTTGACGTGCATACCGCGCCAACTCTAGACGCATACACCTCGGCAATCTTGGGAGCAGTTGCTACGGCAGCACATGCCTCGGCAATACCCTGGTACGCGGATTTAGTTAATTTCCTTGTTTGTGGTATTTTACCTTATGGCCTTACTCGCCAAGGGAAGAAGCGGTTTCGCCATGATGCTAAGCATTACTTTTAGGACGAGCCTCTTTTGTTTAAACAATGTGCAGATCAGGTTAAACGCCGATGTGTCCCTAAAGAAGAGCAGCAGAATGTACTCCGACAATGTCATTCTTCACCTATGTAGGATATTTTAGAGGAACTCGTACCGCGGCCAAAGTTTTGCAATCCAGTTTGTATTGGCCAACACTGTACAAAGATGTCCGAGAGTTTTACAAGCAATGTGATCGTTACCAGAGGACGGGCAATATCTCTAGACGACATGAGATGTCGCTCCAAAACATCATCGAGGTAGAATTGTTCAATGTGCAAGGGATCGATTTTATGGGACCTTTCCTATCTTTATTCGACAACCTCTACACTCTACTTGCCGTTGACTACGTGTCTAAATGGGTTGAGACAACTACAGTTCCCAACAACGATTCCAAGACCGTGCAACGATTCTTACAGAAAAATATATTTACATGGTTTGGGATGCCGAGAGCAATTATCAGTGATGAAGGCAAGCATTTTGAGAACAGACTTTTTTCCAAGATGTTGCAACACTTTGGTGTATCTCACAAGATTGCCACGACATATCACCCACAAACCAATGGGCAAGCAGAAATTTCCAACCGAGAATTGAAGGGTATACTCAAGAAAGTTGTAAATCCCTCTATGAATGATTGGTTAGTAAGACTAGATGAGCACCTTGGGCATATCGCACTGCATTCAAAACACCCTTAGGTATGTCCCCTTTCTGACTTGTCTATGGCAAAACATGCCATCTACCGGTGGAAATCGAACACAAGGCATATTGGGCATTCAAGACCGTGAATATGGATTGGGAAAGTGCCGGAAAAAAGCGTTTGTTGGACCTCAACGAGATAGAAGAATTCCGTGCACTCGCCTATAACAATGCACGAATATACAAGGAGAAAACAAAGCAATGGCATGACAAGAAACTATTGTCGCGGCAATTCATGCTAGGGCAACTAGTTCTCTTATTCAATTCTCGGCTAAAACTTTTCCCGGGAAAACTGAAATCAAGATGGTCGAGACCATTCGAAGTTGTCAAACCATTCTCCCATGGTGTCGTGATAATCAAGTCCATCACTGACAAACATGAATTTAAAGTTAATGGACAAAGATTAAAGCACTACAACGGTGCCCATGTGGAACGCAACAAAGAAGTGGTCACCTTAGGAGATGCATGAGCATGCTCTCCTTCTGATATTTTATTTTTATTTTTATTTTTTTCAAACTATTTAATTTATATTTTTATTATTTGTTCTTTTTATGATAGATTTACTTATTTTCTTTAAGGTTAAAACTACATCTTTCTTTAATTTTAATATTTATCTTTTTAAGTTTAAGAATTTCTTTACGCATATTTATTTATTTCTTTTTTATTAGTTTATCTTTAATTTTAATCCTTATTTTATTTGTCTTTGAATTGTAGGAAAAGAGTTCAAGATAAAGAGGAATTTTGATTCAAGAAGGAAACTTCTTCAACAAGGAAATTAATGGGCTGAATCTAAGGCTTATATAAAGCCTCCAATTAACCCTAAAAACCCCCTAGCCGACACCCTTCCCCTAAATCGAAACCCCTTTATTCTTTATTCCAAAATTAATCCCAGCCACCTATCTATCTTTTCTATATAACCCATCACCCTTAACTTCCAAGAAACCTATTCCTACTTTTCATCTTGCAACTCTTTAGTTTCTTTAGTTTTTGCTTTCTTTTCTTTGTTTTTACAAAACTCACAGCCAAGATCATCCATGACATCCAAAATTGAATTTTTGGTTCATCCAAATTCCTCCAAAGAGCCAAGATACAAGAAGTTTGCTACATCGGTGGTTCAAGAAAGATTTCACTCCAAGTTTGAAAGCCGGAAGATTTTCAAAGAACAAGGCTTTGAATACTCCAACTCTCATCAAGATTTCAGCCTTGAACCATTCATCTTCGAAATGATTGCACATCAAAAGTGGCAAATCTTTTGCCATCAATCGGAACCGGGTAACATCTCATGAGTAAGAGAATTCTATGCTCACTCACCTAACCCGAATAATCCTTATGTTTTTGTTCGTGACAAGGCTATACTCATAAGCCCCAAAAACATCAACACCTTTTACGGGCTCTACATTGAGAAGGACAAGCATCAAGCCTTTGTTGATCAACTCACACCCAAGCAACTCGACAAGGTGCTTCAAGAACTCATTCTACCGGGAACTCAATGGAACGACGGTAAATACAAGGGCACGATAAATCACCTTCGGCTTAAACCTGAGGTAAAATTATGGAATAAGTTTGTTAAAACTTCTTTAATGCCCACCACACACAATACTACCTTTGATACACCTCGTATTTTGCTCATACATTCTATCTTGCATAATCGCATCATTAACATTGGAAAAATTATTTGTGATGAGATCTTTGTATGGAGCACAAAAGACAAGGGTTCTCTTTTCTTTCCTTGCTTAATTTCCAATCTTTGCAAGGAGATGCATGTCCCAAGTAAGTCCACCGATGAAAAGTCTCTACCAAAGTCCAGTTGGAATCGAGCACAAATCAGAAAGCTAATGGGAGAGGCACCGGTAAAATCCTCAATGACTCAAATTGCCTCGACAACCCGTAATGCCCAAGCAATTGATGCCTGGGCAACTCGGCCAGTAATCCCAGGACAACTTGAAGTACTCTTACAACTGTTGGCGAACCACCTTAGGCAAATTGAAGACCGACAACTAATGTTCATGCGGTACATGAACGATCACAACAATGCCATCAACCAAGTCATCCTGGAAAAGTACCCGAACAACCGCGTGTCGTTCCTAATCTTTCCTGCCGAGATCCTTGTCACAGCAACCAATAAAGCAGTCGTCACGGCAACCACAACAGATGATGCCGCGGCAACCTACACCACGTCTGCCTAAGCAGATGCCACGGCAACCAACACTAAAGATACCACGGCAACCAAAGCTAAATACGCCCCCGACAACCACTGCAAAAGCCAAAGGTAAAGCACCTATGCCCGAATCAACTCGTATGGAATCATTGTCTGATTTTTCAGATTTGGATGAGTCCTCCATTGCACCAATAAAGACTGCACCAATCGAATCCTCCAAGCCCAAGCGAAAAGCCGATGACATTGATGAAGAGGACGATGAGGACAACCCCGTACAAGGATCGATTCCACCATCGGCAACAAGGAAGCAACTACCGCGTTCAAGCAAAAGAATCAAGACACCGACCAAAAGGAAACTAATCATCCATGACGACGAACTCTCGGAGTAAGTCCTCGTTTACATTTTACTTTTCTTTATTTTTATTTTTTTTCTTTGTTGCATACATTGAGGACAATGCCTCACTCGAGTTTGGAGGGGTTGTTATTAGTTAGTTACCATGTTTAGTTGCATTCATCTTAAGTATTGCATTTAGGATACATAAATTGCTTGCCATGCCTTTAGTTGGAACAAGAATTGCCTAGATTTGATGAATATCCGATGATGACTTTGCCAATGCACTTAATTGATAGAATTTTTATTCTAGGATAACCATAGAAACACTTAGAATTTTACTATGATGCTAAATTTGATGAAACACTATTGTGGTTTGATTGATTTAAGAAATTCTAGAGAACTTAGGTTGACAGTTAAAAAATTAGGGGATTAGAATAAAAATTGGATGAATGCTAGAGGTGCCCGAAATTGGCTCTAGTATGTGCTAAAAATTTGATCACTAGATGTGCCCGAAATTGGCTCTAGTATGTACTAAAAATTGATAGCTAGAGGTGCCCGAAACCGGCTATAGTTAAAACATGTTAAAAGAACCCAATGAAGTAATTTGAAAACCTCTTGTTTGCATAGAATCCGAAAAATCAACTTGCACACAACTCACACATGCTCACAAGCATTATAGTTTGATTCTGAGCAACTCCTAAGTTTTTCGAAAAATGAAAAGCCAATCATACTTTATGCCCCGGTTCAGAGAATTGAAATCAAGTTCAAAGCTAAGTTTGTGAAAATTGAAGTCTTGGCGGGTAATCATTAGTTTGCATTGCTTGAGGACAAGCAATAGTTCAAGTTTGGGGGTTTGATAAGTGTTCAAAAGTACTATTTTTCTTACCCTTTTTACTCATATTATTGTTAGACTTAGGCTCATATTAGTTGCATAATTAGTCATTCATGCATTAATTCATGTTTCTTTCCATCATTGAGCTTGATTACATAACTTGGTGGTTTTTGTGGGAAAATATGTTGCTTTGGTGTGTTTTATGTGTATGTGCATAATCACTTGCCAAAGCAAGGCTAGAACCAGTTGCCAGGGCAATGCATGAAGGAGATGCCGAGCCAGTTTCCAAGGCAATCTTCGACAAAGAATAAGATGATATGGTAGTCAGAATTGATGACTAGATAATCCCAATATGATGTGGAGCAAAGCTAAATCCCAAAAGAGTTTGATTTCCATGAAGAGGTTAAAGAGAAATTAAATCCCAAGAAGATAGGAGAAGTTCTAGAAGGAATTTAAATATAATAAAGAATTATATTCTTTAAAGATAATTTAATTCCAACTTAACTTCCTCCTCAAAAAATACTTTGACCTAGCCCTATAAATTGGAGGCCATGCCGACAACTCCAAGGGGAAGAGAGAGGAGAGAATTTTCGACAAGATCAAAAGCAAGGGACATTTCGAAAAAGCTCCATCCATTCTTCATCTTTTTCTTCCTTGTTCCATTAGGTTTATGCTAGGAATTCTTTATCTTGTGTTTCTTTGGAACCTAGCCATGAACTAAATCTATTTGGCTAAGGTTATTGTGTTTTGTGGTTGTAAGAAACAGTTGGATTTTGTTTAGGTAATAAGAGTTTGCACTTTCTATTCAAGGTTTATTCATTCTTGGTTCTTATTCTTGTTTGCGAGTGAATTGGGAGAGGATCTCGTAACTTCATCTATTTATCTAATATCGGGATAGTTAGATTCAAGAAACAAATGAGTATGGTCTTTATTCAATCTATTGATGGTGAAGATTAATCCGACTTAGGAATAAGTTAAGGATTTCAACGGCTAAGAGGAGTGCAAGATTGATTGTTGTTCACCCTTGATTCACGCAGGGATGTATTATCAAGGCATGCACAAATAGCTAGAGTTTTGACTTAGGGATAAGAAGAAGCCATTGAAGAACGCCCCGCTGAACCTTGAAGTTACTGCACAGACGCCCAAGTTGTTGCCCAGCTAGTCGCCCAGGCAACCATCGATTAGTTACCAAGGCAACACCGCTGTGCAAGTTGTCACGGCAACTGAGTTGCCCTTGCACTCTTTTACCAAGACGATCCAATCAGCTATCACTCCTCAACTCATGATAACCTGACCTATTCTCTCTCATTTGATTACATCTTCTTTTACTTTATTTGTTTTCTAGTTTAGTTGTTAGTTAAAACTCCTACAATCTTCTACTTGTGTTTCTTTTACTTTTTACAGTGCAAGAGATTAAATTCTTGAAGTGGCACCAATCCCTGTGGAGACGATATCTTTTATACTATAACTTGCGACGTGTACACTTGCACAATTGCGGAGCACTTATTACGCGCAACAACGGTCATCGAGCACGTCGTGGCCTTTGTGGTGCCTCGGGATCCTCTTCAGCATCCTCAGTCACCGAGGGCATATGAGGCAGTGTTGTGAAAAATCTATGTAACCACTCCGCCCTCCCATAATATCTGGTGAATTCAGGAAATTTTGTATTTATGGAAAATTTATGTTCTCGCAAAAGTTCGAGTAATTGGGTGACTGTGGCAGAATAAACTCGGTTCTGTATAAACCATCATTATCAAACCCTAGATTACCTGAAGAGCTCGAGCCCACTCCTGGATGTACAAATGTAGGAGACGGATAAAACTAGGGTCTTTAGAAACCACCATCAACAAACCCTATATTAACTGAGGATCTCGGGGCCATTTTCGATAGTAGGAGCCGGTTTCTTTTCCCATATAGCCATCGGTGTTACTCTGCTCATATCTGGCTCCCATGTGGTTGGCCAACCTTCAGGGTTTCTACTACAAACATTTGCACTATGTGACGCGCTCGCTGCAGTTTTTGATAATTTATCTTTGCCACCATATTTTTTTCGGTACCTCTCGCATTCCTCCCGCTCTTCGAGAGCTGTTAAGTACGGCCTTCCATGACTATAATAGTAGATCATGTATTCTGAACTCTCGAAATTAAAATCGAGAGCTTCCATATGGCGTTTCAACACCGATAAACCTCTTTTGTTCCACAAAGCAATATACTCGATATGTACGACTTCCGAATCCGTATCTGGCCTGCCACGTCCATCATAAATTAAACAATATTCTCTTCAACCACCTATAAATAAATTTTAAAAAAATCAAAAACTAACTATATTCTCTCAAAATATTCAAACATCAAAAATTTAAACATCAACTTAAAAATTAAAAAAAATTAACGAACTTAAATTAAACAATAAAATATAAATTTACTTACTATATTTTCTTCTCAAATCTCTTCAACCCTATATTAAAAAACATTTTTTCTCTCTTAAATTATCTACTTATTTTCTCTAAATATTCAAATAAACATTCAAAAATAAAAAAATTAACGAACTTAAATTAAACAATAAAATACAAATCTACTTACTATATTTTCTTCTCAAATCTCTTCAACCACCTATTTAACACAAAAAATTCAAACAACAACTTAAAATTTTAAACAAATAAAGAACTTAAAATTAACAATAAAATACACATCTACTTACTATATTTTCTTCAAATTTCCTTCTCTTCAACCACCTATTTAACACAAAAAATTTAAAACTTTAACTTAAAAACATAAAAAGCAAATTTTCGTTTAAAAACATAAAAAGCAAATTTTCGTAATAACTACAAAACTATACATTAAAAATAAAATTAATCAAATAATATTAATAAATTAAAAAAATAAAATACATATCTTACTCAACATAAAAAGTTTCAAATCTCCAAATTTTCTTCAAAAAAAATTCTCCACACTATCTACCTTCAACCCCTATTTAACCTCATAAAAATTAAATCTCAACCACTCACGCGACTTAAATCCCACCATCCATCCAACCACTCCTAAAACCTCTCACTCGTCAACCCATGGAATTTGTTTTCAATATTCAAACCTGCATGTAGACTGAAGAGGCTTAAAGACTGACGTGCCATAAAAAATTGATGCAATATCTAAGTAAAAACTCCCATATTCTATAATGTTGGCTAAAATAACAATAGAAAAGGTTGAAGTAAAAAATTATTAGTATTAAAGACACGATACATGAACCGACACAATGGGTATTTCAATGTTCTCGAAACAATGTCTTCTGGTTTTATTCATTTTTCTGGAAAAGAACAAAACAGTCTGAATTTAAAAGTTATATTTATATAACTAAAGATATATATTCTATTAAATAACAATATAAAGAATTAAGTAATTAAATGCATGTCAATATTTAACAACAATCAAAATTAATTATGTTATAAGAAGCAGTAAATAGTCTAATTAAACAAGACGTTAAATTTTTAAGTAAGATTATAATGTTACAAATACAATAGATTAAGTTAAGTTAAAACTGGAGGGTCGAAACTTTTATTGTCACAAATATTTATCCATGCATTAATACAAACATGAAAGTCTTAAGCATAATAAGATAAACATAACACGAGCCTAATCAAAGTTTTACAAGCCCTACTTAACACAAAAAAGAAGATTATCGCTAATTATTATAAGTTTTATTTTATTTTTTTCCTCTAATAAAAGACCTGAGGCTGTTCATGATGATGTGTCATGAGGCCATTAAGCAACCAAAGGTTCACCGAGTCAGGCTCAGCGTTCCCACTCAATTCAGTCGACGTCTCATCAGGCTCCAAACCCAGGAACGATTCCAGGCTCGAGATTTGCTCTTTCAGCTCCAACTCACTCTCCATTGAGTCACTCGGTCCATAAGCTTCATTCCCATAACCAAAACCCATAAAGGGTTGTGGGGTTGGTGGGCTATTGCTTTCACGACTCGCTTGAATCAACTCAGGAGCCATGACACACCTTCTCTTAGATGGAGGCTGAGTTTGGTCTCGAGTTTGAGGGAAGTTGAGCTTTGCTTTGTCCCCACGGATGCGCTTGGCGGCTTCATCGTAGGCTCGAGCCGCTTCTTCGGCTGTGTTATAGGTACCGAGCCAGACTCGGACGCCTTTTTGAGGATCTCTTATCTCAGCTGCCCATTTCCCCCATGGCCTTTGTCTGATTCCTCTGTAGATGTTCTTCCGAGTTCGCTGAGTCTTCCCCTCTTTCTCTTTGCCTCGGCTTGCCTTCTGAGTCACCTCGTTCGTCACTGAAAATCACCCCAAACAAAACCAAAACTTTTGCAATCACAAACAACAGTAAAGATTGTGTCTTTAAACTGGAAAAATCAAAATTTTAACATTTTCTCTTATATGAAATGAAACCTCTATTCCAGCTTTTAAGACCATTAAAACTATTTCAGAAAAATTCAAGAACATGCAAGAAGCAAGAGAACATTGCAACAACACATAAACCGACATATAATCAATATCATGCAAGAAACAAACGAAAAAAACATGCGTTTCTAAAAAAAATCCAGAATTTGAAGAAAACCCAGAAGCAAAGACCATACCTTTGTCGAGCTGCTTGCCTTTGGAACCGACCTTGTCGTCGAACTGATTGAAAGAGTCTTTTCCACTGCTGTAATCCAGATCCAACAGGTCGGAGAATGTGTCGAGTTCAGACCAAAGATCCCGGGCGGTTAACTTCCGGCCACGCTTCACAGCGATGAAATCGGAAATGATTGCACCTCCACACATCTTCTATGGCGTCGTAAAAAGAGTTTCAAAGTTTTTTTTTTTTTTTTTTTTTGACAAAGAAAGAGCAGCAGGCAGAGAGGTAAAGGTTTAATTTTCGGGTTCTTAGATTATAAGAGTGATGACGATTACAATGCAACCAATCTCTGTTGATATAGACAATTTAGTCTGTACTCGTTGCTCTAATTTTGGTTTTAGTCCCTCTATCCTATTGAAATTTAAGACATGATCTCTATACTTTACTACGTTACAATTTGATCCTCTTCTTTTAAAAACGTTATTAGTAAGTCCGATAATATCATATAAGTTGTTATTATTATTTCTTTGGTTGCTCTCTCAGTTTCTAGCCCTGACTAATTTGGACTGGCCCGCGTCGTACACCTGAGTTTATTGGTGGGTGAATTTTTAAGCGGAGATTTTTTACATACAATGAGGGGTGCTAATTGAGTTGAGCAGCTCACAAATAGTTCGAGATCGACTTGGTCAAAACTCAATTAATGCTCGACTCGAGTTGACTGGACTCGAACTTTAAACGCTACCTTAAAAAATTATGTTCCAAGAAATTTAAATGCTAGTTGAAAACGGTCCAGTGACTTGCTAGGTAATTTACCAATAAAATATTTAATTTCAAACTTTCAAAAAAAATTATATTCCCCTAGAATTTCAAAAGTTAATTAGTATTAATAAAAAATTAAATTATAATAATTAGTCTTCCCTTTATCCTTCTTTTTTAAATCATTATTTATTATTATTATTACTTTTTTATAAAAGTATAAAAAGGAAAAAGTCTTTAGTTCTCATGCAAAAATACGATCAAAATTCAAAACACCGAAATCTTTAAGGCTTCTCTCATTTTTTGTTCATCGAAGATTGTTGAGAAATTAAAAAGAGTCTCACACTCGAATATATATTTTGTTTGTAACTCAGTCATGACATGTTCTTTTATTTATTTGTTCAGTCCTCACATTTTTTCCTGAATTTGTATGTCTATATTAAAATCTAATAGTATCACTAGATTTTACTTATATTTTAAAAAATAAGGTAAAAATTAAAAATTTTGGCGAGCTTAACGAGCAACGAGTCGAGTCGAGCAATGAGATTTTTTAACGAGCACGATCGAGATAAATTTTAGTGAATTTAACGAGCAACAAAACTTTTTAATGAGCATGAGTCGAGCACTACTTAACTCGTGATCGACTCGCTTGATAAACACCCTTACTTTGAACTCAATACTTGCTTAAGCAATATCAAGCTACTTACCACTTAGACCAACCTCATTGATTATATAAGTTGCTATTTTTAAAGTGATTATATGAATTGTTTTTTTTTATTGTTATTCAATCGTAAAATTCGGGTAATTTAGAAATCTTATCAACAATATTCTACCAATTATAAATGGTTAGATTGTTTTATTTATCTATATACTATACAAAAGCAGTGGATTTTTAGTCCTTTTACGTTTTAAATTTTGGTCACTATCCAAAAAAAATGCCTATTAAATAGTCAAAAACTTTTTTGTTCAAAATTATTAAGTCAAATTCAACAATCAGGTATGTATAAATTGTAAAATTAGTTTGTATTCTTAATTTTGATTAGTTTAAATCTATATAATATAGTTATATTATTTGAGCCATGATTGAAATTTTAAAAAATCTTATATTAACTAAAATTGATTATATATAAGAACTACCAACATAATTGGATTATAATAAATATATATGTCAATCATATATTTGAGGTTACTTCAATAGCAACAACGGATGATATTCTTAGTTTATAGTTTAAACTTATTGATGACACTATACAAGTAGTAGACCAATTATGTCCAAAATAAAAGAATAAATGTCTAAATTCTTTCATATAAGAGAGACATAAAATTGTAATTAGATCTTACTTTTTTTTTACAGGATTTCTTTGATTTTTTTTATGATCCTGATCGGACAGCTGGGAGAAAATCAGTGAGGTGGAGATCAAAGGGAGGAGATTCGAAGAGAGATACGTGGATAACACATTTCGAGGGCATCGATTATGGGACCATAACCAAATGTACTTATAACATTGAAAATACCATTGTAAGGGACCATAACCAAATTAAAATTACCCAAGAGGATCTATGAGGCACAGCCCATAGATTTAGGTTCGAGATAACATCCTACAAGTAGCTAAAGTTGCAGGGTCAAACGAAACTAAAGAGCTGGAATGATAATTAGTTCCTCCAAAAGAATGAGAAAGATATCATCAATTGGTCTCATCATCTCCCAGGAAAAGCTTTTTAAACTCAGCAAACAAACAAATTGAAGACTCGGATTTCTTGCTTTCTGTTGGGCAAACCTCACACCCATCTTTAACTTGTCCGTAACAATAAAGCCAAAACCCACTCTCACTCTTGCCACGTTCCTCTGTTTTGTCATTCTCTTGTTGCGAGTTGTGGCGGTGGTCCTTCTTTTTTTACCTTGCTTGCACCTTAAGGAATTGATGAGAAAAATCTGAATTTTACACTTTGAGGTTTTTACCAGTTCTGGTCAGTTCTCTGATTTTTTTTCAGTTCAACACTTAATTATACTACTAGACTAACCGAGTCGGTTCAGTCAATTGAACTAGCTGGTTCTAATTTTTACAACAGGATGGCATAATTCAATGAGGAATATGAGTTTCCGGAGGTTAATAATTGGGCCACTGGATAATTCTTCTTTAATGAGCTGAGCCTGAGTTATGAAACAGAAAAAGTTTGTTAGAAATCTTAAATGAGCTCTGTCGCTGCTGCTTTGAAATTCGAAATACCATTAATTATAGTGTATTCTTGTCACGTTCGCCACACAAATGATAATTTAAAGAGACAAATATATTATTATATGAATTCTAAAATAATTTGTATAAATTAATAAATATTAGCGTAAATTCAAAAGTGAGAAAAATAAGTTACATATTCAAAATAAATAATATATTTATCTTTATTTAAAGTAAATCGTGTGATTAATTTAAAATTACTTCTTTTTTTGCCATAAAAGTACTTAAGGTAGTGTATTATTAACTAACTCATGTACTAAAATATGAGGGGGGGAAATAACACTAATCAAATATAGCATTTGTGTTTTATTTGTTGTCGTTTATGATGGAAGCTAGGAGATGATAAGTGAATGCTACGCCTTCTTTTTTATATAATATGTCTGTCTTACTATTTATTTTCGGGATGCGAAGTTGTTCCTCACAATAATGTTATTTTTAAAGTTTAAATTTACGCCTATCTCTTTAAAAGTATAATGTGTCTTACCAATGCATTAAACACTTGTTGGTGGAAGCTACACCTTTCTTTGGTGCAACTATTCTCGTTTCAAATAATTACATGGCTTAAATATATTAAACGATAAACTACCTATTTAGTATCCAACCTATTAGTATATTTCTGTTTTATACCTCACCCAACACTAACATACTTGTTGGTGAAAGCTGCACCTTTCTATGGTGCAACTGTCCCCGTTTCAAATAATTGCATGGCCTAAATATATTAAAAGATAAACTACTTATTTAGTACCTCACTTATTAATTTTGACAAAACGTTATCTAATATTTTGTGTTTATTTTATTTTAGTATTCAATCTTTAAAAATTAACGGATATGATGACATGACTTATTTTTAATTGGAATAATAATAGCTTTAGTCCTCAAAATTTATACATTTCTATCAATATGGTATAAACTCTATCAATTTAATAATCATCTTAAATATTTGAACTAAAACCGTAAATTTTTTTCCTTTTTTGTTTCTTCTTCGCCGAAACCCTAGCACCTTTTTTTCATCGAGCAATTTCGCCGTTTGCATTCTAAAGTTAATAGAAACAATTCCATTTTTAATCTTGAAAAAATAGAGAAGACACTCTGTAATATTTTGATAGTATCCTTCATCTACTTTTTTTTATATAAAATTTGACACTCGTATGTTTGTACGAGGATAGTAGGATTCCAGAGTTTTTGAAGAGCTCGCTAATATTGCAAACATTCGGAGGGTTAATTATAGGCACCCTTGTCAGGACGTTGAAAATGTTCTTTTACCACCTTGTATCTCGCCAGAAAGCATAAGAAAGACACTCGAAAAGGCTCCGCTGACCGAGAATCGAGACATCATGGTCTTTTTCAGGGGTAAAATGGAAGGCTCCGTCGAATGCGTATATATATATATATGCTATTCTATTCTATTCTTTAAAATATACAACATTCCCCTCTGCATAACGTTATATACCACTACGAAAGACCTCGAGTCCATAAAGTTCCCCTACGGATTATCTTATGTTCCATGCATGTACTTCTTTGTACATGACATCTACATGCCATCGTATTCGGATATTGATATCGAAGTCTTAACCTCCAAATATACAAAGTATTTCGTAGTAGAATTCAAATAATCAAGTACATAATCGTATAATCAGATAAGATGCTCAATTCGAATACAGGAAACATAGACCTTTATCTTCAGGATGGTTTAGAATTACATGCTTCTTTCTTTTCCCAAGCTTACTATTAAAAGGGCCTTCCCATAGGTGGTTTGCTGATTCTAGACTTCTTCATTCATCCCTTGTAAATTTCAATAAGCAGCTTTTAAGCAAATGACCATCCATGAGGTAAAATTCTCTAATTTTTCGATTTCACTATGTTGTCTAAAATCTTCCATTAAAGAACCAAAAACGAAGAACAGTATACCATCCAATACAACACCACAACTGTTGTACCAAAGCAAACAAGTATTGAATGACAATATATTGTTCTGAAAGCATACAACGAAGCTATTTAGGGACATCAAAGACGAGAGACGTTTCCAAACCAATATCAAAACAAGATGTAATAACCAATCACACCATACACATAAACCCTCCACAATGAGACATATAGAAAGACAGTGTAGCTAGGGGAAAAAGTTACTCATTCCCCTGAATTCTGTTCTTAGTATGAGGCGAAAAAGGTATCAACCTAAATGAAGAATGATAATACAAAACAAAGGGATCATCGAACCTTCTAGTCCGCCATTTTAGCCAAGCGATGAACGGTACTTCTTGCGATTCTATTACCAGGATCAATCTTCAGAACAGTTCTTAGATCTTCAGCCCCGAGTTTGTATTTCTCCATGCTTTCGTACAAGAGAGCACGTTGTACAAGGACGGACACATTAGTCTCGTCGTGATCTAGCACCTGGATAGAAAAACGGACAACATAACTTCATCAGTAAAACTAGTGGATCATCAATCTATATGTTGATTTCCATTGATGTGATCGACGCAAATACAACCAACGGCCTCTTGATGAATTCAAAATCAAAGGACCTTGCAGTGTGCAAAGAGAGTACCATACTAATTACTCTTTCTCACACTAGTTTGCGATCAGGTAGTTAACCATGAAAAGGAGCCTAACCCTATTAACTTTTAAATGCTTGCTCTGGAGCCAACACCGGATCAAACCTCAATTCCAAGTCACACTAACAATTTGGGAGGAGGCTTGCATAGGATTAAGTAAATTCATAAGTTCATTTGCAAAATATGTGCATGCGATAAAATTTTAAAATAAATATTTGCATTAATAAGTAACTATAATATCTAACAATTTGAAGTCTTGTACCTTTGAACAATCAGCTACAGCCTTCTTGTACTCCCCAACCTCTTTATAGCATGAAGCCCTACATGATAAAACCTCCATGGAGGCAGCCTTATCGTTTGTCTTTTCAAGCAGAATTACTGCCCACGACAGCCACTTAATGGCATCAGCATACTGGCCTTGCTTCTGGTTGTCGATACCCTTGCTCTTAGCAGAAGATGCTGTGACACCAGCCGGGGGAGGAGGAAGCCCTTCAAGCTCTGTTGTCGAGCAGACGTCGTCTCCTGCTCCTCCAAACTCAGAGTCCAACCCCCAATCATCAACTCTTGCAAATTGTTGCTCTCCACCTCCACCAAATGCTTGAGCAGCAACTCCAGCCGAAGCTGAAGATGATGAAAAGAACATGTCAAGAGGATCACCGCCCGAGCTCTGAATGGACGGTTGACTTTGAGATCCATTCAAACCAGAAGAAACATTCGAACCCATAAAATATTGATTACTCGAACTGAAACCACTAGATAGAGACCCAGTTGTGCTCGATTTTGAAGCATTCTGAAAATCCCCAAATGCATCATCTGCAACCTTGGCGTTATTTCCTTTATTACCTCTTGAATTAAGGCTACCTGATGGTTTTGATGAAAAATCAACCAAAGAACCAAAAGGGTCCTTCGAACCAATCCCACTTTTAACTCCAATTCCACCTCCTCCTCCGGCCATACTTTTCATTGGAGCCCCACCAAGATTCTGACTCTTAGTATTATTAATATTGACATTAACATTACTACTACCAAGACCACTGTTATTATTATATCCACTGGAAGTTCCCCAATTCCCAGTACTTTTGGGCAATGAATCAGCCAAATTCCCCATTGAATATGTGCTTTTACTAGAAGAATTTGAAATCGGATTCGAATTCTTCAAAGGAACATTAGAATTACTATTACTCTTCCCCTGCCCCAAAGCAGAGCCAACTAAATCTCCAAACAAATTAGGGTTCTTGTTAACGACCCCAATCCCAGAGCTATCACCTCCCGAAGAGCCCCAGCTCTTCCCCAAAATGTCTCCCACCATGGAAGTGGGACCAGATAACCCAGGCTGGGTGGCCTGATTCGGGGCGGGTAAGTGGGTCCACGACGGCTTGTTGGGTTGCCATCCGGGCTTCGATTGTGCAGATGTTGTCGATGAATAAGATGAATACGAAGAAGTGGTTTTGTTCTTTTGATCATTGAGAGACTTGGGACGGCCCGATCCGAGGCCAAGATCAAAATCGAAGCTTTTTAGCGAACCAGATGACCCTTTCCCGTAATTGGAGTTCATGGTTTTCTCGCAAAATGTGAGGATCTAAGCAGGGATTAATTGAAGGGATCGAACTTGATCAAAGAACGTACCTTTTTAAAGATGAGATCTTGTGATAAGGTGCGCAACGGAGGCGGTGGTGGCCGGAGAGCGAGAGAATTGAGTCCGGTGAATTGGATGTGGGGAATTTGATTTCGGTCAGGAAAGCGGAGCAGAAGAGGCTTTGGATCTGCAATTCTAATTTTAGCACCTGACACAGGAAGTAATTAAATGAACAGAAAAGACCAGGGCAAGTAATTACATTTTGTTTCAAGTACTAACAGTTTATTTTTTTTTTGTAAATTTGTACTCTCCCCATCCCACAAAAAAGTATATTGTTTATTTTTTATGTAATTTTAAAAAAATTTATAAAAAATAATATAAAATAATTGAAACAACAATTTTATTTTTAAAAAGTTTAATTTTATTCTGTTAGAAAATTAAAAAAGGTGTATAAAAGAAAATATGTTTTTTTAAAAATTGTTAATTTTTTTAATGAGATGTTTTAAATAAAATAATTTTAAAATACAAAAGAAATATATTGAGTGAGACAGAGAGGGTAGTTTTTAACAAATTTTATAAATAATTATGTGGATTTGAATTTTAAAATGATTTAAAAAAATTATTTAAAACCCCCAAGTTCTAATAGATAAGAGTTTTGTTGGAAAAAACCAAAAATAAGAATCGTTTATATATGAAATGGAATTAATTATTTATAGTGATGCATTTGTTATTAATGAAATGTTTCGTTTAGTTTATAATCTGTATGTTACTCAAAAAAAAGTTTATAATCTGTATATAAGCAACGTATTAGGTTAACTAATTTAATCAGCTTTGGTTTAATCAAATAAAAATCTTATACTTAACAATATTAGGTTAACTAAAAACAAATTTTGATTAATGTGATAAATCGATTAATTTCATTTAATGGAACCAACTAATTAGTTTGATTAAAATATTCCCAATCATGCCTAAAACATAGAATTAGTAACTTGCAATCCATTAAAAAAGCCCTTAATGTTAAATTGACCTTGACCAGGATTATGGGCATGTGCTGATCTTGATGAAATAAGTTGTGGACCTTACTTAAATTTTTTTAAAAATTAAAAATTAAAATTTAATAAGAATTTTTTTTAGAAAAGGAAGACTTAATTAAAAATATTTAAAGAAAAACTTGTAAAAAATATTTTAAAAATTTTGAAAGATCAAATTATTTGTTTAAAAAAAAATTGAGGGTTTAGATATGACTGTGCGACACTAGATAGTTTATACTTATGTAATAAAGCCGAATAGTTTTGCAAGGCGCATCCAAGCTGCACAATAAAGTTACGGTATTAGGTGTCGTAGGTACCATTGATGTTCTTTATCGATTAGGAGTGAGTAAAACTCGACTTAATTTGATTTTTTTCAATTTTAAGTTATTTGAGTCAACTTGAATAATTCATAAAATTTTAGAGTTTGAGTTTTTTCTACTCAAAAAACTGAAAAATCAATTTTTACAATTTTGCGATTTAATCTATGATTTTCTTTATTTTTTTGAAAGGTATAGAAGATTTTATTAAAGGAAAAATAAGGTGCGTTATAAGCTCTGACCTCGTTAAAAAACTTCCCTAGATCTAGATACAAAAAAAAATGCACAGAACCTATGCCCATTACATAATCTCGCAATTAAAAACCGAAACTCCTTAACAAGGAAACAAACGACCAGATCCACGATTGTAAATTAAAAACTTCCAGCAATTAATAGGACTCGGCACCATCAACAGGCACAAACAGAGATTCATCCAAAGCTAGCCCGGATGATGGCAGGTCCAAACTCTAGCATTTTCACACTGCGGTTGATCCCAATTTTTGCAAGTCTATCTGCATCAATATTCTGGTTTCTGTCAATAAGAACTATATCCCAACTGAACTTACTAGTTACTACCTTCAAAAAGGCAGCAGGATACTAGATCTTTGAACACTGCGGCGTCCTGCTTGGGTTCTGGATCCAACATACCACATTACTAGAGTCAAACTCCACCTTTAAATGTGGCCGCTTGTCCCATTTGATATCAGAGAAAATCTTAAGGGCTTCCTTAATAGCAAACAATTCAGCTGAAGCCGGGTCTGAAGAACCAATCGACTTTGAGAATCCGACAACTATATTCCCCAGATGGTCCTTTAACACACCACCAATTCTTGCCTGCCCAAACGAGCCTTGGATTGCTCCATCAGTATTAAATTTCAGAGTTTCAGGTGATGGAGTCACCCGTTCCGATGCCTTCTTTCTCCCAATTTGCACCGGAGGCATAGACCAAGCCGTGGGATTTGATATGAAATCATTAATAAAAACAGAAGACTCAGGCCACTTTGCTCTGAACCACCAGCCAATTCTAACTAGTATTATGTCAAAGACTGCATCTTTATTTAGGGACTTTTCCCTAACAATGATTTTATTTCGGCTAAGCCACACAGTCCATACAAATGCGCAGAAAACCATGATCCAGAAAGGTACCAAGTTAGGTGAGGGATAGCATCCAAGTCATGAGTCTAAGAATCCTTTTGCATCCTTTGGGAACGCCCATTGGATATTCCAAAGATTACACCACCTGCACTACAAATTCTACACAAAAGCACAAGAGAAAAATAAATAGTTAACAGTCCCTCATTATTAGAACAAAAGATACTCGGAAGCTCCTCCAATCCTTATTCCCCTCTTCAAGCTCGCTCCTAGTTGGGACTCGCTCGTGGAAGAGAATTCTGTATTGAAGGGGACTAGATTCTTTCTTCATTTTAAGTCCATTTTAAATCAAATTCGAATCACATGTTTCTAAACCACTGTATAATATCTATTTGGATTCAATTCATATTTTTGAAAGTAAATTTTATTTTTGCAATTTAGCCACTCAACATTGTGTGATTTTTTTATTTCTTCAATTCCTCTTTCATTTTAAGTCTATTTTGTCCAAATTTGAAACACATGTTCTTAAATCACTATAGAATACTTATGTAACTTCAATTCATATTTTTGAAAATAAATTTTTTATTTTCGCAATTTAACCCGTCAACTTTGTATGATTTTTTCATTTCTTCAATTCTATCGTTTTAAGTCTATTTTTTGACAAACTTTAAACCACGTACTCCACTGCCACTATATAATATTTATTTAACTTCAATTCATATTTTTAATAAAAATATTCTCTTTTCAATTTAGCCCCTTAACTTTATATTTTATTCAATTTGATCCTTCAATTGTATTTTTTTTAAATTCTTTCTTCATATCAATTCTTTGACTCCTCTATACTTCCATCAATACTTTATACTCATTACTCAAGAAGTTCATTCTTTACAAATAAAATTATAAATATATATTGAGAATTTTAGATGATATTTTTTTTATTAAATAACATTATAATTTTTTTTGTCAACATTATAAATCTTACTCACACATGTGAGAAAAAAATATGAATATATATGTATACCTTATATGATTAGTTAAATTCGTTTAAATTAAAATCGATCTGTAATATAACATTATAAATAATTACAATTAAATTTGTACAAAAAACGACATCTAGACTCAAATAAAAAAATTCAAATAAAATTTGAGTCATAAAATATGAGTGGTCAACTTAAATAACTCAAAAAAATTTTATTCGACTCGACTCGAACAAATACTCACCCCTATCGTCAATGTCTTTAAGCTTCACAAGCGAGGGTTGCAATGGCAGAAACGATTGAAAACGACAAATTCATAGATGGATTGTTTTATTTTTTCCCTTTCTAAAAGGAAACTTATTTTGGTTTCTGTAAAATTAAGAAAGTTTTGTTTCTTCGGTAGCGTATTAATACACATCTCTTACACGGATAAAAATCTCCTGTTCCTTTTTGTGTCCCTTTTATATCCAATATTAAAATTTTAAATTTAAATTTTTGTGCTAAAAATATAAATTTAAGCTTTAATCTTAAACTTTAAAAAATACACCACATTCCTAATTCCCTAAACTCTAACCTTAAACCTAATTTATTAGTATGAGATATTAAAAAGACACCGAAAAAGGCATAAAATTTCCTTCTCCTCTTACATAGCCGCGATATTTAAGCTTGGAGACTAAAATTTATAGGACCTTTGATTTTCTATCAAGCCAAGATGCGATCAACAATAATGTTTTAACAACTACTATTCATTTTGCGGTTATTATTAAAGTTGGCTATTTCCATTGAAGAATACCTTGATTTGCCTCTTAAGAATGATATGAGGAAATAGAAAGCTGATTTTACATGATGATCAAATTCATCAAGATATGAACTAAAAATGTCTTTGGGTATGGCATCTAAACTCTTAGAATCACTATTGCTTGTTGGAAGAATTAGAAAGCCCAAGTTACATTGACAAGATTGTAAACTAATGAGTTTTTTTCATGAGATTTTCGAATTGAGACCAACAATTTCACAATTGCGACTTTTACTGCTACAATATCCAAAATGTTGGATGAAAGGGCCCTGAATGTTGTTCGTTCGTCGGTGAGGCAGAAACAAAGATGGACCGAGGAGGCTGAGGGGAGCGGTCGCTCTCTGGAAATTTGAATTTCGTATATAATTTATAATATATTTTTAAAAAAATTTATATATGTTTTATTGAAAATCTATTTTCATCCCTTAATATTTTACAAGTTCCCTCCCCTAGAATTTTATAAATTTATCTTCCTAACATAAATTAAATCATGCGTCCGTCCCTGGCACAAATATTCCGGCTTATCACCATGGAGATTAGGCAAGAGCTATAATATTGAAAAGTGGCAAGCAAGAGAGCCAATCTGTTACTTTTGTTTGAGTAAATAAATACATAAATGAAGTGGATATCTTGTCACATAAAATGATTTTATCTGAAAGATAAATTAAAATAAAGTTTAATTATGGATTTATGGCAGGAATTCTCCCATATATATGCTTTCAATTTCGTATGGAACATTATAAAGGAGGTTTAAGGATTCCACTAAAATTTTCCTTCTCATCTTTATATCCCGATGGGTACAGCAACAAGGATCGTGGTGATAATTTTGAACATGAGAAATTCAGTTAGAATCTTTGAAATTGAAAACCAGTTATGTACAAGTTAATAATATTTTTCAAGAAAAAAAATTATTGTAAGGATTGATGACGTGTTGGAAAAATTGTTGGATTTAGATTTAATTATGTAATTATGATGTGTTTGGATACCTATTATATTATGTAAGTCTACTGAATTTACCTTTAGAATCATTCAATTGCATTAATTTTGTCTCTGACTGATTTTGACTATTATAATACTGACGTGGCAGTTGGTGTTGCACATGTGATGATAACGTGACAGAGGGATGAATTAAATTTTTTTAGTCAATCTTGATAGCATAATTGATTTTTTTACCGAATTTAAGGATTTGGTTGATTTTAATTGAAAGTTCAAGAGCTTATTTAATCTTCAAACAAAAATAAAAATTTTAAAAACTATTAAAATTTTATTATTATTGTATAATTGAATTCTAAAATAAAGTTTTGTGATAAAATAATATCGATTTTTTGTTACCAATATAATTGATACATACTTATAAATTTAATAATATTTGATGTAGTTTACATTAATTAACTGTTCCACTTTCTTTCTTTATTTTTGCACCATTATTATTTAATACATATTCATAAGTATGATCCTGGAATATTTATTGATATATCTATACATTTGGATGATTAATCTATTGGAAAACAATAACTGGAAGTATATCGGATAAGGTATCATCCACTTGTTAACGCCTCTTTTAGTTCTTGACTTCTAGGCCTAAAATTAAGAACTAGATTTAAATTCTAGTAATGTTTCCCTATTCTATGAAAGATAGGATGTTTTTGATAAGTCTCATGAAAAGTTATATTAAGGGTCTTTCCAACCACGTTATCCATGAGACCAACCAATAAAATACATCTTTCATTAATTTTTTCATGTCATCTTTACTTGATAAAAACTGTTTTTAAATTTGATTAATGGTAAACGAGTGAACATTCACTTGGTAAAAAGATGACATAGAAAAAATTAATAAAATAGATGTATTTTATTGGTTGGTGCCATGGATGACGTGGTGGGAAGGACCCATTGTGAAAAAGTAGTTTGGAAGAGAATAAATTCTTTTCTTCTCTTATTTTTCACAAATCACTTGCAGTAGATACAACTTATTTAATAATAGGTTTGTTACATTAGTGTTTCATTTCCATCGCTAGACTAGGAGAGCTTTATCTTATATGCGGAGATAAGAGTTTAAAATGAGATAAAAGTCCAACTCTTATAATAATAAAAAAACTTAATAACTAACTCCTAGATGTACAAATTACTTATGTACACGACAGATAACAATATTATACACTCCCCTCAAGCTGGTGAGTAAATGTTGTAGATCCCCAACTTGGCTGCAAGCTCATTAAAGTTAACTCTTGGTAGTGCTTTGGTGAACACATCTGCAAGTTGTCTTTGAGTAGGAACATAGTTAACATTCACTAAACTATTGTTAACCTTCTCTGAAATAAAATGTCTATCAATCTCAACATGCTTGGTCCTATCATGATGCACAAAATTTTTTGCAATGTTGATGGTAGGTTGGCTGTCACTTTGCAGTTCAATTGGCCCATTTGAATCCAATTTCAATTATGTTAGTACTCTTTCAACCTATATTACTTCGCATATACCAAGAGCAAGGGCTCAATATTCAGCTTCTGCACTACTTGTAAAGACTACTGCTTGGTTCGCCATGTAACAAAATTTCCCCATACAAAGGTACAATAGCCATTGGTAAACCTTCTGTCTGTCAACTGTTTAGTCTAACTAGCATCCGAATAAACTTCAACTTTCATAATCTGATTTTTCTTGAATATCAACCTATGACCAGGTGTTATTTTAAGGTACCTTAGGATTCGTTGTACTACTTCCAACTGTTCTTCCCTTGGATCATTCATATGTAGACTCACAATTCCTACTAAAAAAGCAATATCATGACTAGTAAGGGATAAATAAATTAACTTTTTTACTAACTTCTGATACTGCTCTTTATTTGCTAAAATTCCTTCACCATCTTTTTTGAAATTTTAAATTTGAGTCTATGAAAGATTTAGCTGGTTTGCAGCCTTGCATTTCGGTTTCTTTTAGGAGATCCAGTACATATTTTCTTTGAGAAATCACAATTTCAGCTTGTGATCGAGCTACTTTCATGCCCAAAAAATACCTAAGTCTAATGAGGTCCTTAGTTTCAAAATCAGTAGCTAACAACCCTTTAATCTGCTAATTTATTTTGTATCATCCCAGTAATGATGATATCATCCACATAAATTATAAGGATGGTTTTTTTCTTTTCTGGTGATACTTTTACAAATAATGTATGATCATATTGGTATTTTTTATAGCCATGCTTGATAACAGCCTTGGCAAATCTCTTAAACCATGCTCCAGGTGACTGTTTCAGCCCATACAAAGACTTTTTTAGCTTGCATACCTTCTGATCTTTTGCAAGTTTATCCAAGCTCAGATAAATATCCATGTAAACATCTTCCTCAAGCTTCCCATTTAGGAAAACATTCTTGATATCCAATTGATGAAGTGAACAATCATAGTTAGAAGAACTAAGGATAAGAGAACTTTGACTATGTTCAATTTAGCAACAAAAGCAAAGGTATCATGATAGTCAATGTCATATGATTTAGTAAATTCTTTGGTTACCAGTCTTGCTTTAAATCTTTCAACACTCTCATCTGAGTTATACTTCATAGTAAAGATCCATTTGCAGCCAACTATTTTCTTCTCTAGTGGTAAATCTGTGAAAATCCACGTCTCATTCTTTTCAAGTGCTTTGATCTTTTCTTCCGCTGCTTGTTTGCACTTAGGATCTGTCAAAGCCTCTTGGATGGTTTTTGAAATTTAAATTTTGTCCAATCATCTAGTGAAGGCTTTAAAAGAAGTCATCAACTTCCCATATGCCATGTACCTCTGTATGGGATGACTAGTGCATTTTTGACTCCCTTTTCTTTTAGCAATAGACAGATCAATATCATTAGAAGGTAAAACAGAAACTGAACTGCAATTAGGATTCATACATTCATCATTTTCTGAGACAACATGAGCCAATTCTAGTTCTTTGCGGATGTTAGGTTGTATAATGGACTCTAGAATAAGACTTTTCCTCCTCTTATAAACACTGAATTCTTTATTCTCAGGCTGCACTGATATGGTTTGTTGAGGGGTTCTTGGTGAAGGCATGGGTGCTGAAATGAAAGAGAAAACAATAATAAGAGACTTTGGGCTTGAAGGAGGCATGTTCTAAAAAACAATAGGTTGCTGGAAGATTAAATCAGACTGTAAATTACCAGCAACAATGGCCTGCTAAAAGGCTGAATTTTGCTACAAATTACCAGTAGCAGTGGACTGTTAAAAGACTAAATCTAGCTGCAATTGACCAGCAGAAGTGGGCTGCTAGAAGGCAGAATTTTGTTGCAAATTATCAGCAATAATGTGCTAGAAAAATCTGAAATACATCATCGTTAAAAATCTCCCATTGAATTTTAGATTTAGGAAAAAAAAGTTTGTGTTCAAAGAAAGTTACATCCATGAAAACATAATATTTTTTAAAGAAGTGGGCAGTAACATTTGTAGCCATTCTTTGTAGAGAAATACCCTAAAAATACATTTAATAGATTTGGCATCCAGTTTAGTTCTAAATTATTGATGGACATGAACAAATGTTGTACAATCAAATATTTTTAATGGAAAGTACAAAGAAAAAACCTTGAAATATGGAAAGGCTTGAAGTAGAACAAATTTAGCCTTTTAAAATGTAGGACTCTACTCGGTATTCGATTAATTAAATAGGTAGTAATAAATAAGGCATCTCCCCATAAATATTTAGGAACATTGTAAGAGAACATTAACGATCTAGCTACCTCTAAAAGGTGTTTATTTTTCTTCTCGACTACTCTATTTTGTTGAGGTGTATCCACACATGAACTTACATGAACGATTCCTTTATCTTTAAAGTAATAGCCTAATTCTCTAGTAAATATTCGCTCCTATTGTCATTTTTGAGTATTTTGATATGACTTTGGAACTGACTTTTAATCATGTTGTAGAAGGTTTTGAAGATAGCCTCAGTTTCAGATTTATCCTTCATTAAGAAGATTCAAGTAGTCCTAGGGTGATCATCAATAAAGGAAAGAAACCACCGAGATCCACTAACAATTTTTACCTTAAAAGGGTCTCAAATGTCACTATGTATAATGGAGAATGGACGTGATAGTGTATATTGTGATTTGGGATAGTTTGTTATGGTGTGTTTAGCAAGATGACAAATCTCACAAAAAATAACTTAGGATTTTTATTAATGAAAAAATGTGGAAATAATTTTGCAAGATATAAGAAATTTGGATAACCTAGTCGAAAGTGCCATAACAGAACACCATTTGAAGAAAATGTAGGACCGATAGTGGAGGGAAGAACAAATTGCGAGGCACAACTTGAAGGGACATATCGTTGAGGAGGGATGTGACCTTTTAAGAGATAGAGTCCATCACACAACATAGTATTGTCAAGCATCTTCCCCGATTCCATTATCTAAAATTCACAAACAGTGGGACTAAATTTAATAAAGCACTTAAACTCTTTAGAAAGTTTGCTAACAGAAAGCAGGTTACATGCTAAATGAGGAACATAAAGAACAATTTTAATAATGAAATTCTCGGTGATGAATACTGTGCCAATTCCCTCAATTTGAGAAAGAAGTACGTGTGTTGTCTTAACATTGAAGGGAATAGTAAGTTCTTTGAGTGACTGAAATAGAGTGATATCACCTGTCATTTGATTCGAGGCTCCGGAGTCTACTATCCAAATTACATGTTGTCTATCTCGGTGTACTATAAACCTGATCCTTTGATCATTTTTTGATGTCTTCTACCCAAACAACAAAATTGATGAAGTATTTTCATTGATAGCTACTGCTATGTTTGTTGGAGTTTCTATAATTGATGAAGTATTTATCGCTTGAAGGTTGTTTGGATTGGTTTAGGATAAAAAAACCTAATCTGATACCATGTGAAAGACAATAGTTTGGAAGAGAATAAATTTTGGAAGAGAATAAATTCTTTTTTTCTCTTATTTTTTCATAAATCACTTACAGTAGATATAACCTATTTAATAATAGGTTTGTTATATTAGTGTTTCAGTTATATGTCATGGGGATAGCGTCTTGACCTAGCAAACCGCTCGGCCTTAGTCGATGTTACTCAGAAAAACGATTAAGTCAGCCTTGAAACTCTCTTCGGAAGATCAAATTTTTCTTAGGCACTAAGAACGCTGAATCGTTCTAGCAGAAGCAAACAAATGAGAAGACAACTCAAGAAAAATAGGAAGAACGCCAAAAACGTTCAAGAACGCTCAAGAACACAAAAGTAGATTTAGAGTAAATACCTTTTATTACTCGGAGAATGGATGACACAAATGAGGTAGGGGAAGGCCTCTATTTATAGTTGAGTCCCCTTACATCTGACGATCTCTAATAATTTATATCGATGGCTATGATCGAAGCACACCAACCACAATGGTATAATTTTGGGAATATTCTCGTACTATCTATGGTAACAAATCTTATGTTTACATGGAAAGTTTACATAGGTCAAAGTGGTTGTCTTCTAGAATCCCCACGGATCGGGCTAAGTCTGGTGGTCTCTTTAGGCCCAAAATCTCCGCTAGAACCTCTTGGGCACCCATGTGTGCATGTGACTCAGACCTGAACTAGAGGCCCGTGACATTCTCCTCCACCAAACTTAGCGACGCCCTCATCGCGGTCTCGGAATGAAGCTAAACTGGTGATCTTGGATTCACTTCTGCACCTTGGCTTGCCCCCAAGTCAAAATCGGGCTTGGTTGTCCCTCTATAAGGATCGCTCTTCTCATAAAGAACACTCGACTCTGGATCAGTCATCCCCTATAAGGACTACTCGCTTCGGCACTATCCGCCATGTAACATCATTCGTCACCCCACCACGTATATCTCGACCGTAGGAACTTCTTCCTACCAGTTATGACTTGTCCCTTCTTGGATCCCCTGGATCATTGTACAAATGCTTGGACACTGTCACATTGAACACAGAACGAACTCTTAGAACACTGAAAGGTTACATGTGTCCTCGCTAAGTCTTGGCAACTCTTTAGGTTTTCTGCTTCCTAAACCCAGCAAACTAGGCAAATCAAAATGTAAAATGCCATGATTATGTTCGAGATATACCTCATTTAGACTCTGTTTAGCATTCAATCTAACTCACATCAGTCTCTTACATATGAAGCTTGATGCACTATCGCCCTCTGGCCACTCGTCATACGTCGGTACTTCTTCAATCTTGAAGTTCGACACCTCGTCTTGCATTGATGCTTTCTTGTCCACAAAGCACAATGCCCTATCCACCTTGCTCATTGGCAGATGCTCCACGAATCTCATGTCTTTGGAAGGCTTCGGCTCTACTAGCGCTTCCAAGGTCGTTCACTTAATGGTAGCCACCAAGTCAGCATCCTTGGTTAGCTCAACAACATTCAGCACCTTGTTTCTAACCCTCATGTCTCGATAAACCAGAACAATGCATTCTTTACGAGGATTCAAAATGCAAACACAATCGAAAACAGGGATAAGGAGTGCATTAATCCGGTTAAGAAAATCTAAACCCATAACAAAATCATAGTCATCCAAGTGAATTACCTCGAATGTTTCCTTCCCTTTCCATTCTCCCACGTGTAACTCCACGCCTCGTGCCACTCCCACAGTTGGAACACATTTAGAATTGACGGTCTTGATTACCCCGGTTGACTCTTCAACCTTCAAACCAAGCTTGTCGGCAGCTTTCTTAGACATGAACAAGTGAGAAGCTCATATGTCCATAAGAGCACTTCTCATATGACCCACAACGTTGATGTCCACGAACATCAACCCTCCCTGTTTTTGGCCCTTTCATACCTTGGCAGAACTCAACAACATCGAACCAAACTTCAAAGCCTCGCTACTTTCGGGCCTGTCCTCCTTGGACGACTTGACTCGATTCGAGTACTCTTTTACTAAATGAGACTTCTTGCATCGGTAACACATCGATCTCTTCGTCTCTACCCCCAGCTTGATTGTTTTGTAGCTTACAATCTCATTAAGGTGATATTCATCTTCTTCCTGCTCATCATTCCTATCTTCAATGGCCTCGGGGTGGCTCTTCTTGGGATAATCTTTCACCAAGTGTGGACTATCACAATTGTAGCTCTTCATAGGCCCTCGATCCTTCTTTTCCAATGGCTTGATGAACCTGTTGGGCATCTCATCACCTTCGCTAGAACGGTGACCATCCTCGTCTCCCCTACCATTGTCCTTGCCTCTAGGCTTGAGAGACTTGGACTTCCCAACTTCAAACTAAGCTATGGCCTCGGCTGCGGTCAACGCTTTAGAAAGTTCATCGACTCCCCTCCGTTCTAGCTCCATTTGGGCCCATCTTTGAAGTCCATCCATGAAGTAAGAGAATCCATCTGCTTCACTCAAGTCTACAATCTGGAGCTTGATCTCGATGAACTGCCTGACATAGTCTGGTATAAAACCATCATATTTTAGTTGCCGCAACTTCTTTCGAGCTTCTCATTGAGTGTTCATTGGGTAGAACTGCTCCTTAAACTCAACTTGAAGTTCTTTCCATGTCTCAATAGGAATGTCACTGCTCTTGTCCTCATAGCATCTATGTCGCCACCACAATAGAGCGACATCAGTTAAATACATTGAAGCAATGTCTACCTTTTTTGTATCATCTTTGATGCCCCCGATCTGAAAATACTGCTCCATGCCCCACGTGAAGTTTTTAACATCTTGGGTCGATCGATTTCCCTTGAACTCTTTTGGCTTTAATATATTCTTCCTTGGCTTAGATACAGTTGGCGCTGCTCCATTCTTCAAGGCAACCTTGTACAGGAAGAGGTCTACCTTCATCTCATCCATCTCCAACTTCAAAGCCTTTATCTTGGCTTCAAGCGCTCTTGGTTTGCCTAGCTGAGGTCTCCACACCATTAGCCGCAATGTCTCATTCTTCATGTGCCATCTCGATTAGTGCCTTGCTCGAACACTCGCTCTAATACCACTTGTCACGGGGTTAACGTTTTAACCTAGCAAACTGCACGGCCTTAGTCGATGTTACTCAGACAAACGACTAAGTCAGCCTTGAAACTCTCTTCGGAAGATCAAATTCTTCCTATGAACTAAGAACGCTGAATCCTTCTAGCGGAAGTAAACAAATGAGAAGGCAACTCATGAACAAAGGAAGAATGCCTTTTATTACTCAGAGAATGGATGATACAAACGAGGTAGGGAAGACCTCTATTTATAGTTGAGTCCCCTTACATCTGACGGTCCCTAATGATTTACATCGATAGCTATGATCGAAGCCCACCAACCACAATGGTATAATTCTGGGGATATTCTCGTGCTATCTATGGTAACAAATCCTATGTTTACATGGAAAGTTTACATAGGTCAAAGTGGTTGTCTTCTAGAATCCCCACGGATCGGGCTAAGTCTAGTGGTCTCTTTAGGTCCAAAATCTCCGTTAGAACCTCTTGGGCACCTATGTGTGCATGTGACTTTGACCTGAATTGGCAGCCTGTGACATATATCACTACTCTAGGTAAGCTTCATCTTATCTATAGATATAAGAGTTTAAAATGAAATAAAAGTCTAACTCCTATAATAATACAAATATTTAATAACTACTCCTATAATAATACAAAGATTTAATAACTAACTCCTAGCTATACAAGTTACTTATGTACACGACAGATAATAATATTCTACACCCATGATATAATTTCTCAGTCTCATGAGATGATAGTGATGTAACTATTAAAGAAATGAGATGGATTCATGTTCTCATTTTTTATCTAATCACAGTTTTAATATTTGTAACTTTATTTTGAACAAGAATCAGGGGTGGATTTGTGTGACCCTTTAAATAGCAGTTGCATACTGATTATTTGGACAAAATTACTACCTCGGGAAAAGGGGTTCTCTCCTATCTTTTGATTAGGAAAACGACACATACCAGGGGGTAGCGATTGTTTATTAAAAACACAGGACTCTGCTAAGTGGTAACACGATGTATAGGGTCTTTAGGGATTAAATTTAGGGAAATAAGGGACATTCAAAAATACTTAAGGATCTACAACAAAATGAATATGAAGGTAAAGACGCCACCTGCAGGTACCATCCTGATATTTTATTATTATTTTCCCCCAAACTGAACGCATTACTGATAAAAATATTTAAAAAACCTAGGACGCCACTTGCAAGTGGCATCTTCCTCCTAAAAAATATTTAAAAAACCCACTGCAGTTGGCGTCTTTCACCTCCACTATTCAATTTCTCGTAGTTTCTTAAAAATCTTTAAAACCCCATCTCTCTAAATATCATTCCAAAGGACAATATTTTTTTTAAAGAATTTTGTCTAAATATCATTTCCCTAAATAATGAGTATGTAATTTTTCTAAAAAAATTTGCACTCATTATTTGAGGAAAAGAAAAAGAGTATTGGGTGTGGGTCCCACTACGCGGGAAACTCACTTACTCGTGATTTGTGAATTCAAAATTCAAAATTCAAAACAGTAATTGATTTTGCCATATTTTCTCTTTGTATGATTTTTATTAAATCTTGATTTGGCTTGTGTATGCGTGAGTGAGAGTGTACAGAGAGTGTGCAGAAAATAAAAAAGAGAGAGGAGCTCTATAACGTTCGAGAGAAAAACGAGAGAAAATTCATTTTAGTAATTTTGGGTAAATTTGATCAATTTTTCGACCGGAGGTTCATTCGTGATTCAATTGAGTTGATTTTTAAACAGTAACTAAATGATTTGATCTTTTATCTATTGTATGGTTAGAATTTTCTTTCGAGCCTTGTAATAGTGGAAATTCAAGTTTTTCATCCCAGCCGCCTGCGAACTGCGGTATCTTTTCTAGATTATTCAGTTATTCTTTTATTTTCTAAAGTTGAAGGATTGAATTTGAATTTTAAGTCCAATTGAACAGATTCGAATTCTTTTGTGGTTAATTCTTTAAATTTATCTTCTAATTTTTGTGTTAAATTCGTCTAGTAGCTCATAAAAAGGAGAGCTCTCACCTCAAAAGTTGTTTCTGACTTCACGAACAAGCTGGTTCTGCCTCTATAATTTTTACACCCTATTATTAAATCTTTGGACCAGTTACTATTTAGAATTAGACAACTTTATTTCTTTCATTGTCTAATTCAGGCTCTGTTCCTGATAACGTGCCCTTGGCATTATCATCTAAAACATGATAACTACTAACTTGGACATGATATAATGCTGTGAAGTTGTTTGGTGAAAAACAAATACCCGACTAGGCAACCAGAATAAACATGCAAAATCCTTGCCGATTGATTAATTGGAAATATCTTTTCCGATAGCATAATTTTATTCGAAGTCATTGTCAAGATTAATAAAATAAAAGATTTTTCTACTGTTTGATAATTCCAAATTTGTGCTTCATTTGGAAGATTGCCCTTTCCATTTGGAAAAAAAAAGTTGTGTTATTTAATTAGTTACAAGTGAGATTCTCAACACCATGTGGTCGTCCCTGATAGTTTCTTAGATTCTTTTTCAATTAATTAGAAGAATCAAGTTTAGTTCAGTTTGTTTAGGGGTGTATATGTTTTGATTTATTCGATTTGGTAAATTGTTTTTATAGTTTATTGTTTTTCTGTTTAATTAACCTTTGTTTTTTATTTTTTTTCATGTTAACTTTGAGTCTTGAGATTTTATATTTTATTTTGATAAAATAGCATTATTTTATCACTTTTAAACATTATTCATAAAGTTTAGCGTCCTTTTCATAAATGTTTCTTAACAAATTATTTTTTCAAGTAAATAAAAAATAATTAAAAATTCAAATATAATAGGCATAAAGTCAAAAAATACCCAAACGTTTGACTAAATAGTCATTTTGACTCGTATTCTTTTTTGGAGCAATTCAACCCTCAACGTTTCATTTGAGTCAAAATGACCCCTCTGCGTATGAAAATTGTTAGAAAACTGACGATAAACAGTTTAAAATGACTTGACAGAATGATAAGCAAACAAAAAAATATATTTTATATAATTTTATAAAATTATTTTTCCTTGATGTAACGTTTTTCAACTCAACACATTTGTCTATATGATACTGTCATGTCAGCGTGCACTGCCATATAAGTTTATTACATTATTTCAAGCCATTTACCGTCAGTTGACTGACAGTTTTCATCCGCAAAGGGGTCATTTTGACCAAAATGAAACGTTGAGGTTTGAATTACTCCAAAGAAAGAATAGTGGACAAGTTGACTATTCAGTCAAACGTTCGGTGCATTTTTTTGACTTTATGCCTATATAATAAATCATTGCACTATTTTTAAATGTAAAATATAAATTTTATATTATAAAATAATTAAAATTAATTATAAATTACATAAAAAATCAATTTCGGTTCAATTCGAGTAACGGCAATTTTTAAACTTGTGAACCATCATTCGTCAAAACTCTATGATTAGGATTGGTTTTCGATTTTTCTCAGTCCTAAGCTTGTCACTACTCACTACTAACTAAAACTTAAGCTCCATTGGAAAATGCAATTATGGAAGTTGGTAGACTTTTGAATGCAATGTTTGCGTGCTAGAAATGAAAACTCAAAATCAAGTTACTCATACACAGTACAGAGAAACAAGATAATACCACTTATTTTCAGAAACAAGTAAATAAACAAAGTACATATTACAAACAACTTAACCTAGTAGAACGACCGTAATCTTACACAACGCATAGCTTATTTTCAAGCTGCTAAAATTACAAGCGTGTTACAAACCCGGCCAAGGAGTTCTACATATCTACTAGAAATTGTTACATTAATCTATACTGTTTCGTTTAGTAGCCAGCCGCATCTCATTGCTACTTATTGATGTGTAGGACCTAGGGAAACCTGACAAACATACCATCTTTCATGGTTTTGGGTGACCTGGATTTGCTGATAGCTGCCGGTAACAGGCTGTTGAACGACAGTTACAGCTTGAGGTCCATGATAAACGTATCGGTTCGGTACCGGCTTCTGATGATGGTAGTGATCGAGACTTCTCGGAATTGGAGCTCGCCGGTGAGCCTTCTCGGCCAGTTTCCGGCCGTATAGCTCGTCTATCAAGGGAAACCCTTCCGAGGCAACCTTCTTAAGATGATCTATAGAACATGCCATTGTTTTTGTAGTATAAAATAACTACTAAGTAATTTTTTTCTTGCATGTATAGGTAGAGGGACATGGCACTATATATAATATAGGAGGCTTAGGATAGGGGAGACACTCTAACCTCAAATTTCAAGGGTCCATACCATAATAAAAAAAAATAAAGATTTAAGGGAATTTCTTAGGGTTAAAAACAAAGGGAGAAAAAGAGGGAGAAGTGGGGTTTCCCATTTATTCCTCCAACTTTATGTGATTCCAATTCATGGGGAATTTTGTTTGGATGTTGACCTTTGAGGAAGAGAATTCATGAAGCGGGGTGAAAGAAAATTTATTTTACTAAGTAACGATGTTATGGTGAAAAGAAGTTGTCGAGAAAGCTGAAAATCTTTAGAAAGTCGTCAGAAAATTTTGAGATTTCAATTAAAAAATCTTTTTAAAGTTGTTGACTTTTTAAAATCGTCCGGTCTTTTCGATAATTTTTTTTGTTCACTATAACAACGTCGTTACATAGTGAAATAATTTTTCGCCCACTTCATTTGAGATGAATATTTTCTCTCAAGCAAGCTAAATCAATTCACGATTAACATGAATTAGAATGGAAATGAAATGCTTAGTCATTTGGAAATTAAGTTTCTTAGCCACAAAGTGCCATGAGCCAAGTAGCAAAAAAGTAGATATGGGAGACTACCCTATATATACCTATCCAATGGGGAATTGGAGAACAAAGGTGAAAGAAAAGTAAAATTTATGTTGCTTTCAAATGGTTATTTGTATTAATTTAACTTATAATGAGATTCTCTTTCGAAAATCTAGTATTTCTATACACTTTATCCCTCTAGTCCCAGCGGCATCTCTTCCGTCTTGTGTTTACCAAAGGGATTTTATGAATTCCAAGAACATAATTTGATCAATAAAGGGTATATGGACTAATCAAGATAATAACCATAAGTCTCAGAAATGGCCGGTTATTTCAATCCTTTTATCGACATTATTTTCGACATAAATTTAATACAATATTTATTTAGATATTAAACGCTTAAATATACTCAATTCTATGTCCTCATATCTATTGTACCTGTGATATGTTATTAGAGATAAATTTAATCAAAACATTAATAAGAAGATATTTGTGAAGGTGATTAGTGTATTATGGGTAATTCTTATTTATTGAAACATTCAATGTTAGGTAATAAAAAGTAATGTTTATTTGGATTTTGGATAGATTTTTGAAAGAATTGCCCAAAAAGATTTTGAAAATGTTCCAAAATTATATAATTAAAAGATCAAATTCCATTTGTAAAATTCAAAATTTTCATTAAATAGCTTTGATACAAAAATATTTTATATATACAATTCTACTATTCCTAATATCTATTTAAAAATTTCATCTTTCGCATCATAATAAAAGGGTCAATAAATTTTAATCCAACCTAAATGTTAGGTATCACCCTAAGGTTACTAAAAATCTATTCAGCGCATTTTTTGAAAAAAAAAATTATTTGTCGAACAAAAAATTTCTATCAAACACATCGCGTTTATGTCTATTTACCGAGTTTTTATACCTGATTTTGATCTCAAAAGCATATTTTAAAAAAATTAAAATTTTCAATTTCTCTCAAATACTATTTTTTCACCCAAATCTCTATTTTGTCAACTCCGCTGAACGAAACCTAAAGCAATCCACCTATTCCTCCCAACAAAAAGGGCCCTCTCACCTAAGGAAAGGGCACTACAAAAAAGTTTACATTTCTGATGGTTTAGACTCAAAACCGTCAGTATAAGCTTAAAACTCGTTTGTATAGACTCAAAACTGTCAAAAGACCTAGAATACTTGACAAAAAGAACTCAGTATAAAGGTGTGACGGTAGGTAGTGGCAGGTATTATTGTCAATATACACCTGGTCTATTGACAGAAACACCCGTCAATGAAAGCACCTTCAACTATTGTTTAATCCACCATTGTTAACTAACTTTTGTCGACGGTTTTCAACCGTCAGTATAAGTTGTGACAAATGCTGTATTTGGGTCTGATTGTAGTAGTTAGGACAAATTTAGTGTCTACATAGCGATAAATTGCACACTTAATTATGTTATAATTAGAAATCTAACTCCCAATCTAAAGCATTAATATTTTTGATAGATTGAAGATGTATAATTTTATGTATCATCGTTAAATTAAATGATGATATGTCATCATAAAATTTTTAAAATTAAAACTATTTACATTCAATATTGATAATATATCGTTATATGATTCATTGTTGGTGCATAGAATTATGCATCGTCGATATATAAAATATTCAACCATTCATAAAACGAAGTACGTTGAAGGTGTATAATTTTATGTATCATCAGTGAATCAGATGATGGCGTGCCATCATAAAATTTTAAAATCAATTTTTTACATTCATTCTTGATAAATTATCGTTATCTAATTTATTGTTGATGTATAGAATATCACATCGTCAATACATCAAATATTCAACCATACATAAAAAGAAATACAAGTTAAACTAAAGCATAAGTTTAATAGTATTTTAAACTAAAGCATAAGTTTAATAGTATTTTACAAGCAAACTCTCATATCTTGTATGCTACAAGGTCTAACATACATACAAACACTTATCTTAGCAGGTCTAACTTCTAACACTTGTATAACATAAAAAGCAAGAGAAAAGAGAGGGCCAAGGCAACGAAGTTAATCTTAATTATAACCCCAACGAGAAGGTTCACTTTCGTAATCCTTAAATAGTATCCCACCATAATTTTCAGCTGCCTGCCTGCTACTAATGTCACCCCCTTCTTGCTTGGGAGTTTGGTGTACAAGTATGAAATACCACGTTTCATGGCACTGTTTTGTGGGCGGACGAGAAGGCTCATCAGGTTCTCGACAGCAATATTGGTTTGGGACAGGCTTCTGATGACGACGAAGACGATGAAACTGACTTTGTGACGACCCTCGGCCGAAACGTTCCTCTATAATGGCGAAGCCATCTAATGCAACCTTTTGAAGATGATCAACTTGATTGTATGCGGTGAATTAACTGGTAATTGTGACCACTGGAATTGCTTGCTTGTTTTGCTGTAGAAATGGTTACAAAGGGTCCCAATATATAGGGAAAACTGGGGTTTGAAAGTGGAAGTTTGCTTGCAATTTCGGATAGAGTCTAGCATATCTTAACTACTAAAATGTATAGAAAAAAGAATATTTTCTTACCAGAAAAGAAAAGAAAAAGGAGGCCGGTACGTTTCCAATATCCTAATTTTTACTTTTTTTATTTCCATTTTCTTTGATTAACATGCATATTATTTCAGTGATGGAAAATATCCTAACCATTTATAATGCCTGTATCTGTCTCTATTGTCGGGGACGTTCTAGGCTAGGTTAAGGGATTTATAGTGAGATAAAAAATGAAAAATTTATAAAGAAAAATTGAAAGATTTCGAGAAAAATTAGGTTAATATGAATACGTACAGTTAATAGGGGCGTGTACTGGGTCGGTTCGGTTAAATTACCAAACTGAACTACCTAAAATTTATCAATTGATTTTTTTTCCTTTAACCGTTAATCAAATCAAATTTTTTTTGAAAGTTTTTAATCAAATTGAAAAAAGTTCAGTAAATTCGGTCAGTTTTCTAATTAACCAAAATTTGTTACAAAATTATGGGTAAATTATACAAATGATCGCTAAATTATGCTAAAATGATCTTTTTAGTCACTGGACTTTCAGATGTTACAAAACAATCATTAAACTTATAAAAATCATTAGAAAATGGTCATTGACTCATTGCATGTTATAAATTATTGATAGATTTTGAAAATTTTAATCTCTATTTTGTAGTAATTCAATAAATTTAATGATCATTTGTGCTAAATAAAGTTTAATGACCATTTTATAATAAAATAAAAAATTAATGATCATTTTATAACTTTTAAAAGTTCAGTGACCAAAAATAAATATATGTAATATATAACATTTAATATATAATAATTATGTTAATTAACCAGTTTTAAATCGAATTAACAAATAACCGAAGTTTGAAAAAACTCTTAACCGTTAACTAATCTTAATCGACCAATTAACCAAAAAAATTCAGTTCTGTATGTTAATTCGGTTAAAACTGAATAATACACACCCTTAATCATTGGAAAAGTTAAATTTTTTATAACTGTCGCAGCTAAAAAATTGTTGGTGAAGTTTGTCAAAGATAAATTCTCACAAACTTCCACATTTTTTTTCGTAACAACAAAAAAGGTAGAATTTTCTTCAATGTTTTTCAGTGATCTTATCAACGATTCTCATAGCTACCACAAATATTATAAGTTGTCCCACAAATGACGTTATATTGTAAACTTTATTTGCAACTTCTGAAAAAATTGTGAAGTTTATTTTTCATAAATTTGGACCAACTTTTCTTATAGGCTATAGAAAATCTTCTAATTTTTCAATGAACAATTAATAATTGTCGTAGCTGCAACAGAAATTGTATGTTGTTCAACAAATAACGTTAAAGCATCAACTTTAATTGCTGCTAGTGATCAAGCTAAAAGTTTTGTATTAAAGATGAGCTAAAATTCTGTTAAAAAGTAGATTAAAATGAAATGTTTTATGTTAAAATTTAAATTAGAACACTAGTTTTTTTATAAAAATAAATAAAATACAATACAATCGTACGAATTAAAGGATGAAGAGCCGAAACCCCATACCGCATGCAAGAATGGATAAGTAGTGGAATTTATACTTTTGTTATTTCTTATCAATATAAGCATAATTTTTACCAAAATTAAAGATAGTTAAATATTATTTCTCTCAATATGTGGATGAAATAAAATATTTTATATAAAATAATATATTTTTTATAAATTTTATTAAAATAATATTTTAATATATTTTAATTGAATTAGAATTCGGTTAAATTGTGTCAATAAATCAATCAGGTACCTAATCACTACTATACATTCTAGAATTTTAAGATTCCGAGGACAAAAAATAATATAAAACGAAAAGCATCATGAAAGGGCACAGTGATAAGGCGCGGCACCTTAGAGTGCGGCTAAAAGGCGATCAATATAAATTCATGTTATAACACAAATTTTTACTTGTAACATAAATTCTTACTAACTAGATAATAATTTAGATAGAATCAAAATTTTTATTAATTGGATAAAAATTTAGGAGGATTTTGTCTTAGGTGAATTTATGCTATAATACAAATTCTTACCAATTGAGTAAGAATTTGTATTGAAGGCCGTCTTAATTTAATCGCACCCTAAAGTACAGCACGGCAGAACTACAGTCATGAAAGGCCCAACGTCATCGCTCTGGCGTAGAATTTGAAGCTTGGAAAGGCAACTTCGTAGCAAGACAGTCACCTGGCAGCAAGGCCAAATTAGATGAGTCCTCGAGTTTTTTCTTTGGTAAGATAGTTGAGTCCTGGATTTGGTCATTCCAGGCTTTCATTTATTAGCGAATTTATTCTTTATTCTCTCTGTTGATCAGTGAGATTTTAATTACTTTAGTAAGATTCCTTATCTTATGAGCATGGAATTAAGTTTAAACTGAATGAAAAGTTTAGAATTGATTAAATTTCACTTTGCAAGTGATAGTGCAACTTTCAACAAGAAGGGAAATAAAAACAAACTAGGTGACTCCTAAATTACAGATATATGATCTAAAGTATACTATACACATAGGTGCTTCCCATACGATATAGTAACAAGTAGAAAAACTAGGTGTTTGTGCTTCACATATTATCATCTAATAAGATAGCCTCAGGTGCATGGCTTTTGATTTTGCCAGGGTAACTAGTTTAACAGAGCCCGCCATAGATTTGAGCTGCCTCAGAGCTAGTGATAACACAAGATTCTCTCGGATAATAAATCACCCTGTTTCTCGACCCCATCCACGGCTGCTGATAAGAAATTTCATAAGGACATTGAGGATGTGACGGAGGAGGAGGAGCTCTTCCGTTACCGGACACTCTTCCTAACGGTGGCCGCTTATATAATTCATCTAACATGCGGAAGTCTTCAGTGAAATCTTTAGGGAGGCGATCACTCCTATTGGATACTCGGTAATGAAATGCCATTTTTTAATTTTTTTAAATAATTGGATCAAATATTAACCTTAATCATTTAAAAAATAAAAAACCTTAAACTTTAAACATAAAACCCTAAATACAATGTTCGATCAATAAACCCTAAATTCTCATAAAACTTTCATCTGGTTTTTCGACCAATGGCTTGGGTTTGTCTTTATTGGCTAAATTCTT
This sequence comes from Hibiscus mutabilis, assembly GCA_019671005.1. Taxonomy (NCBI): domain Eukaryota; kingdom Viridiplantae; phylum Streptophyta; class Magnoliopsida; order Malvales; family Malvaceae; genus Hibiscus; species Hibiscus mutabilis. Next base: position 8,033,398 of record CM033755.1, on the reverse strand, counting down.
CGCCTTACAGTGTCTAAGACGGCTCTACTTATATATAACATTAACCAGTGTTGAGTTGGCAGCATAATTTATTTTTGTCACTTTTGTAATTCAAGTGAAAGGATAAAGCAATTTTCTACCCAAATAATTGAGATTCAAAGCGCGCACACACATGCATAATATACTCAAGTTTATGGAAAAGTAAATTCCTTTCTATCTTCTATTGAGCTTCTCTTTTTGAATGGATGTGATTTCTGATCTAATATTCTTGGTGAGGAAGTGTTTTTTTTCTTTCAATAAAGATAATGTAAAAGTAGTTGGTATATGCTCTCTCTTTTCCATATTCTGTCTTTCCATTTGATTCTCTACAGAAATTAAGAACAAATATCTACAGAAATTAAGAATAAATATCTATAAGTTTTCCTAGGAGCCTTAAGTCCTTGAGATGGTTTTTGAGCTTTAACTGACTATTATAGGAAGTCTATCAAGAACTACCACCAATTTGATCACTACCGGGGTCTGGGGCCCCACCCCATAGTACAATACACGTTTCTAGAGTTATTGTCCGTAACAGGACAATACTTCTATATTTATACTTTGGTTTAAAGTACGTAGTAAATTCAGTTCGACTAGATTTCCTTTATAATCAATATCAAATATCTATCCCTGTAAATATATATACTTTGAGTTAAGGTTAGTATAAAGTCGAATAGTTCACAAATCGTGTTAAGTTACAATCCTCTTATATCCTTGTTTATTTTTTAACATTAATGAATTTCTCATTGTTCATGTTTTTTTCCCAAAAGAATTTTCCACATAAATTTTGGTATCTTTTCTTTCATTTATGAGATCATATATTTGTTGTTATCTTTCAACAGTATTATTTTCAAATGCCCGGTCATGGAAAGCTTCTAATAGATCAAGAGGCTTTTAACCATTTAAGGTGTCCTGAATCAACAATTCCATATCTTGTCCAAAGTCCCAGGTGATGTTTGTGCACGTTCCGAGAGAGAGGAATGGCTTAGCGGATCATCTCGCGAAAGAGGACATGTATCGTGCCGAGTTGTTTAAATCTTGGTGGGAATAAATTTCTGTGGTGGGTCGATGAACTGGAAAACATGTAACCTCTTGAGCATTTAGGGTTGTTACCAAGGGTTAGTTTGAGCAGAGATGGTTACTGTATCATGAATGATGGATTCTGCATTGTTCACAAGCCTTGTTATTGTGTACTGTTTTCCTTCATTTAGATTTAAGAAAGTTTTTAACGAGACACTTAGCGTGAGCTATAAACTTTAATAAATAAAAGTTGATTGCTGAGCAAAAAAAATATCTTGTCCAACGTCGTTAAGTCTGTAAGCAGATTGGAAGTGGGATTATATAAGAGAAGAGTTGTTGGGTCTAATGGGGTTTATGTTCCTAGAAGCAACACTAGAAAGTCCTCCCTCGATTGAACTTTCCATAGGCCCAAATATACCTAATGGATTATTCTTATTGTTTAAGAAATATACATAATAGATTTCCTTTTGTAGTTGTTTGTTGATTTATTAAGATCGGTTTTGTGAAGCAGTATGTAAGTTTATTTTGATTCGTTCACCACTCCTTCATCATCTCTAAAGCGTCTAGTTGGTCAGAGATAAAGGAATATTGTAAAAGATTACTTTTTTTTGCTCAATACGTATGATTTTATTAGATGCAAATCATACAATAAAAGGTAACGAGTGCCTCGTTAAAAAACCCCCTAAACCTAAGTGGAGGAAAAAGAGTACACCCGCAACCTAGAGACAAGGAAACAACCAGCTCAAAAGCTTACAAAACAGCCTGAAACACCGGCACCTTGCCCACCCCCTCCTTAGCTAAAGCATCCACAAGACTATTCGCCTCATTAAACACGTGTACAAAACAAACCTCATGCAATGAAGCACAAAACGAATCAATACTACCAAACACCTCCCAAAGCCGCCACGAATGACGAGCCGCACACGAGACCCAACCCAAAGCTACCCGAGAATCTGACTCCACAACCAAACTCACAGCTCCCGCCCAACGTGACTAAGCAAACAGCGACAAGGCAAACTCAATGGCCCGGACCTCGGCCTCATTGGACTCCATAATCCCCAAAGGACCCAAAAAGCCGCCAAGATCTTACCAACCTCATCATGCAACACTCCCCCATAGCCTGCCAAACCCGGTTTACCCCGAGCGAAACCATCCACATTAAACTTTACGCAACCCGAACATGGCAGACACCAACTAATATTCGCCCGCTCACAAGCAGCCCCAGACGAATGGGAACACAAACGAGGGCAACTCCACCACTGCGCTTCGTCAATCTCATGCACAACACGTATCCAATAAAATGCCGGAGTTTAAACAAGAAGAAAACATCTTCCATTGCAATCCATTTTGAATTAAACACCAACTCGTTTCGTGCTAACCAAAGGGACAAAAGAAGTGCCCCAACACATGAGAGCCACTATTGTCGGACCTCACCCCCGAACAAACCATGCAAATTTAGACACATCAGCTCCCGTAGTGACCCTGGCAGCGGCAAACAGACATCCCACCATCCAACAAACCACGTCCACACAACACGAATCACCGAACACGAGAAAAGAATATGATCCATCTTATTCAGGCCCACCCCACACCACAAGCAAAACCCCTGACCCTCCTGAAAGGGAACACCCCGGCTTCTCAAAAATGACAAATTAGGCAAACGATCTAGGAAAACAAACCATAAAAATGCTTGTACCTTCGGTGGCACCAGCACCTTCCAAACAAAGCACGTCCCGACCGATTCATCCCCCACAGCCTGCAGTAGAAGCCGCTCGGTCAAGGCCTTCACCGAGAAGCAACCTTTCGGGTCCGGTATCTAAATCAGCATATCTCGAACCCCTTTACGAACCATAACCGATAGCATCAAGGACCACAACTCATTGAGCATCCACACCTCAAACAAATGCAAGGAACGTCGAAAAAATGACTGCCACAACTCATGCCCGAATGATCCCTGCACTAAATAGTCCCTTAGCAAGGCCAACTTATTTACTGCAATAGAGTACAAACGTGGGAACACCACCTTCAACGGTTCTTCCACACACCCGGGGATCCAACCAAAAAAGAACCGTTTTCCCCGACCCAATTCTCCAAACAAAACACGAAATGTCTAGGAAATGCCCAACCTCACTACTACAAACCATAGCCATAATACTCCTCCAAACATACGACATATGTTGCGCACCTTGAGAGTTTAACCGCCATGAGGGAACACCAGCGCCATATTTAGCCGTAATTACGGATCTTCGCAAAGAGGTATTAACCATAGCATAACGCCACATCCAACGAGCTAGCAAAGCCTTATTCCTGATCCTCAAATCGGTGACTCCTAACCCACCATAACGTCGCGGTCGGCAAACAACATCCCAACTAACTCTACTCAATGTCCGACGTATCTCAACTCCACCCCAAAGAAACTATCGACGAATTCGATCAATCTTCGCAATCACCCCCTTTGGCACCTCAAAAAAACCTATATAATATATTGGTAATGATGACAAAACTGAGCTAACAAACACAACTCGTGCTGCAAACGAAAGAGCTGATCGCTTTCAACCTACCAATTTTAGTCGAAATCTGGCAATCACCGGATCCCACAAGGCTTTACTTTTCGGATTCACTCCCAGCGGTAATACTAAATAGACAAATGTCATCTCCCCCGTATCACAGTTAAACACCGCCGCCACCTCCCCGAGTAATTCCTCTGCATCACCAAAAGTATACAATGCAGATTTATGAAAATTGTCTTTAACCCTGAACACACCTCAAAACAATTCAAAATACGCTGAAGACTCCTCGCCACATCTACCGAAGCCTCAAAAAACAACACCGTATTATCCATAAACTGCAGATGTGATAGAATAACACCCTCAGCCACCACCACGCCCTTAAACACTCCATTATTCGTTGCATTCTCCAACAGTGCATGAAGAGCTGCAGCCACAATCACGAACAGCATAGGAGAAAGCGGATCCCCTTTGTCTCAATCCATGACCAACTCTGAATTCCTTTGTAGCCGAACCATTAAAAAGAACAGACATCCTTGCCGTACTAATGCATTCATGCATCCAGCCTCGCCAAACCGAATCAAAGCCCATCCGAGCCATTACATTATCCAAAAAAGACCATCGAACACAATCATAGGCCTTAGTGAAGTTCAATTTCAAAATAAACCCTTCAGACGACCAGCGCCCCCTCTACAACTAGTGAATGACTTCATTCGCAAGTAACACTCCATCAACAATCTGCCTACTTTTGACAAACGCCGACTGATTGTCACTAATTACCTTCCCTAACACACGTTGCAACCAACCTGCAAACAGCTTAGCCAACACCTTGTATACTGAATTTAGCAAACTAATGGGCCTATAATCCGCTAGAGCCACCGACACCTCCTTCTTTGGGATCAAATCCAAGAATAAAGAGTTTGAACCCCTCAGCAAATGACCTATAGCATAAAAGCGGTTCACAAAACCAGGTACATATTCCTTAACAAAATCCCAACATTTCTTATAGAAGTCAAAACTAAAGCCATCCAGACCCGGCGATCGAGACCCATCATAGTTAAAAACCGTGAGCTGGACTTCCTCTTCTGAAAACGGTACCCTCAACATGTTAACCTCCTCGGTCGAGATACATTTAAAGTTCCCTCCCACCGACCACTCAGCCAACTGAGGTACCGCGGCAAAATACTTCTAAAATTCTCGCACTACATAACCTCGAAGATGGCTCTCGTCTGATTCCCAACGACCATTAACCACTAAACCCGTGATACGATTACGAGCTGCCCGAATTTTCGCTGTTCGATGGAAGAATGCAGTGTTTCTATCACCTAATCGCAACCAAGAAGCACGATATTTTTGCATCCAAACTGACTCCTTCCGTCTAATTGCCCTCCATAAAGCCTGCATCCACACACGACGTTGCACCAACAAATCTTCAGACACCGTCCTTACCGCCACCAACACATCAACCCCCTCAACCTCTAGCTGCAACGCCTCAATTGTCTTGTCCAAATCACCAAAAACTGACCTATTTCAGTGCCTCAAAAATTTCTTTAAATGCCGCAGCTTTACAAAAATATTATCAGAACCAATTCCCTCCTCTGAGAGACGCAACCACTCCTTTGCAAAACACCTTATATTTGCTGAACAGTCTAGCCAACAATTTAAAAACCTAAAAGGCCTTGACCCCCATCACAATTATCACTAATAAGCAATAAAGGGGAATGATCGGAGGTATAATGGGGTAAACTTATCTGCTGTAAATTCTGAAAGCGATCCAGCCAGCTCGGCGAAAGTAAGAAGCGATCAATCATGTTGCAACGATTTCCCGGCCCAAACCACGTAAAGCGTTTTCCACTAAGCGGCACATCAACTAAACCAGCCTCATCAATGAACGAACAAAACTCATCCATCCCCAAGGGCCTCGAGCTACACCCCATCCTTTCCACCACACAACGCACCACATTGAAATCGCCACCAACGCACCAAGGCCTCTCACCGGCCAAAACATGCTCCACAATCATCTTCCATAACTGAGTTACTATGGATGATAGACGTCGGATTCAAAAGAAGGATTCGATTGTTATTGTACATTTGGGGTTGTCATTTTAATTTTATTTTATGTTTGGATTTTTTGGTTAACATAATCCCCAAAATTGTTTATTGATTGCATTGTTAAGGTTGTGCATTCTTTTGTTTCAATAAAATTCAGTATCGTTTTAAGATTCATAAAAAATATACTAAAAAATATTTTTATATTAGATTCAAATATATTTACATATTATTAAATAAATAGCAATCAAAGGCCAATCGAATTTCAGAATCATGTCTAGACCCGATTTGAATACTGAACTCGATGAATATTTTGACCCATGGACAAATTTAATAGAAAGTCAAGTAAAAGCATTTAAGCAATCATACTTTAAACCCTTAATTAGCACAATAAATAGTTTCTTGATTAATACTATCACTTTTTTTCCCAATTGTACTTTCAATCCCTTTAATATTGAGACCGTTGGGTCCAAAATTTAGGCATACACTTGCATACATGTGGAAGATGAGGTTGCATGTTCTCATAATTAGCAATGGCTTCTTTATTGATATTTTTGAGACATTATTTTTTTTTCTTTTGGACCCATGGAATCGCTTTCCAAAACCTAATTAGTTGGTAGTTATTGAATATAATTGAAGTGAAATGATTCGATGCTAGTCATAGGTGATATAGGATCAAACATATTTAAACATTTAATATCTTTCGATTTATGGGTAGGAAGAGATCTGAGTAGTATAAACGTTATATACATATATTAAAAAATAACTTTGAGGTCACTTTGGTATTAAAACAACTTATTAATACGTTTATTCTCTAATGTATTAATTTTAAGTTTTAAAGTTTAAAACTTAGAAAATGATTAAAAAAATACATTCTTACTCCCATAAATGATGAAATTTTAATTTAATATTTTTAGAATTTATAAAATTATAAGTTCAAATAATTCTAAAATTATATTTTAGTCCTTTAAATTTTTGGAAAAAGTATACAAACATCCCTAAGGTTTGATGGAAATTTCACTTACCCGTATAGTTTGAAAAGTGTCCATTTACTCCCAAGGTTTGCAGCATGTGTACTGCTGTCATGCGTGTGTTTCTATAACATTTATCATGAAGCAAATAGTTTAGCGGACGCATTAGCTAAAAATGATGTTGATCAATTATCGTGGTTCGAGGTGTTACAGTAATTTTGATTGATTTCCCAGGTGTGAAGATTCTGGTTTTCCATGGCACTTGTTTTGTTTTGTTTTACTTTGTTGTCGAGTCGGGACATTTTATATCTGTTCTAAGTTTGGAACAAAGTGGTTCTCCAGTGAGTGAAAGATGATGCTAGGTTATGTAAGGCAGGGATAAAGTCAAGATTTAAGATTGAAGGGCAAAGCATAAATTTTGAAAGTTTAAGATAAATTTAAAAATATTCTATTTTTTTTCAAAAAAAATATAAAGAAACAGGTAAAAAAATTTCCCTAACTGGGGACTGGAGCCCCTCCCATATACCATGCAGCTCCGTCCCTGATGTGAGGTTTTGGTATCGGGGTGCTAGGTGAGTTGGTATATTGTAATTTGGGTTGCTAGCTACTTTTCTCCTCCCTTAGCGGATTTTTTTAATTAAATTGTATTACAATAATATTTTTAAAGTAAATGTTAGGGTTCAATCTCACACAAGGGGTGAAGCTGATGAACATCTATGACCAGACTAATTAGTGGATCTTCCTTAACGAATTTTTCAAGGAGACACGTAATAATCTTATATGACCTACTTTATTAATAAAATCATACATTATTGGAAAAAGATTAAAACAAAAATAGTTATACCTCTGTTAATATTTATTTATATAGTTTCCATTTATTTTTCTTTTTCAATTACAAAATAATTAATATTTAACTACATTAAAATTATATTAAAAGCTATAAACAATCTCTAGAGCAAGTGGTTAAAAATTCTCAATTGACACCTTCCCCTCCCTCTAGGTTGCGGGTTCTAGATCTATTAGGAAGAAATTCTCTCTTCCCCTCTCCCTAGGTAGGAATCGTTAAAAAAATTATATTAAAACTTTGAAATGAATTATTATTGTTTTTTAAATAAACTTCTTGTATGCTACTCACATCCCAATTTTTTTCCAAAACTTTTTTAAACTGTGAATTTAAATATTTAATTAATTAAATTTAAAAATATATATATTTAAAACTACTTCATTTCTATTCTTCGTTTAGAGATAAAAAAAAAACTATGAATATGTATTTAAACTAAAAAATAGTAAAAAAATTTGTTTTTGATAATCAGTACTTTAATCGACCGATAGGACTATACTTTGGAGCAAAATTATGGAAAGTAATTCGTAATCATTTCTATGAAGTTAAAGCTTAAATTAGTATTCTTTATATGTTATCTAAAAGTCTCTTTGTATATAATTTACATTACTAATCATTTGTTATTCCACTCATTTTTTGTTTAGCTCTCTTTTTTTTAGCAATATTATGTGAATGTGAACTCATAGGTATCACATTCAAACCAACTCTTATATAGACACTTATAATAACATTTCTCTGTATGTGAATGTGAGCTGATAGGTACCACTTTCAAACAAACTCTTATATAGACACGTATTATAGCATTTCTTTTAATACTCGGTCCACAATTGGTAAACGGGTTATTGGGTTCGGTTTCGGTTCAGATTATTCCGATTCGATTCATTTCGGGTCTGACTACATTCGATTTAAGTCCGGTTCGGGTCAGTTCGTGTCTGGTTCGGTTTTAGTTCGGATCTATGGTGATTTCGGTTTGGGTATCGGGTCAGTTGATTTTCGATTCAGTTGACTTTCGGGTTAGTTGATTTCAGATCGGGTCAATATTGGGTTAATATGAGATCGATCGGTTTTAGTAGGGTTTTCAGGCCGGGTTAGGTTTCTCCACCATATATATGACTTTATATAGCTTGTATATTTGGCTTTTAGATGAGTTGTGCGACAGTTCACATCTCATCTTTATTTATTTATTTTAATATATATATTTATTTTGGGTTGCCTTCGGTTTGGGTAAAGTCGGTTCAGGTCCATTCAGTTCGGTTAAAAATTAGTTCAGGTCCATTCGGTTCAGTTGAAAATCAGTTTGGGTCCATTTTCTGTTCAACTAAAATTCGATTCAGTTTTGGTTTGGTTTATTTCAGGTTTCAGATCAAATTTTGGTCATCGTGTTCGAGTAGATTTTAGATCTAGGTTCGGGTAAATCAGTTCGGTTCTCGGGTCTAGTTTGCCAAGTCTAATTGAAGCAAATGAATGAACAAAATAATTTCATATCAAACTTAATACGTAAAATTGAACTAAAATTACATCTAAAATATTTTTTTGGTGAAATAGTCTGATTTCATTCAGAAACAATCACACACATGAATATATTAACTAAAAAATATTTAATATGTATTTGCATAATATATTGTTAACGAATAAAAAAAGAAAAATATTTTTTTATAATAAACTTACTAAAAATGTGTTTAACATATACTTAAACTAGAATATAATGCATATGAACCCAACGAGTGATCCAAGTAAAAAAGAGGATGACGTTCTTCCTAAGAGATTTTGGTTCAAATAACTTTATCTGCAAGTTATGTGTGTCATCAGAGGGTTAAGAAAAAATATGAACATATACTACCTTGTAACCAGCTTAAGATTATTAAAAAAGACTATAATTGTTGAGATAAAGATTTTGATATAACAAATTGAAAAATGTTTTTGGACTTAATTCAAATATTGCAAAAATTATTTAAAGTCCAAATAACTTGAAAAATATGTTTGAAATATTTTTGAAGAGTTTTTTATTTGAACAAATATTTTCAAAGGCTTTTAAAAGTCAAAAACAGGTCTTCAGTACAGATACCCTATCTCTGGTACCGATAGCCACTAGCCCGTACCGGTACGGTCATGACCAGTATCGATAAGCTCTATTTTGGAAAATTTCCAGTAATATCTTTCCATTCAGATACGGAAACATTCGTACCGGTACGCTAGAGCGAGTACCGATACCCTAGTGTCGAGTATCAATAAGCCCTTCTTAAATATGTATAACGACTCTTTCTATTTAAGGCAAGTACCGATACCGAGACCCGAGTACTAATACCCTCTGCACCAGAAGAGCATTTCTCCAACAGCTCTAATCGACCCCCAACAGCTAGTAACGATCAATAACTCATTAGAGGACTTAAAATGGACCTTCAAGCAGACATGGAACAATAAGAAACCAACTACCAACATTCAATGTTAGAGAAGTTGTTTTAATGCTCAATTTTGTCATATTTCTTAGTAGAACACATTTGTGAGCTAAATTGTTATATTTGCTCAAGTGTTAGGTTTTGGGTGAGAGTTTAAATTTACAAACATATAAGCTTTGTGAGGTTTTCCTTTATTTGCTTATTTGTATTTTCTCTTTTGGGGGAGAGTTGCTCAAAGCTTTGAGCAGACAAATATAACAATTGGACTCTTGTTTGAGTTGCTTTGGAGAGGAACTAATAAAATTAATTAATTATAGATTTTGAATAGGGAGCAGACAAAGAGTCCATGGAGGTTGTCTCGCCATCGATCGCCAGTATGCCAGAGAAGGATGGACGATCTTTGTAGATAATCTCAGTAGAAGAGTTTCGAGAGGTGTTCTGGGGGAGTTATTTAGTTTCCATGGTAAGGTGGTTGGTGTATATATCTTGAGGGTGATCCGACGTCCAAAATACAAGTTTTGTACCTTTGCCTTTGTTCGCTTTGCGTCGGCCATGGATATGCAGAGAGCGATTGATAGGGTCTCTAATACCTTTATTGATGGGAGAGTGGTTACAGTAGCGAAAGCTAGATTTAGCAAAGAGAATGGTTAGTCATAGGGTGTCAGGATAAACAGAAGGGCGTCGCTTTGTCTCCTGGTGATGTTAGGGCTGCTTCTGAGAGGGCTAAAGAGACAAGTAGGTGCGATGGGGTAGCTGTTTTTAAGGAGTCGGGTTTGAGAAATAATGGTAGATCGTACAAAGAAGCTTTTTTAAGTAATCCTGTGCCCGTTCAAATCAAGGACCATGGTAAGAATGTTCATGACAGTAAGGGTGACAACGTTAAGCCTCCTGCCAATGGGTTGGATATTCATATCCCAACCAAAGATTCTGAATCGATTGATTGCTTCTTATATGGTTATTTGAAGAAAATCTTGTTGGATTAAAATCTGTAATAGTAGGCACATATGTATAATGTATATTGTTATTTTAAAGTATGACACAAAATTAAGTGACCAATTATGTTAGGCGTGTCATGGGTATTAAAATGTCATGGAAATAAAAGTGTAGATACCATAAGATGTATTTATAATTCGATGAGGGGCAGAGTTATAAATACTTAATAGTTGATTATTAAATCAACTATATAAAGAGGTAGTGGTCCCCAAGAAATAGGTTAACTTGTTTTTCTCTCCTTCCCGTCGAGAGTTTTTTCGCAAGAGAAAACCTATCTTCTTGGAAGATCAATACCAAAGATTTGGATTTCAACATCAAGATTCAAGGTTTTGATCTATCGATTAATTGTGTACGCTTCCGCAATTCAGTTCATTCAATTTATTGTTCTTGATGATTTGACATGATAGATCCTGGGTTTATATTTCATATTTAGTTATGGTTTAATTCTAACAAGTGATATCAGTGCCTGGTTATGTCGAATCGCTAAGAACAGATTATTTATTTTTCTTAATTGTTTCACCACCGCATCACTTTCGATTATTTTTTATGGAATTTTGGATTCAATTTTATTAAATATATTTTATTTTTTGCGGCGATGGTGGCTTTAAAGTCTTGTTTAGGGTTCAATTATATCGTTTATTTTTTGTTTTCCTTTTTTTGGATTGTAGCATGACGGTGATAGTTTTCTCTCACACATGAATTGGGGATTGATTTTAATGTGTTTACCTTATTTGCGATATTAGTTTTTGCTTTGGACGTTTCTATGCAAATTTAAGGTAATTACGTTTGAAGGTATAATTATAATTATATGGCTATCATGACAGTTTAGAAATTCAAACAATTTTGCTTCTGTGATATTTCTTTATTTTAGGTTATTAAGATTTCCAGATTATGATTTTGCCCTTATTTTGTATTGCTTTTGCTTTTAAGTATGAAATATATATTTTATTTAATATATATATATATATATATTGATTGATTTGATTAAAATTTTATTTTTGGTCGTTAGTAATTTTAAAAAAATAAAGTTTAACTTCGGGTTTGTCTGGTAAATTTATCGTGACTTAAAAATTTTATAATCAGGTTAGCTCTCGAAGTTATATATTCGGTTTATGTATAATAAATTAGGGATCATTCGAATATTTAGGTTTATTATTTCGGTAGGCAAAGTTTTGGATTATGAATTCGGTTTCATGACCTGTGAAATTAATTTGGAGACTTTGGGATTTTAATTCTTTTTAGATTTAGCTTTTTTTGGTATATATCAGTGATGGTCTTATTTGGCTGCTTTGGTATAATAACATAAAATTATAATAAAGTTTTGGTTATGTATATGATATTATTATGAATAATAATTTTATTAAAAGCATATGTCATTATTATTATGATATATATTTTGTTTGGTTTTAAATCGAATTATAATATTCAATTGGTTTAGCTCTTTATGATTATACATATAAGGTTTAAGATTTTGGTATTCATATCCTATTGGTTTGATTGATAATTTCAATTTTGATCATTAGGTTTTATGGATATATTTTAAGGTTTTAAGTGATCATTATATGAATTATTCATTTGTATGGTACTTCTGATTTTTACTTTTAGTTAAAGATTGAATGTTTTGAGTTAGACTTTAATTTCGGTAAATGCATGCTTAAGGAATTTTTGAGAAACAGTCAAAGATTTCGGTTTTTTCGATTTCCGATAGCTCCATTCGGACAACCTTATTTTGGGTTATTTGAAAACTTAAGTGTTATCGAAATTTCAGTTTTGATTATTACAAAATTTTAAATTTGAATATCAAGTATATTTATATTATATATTTTAAGATAAATTAATTGAAGCATTAAGTCACCAAAGTGACCTCTATTGTAGAAATTATTTTATTTTAATATATAGAAGGTTTTGTGCATGTAAGTCAGATTATGTTAGTATTAATCGGCCCAAAGGAAGGTTAATAATTAACATTATTACATGTGCAAGTGTGATAATAAACATGTGATAATAAACATGTGATAATTATTCTGTTTTATATGTGAGCAATAAATCGGCCCAAAGGAAGATTTCTGTTTGACATGTTCTTATTATCAATGTTTGATTACTATACCAAGATATCACTTACAAGTTAATGTTTTGTCCAAAGATGAAGTATTAATGGAGTGTCTGGTATCTTGATATGAGGTTTACCTTTATTCAAATTTATTATTATTTTGGTTATCTTTTAATTTGATTGAAAGATAAAATTAAGACAAATATTTTGAAACAATTAAATTCATATTTTGGCCGGATGTCTAATATTTTAATGGATTAATTGAAACATAACGTCACCAAAGTGACCGCTTTTTTTGTGTAGATTTGTTTATTTAAAATATTAAGATAATTATGGGTTTTTGTAATTCATGCGTTTATTAATTGGCCCAAAGGAAAGTTAATATTTGGCGAATTACAACGACAATCGTGGTGATAAATGTGTGACAATTATAAGGTATTTTATGTGAACAATATGTTAGTCCAAAGATTAATCTATTGTTTGACATAGTTTATTGTCAATGTTTGATTGCTATAACAAGAGTATCGCTTTCTGATTAATATTCTTGTCCAAAGACTTGATATTAATGTTGTGCTTGGTATCTTGAGGGGAACTAGCCATTATTTTGAATTTATTTGTTTACTTATGAATATTTATGTGAGCTTGTTTTTATTTTATTTATTTATTTTTGTTCTATATTTAGGTAATTTATCTTTGTTGTCACAATATCATTAAATACATTCTACACTCATGTTTAGTAAAACTAGTTTCAAGGAATAGAAAAGACACTTACATATAGTATTTGGTTGTATGAGCACAGACTTTGCACTAAGGGAAGAATAACTTTCACCTTTCACGCATGTAAGCACCCAAAAAAAAGGGATTTTGAGAGGAGAAATTGTTCTAATTGTACGAGTCTAATGATCATAAAGAACAACATTCTATAAGTCTTTAGGAGCACAAATCTAAAGAGATTACTCATATTAAGGGTTTCCTTGACGAAATTAAGAAATGATTTACCCAAAACATTAAGGTTAAGATGACATCACTTATGCCTTCTTTGATGTCTATGAAGTATAAGGGTCAAGGAAATGTGAGGAAGTACATTATGAAAAATGTTTAATATTGCTTCAAAATTTAAGTCACATAAGATCAAACTTTCTAACAATTGTTTGTTCTTATGATTTTGGTATCGCTTCCTATCTGATTTAACCAATTCAAAATTAGTTACAATCTGTCAAAAGAAGAAATAGACTTTAAATGAGCTTATTTCTAATTGTGTTAAAGAGGAAGAAAAGTTGAAGCATTATAAGTGTAAAAGTACTCATTCGGTTAGTGCTCATTTAGTTAGTGTCTCTAAGAATAAGGGCAATAAAAAATATTAGAATAAAGTTGCTAAAGGTCCTAATCAAAAGAAACAACAATAAGTTACAAAGTATTGATTCTTTTGTATAAGTTAGGACACATGTGAAGAAATTAAACTTCAAAAGTGAGCAACTACTTGGTTATTTTGAGTGATCCATGGGCTGTAAATTTTATGATCCCACAATAAGGATTATTTTAAGGAGAGGTTTATAACATTTTTAGGATGTTGAGTTTGGAGGGAGAAATAAGGTTAGATACATTGCTATTGAGGGGAAGTTGGATTATAATTTAATTCATACTATCACTTTTAATGATGTTTAGGTTTTTACACTTATCATTAATCAAGAAGTGAATCAAGTACCTCAAAGCAAAACAATGTTGAACAACTCTCATTCAAGATAAGGTAATTGTTTCAGAAGAACAAACTCAACAACCTTAAAAAAATAAGTGTCATTAAAGATATCCACGAGAGGAATGAGAAATACTATTCTAGATTATTACTTTGTATTTATTCAAGAAAATAAGGATAATAATGGAATGATAGAAAATGATTCAATCATTTTTATCAGATCATAAAAGTTCTGACTCTCAAAAGTGGATTGATGTCATTCAAGAAGAGTATAATTTTATGCAAGACAATAAAGTTTAGGAACTTGTCTCATTATGTGAAGGTGCAAACCAATTGGTTGTTAATGGATATTTAAAACCGGGAGGGATGCAAATGATAATGTGGGCAAGTATAAGGCATGTCTTGTATCTAAATGATATACTCTAAAAGAAGACATTGATTTTGTGGAGACTTTCTCTCAAGTTTCATTAAAGACTATTTCAAGATAATCATGACGTTTGTTGCTTATTTTAATCTTGAGCTACATAAGATGAATGTTAGGCTTGTGTTTTTCAATGACGACATTGAAGAAATGAATTATATGGTACAATCATAGATTTGTGTCTAATGATACAAAATCAATGATATGTAAATTAAATAAATTCATCTATGAGCTTAAGTAGGACTCTCATTAATGAAATTATAAATTTCATATTGATTATTTCATTCGGCTTTGAGATAAATTTGGTTGACAATTGTATATACTACAAGTTCAGTGGGAGTAAACCAAGTGATACTCAAATTGCTAAAGAAGACAAATTTAGTCTTACTCAATGCCCTAAAAGTAACCTTGAAATTTAGAAAATACAAAAGATTCCATATGTATAAGCTATTGAGATTCTAATTTATGCTCAAGTATGTATGCGTTTGGATATTGCGTACATTGTTGGAATGACAGATATTTAAGCAATCATATTATGGATCATTGAATAGCAGCCAATAGGGTTATGAAATATCTTTAGAGAACAAAAAATTACATGCTCACATATCGGAGTTTCGTAAGTTAGAGATCATCAAGTTTACTGAGACTTGATTCTATTAGAATATTGATGCAAAAGAATTTTGTCACATGGGCTGCTAATTATAGATTGAATAGAAAGATCACTTCGGTTATTTTGTGACAATAAATATGCATTCATTTATTCTATAAACAATAGGAACACTTTAAATTTAAAGCACATAAATATTAAGTTCCTAGTTGTTAAAGAAAATTGAGTGGTTGTGTGTCTATAGAGCATCTTTGGTACAAACTCCATAATTAATTGCGCTTATTAAGAAAACCGACACACCTAGGTCTTTCATGAGCACACTACTCATGTGGGTGTAATGTTATTTAAGGATATTCAGTTTTAGTGGGAGTTTGTAATTTTGAAAAATGCCCATTCGTTTTAGACACAATTTTTAAGTTATTTTGGTTTAAGGATATTTTAAGATTATTTTCTTTGAAATAAAGTTCTTTTGGTTTATGCACACTCTGAATTCAGTAAAATTTGATCTCGCTAAGGTTTAGGAGGACCAGTTGGAAATAGACATGTTTGGTTCACATTTCATGTAATTTTCCATGCTACGCATCCATGATTGATCTATGTCATTTGACTATATTTGTATACGTGACCATTGTGGGTCTTGTCATGATTGATACGACAAAGGCTGCTTTGATCCTATATGGATATAGTTGATGGACGAGATTGTTCTGAGAATACCTATTATATAATAGCAAATTTTTGAGCTCATAAGGTTATACATTTGTCAGAAACATATGTTGCCCAAGTGAGAGATTGTTGGATTAAAACTGTAATAGTGGGCACATATGTATAATGTATATTGCTATTTTAAAGTATGACACAAAATTAAGTGACCAATTATGTTAGGCGTGTCATGGGTATTAAAATGTCATGGAAATAAAAGTGTAGATACCATAAGATGTATTTATAATTCGATGAGGGGCAGAGTTATAAATACTTAATAGTTGATTATTAAATCAACTATATAAAGAGGTAGTGGTCCCCAAGAAATAGGTTAACTTGTTTTTCTCTCCTTCCCCGTCAGAGAGTTTTACGTCAAGAGAAAACCTATCTTCTTGGAAGATCAATACCAAAGATTTGGATTTCAACATCAAGATTCAAGGTTTTCAGTCTATCGATTAATTCAGGTACGCTTCCGCAATTCAGTTCATTCAGTTTATTGTTCTTGATGATTTGACATGATAGATCCTGAGTTTATATTTCATATTTAGTTATGGTTTAATTCTAACAAATCTACGACAGAAAATTTGTTCAGCAAACCCTGTGGAATGATGGCATCAAAGTGAAGGTTTTGGTCGGGGGTTCGGATATTAAGTCTTGTATTATCACCTTTGATTCTATTATGGATAAAGATACGGTTTTGGAAAATAAGAGGGAAGCCCTTATCTTCTGGTTTGATCATCTCGAGCCTCTTTTAATGGAGGATGGACTTCCTTATATGTATTGTTCGGTCTTTCTTACTAGGGTTCCTTTTTACTGTTGGCATGAGAATTTCTTTTAGGGCTTTGGCAAGTAGATGGGGTTCTTTGGTGAAAATTGATAGCAAAATTTTGAACAAAGAAAATCTTGCTGTAGCTAAAATGATTATTAGGGTGGCATCTTTTTAGATATTCCAGAATCAATCCGTGTTAACTCTAAAGGCAAATTGTGTCTGGTTAAAATTGCTACCGATTTTTCTTTGTCAGATTCCATCCCTCTTTTTTGGAGGAGGGGGTGGTGAATTATGATGATGTTTGGTCCAATGATTCTCCTATAAAGAGTTCTTCTCTTGATCGAAGGTGTGCTTCAGGTAGGGCTACGTTTCTGGCGAGGTCTTCTTTTGGCAGAACGCAAGAAGTCTCATTAGGGTTGGCAGCTAAGCATTTTCGGGAGAAGGTGGATATTTTTGACTGCGGTAATAATGCTTGTTCTATTGATCACCTCTCGCAAGATGTGCATGTTGGTTTTCAAGGCATGCCTAGTCAGATAGATCGGGTGATTCCTCGTTTTGTTGTGTCAGAGAATGTTAATCAGGCCGCTTTTGTGAGTGGTGGTGTGGGGTCCCCTTGTATGTTAAATCCAAAGGCTGCTAGTTTCCATTTGGAAAATAATAGGGGTCCTGGGAGATGAAATAGTTCAACAAATCTGTGGGTCTTCTTTTATGTTGGGGACTGGGGGTTCCGTCAATAGTTGCTTTAATGCTTCCCATAGAAGAGCGGTTAGAAAGCTGATTCGAGAGCTCTTGGATGGCGAGGTCAGTGTCTCTTTGTCCCAAAATTATGTGTACTCTGTTGGGGCTGCTGTGTCGAATAGCATGCTGGAAGCCATTGCTGTTTGGGAAGTCAGTTAGACCTTAGGTGTTTCGTTCAAAGGGGGAAAGATTCCGTAGTGAATAGAGTGAAGGTTATTGAGGAGAATTCCTTTTCGGGTCTTTAAAGTTCTGATTCCATCGATTCACGTTTTTTTTTTTAATTTTCATTTATGAGTTTATCAGTGCTTTCTTGGAATATTAGGGGCTTAGGTAGGTCGAAAAAAATAAGGGCGGTTAAGCGTTGTATTAAACTTCACAAACCTAAATTTGTCTTTCTGCAAGAAACGAAGTTAGAAAATCTGCATTCATCTTCAATCAGGAAGCTTTGGAACTCCCCGAGGGTGGAAATCACCTTTATGTTCCATCCATTGGTGCTGCTGGAGGACTCTTGTGCTCATGGAGAGAAGAATTTTTTAGCATTTCGGACAAATTTGTACATTAAAGGTTCATAGCTTTGATCGGAAAGATTAATATGAGT
The DNA here is from genome assembly GCA_019671005.1 of Hibiscus mutabilis. Taxonomy (NCBI): domain Eukaryota; kingdom Viridiplantae; phylum Streptophyta; class Magnoliopsida; order Malvales; family Malvaceae; genus Hibiscus; species Hibiscus mutabilis. Next base: position 8,015,031 of record CM033755.1, on the reverse strand, counting down.
GATTTTTACTACGGGTTTATTAACATTTATGGCCCTCAGTGGATTGTGAAAAGGCATCTTCTTTGCTGAGTTATCATCTTATATAGAGCAGTTCGATATTCCTTGGTGCTTTGGTAGGGATTTCAACATTTTCTTAAACTCCGAAGAGAAGATGGGGCCGCCGATCAATTGGTCACTGGTGGAAATTTTCAGAAACTTTACCCGCAATGTAAAGCTTATTGACATTCCTCTTCATGGGGGCGCTTTCACTTGGAGCAATAACCGTGACCCTCCTTCCTTGGTTAGGTTAGATAGGTTCTTACTCACTGCTGATTTTCTTCTCAAATTCCCAGATTTATCTCAGAAGTTACTTTAGAAACCATTGTCCGATCATAATGCTAATTTGTTATCTGTTAATGAGGTAATATGGGGTCCCAAGCCATTTAAGCTGTTTAATTTCTAGATGGAGGAGGAGGGTTTTGATGATATGGTGACTAAATCCCTAAAAGATCTCAAAAAAAAATAATAGGAGAATTGGGATTATCGGTTTATTGAAAGGGTCGAAGAAGGCTATTAAGAAGTGGGCGGATAACAAGAGGCTGAATTTCAAAGATTCAATCTCGGTTATTGAGAAAAAAATTCATATTGTGGAAGCTAGCATACAGGATGGATCTGCAGATTCTTCTACGCATAATCATCTGATGGAGTTGAGAAAAGAGTTGTGTAGGGTATTTCAGATTGAAGAAAGAACTTGGTTACAAAAATCCAGATTAAAGTGGTTCAAAGAGAGCGATCGTAATACTCGATTTTTCTATTTGACAGCCTCAAATAGATGAAGGGTAAATGCGATTCATTCTATTGAGTACAAGGGTTCTTTGCTCACTGATCCAATGTCTATCAACAGGGTTTTTTGAATATTTTTCCTTTGCTTATAATGGCAGTTCGGCCATTGAAGTTATGGATCTGGATCTGCAGTTTAAGGCAATCACTCAAATTCAAAAAGATTTGATCGAAGTAAGGTTTATAGCGGAGGAGGTGTGGTCAGTTCTAAGCTCTTCGGATTGCAGCAAAACTTTGGGTTCGGATGGCATAAATTTGAGTTTCTTGAAGAAGTATTGGCATGTCCTTCAGGAGGATATTATGAGGTTCTTCTCTAATTTATATAATGGGAAAAAATAGGAGGAAGGGATCAACCATTCCGTTATAACCCTCATTCCTAAGAAGTTGAATCATTCATCTTTGGATGAATTTCGCCCTATTAGTTTGGTGGGAGGTATGTATAAACTATTGTCAAAGGTTTTGGCGGGTAGGCTTCGTATTTTTTTGGATTCTATTATTAGTAACACCCAATTTGCTTTTATTTCGAAAGACAGATTCTGAATTACTCTTTGATTGCCTATGAAGCCATTGACTATGTTGCGTGTTCAGGGTGGAAGGGTATTGTATTCAAGATTGATTTCCAACGTGCCTACGATTCAGTGGATTGGGGATTCCAATTTCATGTTATGAAAATTATGGGATTTGGTTCCAGATGGTGTGAGTGGATGTCTAGTGTATTTCGATAGCTAAAATTTCAGTTCTGGTAAATGGGTCCCCGACTGATAGATTTCCTATTACGAGAGGCATACGTCAAGGTTGCTCGCTTTCTCCAATGCTCTTTAATATTGTGGTTGAAGCCCTCAATCTTATGTTAGCTAAAGCTGTAGATAAAGGACTATTTTTTGGGTTTAGCATTGGTAGGGATAATAATTCGATTCATATTTTACACTTACAATTTGCGGATGATTTAATGATATTTTGCGAGGCTTCTCTTGATCAGGATAAGGCTGTGACGAGGGTTTTGAGAGTTTTTGAATTGGCTTCTGGTCTTCAGTTGAACCTAAAGAAAAGCAAAATTTTTGGCATTAATCTTGATCCGGGTGTGCTGGAAAATTGGGTTGCTTCTATTGGTTGTTCTATGGATACCTTCCCTTCTGAATATCTTGGTCTTCCTTTCGGGCCCAAGAGAAATTCAGTTTCCCTGTGGGAACAGTTGGTCTGCAAGATGAAAGGTATGTTAGCTAGCTGGAAGTCGTCTTCTTTATCCCTTGGGGGCATATTAGTTCTTATAAAATCAGTACTTTCTAGTCTGCCTGTATACTTTTTGTCCTTGTTCACAATGCCGGTTGCTATTAAAAATTGCCTTGGCAGCTTATTTTCTAATTTCTTCTGGGGTGTTTAAAATATGGTCAAGAAAATACATTGGGTGGCATGGTCAGATATTACTGCTCATGTTAATGTTGGTGGACTTGGAGTGATAGATTTATCTCTGAAGAATAGGGCTTTGATTGGGAAATGGATTTAGAGATTTGGCAATGAATCGGATAGCCTTTGAAAAAAAAATTATTTCTTGCAAATATAGTTATGATCCTGACATTTTGGTTCCCCCCTGACCCTCAAGCTAAACATTTTTATTGGATGTGGAGGGGTATTCTTAAATCCTTCTTTTTGAATGATCCGTTGAGAGACTGTTTCAAAAGGCGTATGGTGATTCAAATCGGCAATGGTAACTCTGTTTCTTTTTGGTCAGATGTCTGGATTGGGGGGTCGTCTTTGAAAGTTCTGTTTCCTCGAATTTTTGCCCTGTCACTCAACAAAGATAGAAAGGTTTCGAATTTTGGTGTTTAAAAAGGGTCTTCATGAAGTTGGAATGTTCCTCTTAGAAGGAATGTTTTTGATTGGGAAAGGATTCAATAGGAGAATTTTGTTAATCTTATTAACTATTGTAAATCTTTTAGTATAGACAAGGACTGGGTTGCTTGGACTGGTTCGAGTGATGGTATACTTTGGGTGAAGAATGTAGAAAAAGAGATTTATTTCAATTACTTTCAGAATCCATTTTGGAGGAGGGTGATCTGGATTGGGTGAAAGTCGAGCTACGAAAAAGAGGTATGAATTCGATGTCTAATTTGTGTTGTCCTTTTTGCAATGAGGATTTAGAATCAGTTGCCCATCTTCTTTTTAGTTGCAAGTTTGCTTAGAGTATTTTTGGATGCAATTTTTTTGTATTTAGAGTATTTCGAATGTCCTTCCCAATAATTCGATGATGTTTTGTTCGATGTGGGTGGATTTGGAGAGTTTCGTTTCTGCTGATTCCATATGGATGTTTATTCCTTTTGGGGTAATTTAGACTCTCTAGACGTTTAGGAATGAGATGATTTTCAAAGGAAAGAATTTTGATAAAAGTCAACTTATTTTTTTAGCTTTAACTCGTATTGCTTCATGGTTTAAAGCTAAATTCCCAGCTCATCCAGCGTCCTTGGATGTGCTGATTTATTGGTGGCCGACAAGTGTCCTTTGGGATTTTTGAAACTAAATATAGATGGGGCTATGAACAAAGATGGTCTTCGTGTTGGAATTGGTGGCTTGGTGAGAGATGAGTCTGGTCAAGTACTCGTTTCTTACTTATAGCAAATTGCACGGGTATCCCAATTTTATCAGAGTTGCTGGCTATCAATTACGAATTGAATCTTTTTATGTCATCTCAATGGTGTGGAAAATATCGTCTTATTCTTGAAAGCGATAGTAAGTTGGTTGTGGATTGGATCCTTAGTTCAGTCTGTTGTCCTGTTATTTATCGGTCATTGCTTTGTCTGATTGCCTAACTGTGTGATAGAAAGGGTATTATTGTTTAACAGGTGTCTACTCCAATCAACCCATGCCCCTTCCTATGCACGCCACCCATACCCTATCCCCTGCCATCAACCAACTCCCCATCCACTCATCACCTAAATGACCACCACTATTTTCATTTTGTCATCAGATACACACCCCATCTTCACATTCAACCAAGAGCCAATCCCATAAAACTCCATATTCGATCATCATCTTCAAGCTTCACCAAAAACCTCACCCCTAACTTTCATTCATCTACAATTCCACCACCAACGGAAATTACCAATCACCAAACCACACCAATCAATCACCAATTATCCGAGTACCTATTTTTGAGATCTTTTGAACTCTAAATCCATCTCCACTATTTAACCCCATTCACCAAAAACACTCACCATCTCCTTTCATCTCCATAACCAGAACCACCATAGCTTACCATATTGAAGCTTAAAACCTGTATCATTTCCATTACTAGCTAACCGAGAGCCTCTCATAGTTTTCCAACCTATAACCGAACTCCAACACTCAGCAACAGTGAGGGAATAAAACTTGAAAACAGAAGAAATAGGAGAGCTTACCCCTTCTCGGCTTGTGGCGTTTTTCAGCAACTAGAGCCTCATCTCGACGATCCCAACGGTGAGGATGTTTTATTCGACTGGGGGAGCTATATATCCCAAAGCCATGATGATCCGATGGTGGTCAGAGCAGATCTGACAGTAGAGAGTCAAAAGTTTAAGGACCTTTTTTTCATGGTGTTTGACCCCCTTTGGAAAAATTGAACCGAAGAGGGGAAGAAGAGAGCGATGGCTTTGTCGTGACGGTCTTGGCTCACCGAAATGGCAATCAAAACGGCGATGGCGAGGTGGTTGCGACAGTGGCTATGACTTGCTTCAGAAAAAGCCCTTGATGGCTTTTAGAGATGATGAATAAAAATGAAAAGAGGGGGTTTAACCCTTTCGGCCTGAAGTGGACCGGTTTATTAGACCAAAGAGCAACCCAGTCCAGATCAGTAGGTTTTAGTATATTCTCTTTATTTTTGTACTAGCCCAAATTTGATGTTAATGGAATATTTTACCATTGTTTTGGGTGCTTATATTTGATTGTTTTTTATAGCTTTCACATATTACATATACATATATATATATATATTATACATGTTATAATCTATTTTATTATATATTTTATTTTAGCATATTTATTATTCATGCATTTAATATATTGCATGTAGCTTTAGGCTTTTTTGGTTCCAATATCTTAGTGGAAGTGTCATCTCGGGTTTTCGAGTGACATCTCTTTTGGTAACATGAATATTGAGGCATTTTTATTTATGTTATCATGCATGCATGTATTTTAGGGATCGGATTTTACATTAAATCAAATTTTTAATTTTTCTTTGTATTTATGATACGAACCTTTTAGGTATCGATTTTAGGGCATTCCCTACACGTAATTGACTCTTGAGCCCAATAAATATCTGATTTTATTTTTCGGTGTCTGATCTACCTTATCTAAGTAATCTGTGTCGACTCCCCAAGTTTTATTTAAAAAACACGAGCTTTTTAAGAATCCACCTCAATTACGTTTTCTTAATTAAAAACGGGTTTTCCAAATGAGCCTAAATTTTTTAGTCGCTACAGCATGGCGATTCCGTATGGGACAATTTTTTTGTTTTACAAAAAAAATAGAGAGCCAAGCCTTAGTTAGGTATATCATATTTATTAAGAATAATTTAATTTAATTTAATTTTTAATCCCTAATCTTGTTTGTTTTAACGCTTTTTATCCATTGTTTGATATATATTGTCATTCATGCATGAGCTTTCTTCTCAAGCTCTGTCCTTATTAAGTGGGAGTGATTACATTGCCCCGTGAGGTGTTCACCTCCGTATGGTGTTGTAATTCACTTTCGGGATTCGGTCCTTATATTCGTGGGATTTACACCCCCGTATGATATATGGGTCGTGTCCCCCCCGAATCGATATCCTAGCGATAGTTCGGGTACCCTTTACTTTAGAACCTAACCACATATAGTGAACCGTAGAGCTAACCTTTTAGAGCCATGACGGTACTCTGTCTGTTTAGCAATTACCCTGTATAGGCTTTGTTTGATTTATTCATTTTTTATTGTTCTTCTTATTCGTGCAAGTATTAATCTTTTTTTAATTTTTGCTTTTACCATTATTTAGTTTATTTATTCGATTATCTCACCTTACTGACTTAGTTTTTTGTTGGTGTTTGTTTTTGTTTTCTTTCCTTTTTTTCCTGTATTTATGTTGCGTAACATATCATACCATAAATGTTGATTAGAGAACATTCTAATTTAGAGAGCATTCGAGATAGGAGAGAAGTTTGTAATGCCAAGAGCGATAACGCTATAGTATCGGTTTGGGTTGAACGAAGACCAACGGAGAAAGAGGATAGTTTTGATAGTAAGATATGTATCGGGCATAGAGACAATATAGCTTGGACTCACTATTCGAGACTTGATTCATTTACACCCAGATCCACCAGAGAAGAGACTCTTGTCTACATTTTGCCTGCACATGCTAGCAATCTCCCCAAAAGCTCCGGGGTACATAGATTACACTACCGCGGATCTTTTGAGCATCATAAGAGGAGAATGATGGGGTTGCCATCAGACTAAAGACAATGTTGAGACGTAGAGTACAATCCTTACTTCACGAAGTCAAGACGAGAAGCTAATCGTTATCTGTAATTTTATTTTAGTTTTTTGTAATCAGACATGTTCTCTGCTAAACGAAAGTCTTTCTAAGGACTATTTGAGAATCAACGCTTTTACATTCATTCTCATATTTATTCTATCATTTATTCCATGTATTGATTAATTAAATAATAGGATTTTTGGGTTCGATAGAGTAATCGGGGAATCAGTAGAAGTTTTAGATGAAAGAATTGAACAAAATTAGAGATAAAGACTAAGCAGTTAGAAGATAGATTCGAGAGAGAGGTCAGGAAAAGTGGAGGGGTTGATGCTTTTAATGCAATAAAGCTTTGCCTAGTCCCTAATCTAGTTATCCCGTCAAATTTCAAGGTCCCCGACTTTGAGAAGTATGTCGACACTAGCTATCCTAAGACTTATCAACCTACAATTTTGACCCAGATAGTGCTTGCGATTCGCACATGGGAGCACCGAGGCATTCTACCAAGAAGTATAGGTCGTTACTGGAAGAGATTAAGAGGCTGGTTAGCGAGGGAGTCCTAACACGAAAATTAATCTAGCAGTGGAAAACAAGAGAGATGAGGCAAGCTTGCACCGTGTAACCCCCTTAGCCCGGCTTAGCCGAAACCAAACTAAAATAGCCATATTAGGTTTATCGAAGCGAACCCGAGCTATTAACCTAAATTGAGCCTATTTTTTTTTTTTTTTTTTATCTTTTCTAGATACTTATTATTATCCAAAGTGTACATGCATCAGCGAAAATGTCATAATGAAAACGGAATGCAAAATAGGTTTCGATTGCCCGATATTACACAATAAGGACCAAAACATAATTTCTGCAAATTACAGGGTCTTTAACAAAGTTAAGTGTACCAAATTATTATTAGTCCAATTTCATGCTCACATGTTAAATTCTAGCTCAAAACAATCATTAGAGCTCATTCAATTGCATACATAATATTTAAGGACTAAATTGCAAGGTTTCTAAACTTCAGTAGACTGGTTCACCCAGAAACAGTAAGACGTACTGATACGAGAAAGCCCGTACCGATACGATTAACAACCATAACGACTATTTGTATTGAAACATGTTCTACCGTATCGATACGGTGTGTTGACCAACACGTACCGATACAGCTTTGACCCCATACCAATCCCCCTTGTATTTTCTCCAAACTCGTAATTCCAGTGACCAAGACGCGTACTGATACGGTACCCTCGGTATAGGTCCAGCTTGTTAAAATTAAAGGGATCGTACCGGAATACAAACTCGTGTACCAGCACCAGTGCATAATTTTTCTCAAGGCGTACCTATACGGTGGCTAGGCATACCGATTCCCTTTGTTATTTTTTGATTAACAGAGCTTTCCCAAACCTCGCATACTGATCCTTGGGTACATGTACCGGTACGCAGAGGCCTGTAATGACCTCTAGGTCCAACATATGACACTTTGGCTCACTCTAATCAACTTTAAACATCACTTAAGCATCATATAACATCACAAGCATTCTTGACAACAATATACCAGCATTTTAGGCAATCCTAGCAAGTTTAACACAATTACCCACAAAGTCTATAAGCATGCTCCCTAGTCAACATCCAAAATATAAATTTATCCACATCTCAACACTTTAAACCTTTTACAAGTCCAAACCAATAATTAAAAGTTAAACAAACAGGGAGTCTAGCAAACAACCCTCCCAAACATCAAGTGATCACATTGCCTTTATTACTACAAGTCTTTATCAAAGCCATACTTTCGTGAACACAAGTCCTTGAATTTCCCTTCACTTGCTCGCTGCCTCCAACCTTTAATTCCCTGCATTGATGGTGAAAGAGAGCGTAAGCACACTAGGCTTAGTGAGGAATACTCAAAGAACAAAACACCATCAATGCATTTAAAATCATTTAACAATCCTTTTGATAAACCACTTTCAAAACACCTTTCAGTCATCATTAAAACATCATACCTTATCAAACCATGCACTTAGCATTTTTAAAACATGCCTTACTTTCAAGATATGCACTTGACCTTTTCCAATTCTCGCATATTAAACTATATGCATCATCATGGGTTCAACAGCAAAATCTCATTTGTTACCCTCAATTTAAGATTTCCTATGCATATTAGCAATGCAAGGCTTAAAGAGTAAAACATGCTTAAAACAACATTAAACAATATAAACCATCTCATGATACATCATTAATTATATTGACTTACAAGTGATCATTACCCAAGTTCCACTTTACAAAATGCAATATAACATCGGATACACGGATTCAACAAGTATTCACCCAACACTTAACATACAATCTACCGGCATCTTAAGGTCCACCAATAAGAGTTCTCGGTACACATAAACCCCTCTACTATTGTGATACCCGTGGTGGAGTTTTCGGTACCCATAAACCCCTTAACATCACTCATCGGCTAGATGTATAATCCCCTCAACACCACTCATCGGCTAGATGTACTCTGATAGAGTTTTCGGTACTACGGATCTAAACCCATCAACATCCAAGGCGACTTTTTATAGTGCACTATCAATCCTATGGCCGGCCAACTATATCCGATGACATTTACAAAACATTTTCATACCATCACTTGCCAATATAATTCGTTTTATTGGCATCAACTCACTGTTTTCATATCCATCGTCAAAATTATTTAACCAATGCAATTAGTTTATTACTATATTTTATTATTATTATTATTTATTATTACAAAAAAATCAAAAAATTAAATTAAATAATAAATAAAAAAGAAAGACAAAGTGGAATGGTAACCCATACCCTGTCCCTCTACTCAAATCAACCCATGCCCCTACCTATGCATGCCACCCATACCCTATCCCCTGCCATCAACCAACTCCTCATCCACTCACCACCTAAATGACCCCCACCATTTTTATTTTATCACCAGATACACCCCTTTCACCATCTTCATCACGGTAATCCTTTATCTTCACATTCAACCAAGAGCTAATCCCATAAAACTCCACATTCGACCATCATCTTCAAGCTTCACCAAAAACCTCACCCCTAATGACCATTCATCCACAATTCTACCATCAACAGAAATTACCAATCACTAAACCACACCAAACAATCACCCATTACCTGAGCCCCTATTTTTGAGTTCTTTTGAACTCTGAATCCATCTCCACCATTCATTCCCATTCACCAAAAACACTCACCATCTACCTTCGCCTCCATAACCGGAAACACCATAGCTCACCATATTGAAGCTTAAAATCTGTATCATTTCCATTACTAGCTAACTGACAGCCTCTCATAGTTCTCTAACCTATAACTGAACTCTAAAACAGTGAGGGAATCAAACTTGAAAACAGAAGAAATAGGAGAGCTTACCGCTTCTCAGCTTGTGGCATTTTTCGACGACCGGAGCCTCATCTCGACGATCCCAACAGTAGGGATGTTCTATTCGATAGAGGGAGGTATATATCTCAAAACTATTACAATCTGACGGTGGTTGGAGTAGATCCAAAAGTAGAGGGACAAAAGTTTAAAGACCTTTTTTTCATGGTGTTTGGTCCTCTTTTGAAAAACTGAACCGAAAAGGGAAAGAAGGGAGCGACGACTTTTTTGCGACGATCTTGGCTCGCCGAAATAGTAATCAGAACGGCGACGGTAGGGTGGTTGCTACAGTGGCTACGGTTTGTTTCAGAAAAAGCCTCTGGTAGCTTTTAAATATGATGAATATGAATGAAGAAGGGGGTTTAACCCTTTCGGCCTGAACCGGACCGGTTTATTAGACCAAGGAACAACCCAGTCCAATAGAACAACCAGACCCAGATTCGACCCATTCCAGCAGCAGGCCAAAAATATCTGCACGGCCCAGATCATTTTTGTGAGCCCAGATCAGTGGGTTTTGGTATATTCTCTTGTATTTTCGTACTAGCCCAAATTTGATGTTATGGAATATTTTACCATTGATTTGGGTGCTTATATTTAATTGTTTTTTTTATAGCTTTCACGTATTACATATGTATCATAGTCTATATATATATTATACATGTCATAATATGTTTTATTATATATTTTATTTTAGCATATTTATTATTCATGCATTTAATATGCTCCATGTAGCTTTAGGTTTTTTTATTACGGTATCCTATTGGAAGTATTATCCTAGGTATCCAAGTGTCATCTTTTTCGTTACTGTGAATATCGAGGCATTTTTATTTATGTTATCATGCATACATGTAAACCTTGACCTGACCTAGATGTCAGACTGGACCGAGCGAGCTACATTGGGTTTACCGAAACAAACCTGAACGAATTACTTAGAAAATGGTCCATTTTTCATTTTATCTTATCTAAATGCTTTTTTAAGTCCTAAGGTGATCATGCTGGCAGCGGTGAAATTTACAAACAAATCGGGCGTCGAATTAACATTCAATTGTTTGATATCGCAAATCAAGGACTAAATTGTAATTTTCAAAAATAAGAAAGACTTACTTAAAACCAAGATTACCCATCCTTAAATAATCATATTATATACAATTAAGTTAAATTTCAACTCAAAATAACCATCCAAACTCATTTAATTGCATGATCAAGAAACATGGACTAAACAGCAAAGATTCAAACTTTAGAAAGCATATTACCAAAATTAACAACCTGTGTATCGATACATCCCTTGTTCGTATCGAAATGAATGTATTTTACAAAGGGTATTGATATGATCCTCAAGCGTAACGATACGTGTATTCAATTTTGAAATAGGGAATTCTAGTAGCTAAAGGGCGTACCGATATGGTGGCCCGTGTACCGACACCAGGTATAATTTCTGGCTATGCATGCCGATATGGTTACCAGGCATATCGATACGCCTGTGCAATTTTGCCCAGATTTAAGCTGAGACAAGCCCCTCGTACCAATCCTTGAGGACTCGTACCTGTACAAACTGGCTTGTAATGACCTCTTGGTCGAACATATGACACTTTGGCTCAATCTAACATGCTTCAAACATCCTCTAATCATCATATAACATGTTTAGCAACATTTCCACAATCAAATAAGCAGCATATAGGATCAATAAACCATATCACATACAAACAAAGATTCTATAGGCATGATCTTTACCCAAGCATACATTTCATATCCCAACCCCTCAAAGCTTGATCTAAAACCACATACAAGTCCAAAACATAAAATGAAACATGTCCAAACAAGGAGTATCCACAACAACCCTCCCAATTACAACTTGGTCACATTGCCTCTTATTACTACTAAGTATTTATAAAACCGTACTTGAAATAGCTTTGCCCTTGGATTGCCTCTTGCTTGCTCGCTGTCCGAAAATGCTTACTTCTCTGCATTGATGTGAAATGAGAGTGAAAGCTTATAAAGCTTAGTGAGGAAATCTCATAAAATACTCATCAATGCATTTAAAACCGTTTTCTTTCAAACATGTATTATATCTCATGCCAAAATCATCTCATGCTTCTCTAATCTCTACAAATATGCATTTTTAAACATTTGCAACACATGTATCACGAATTTCTAACATAAACCTCAATTTAAGCTTTTCATGCTAAAACCTCCAAATAGCAAGCTAAAAGAGCAACACATATATAAACCATATTATACAAAATATAATCCATTTCTCATGATACATTATATCATATATTGGCATTCAAGTGACCCAAAACCAATTCCATTCTATTTTATAAAAACACATCGGATACACGGATTTCCCAAGTAGTTCCTTCGACCACTTCACATACATCCTCAAACCGGAGCAGCCCTCAATGGTTATGATGTATAAATCCACCAATAGAAGAATTTGCACACTCTTGACCCATCGACACATATGAGGCGACTTATTATAGTGCACTTTAAACCCTATGGTTAGCCAACTATATCCGATAACTTTTAATCTCAGCCACTTGCCAATATACTCTATAAAGCCACATTACCTCACTGTTTTACATATGCATCAAATCAATCTAATTTCCAACATATTAAACCATGTATTCTAGTATTCTCAAAGATCTTTCCATAAACCATTTGTTATACTCAATAATCATCACATATGATCATTAGCAACATCTTTCATTTCTAAAACATGCATATAAGAGTAGGCAATCAAAATCATAAACATGTGTATGAAATTGTATTTTGCATAACCGAAAACGAGAGCGAGAACATCCGATACTTACTTCTGAGCTTAGACAAGTGTTTCAAACTTAATCTAAACTCCAAAAATCTCTTTCAAACCTTTTAAAAGCAGTAAACCACGTTTCCACTCACCAAAAACACAACGCTCGACTTGTCGTTGCAAAAATCAAAGCTTTCAAAGCCTCTGCAACCTCTCCAAATGCTAAAGGGTCTGTCTCCCCTGTTTTATCTATACAAAAACAGAGGATTAATTCTTTTCCATGCATATCTAATTTCCGGCAACCATTAATCTCAACTTCGCCTCACTAAAAACCATCAAACGTTTCATTAACACAACCAAAAACATCACCAAACTCAACCTAAACAAAGCCCAACCATAATCTATTGATTTAAACATCTTAACATCATCAATTAACATCCAAAAACATCTTTATAACAACCTTACATCTCCAACAACCTTTTAACACCAAGATCCCCTCGAAATCTAACTATTTACAACCTAGAAAATTAGCAATTCACTTAGTTTTGGGATCCCTTTCATTAATCTCTTTGCACAACATTAAAACATATCTTATAAATGATCTAAATCAATTAAAATCAACACAAAACCAGATCCATATCAAGATTCATCAATTTCCTCACAAAAACTCAATTAAAACCTTAAAATCATGATTTAATCATAAACACATGATAAAAATCAGTTGTAATGGATCAAGAACTTAGGAATTTTAGTAAAGAACCTTTAATTAGAGGAGAGAAACGAAAATGACCTCTAATTGCTGATTTCTCCCTTAATTGGCATGATTTGAATGAAAGTTCCAAGAAAACAAATAGGATTTGGTGTAGAAATCAAAGGAATAAATTACGAAATCAAAAAAGAATGATTCCTGAGAATTTTAGAGTGAAATTGATGGTTTGGCTACTGAGAAAGTTGAGAGCAAAAGTAGTTACGTAAGAAAATGAATTTGGTTATTTAAGATTTTTTTAATCAAACCTATTTTATTTCTATTTATTAAACCATTAAAAACCTTTTTAAAATATCCTAAATTAAGGGAAAATCTGATTAAAACCTTTGGTAAGTTTTGACCTTTTTACGATTTAGTGACCCAAACAATTTTAAAACTTTACATTTTAGTCACCAGAACAAAATGTCCCCAAATCCGATTTTATTCCTTCAAATTAAGTTTCCCAAAACCCTTAAAATATTAATTAAACATTTCTAGCATTTTTCCGTATTTTATTTTAGCAAAAAATAATTTATTAAGAATTAATTCTTGAAACTAGCTCAAATCGCCTAATCTGGTTCCCCTAAACCGTCTAATCGATCTAGCTAACATCTAGGCCCGAATTCGGGGCATTACAACTCCCCCCCTCTTAAGAATTTCATCCTCGAAATTTACCTGACAAAAAAGGTAAGGAAACTGCTTCTTCATGTCCTCCTTACTTTCCCATGTGGCTTCCTCTACACCACGATGCCGCCACAACCCCTTTACCAACTATACGGTCTTTCCGTGAAGAACCTTGCTGCTAGAATAGAGAATTTTCATCGGCTCCTCATCATAGGTCAAATTCAGACTCAACTCAATCTCCTCAACATGCATCACATGCGATGGGTTCGATCTATGCCTCCGAAGCATCGATACATGGAAAATATCGTATATCTTCTCCAACTCCGCAGGCAACCTTAGCCTATAAGCAACTGGACAAACATGCTCCAACACTTCATAAGGCCCAATGAACCTTGGACTCAACTTGCCCTTACGTCCAAACCTCATTACCTTCTTCCCACGCGAAACCTTAAGAAACACCATATCCCCAACAGTAAACTCAATCTCCTAACGTTTCAAGTCCGCATAAGACTTTTTTTTGATCTGAAGCCACATTCAACTTGTCATAGATAAGCTTCACCTTCTCATTTGTATCATTCAGCACATCAAGCAGGGAAATATATTTCTCACTCGCCTCAGCCCAACAAAGTGGCGTGCGACACCTTCTACCATACGGAGCCATTTGAATACTAGCATGATAACTATTGTTATAGGCAAACTCCACCAATGGTAGTTGTTTCTCCCACATTCCTTGAAAATCAATGATGCAACACCACAACATATCTTCCGACACTTGACAACATGTTCAGACTGACCATATGTTTGAGGATGATATGAAGTACTGAAATTCAACCACGTACCCAAAGCCTTATGCAAACACTCCCAAAACCTTGTTGTAAAGGTTGGATCCCTATCCGATACTATAGAATTAGGAACCCCAGGTAACCTCACCACTTCTGGAATATACAACCCCGCCAATTTATCCAAAATATACGTCGTATGCATAGCCAAGAAATAAACACACTTCGTAAACCTGTCCACAATCACCCATACAGAATTCTTCTTTGATGGCGTCAAAGGTAATTCGAATACAAAATCCATGGTAATTCTCTCCCATTTCCATTCTAGAATCTTCAATAGTTGCAACAACCGGAAAAGAAATTGATGCTCAGCCTTAACACGTTGACATACCATACAACGAGCAACAATATCCGCTGCATCCTTCTTCAAACTAACCCAAAAATACTCCTTCATCAAACCCTGATACTTCTCAGATGCATAGCAAAAGGACTAGAATGAGCCTCAGTCAGAATAGTGCGCCTCAACTCCTCATCTTTCGAAACAACTACTCGATTCTTAAAACACAAAACACATTCATTGTTGAAACAAAAATTCATCTGATTGCCACCCATAATATCTTTAACATGTTGTACCGACGAATCATCATACGGTTGTTTCTCGTTGATTAGCTGCAACAACGATGGCTTCACTTACAACTCGGCCAACAAACCACCATCTCGCGTCACACTCAACCGAGCAAACATTGCCCTCAACTCTACTACAACCATCCTACTCAAGGTGACGGCTACAACATTAGCCTTACCCGGATGATACTCTATCGTCAAATCATAATCCTTGAGCAACTCCAACCACCTCTGTTGCCTAAGATTCAACTCCTTCTACGACATCATATACTTCAAACTTTTGTGATCCATATACATCGTACACTTCTCACCATATAGATAATACCTCCAAATCTTCAACGCAAACACCACCACAGCAAGCTCTATATCGTGCGTAGGATAATTGCGCTCGTGCACATTCAACTGCCGAGATGCATAAGCCACAACTTTACCCCTTGCATCAATACACACCCCAAACCAACATAGGGAACATCACTAAACACTACAAACTCTTTCCCTAGCTCAGGTTGAATCAAGATTAGAGCTTGCGTCAAAGCTTCTTTTAACTTATCAAAGGCTTGTTGTCTACTCTCGGTCCACACAAAACTTACATTTTTTGTAAAAACTTCGTCAAAGAAGCAGCAATCTTTGAGAAATCATCCACAAAGTGACGATAATACCCTGCTGACCCCAAGAAACTACGAACATCTATCACCGACTTAGGTTGCGTCCAATTCACAACTGTCTCAATCTTTTATGGATCCATCCGAATACCTTCTTCCGAAAGAACATGACCAAAGAAGACTACTTCTTTAATCCAAAACTCACACTTGCTTAACTTAGCATAAAGCTTATTATCTAATAAAGCTTGCAACATAATCCGTAGGTGTCGATCGTTATCTTCCTCGGTACAAGAGTACATGAGGATGCCATCAATGAACACTACCATGAATTGATCCAAGAATTCATAGAATACATGATTCATCATGTCCATGAAAGTTGCAGTCGCATTAGTCAACCTAAACGAAATCACTAAGAATTCATAATGCCTGTAGCGCATGCGAAAAGCTATCTTCGGCATGTCTCTATCCTTCACCTTTAATTGATAATACCCAAATCTCAAAATCAATTTTGGAAAACACCGTAGCACCTCAAAACTGATCTAACAAATCATCAATCTTCGGTAAAGAATATTTATTCCTAATCGTCAACATGTTCAGTTGTCGATAATCAATTCACATTCTCATCCTGTCATCATTCTTTTTCATGAAAAACTTCGGTGCTCCCCACTGTGACACACTTGGTCAGATGAAACCACGATCCAACAACTTCTAAAGTTGTATCTTCAACTCCTTTAACTCCATCGGTGCCATGCGATATAGTGTAATCGACACTGGAGTTGTATCTGCATACGTCTCAATGTAAAATTCTACCCCTGGAAAATCATAAATGGTATGGATATCCTGATCATACACATCCTTCATATTTGGGTTCATAACATAAGCCAGATATGCTTGACCACCAAGATTCAACAACTTTCATGCTTCCAAGGCCGAAACAATGTTGAACAAGAATTTAGCATTCTCACCCACAATCACTACTTCATAATCCTTAACAAGTTTGAACGAAACATGCTTGGTCTCAAAATCGACCACAACCCTATGCTCAGACAACTAATCTATTCCCAAGATTATATCAAAACCATAGAACAGTAACTCTATCAAATCAGTTGTAAACACGTGAGCTTAAACCATCAAAGGACATCTCTTAAACAACCTTCTAGCGACTACTTTCTCTCCAAAAGAACTTGTTACACGCATACCCACATCTAATATTTCTACAGGTATATCAAGCAAATGTGTATGTTCACATAAGATGTATGAATGTGTAGAACCAAAATCTATCAAAGAAAGTAATGATATGGACTGCAAAGTAAAAGTACCTGCAATCACATATGTATCATTCTTTCCCTCACGGTGCACGTAGATCATCACCGGTCTACCACCCTCAGGTTGAACCACCACGATATGTGCAACTGTCCTCTGACCTTTCTCCCTACGTTAAAAATTACCTCGACCGTGCCCACGGCCTCTCTACGGTACAACAACAGGTGTATAAGTTTGTCATTCCCTAGCCAACTGCGGACAATCACGCTTAATGTAATCTCGCGAACAATAGCTTTAGAACATACTAATGGCACCCCCAACACTCCCCTGAATGTTGTCTACCACACCGCCCATACTTAGGTGCTCAAACATAAGTGCTCTAACTATGATGTACACACCCAGCACTACTCCCAGTACGTCTCTGATCAGGATGATACCTCATATCCTGATTCTTCTTATACTGATCTCTACCAGCATCTGACTTAGCAATCTTTTTCCAGCAAAAGAACTCCTCAATCGTAAAGATAACCCCAGATTGTACTTTATGTCCTTAGCTCGAGAAACCAAGACATCAAACTTGGCTAATTCGTAGCCAATATATAGGTCTTCACTTTCTTAACCAGGCCATATTAGAAATGATCACATCGTTGACACTCATCGAGAATCAGCTCAGGTGCATATTGGCTCAACCGAATAAACTAAACCTCATATTTTGACACGGTCATGCTACCCTGAACCAACGCCATGAAATCTCGATTCTTTTCATCCTAGTATCAAAAACCCATAAACTTCTTCCAGAAAATAGCACTAAAAACTCATACGTCATATATGTAGGTTCTATACTCGCGATAGAATTCATCCACCAACTATAGGCATCTCCCTGAAGCAAAGACATTATACAGCCTAGCTTACGAGCATCCGTATACTCTATTTGTCCAAGAATCCTCTTCGTGCTTGTGAACCACTCCTCAGCTACTTCTAGAGCTAAACCTTTGAACTCAGTACCTCCCAAACTACACAAACGCTCTAACAAAAGTCCCTTATTAATAGCTATTGCAGGTGCTGGTGCTGTCACTTGTACTCTATCCACAACTTCCTAAAATGATCCAGTCATCACCTAAATCAACGGTGTCATATCCTTAAAAATAGGTACTTGCAGTGCCTGAGGCATACCACCCTCAACTCCAGCACCAACATGAGGAATCGATGGAGGAGGAGGTAACTCATCATTATGTCCATCCACCACATTTCCCATATAAGCTCTGGTTTCTCGTCTCGGTCATATTTCTCGAAAAATATGAGTCTAAAGCATGATAATGCAACAAAACAAAACAATTAGGCCAGCTTGAAGCAAGAATCCAAGTCGCACAGGTTTTAAAACAAAAATCATTTTGCACTTACAGTAACAAGGTAATGTGTTCCCAAGCTTTTACCCCAACCCAACACATTTCAATCATAAACACTCAAAATCAAACCCCATACATGTTATTCAATCAAGATCAAACAACAACAATACCTCAAACAACCATAACCTACCTCCCAACAATCATAACCTGGCTATGATTCCACTAAATGTAACCCCCTTGACCTGGCCTAGATGTCAGACCGAACCGAGCAAACTATATTGGGTTTGCCGAGATAAAATCGAACGAATTACTTAGAAAATGGTCTATTTTTTCATTTTATCTTATCTAAATGCTTTGTTAATCCTTAAGGTGATCATGCTGGCAGTGGTGAAATTTACAAACAAATTGAGCATCAAATTAAAATCTAATTGGTCGATATCGCAAATCAGGGACCATATTGTAATTTTCAAAAATTAGAAGGACTTACTTAAAACCAAGATTACATGTCCTTAATTAATCATATTATATACTAGTAGGTTAAATTTCAACTCAAAATAACCATCCAAACTTATTTAATTGCATGATCAAGAAATAGGGACTAAACTACAAAGATTCAAACTTCATAAAGCATATTACTAGAATTAACGACTTGCGTGTCGGTACATCCCTTGTCCGTATCGAAACGGATGTATTTTACAAAAGTTATTGCTACGATCCTCAAGCGTACCGATACAAGTATTCAATTGTAAAATAGGGAATTTCAGTGGCTAAAAAGCGTACCGATACGGTTGCCCGTGTATCGACACTAGGAATAATTTCTGGCTATGCGTACCGATACGGTTACCGGGCGTATCGATATGCCTGTGCAATTTTGCATAGATTTAAGTCGAGGTAGATCCTGCGTACTTATCCCTGAAGACCTATACTGGTACTGACTGGACTGTAATGACCTCTTGGTCGAACGTATGATACTTTGGTTCAATCTAACATGCTTTAAACATCCTTTAATCATCATATAACATGTCGAGCAATATTTCCACAATCAAATAAGCAGGATAGAGGATCAATCAAACCATGTCACATCCAAGCAAAGATCTTATAGGCATGATCTCTACCCAAGCATGCATTTCATATCCCAACCCCTCAAAGCATGATTTAAAACCACATACAAGTCCAAAACTTAAAATGAAACATATCCAAACAGGGAATATCCACAACAGCCCTCCCAATTACAACTTGGTCACGTTGCCTCTTATTATTACTAAGTATTTATAAAATCGTACTTGGAATAGCTTTGCCCTTGGATTGCCTCTTGCTTGCTCGCTGTCCAAAATTGCTTACTTCTCTACAATAATGAGAAAGGAGAGTGAAAGCTTATAAAGCTTAGTGAGGGAATCTCATAAAATACTCATCAATGCATTTAAAACCGTTTGCTTTTAAACATGTATTATATCTCATGCCAAAATCATCCCATGCTTCTCTAATCTTTAAAATATGCATTTTTAAACATTTGCAACACATATATCATGGATTTCTAACATAAACCTCAATTTAAGCTTTTCATGCTAAAACCTCCAAATAACAAGCTTAAAGAGCAACACATGTATAAACCATATTGTAAAATACATAATCCATTTCTCATGATACATTATATCATATATTGGCATTCAAGTGACCCAAAACTAATTTCATTCTATTTTATAGAAACACATCAGATACACGGATTTCCTAAGTGGTTTCTTCGACCACTTTACATACATCCTCGAACCAGAGCAGCCCTTGACGGTTATGATGTATAAATCTACCAACTGGATAATTGGCACACTCTTGACCCCTCAACCGCTGCGGTTCTCATTGTGGAGCATGGCATACTCTTGACCCTTCGACACACATGAGGTGACTTATTATAGTGCACTTTAACCTATGGCTAGCCAACTATATCCGATAACTTTTAATCTCATCCACTTCCCAATATACTCTATAAAACCACATTACCTCACTATTTTACTTATGCATCAAATCAAACCAATTTCCAACACATTAAACCATGTATTCTAGTATTCTCAAAACTCTTTTCATAAACCATTTGTTATATTCAATAATCATCATATTTGATCATTTGCAGCATCTTTCATTTCTAAAACATGCATATAACAGTAGATAATCAAAATCATAAAAATGTGCATGAGATTGTATTTTGCAAAACCGAAAACGAGAGCGAGAACATCTGATACTTACTTCTAAGCTTAGACAAGTGTTTCAAACTTAATCTAAACTCCCAAAATCTCTTTCAAACCTTTTAAAAGCAGTAAACCACGTTTCCACTCACCAACAACATAATGCTCCACTTGTCGTTGCGAAAATAAGCTTACGAAGCCTCTGCAACCTCTTCAAATGCTAAAGGATTCGTCTCCCCTGTTTTACCCATACAAAAACAAAGGATTAATGCATTTCCATGTATATCTAACTTCCAGCAACCATTAATCTCAACTTCGCCTCACTAAAAACCATCAAACGCTTCCTTAATACAACCGAAAACATCACCAAACTCAACCTAAACAAAGCCCAGCCATAATCTATTGATTTAAACATCTTAACATCATCAATTAACATCTAACAACATCTTTATAACAACCTTACATCTCCAGTAACCTTTTAACACCAAGATCACCTCGAAATCTAACTACTTACAACCTAGAAAGTTAGCAATTCACTTAGTTTTAGGATTACTTTCATTAATCTCTTCTCATAACATTAAAACATATCTTATTAATGATTTAAATCAATTAAAATCAACATGAAACCAGATCCATATCAATATTCATCAATTTCCTCATCATAACTCAATTAAACCTTAAAATCATGATTTAATCATAAAACATATAACAAAAATCAGTTGTAAAGGATCATGAACTTGGGAATTTCAGTAAAGAACCTTTAATTAGAGGAGAGAAATGAAAATGACCTCTAATTTCTGATTTCTCCCTTAATTGGCAAGATTTGAATGAAAGCTCCAAGAAAACAAATAGGATTTGGTGTAGAAATCAAATGAATCAATTAGGAAATAAAAAAAGGAACGATTCCTGAGAATTTTAGAGTGAAATTGATAGTTTGTCTGCTAAGAAAGTTGAGAGAAAAGTTGAGAGCAAAAGTAGTTACGTAAAATGAATTTGGTTATTTAAGATCTTTTTAATCAAATCTATTTTATTTCTATTTATTAAACCTTTAAAAACCTTTTAAAAATAGCCCAAATTAAAGGGGAAATCTGATAAAAAAACTTTGGTAAATTAGCTCCTTAAAGATTCTAAGTTTTGACCCTTTTATGTTTAGTCACCAAAACAATTTTGAAACTTTACATTTTAGTCACCAAACCAAAATTTCCCAAAATCCGATTTTATTCCTTCAAATTGAGTTTCCTAAAACCCTTAAATATTAATTAAACATTTTCTAGCATTTTTCCATATTTTATTTTAGCCAAAAACAATTTATTAAGAATTAATTCTCGAAACTAGCTCGAATCGTCTAATCCAGTTCCCTTGAACCATATAATCAATCTAGCTAATATCTAGGCCCAAATTTGGGGCGTTACAATGCATTCATTTTAGGGATCAGATTTTACATTAAACCAAAATTTTAATTTTTCTTTGCATTTACGATACTAACCCCCTAGGTACCGGTTTTAGGGCGTTGTGGGAGTGCTAACCCTTCCCCACACGTAACCGACTCTCGAACCCAATGAATCTCTGGGTTTTTTTCGGTTCCGATCTACTTTATCCAAGTGACCGGTGGTGACTCCCTAAATTTTATTTAAAAAATACGAGCTTTTTCAAGAATCCCCCTCAATTACATTTTCTTAATTAAAAACCGGTTTTTCCAAATAAGCCTGGATTTTTTAGTCGATACATTATGTAATCTATCCGTTCGATTTATATAAATGTTCTGAGCACTCTTTTCCCCCTTTCGCTATTCGGGGTTTTAATTAGCCTTGAATATGAGGTGTTTTAACGAGGCCCCAATTCTTATTAAAAAAACTAACAAAATTAAAATAATTCCATAAATAGGAAATTAATATATAGATTAATATGTACATCTAAATTTAATAATTAATAAAATTATATTTAAAATATAATTTTATACATAAGAAATTAATATATACTTCTAAATTTAATACTCCCTTCGTCCCATTAATTTTGTTCATTTTTTACTTTTAAAAATCAAAATTTTTAAACTTTGACCATGATTATATTAAACATTTTAAACAATTAAATTTTATAAAATATATATTTTAAAACTACTTGATCGAAGGTTTATAAAATATATGTTTTCATATTTTTATTAATAATAAATTTTAAATAATAATGAGTCAAAGTTAAAAAAAAAATTGACAAAAAATCAATAAAGGACAAATTTAATGGGACGGAGGGAGTAATTAGTAATATTATATTAAAAAAGACAAGTTTACAAATAAGAAATTAATATATGCATTCTTCATATATGTTTAGTAATGTTATTAAAAGCGGACGATGTTCATCTTATGAGACACGAGTTCAATTGTTATATTTACGAGGTGTGTGACTTGTCAAAGGGTTAAGAATATGCATAAATATCTATTTTTTTCATTCAATTTTTTACATGTGAAAAAATCTGTTGATTAACGTAAACAAAAAAGGAATTGAAGTGCTATATCTAATAAGAAAGTGTAAAGCTCAAAGGACCACCCACCATGGATCTTATTGCACCCTAAGATTGACAGAATCTATGGTTTCTTTTGACTTGCATTTCCATTAAACCTTAAGAAAGTAAAAAAAAAAAAACCCAAAATCCAGTCTTTTGGACGATCTATACAACATTTTCCAGACATTTCAAAATCATTGCTTTTTCTCTCTTTGGTTTGTAAATGGTGCTTTTCGACCTAAAAGTTATTGTGCAACCAATACAACCAACATACATAAAGTGAGGCAGTGAAGAAATACAATGGTATAGCCCCCCAAATTGTCAACTTTGAGTGCTTTGAGCTTTTGTACTGAGACAATGAGATCTATTATCTCATTTGGGTTTTTTTTAACCACTGATATCTGACTTATTGGCTGATTAATTCAAATCGTATTTCGCATAGGCTTAATTTGAGTTACTCTCCAAATTTAATTTTCTCCATTCACAACGCCAAGGTTTGAATCTCTCACCTTGCTTAAGTGATCTGGTGATATATAAAAGTATATTACTCCCTTCGTCCCACAAAGATTGTCTCTTATTGACAGTTTAAAAGTCATAATTTTAAACTTTGACTTTAATTATATTAAAAAATTAAATTTTATAAAATATATATTTAAAAACTATTTGATTATAGGTTTTTAAAATATATTTTTATATATTTTTATCAATAATAAATTTAAATAACTGAGTCAAAATTGAAAAAAATTAACCCAAAAAAATCAATAAGGGACAAATTTCATAACATAAATCTTATGCTCCTTTTCGGTGCCCCTATTTATTCCCACACAAAAAAATTAAGTTTAAGGTTTAGGATTAAGTTTAAGGTCAGAGTTTAGAAAATTAGGAGTATTGTGTATATGATTTAGGATTTAAAATTTAGCCTTAGGGCTCATAATTTAATTTTTAGTGTTAAAAAGATGTATCGAAAAAAAAACACTAAAAAGAAACAAATTTTTGTCTCAAATTTTATGAGACAGAGGATGTATAGCCTTTTGCTTTTCCCTTGTTTGAGTTTGTGCATAAAATGAGGAAAGAAATATAATGATCAAACGATGTCCTCCATACACGACCAAAGACACGACAAAGGCTTTAAATTTCGGAGATGTGACAGTTTGATACGTTTATGTCCTAACCATAAATCTGTTAGCACAGCATTGGTTAGAAAGGTCTAAACTCTCATCCATAGACAAGGAGAAAACCAAGAAAAAGGAAAAGGAAAGAAAAAGGTTTTGATTGAAATGCATTTTGTCGACAGGATTACTTGAAGTGGGTGTAATAGTTGTGGATGAAGACTGATTCTTTTTAAGACCATTTGCTGTAACCAAATAGCACATGCATTGTTTCATCTAAGTGTGACAACTGACTGTTCGTTTAAGTGTCTGATTAAATTCCTTGGTTTATCTGGTCCATTGCAATTGCTGGAAGGTGGAGATAAAAGCTTGCTTTTCCAAGCATTAATGACAGAGTTTGATTCGAGAATATATTGTACTGTTCATTTATTACATTAAATATCTAAAGCCAATCAAAATGCTTTTATTACAAGAAGCAGATGTATATAATTACATAAATAAATTTAAAATATTAAATTATCTTGCAAAATTATACAGAAAATAAACAATAAAAATTATGTAATGAAATAAATATGCATATCAAACTTAATGTAAAATGAAATATTAACGTGTAAATAATTATATTAATTTCTAATGCTTTACGCATTTACAAGTTCTAATATAAAGGTAGAGGTGAGCAAAACTCGACTCGAATCAAAAATTAACTTTTTTATTTGACTCGACGCAAAAAAAAAAAAAACCGATTCAACTCGTAATTTCATAAATCCGACTCGAAAAAAATAAAATTTAAGTTATAAAATGAAAGTTCTAATAATTAAAATTTTTAGTAATTAGTAGATTAGTTATAAGTTCAAAAAAATAAATTTAAGAAAGAGTTAGGAAAAAATCAAAAAAGAAAACCCAAGACTTTTGTTACTGTCGTCTACTTAACTGTTGGTGACTAACAAGATAAAATGAATAGAAATCCTCGATCCTTTTTTGGTGTATCTATTCATGCCCTACATTAAATTTTTAGATTTTCAGGGTTTAAATTTTGGAAATCAAGATTAGAGCATAGGGTTTAGCTTTTTAGTGTTGGTTTACGAATAGAGACAAAAATCTCTAGAACAAGTAGTTAAAGCTCTCAATTGACAAAAAAATGAGAGAATTTTTGTTAGAATAAAATTGATTAATTGGATGCCTATTTTATAATTTACGTAGTTAACTAATATAAAAGAAAACAATACTATTGTCAATAATCTTTAGAACAAGTGGTTAAAGCTGGACAAAAACTTTAACTTTAAATTTTAAATCTTAAACTATAAACCCAAAAATATACAGAAAAGGGCATGATTTCTATTCATGAAACTTATCGCTGCCTATTTATTTTTCTGTTAGGAGCGGTGTCTAAGCCCTGAGGTGATGTTTGAGGGTCGTAGAGTTTGGTGTCGTCAAGTTTGATGTTATTTTGTTTCTGCCGACAATATATACCCCACAATCTCTTGGCTTATAAAAACATATTTCCTCATACATTTCCGCAGCAGAGACAATTAGAGTGATCGATTGCTAAGTGAAAAATAAAGATATGGTCCAACTTGAAGCACTTAGATCTCATAAAAACCACCCAACAATGGCAGAGGTATACAATCGTTTACACTATTTTGAGTCTTCCCTGTAACAAGTGTTTTTCATTCTAACATATGGTATAACTTTTTCCTTTTTTTTTTATTTCTTTCACCGTGTATATTTAGGTGACTGAGGAGCTAAAGAGAATAACTGATATAGGGTTCCCTATAGCAGCTATGAGCTTGGTGGTTTACCTCAGGAACATGGTTTTACTTGTTTGCATGGGAAGATTAGGCAGCCTTGAACTTGCCGGTGGGGCGTTAGCTATCGGTTTCACAAACATCAGCGGCTACTCGGTCCTGTCTGGCCTTGCTACGGGCATGGAATCGATTTGCAGTCAAGCTTTTGGCTCCAGGAACTTATCAATGGCAGCTCTTACTTTACAAAGAACAATTGTAATGTTGTTGCTTACTTCGATACCTATTGGTTTGATATGGTTTAACCTTGAACCTCTTATGCTTAGTATCAATCAAAACCCTGATATTTCCAAAGTTGCAAGCCTTTATTGCCGGTTTGCGATCCCGGATCTTATAGCAAACAGCCTGCTTCATCCTCTACGTATTTATTTGCGTTGTAAAGGAACAACTTGGCCTTTACTGTGGTCGGCTTTAGTTTCGACTCTTTTTCATCCCCCAATCACAGTCCTTTTATCCTTTACTTTACGTTTAGGTGTCCCCGGGATAGCGATTTCGACTTTCATCACTAATTTCAACACCCTTTTCTTCCTTGTTTGTTACTTGTTGTACACTCGAACCACTCATCTTGTCCCCGAGGAGGAGGCGCCGGCGGCGCCTTCTTCGACAGTTCTGATAGGGAAGGAATGGGGAGTTCTTATTCGATTGGCAATACCGAGCTGCATTGCCGTTTGCTTAGAGTGGTGGTGGTACGAATTCATGACAATTCTTGCAGGATACTTATCCGAGCCTCGAGTTGCTTTGGCAACATCGGCAATTGTGATACAAACAACGTCTCTCATGTACGCATTACCAACGGCACTCAGTGCATCGGCCTCGACCCGAGTTGGGAACGAGCTCGGAGCGGGGAGGCCGAGCAAGGCACGGCTAGCAGCCGTGGTAGCCATAGGGCTAGCCCTATCGACCTCGTTTTTGGGACTAATAGGGACCATTTTGGGGAGAGAAGCATGGGGGAGAGTTTTCACAAAGGATAATGAGGTTCTAGAGCTAACCATGACTGTACTGCCCATAATTGGACTGTGTGAGCTAGCAAATTGTCCACAAACCACAAGTTGTGGTATTCTAAGAGGGAGTGCTCGGCCGGGGATTGGTGCAACCATAAACTTTTACTCGTTTTACATGGTGGGTGCACCTTTGGCAATAGTCCTAGCCTTTGGTTGCGGACTAGGGTTCGTGGGGATGTGTTATGGGCTTCTAGCTGCTCAGATTGCATGTGTAATCTCCATTTTAGCAGTGGTTTTCAGGACAGATTGGGATCGAGAGTCGCTGAAGGTCAAGGAGTTGGTCGGAAAAACAGACCATTTTGCACATGCAGGCCAAAAGCTACTCAAAAAATGCGAAGAAGGGAATGGATTTCACAAAGATTTAGGTTTTGAAAAGTGAAAAAAAAAATGAAAACTTTTGGTGGTTCATCCAGGAAACATACACAAAAATACGCCCTTTTAATACCTGTTTTTGTCTTGTCTTTTCCTTCTCTTTTAATTTTACTAAGAATTAGTTTAGTTCCTTACCGATCTTTGGACATGCAAAAGATCATGTAGGCATGCACCTTTGTATATCAATTAATGTTAATCATAAAAATAGAATTATTGGTATGTTTATGAGATAAGTATTACGAAAGACAACGAAATGGAGAAAAGAATTACTGATAGTGAAAATTTCGATTTATTAGATTTTCACTTTTGAAACTGAATGCAACAACTTACTAAAGTTATTATTTAGGATATGTTTGGTTGGAATGGAAAATAGAGAACATGAACTAGAATATTGGAAAGAATATATATTTAAAATGTTTTTGATAAATGATAAATAAAGGTGAAGGGAAAGAAAACGGTAAATGATAAACATTTTTCGTCATTTTAAATTTTTTAATAGTTATCGTCATTTTAAATTAGAATATACATAAGAAGGGTGTATACATGTTTACAAAATTATGTAATTTTATTTTAAAACTTTTAGTCTCTCCCCTGTTGGTTAAAATAGGGGAAATGTTTAAATAATTATTTGAAAAATAGTCTATATAAGAACTTATTTAGGGAATTGATCGTTTTCTGTGGAAGACTTCCATAGGTGGGTTGTTGGTAACTTTGGGTTGAATTAGTTTTTTTTTTTTTTTGCATTTGAGACTAAAACGTAAAATATTAAAGTTAGAGGGTTGAAAATCAAAAATTTTAAAAAATTAATTTAATATTAGCTGATTTTTCAACTATAAGTTAAGTCCAAAACTTTGAAATGATATAACATTGTGCTTGAATATCCGACTCAAACAATTTTTTTAATGCACATAACATTTTACGCATTCCTCTTTTAACAATATTTTACACATTCCTACATACATAATCCAGTGTAAAAGAAATGATAATGAAAATTTTAATATACATAACTTACATCTTACACATTCTTTCTCAATTTATCATTCTAAATTTGTCGGATTAGTTTTTATTCATTAAAATAAAAATATGATTATATTTCTTATTTTCTTTCCACTAACTTTTCTTTCTTACCAAACACATTAAAGATGGTTTATCTTCCAACTTTTCAACTCTCCTTCTGTTCTCTCTACTTTTCCATGCTACCAAACACACCATTATAAACTCTATCTTTATATTTCTCTCAAATTTGCCAACTTCATAACTTTGGACAAAGACCACAATGAAACCAATTAGGCCAGTTAAAGCAAAAGAATGGGTACTGACTAGAACTACCGTCGTTGTCCTTCCTAAAGTGTTATTTTCCTTCTTCCTACAAAAACCAAATAATCTCCTTTTGAACCCTCATGAGCTCAAGATATAGTAATAATATGATATATGGTGGCGCAGTTCCTTCTGCCCGCCCCCTTTTGTCACTTAAAAAGAATACAAAAGTTACCAAACCGTCGAGCTAGCCAGCCAGGGGACCTAACAAAGCAGTATTCTGCTGCCACACATGTGCACCATGTGCATGCCCCTCCATTAGGTTGATCATCTGAGCTCATTCAGTACTTAAAAACAGTTTTTTCTTAGATAAAACAAAAACTTAGGGGTGTAAATGAACAGAACGTTTGATTAACTGTTCGTAAACCGTTCGTATATCGTTCGTTTATTAAGTTAAATAAATGAGTACGAACAAAATTTTTTATGTTCATCTAATAAACAAACAAACACAAATATATGTGTGTTTGGTTTGTTTATGTTCACGAACAAGCTCGTTTGGAAGCCCGTTTATTGGCTCGTTGAATGACTTGTTTATAAGTTCGTTTATTGACTCACTTATAAGCTCGCTTACCCGGTTCTCTTTTTCCTTTTATTTTTCCCATTTTAAATATTGGTGAAGGTAGGGACTAAAATAAACATAGAGTAAACTTTGAAGTTTAAATTGTAAAGTCTAAGGAGCTTAAGGACTAGTGGTGTAATTTCACAATTATCACGAACACATAAACAAACATGGTGGTGGACATATAAATGAACACGTTTGCAAACGCTAAACAAACGAATACGAACTAGATATTAAGCAATTAAACGAAAGGAACCGAACATGAACACCTTAATAAACAAACAAACAAACACGAACAAAGCTTTGCTCATTCAAGCTCGGTTCATTTACACCCCTAGTCTTCGTTCACTAACTCACTGCTTTTTAATCTACAAATTCTGGTCGTAGAAACTAAAAGCTTTATGTAAAGATCATTAATGGGTTTTTTAACTTCATGCTAAAAAGTGTCGTATAAAGAAATTTCATCTTTAAGACTTTGCTTGAACCTACGGCTATGTATGTTGAATTTCTCCACACTTTCTTGCAATGGCGATTTGTTAAGTAGCTAATTTTCCATTGGTTTCATTAGGTTTCAAACTTATGTATGAGAAAATTTTCATTTGTCAAAGATTATATTCCAACTTCATCATCATACACTGAATCCATTCGTTGAAGTGTATGAAAACTTTGTGCCACCCAAATTCCCTCTTTTCTCTTTTTGAAACCAAGGGAATTTCATGAGTGGTCCAACATTTCTGCTGAAGAGAAAACCAGTGAATTTATTGATCATGATTTATGACCCGGATCATCAACAGTGGCAAACTTAGAGTAAAAGTTTGAGGGGTCAACTTAAAACTTTTAAAAATTGAAGGCTTAAATGAAATTTTCAAAAAAATTTGAGAGTTTAACTAAAATTTTAATAATTTTGACAGATTTAACAAAAAAATAAAAAAATAGAGAGAAAATCTAATAAAAATATTCAAAATTTTGAAGCTTAATATGAATTTTTAAAAATCTTGAGGGGGCCAAATTAAAATTTTTAAAAATTTTAGAGGCAAAATTCGAATTTTTCAAAATTTAGAGGGTAGCCCCTACTAATCCCTTAAAGGATACGCCCCTGATCATCAATCATGACCGTTTATATCGGAGAGTGGTTGTATATAAAGATCTTTGTCGACAAAAGTTGCTACAAAGTATAATATACTACTCCATATGTTTCATAAAAAATGTCCTTTTTGTGTTTTAAAATTGTCTCACTTAAATTGTCCCGTTGAAAAACTCAATAACTTTTACAAGGCACATTTCTTGTTTTACATTTTTTTAGTTTTCAAACAAAATAAACTTTAACTTTTTAAAGATGAAATTGACATTTTAATTATTTTATAACGCATCTTTTACACAATTTTTTTTATAAAATTACGTAGAAGTGAACTGTGGACAAATTTTATGGGAGGGAGTATATGTTTTAGCCACCGGCAGTCCATGAATTTGAAAAGGAAGAACCCTAAACTATTACACAATGATATTGATACGACTTCACGTACATTAATTTTCATTGTCGAAGCTTAATTTTCACGTACATTAATTTTTACAGACGCAAGACTTTAGGTTATGAGTAGGGATGGATTTAGAGGGAAGTTGAGGGGACGATCATTCCCTAAAAATTTACAATTCTTATATGATTTAGAATTTTTTTAGAAATCGTTTATGTATTTTCTATTTAAAATCTATTTTTATTATCCTAAAATTTTATAAGTTCACCCATTCTAAAATTTTATAAGTTCGTCCCCTAACATAAAGTTCTACGTCCGTCCCTGGATTTAGAAGGGCAAACATATAATTTTTAGAGGGGACGAACTTATAAAAATTTAGAGGGCGAAAATAGATTTTTAATAGAAAATACATAAAAAAAATATCATATAAGAATTTTAAATTTTTAAGTCCCTGTTCATCCTGATAATGATATTTCGGAACCATGTACAGATCCGACCGCTACTGAAAATTTCCAAACATAAAGCATAAGCAAACAAAACAAATGGACAATAGATTATAGCACCACGCACATTGCTGAATCAGAACTGTAATTTTTTTTCATATAATATATTTTTGTTTTTGGACATCTGTGCTTTGTCTTTTCTCTTGTAATCTGAATCGATTGATTTTGAGCCGGCTGGTTTCGGACTCAAGTTTTGGCGCGAAGACAATGGAACAGATACTGAGGATCTACAGGTTCTCTGATCCCAATAATGAAAAGCAGCAGGCTAGAGATGACAATCGGATGGACATAGTAGACTATCACATCGAGGAGACAATGCGGAGGTGTTTCTTTCATGGTAACAAATGGACCACCCTAATTATGCACAATCAAAGCTTCATTTGCACGGTCATGACGTATTGTGCATGGCTTCAGAAAGTGACATCATAACATTACTAACACAATTAACTTGAAAAATATAGGTATAAAAATCACACCCCTCTTATTTTTCTAAGGGTGGCAAAATTACTTGTCCTCGACTTAACTTGACCCGATTGAGTTTTTTTTCATAATTTTTGAGGATCGGGGTGGGGCGGGTATTTAAAAATGTAAAGTCGGGGCGGGGCGGGTTCGAGTATGATATGAAAATTCCCCACCCCGCCCTGATATTTTTTATTATTTTTATTTTTATTTATTATATTTATAAAAATACCACTATATATAAATACTTCTAGGAGTTTCAAGCTATTTTTTTAGTTTGTGTTTATCGTAAATTTTTGTTAGATATTGTTCGAATTTTAACATATCTGATTCTAAAAGTCAATGGTTCGAGTTTATTTTTTAAAATATGTATTTTTTCTTCATATGAGTAATTTAATTGGTTTTATTTTATTTTTTATATGGTTTAAAGTATGTGAAATTTATATTTTGTAAATATAATGGTCGTTCGATCGAATCTAACATTTATCTCCGACGAAATTTAATATATTTTTTACATTTTCGGGTCGAGGTCGGGTTTATAGTTTATAAATCGGGGCAGGGCGGAGCGGGTAAATTATTATTTTATTCATGGGGCAGGGCGGGGTCGGGTTTTGGGATTAATATATCGGGGTGAGTTCGGGGCGGCCAAAAACCCGCCCCGTTGCCATCCCTATGTTTTTCTTTTCTATCGTCGTTTTCTTTATTTTTTTTTCTCTTGTATTGTCAATATGGCATTAGTCTTATTCTGGTAGACGACGACCAGTGATTTTTCTTATTTTTATTTTAATTCCCAATAAAATATCATTTATCTTAGATTTTTTATTTTTTGTATTTTTGTAATATGATTTTTTCTACCTTGTGGCACAGTTCTCAAATACACTTGTAGTAGTTTTGCGTTTTTGTAGCTTATCATGGCACACGCCCCTAATTAAGAGAGGTCGGCGGCCTAATATAATTAGATTCATTTTTGAGGTAGTTTGTCAATGTAATCAAAATTATTAGAGAAACATACATGCAAGATTGACGTTGTCCACCATCTCTCCTACATCACCACATAAGCATCTAGTTGGATGATTTTGATGATGCTTATTGGCTTTCTAAGAAAGTTGAAGGTATGATTCAAGGGGTGGTATTGTTTTTATTCACGTCATTTAGGTTTTCTTGTTTTATTTTTCATTATATATAAATTCTTGGTGGACATAGCCTCCAAATTTTCCTTTTATGTTTTAAGCGTGTTTTATTGTATTTTTTTTAATAAAATCTGGTTTTGTTTCAAGAAAAAACTTTCAAAAATAAATAAATAAAATATGGGTAAACTACCACAAAGGTCTCTCAATTATGGTTAAGGTTATATTTGGGTCACTCAATTATTATTATAGTTACATTTGGGTCACTCGACCAGTTAAAGCCGTTAAATGTTGTCGTTTAATTGGGTAAAATGACAGTTTTAGTCCTCAAAGCTTTTATATTCTATCAATTTAGTTCTAATTCAAAATAATTCAATAAATTTAACCCTTCATATTTAAATATATATATATATATATATATATATATCAATTTAGTCATTTTTTTCTTTCAAATCATTTGTATACCCTTGCTAACACTAGATTGCTTCATTTTAAATAATTAATATAATACACAAATTTATGAATGTAAAGATATTTATAATTATTTTTAATGTTAAATCTGTAATTAGTATATACATAAAACAAGTGTAAAATGATTTATACATAAAAATTATATACATAAAAATATCATATTATGCCGAGCAAAAAAAGTATATACATAAAAATTAAACTCATTGAAATCTATTTACAATTATTTATGAAAACATTCAGGTTTTAGTTATTGCTACCACGTAAGTTACTGAATTTTTATTATAAAACAGATTTCTTAAGTTCTCTACAAGTATTTTGTAATAAAAAATTACTGCTACAAAATTATTGCAAAAATTATACTTTTTAATAAAAATACACAGTTTTAAAAAGAACTTCAGAAATCTAATTTATAATAAAAATGACTAAATTGATATATTTTTTAAATTTGAGAGGTTAAATTTATTGCATTATTTTGAATTAGGACTAAATTGATATAATATAAAAACTTTGAGGACTAAAACTATCATTTTACCCAATTAAATGGAAACATTAACAACTTTAAACGGTCGAGTGACCCAAATGTAACCATAATATTATTATTTTTTTGCTCGGCAATATGTTTTATTATTGAATCATAAAGCCCTAACCGAAAGTGTGTGTCTTGTTAAAACCTCTCTAAACCTAAAAGGAGAAAAAGAGTACAATACATCCAGATATACAATAAAATAATAATCATAATATTAATTAAGTGACTCAAGTGTAACTTTTAATAATTGGATGATCCGATTGACCTATGTTGTAGTTTACCCATAAAATATTAACACCATTGTTAACTTCAAAATCAAAGACTCTGCTACCTTCGGCCAAAGTTTAACAATGTCACTGATGAGCTTTGTGTTTTTGTTGGTGCAAGCTGGCTATGTCCCTGTTATTTTGTACATGTGGTTTGGAGCAGTACCCACTTTTAGTTACGACCCTAAGTTTATTCAGTTA
The DNA here is from genome assembly GCA_019671005.1 of Hibiscus mutabilis. Classification (NCBI taxonomy): domain Eukaryota; kingdom Viridiplantae; phylum Streptophyta; class Magnoliopsida; order Malvales; family Malvaceae; genus Hibiscus; species Hibiscus mutabilis. The sequence goes on along the minus strand of CM033755.1, from coordinate 7,980,749 downwards.
TTTTTTTCTTCCGGTTTTTATGGTTTCGTCTTGATTAATTTGGACCGACCTGTGTCGCACACCTGATTTTGGTAGATAAATTTTCAGAGAAGATTTTTTGCATGCACAACGCCTCGAACATAAAACCTGCTTAAGCGATACCAAATTGCTTACCACTTGAACTAACCCTGGTTGGTTATTATGGGCAATGTATTTTAAGCGATACCAGTGTATTTTTGTTGAAATATTTTATTTATTTTTTTCTGAATGATTTATCTTTATAGGCAATGTATTTTGAAGTTAAATATAGAAATGATTTTATAGAATCCTCTAGGGAATGAAAACTCATATATATATATATATATTTCGGATTGGCTTACCGCATTTTTCAATTATTTACTTGGCCTTAACCAATATTTTTTTTTTGAATTGGCTAGACCGTAAATTAACGAGTTTTAAAGTATATTTTTAGTAATATACATATTTGTCTTACGGTCCATGTTTGGGGTGCGAGGCTTTACTTCCCAACAATGTCGTCTCTAAAATTTGAACTTGTATCCTCTCTTTAAGAGTGCAGTGTGTCTTGCCAATACAACAACACTTGTCGGTAGTTAAACCCTTTCCTACCTACAAACTCAAGGATTTTCTTGTCATCTCCAAGCAACATGATAAGAATTGTGCAAAAAGTAAATGAGCTAAAATGTTATAAGTCATGCTCCTTTGCGACAGAACGAATGGTATAACAATAAATCGTAGGGTAATTTCATCACACAACATTCTCACTCCTATTTTACTCACTCAATTTTAAAATTTTCAATTTAACTACTGAACTTTTACTTGTTCCTATTTTGGTTACTTGAGCATTAAATTAAAAATAGAAGGGTGACATGACAACCACATGTGCTAACATGAACTATTTTTTACTGACATGACAGCCACATGTCATCCACATCATGCTTTCCTTTTTTCTTACTTTTTTATTTTATTTTCTTCCCCCCTAAAGACAAAAATTTTACAGTTTAACCCCTCTATCACGCTAGCGATGAAATAATCATTCTTCAACCACTCAAGACACCAACAAACACGTCTCTTTAAGAGTGCAATGTGCAACGTGTGTTACCAATGCAACCAACACTTGTCGGTAGTTAAACCCTTTCCTACCTACAAACTCAATGATTTTCTTGTCATCTCCAAGCAACATGATAAGAATTGTGCAAAAAGAAAATGAGCTAAAATGTTATAAGTCAGGCTCCTTTGTGACAGAACGGATGGTATAATAATAAATCGTAGGGTAATTTCATCAATCGTCTTTCTTCTCAGTCCTATTTTACTCATTAAATTTAGAAAATTTTCAATTTAATCACTGAACTTTTACTTGTTCCTATTTTGGTCACTTGAGCCTTAAATTAGAAATGGAAGGGTGGCATGGCAACCACAAGTGCTAACATGAACTATTTTTTACTGACATAACAGCCACATGTCATCCATATCATGTTTTCCTTTTTTTTCTTACTTTTTTTATTTTATTTTCTTCCCCCCAAGACAAAGTTTTACAATTTCACCCCTCTATCACGCCAACGATGAAACAATCATTTTTCGACCACTCAAGACACCAGCAAACTTGTCTCTTTAAGAGTGCAATGTGCAATGTGCCTTGCAAATACAATCAACATTTGTCGGTAATTAAACCCTTTCCTACCAACAAACTCAAGGATCTTCTTGTCATCTCGAAGCAACATGATAAGAATTGTGCAAAAAGTAAATGAGCTAAAATGTTATAAGTCAGGCTCCTCTATGACAGAACAGATGGTATAACAAAAAATCTTAGGGTAATTTCATCACTCAACTTTTTTTTCACTCCTATTTTACTCACTCAATTTAAATTTTTTAATTTAACCATTGAACTTTTACTTGTTCCTATTTTGGTCACTTGAGCGTTAAATTAGAAATGGAAGGGTGACATGGCAACCACATGTGCTAGCATGGACTGTTTTTTACTGACATGACAACCACATGTCATCCACATCATGTTTTCATTTTTTTCTTACTTTTTTTTATTTTATTTTCTTCCCCCAAAGAAGAAAGTTTTACAGTTTCACCCCTCTATCACGTCAGTGATGAAATAATCATTCTTCGACCACTCAAGACACCAACAAACTTGTCTCTTTAAGAGTGAAATGTGCAATATGCCTTACCAATACAACAAACACTTGTCATAGTTAAACCATTTCCTACCTACAAACTCAAGGATTTTCTTGTCATCTCCAAGCAACATGAAAAGAATTGTGCAAAAAGTAAATGAGCTAAATGTTATAAGTCAGGCTCCTCTGTGATAGAACGAATGGTATAACAATAAATCGTAGGGTAATTTCATCACTCAACTTTCTTGTCACTCCTATTTTACTCACTCAATTTTAAAAAAAATCAATTTAGCAATTGAACTTTTACTTGTTCCTATTTTGGTCACTTGAGCGTTAAATTAGAAATGGAATGGTGACATGGCAACCACATGTGCTAACATGGACTATTTTTTACTGACATGGCAGCCACATGTCATCCACATCATGTTTTCCTTTTTTTCTTACTTTTTTTATTCCCCCCCCCAAAGACAAAGTTTTACAATTTCACCCCTCTATCACGCCAGCGATGAACAAGCATTTTTCGACCACTTAAGACACCAGCAAACTCGTCTCTTTAAGAGTGCAATGTGCTTTGTCAATACAACAAACACTTGTCGATAATTAAACCCTTTCCTACCTACAAAATCAAGGATTTTCTTGTCATCTCCAAGCAACATGATAAGAATTGTGCAAAAAGTAAATTAGCTAAAATGTTATAAGTCATGCTCCTCTGTGATAGAACAGATGGTATAACAATTAATCGTAGGGTAATTTCATCACTCAACTTTCTTCCCACTCCTATTTTACTCACTCAATTTAAAAATCTTCAATTTAACCACTGAACTTTTACTTGATCCTATTTTGGTCACTCGAGTGTTAAATTACAAATGGAAGGGTGACATGGCAACCACATGTGCTAACACGGACTATTTTTTACTGACATGATAGCCACATGTCATCCACATCATGTTTTCCTTTTTTCTTTCTTTTTTTATTTTCTTCCCCCTAAAGGCGAAAGTTTTACAGTTTCACCCCTCTATCACGCCAGCATGAAATAATCATTTTTCGACCACTCAAGACACCAACAAACTCGTCTCATCGTCTCCTACGACTCTATCTGTTTAGACTTTCTCAAAATCACTTTAAAATTCGCAAAACTCAACCAAAAAGCTAAAATGTGCAAAAAACCCAAACTACTCCGATCTACAATATCCATCATTTGATCAACGTGGAATCAGGATATACTACTCCCTTCCTCCTTCTACCCCTCCCCATCGTTGGGTTTTGGAAGAAGATGATCTATCATTAAGAAATCAAAGGAAATCCGAAAGCAGAGAGTTTTCACAAAAATAAAAAGTTTTGGGCCATTCCATAATTTTTAAAAGATATATGTCTAATCATAATGTTGTTAAGTATTTAATGGCAGAATGACGAAAATAGGAGCAAATCAAAACTTCAATGACTAAATTTAAAATTTTTAAATTTGAGTGACCAAAATAAAAGTGAGAAGAAAATTAAGTGACAAAATTTATAATTATCTTACAGAATATGGTGAAGCATTAATGTAAATACTAAAACGAACAAAATAATGTGAGTAAAAACCAAAATAATCGGAAGCGATATAAGCCTTTCAATATTTTCAGCAATTAGAACTCAATATGTGCAAAAGAGGATTATGCTTATCTTACGAGATTTAAGTTTGAACATATGTGTGCAGTATGTTAATTTTGTTTGGTTTTTTCTTATTTTGATTGCCAAATTTTGAAAAGTAACATTTTGGTAACTTGCGTTATCAATTTGTTATATTTTTTTGCCATTAAATTGTTAACTCTTGAAGATGTGACGCGTTAAAAAAAGATTAATATTTTAATTTGGCCTTTAAATTTTAGATGAAATATCAATTATCTTAACCTCTCTTTTCATTGTTTATCGTCGACGTAGATCCGACACCCTTCTCCGACCTATTATGAAACCGAACCACACCAAAGCTCCATGTTTCCTATCTTCATCTATAGTTATATTCCTTGGACTCGACACGAAAATCTTGTGTCGCCATTGTCGTGCTCCATCTAAACAGAAACCTTCAGACCAACTCAACCCCATCAGTGGACTGTCTTCTTGTCGACCACCAACTACCCCTGTGATGATTTTTGGTGGCAAATAATGGGGGATGTAGTAGTACAGCAGCTCACTCATACTTTACGAACAATAATATTCCTTTCTCGTTGATACTCAACGTCACCTTTTGGTGCATAACTACAATGTACAAAGCAAGGTTGATTTAACCATAATTCTCATATTTGTATCTAATATTTTCACCGTTAGTTAGCTGAAACAAAGTCATCGACTGGGGAAATCTCAGTCCAAAAAATGAACATCAACTGCCTTGTCTTGGTCATATATGAATCTTGAAAGAATTGTAGTCTACAAATCAATATTATCTTGAGTCGTCTGCAAGTGGTTTTATTTCAGTTGCTTCATATGAATGGCAATCGAGTAGCTGGAATTTCTCGAATCGATGGACGATGGTGGTTCTTGTTGGTTATTTGGAAACAATGTCAATTATGGAGAAAAAAAAACCGTAAAAGAAAATAAAACCGTAGGGGAAAGAGGGAAGAGAGAATTTTGGTTTGGTGTCATCCCCGGCCGAAGAAGATCGTCGAAGCGACATTGATAATGAGCGGTGACAGTGTGGATTAAATTGATATTTTATTTAAGGTTTTGAGTCAGATTAATATTTTTTTAATTTAAGAGTCGAATTAGAAATTAATCCTTTTTGTTAATGTGTTATATTGTTAACGCATCAGCGGTGTTGGTAGGAGGGGCACCCGCCCAGAGTCTAAAATTTGTATAGTGAATTATACTTATAAAATAATATTTTTATATTAATTATAAGGTTTAATTTTTTTAATACTTGTTATCAGGAGTTTAATTTGTTCCTAATATTTATTATTACGGGCCTATTTTTCCTAATATTCATCATCAGGGGTCTACTCTTAAAATTTATTTTTTATAATATTTGTTATTAAGAGCCCAATTCCCCCCCCCCTCAATATTTGTTATTGTGAGCATACTCTTAAAATTCATTTTTTTTCTTTCTAATACTTATCATTAAGGGCCCAATTTTTTGAATTCTTGTTATTAGGATTTTTTTTCAATATTTGTTATTATAGGTCTACTCTTAAAATTTAATTTTTCTCTAATACTTGTTATTAAGGGTCCAATTTTCCAATACTTGTTATTAAGGGGCCCAATTTTTCCAATATTTGCTATTATGGACATACCCTTCAAATTCAATTTTCCCCAATATTTGTTATTAAGGGCTCAATTGTTTTTTCAGTACTTGTTATTATGGACCTACTCTTAAAATTTATTTTTTCAATACGTGTTATTAGGGACAGAGATTTAAATAACGGTTCGCAATCGCAACAACGGCCATTATATAGCGGTAGTAACATCGTCCGAAACCGCAATATCCGCAACCGTTATATCCGCAATAACATATGTTATTAAAAAATTCACAATTTGATATTCGTAGTGACTGCAAGTAGCATTTGTTATGCCCGCAATCGCGATTAACGCAACGTGGCTGAAAACGCAACTGCAACCGTAATTTAAATATATGATTAGGGGCCCAATTTTTTTGTTCATCCTAGGGCCACCAAAATCTCATAAACGGGAATACGCATAAGTTAGTAATTAAATTATAACAAATTGATAATATAAATGATCAAAACGTAACAATTAAAAATTTGATGATCAATATAAGAAAAAAATCCAAATAAATGAATTCCGCAATAGTTTACCCAAATATCTTGTAAATCAATAAACAGAGCACCAGTAGCGCCGGCTCTTTTATAAAAATTCTTTGTCCTGCAAAAATGAATTAAGGAATAAATGATGGGAGGTAGCATATGTCTCGATCGAGTTGAATTTAAAAAATTGAGTTAGTTAAATTGAAGAGTCTTATTTTATAATTTAAACTTTATTTGAAATTTTTTCTAATCGAGTCGAGTTGTGCGAGTTTTTGTTTAAATTTAATTGTAAACACTTATAATATTATTGTACTAATTAGTTCAAGAGTAAACAATTTTCTATAACTATATACAATATATATATATGTAATCAGGGTTTTTCCCCTCCTTATGATATCAAAAAAGACGTCACCCGGAGGCTGGGATGACGCTCCCAACAGAATACCGTAAGAATTTTGAAAAATGAAAAAATATAAAATGAGAAATTTTAAAATAGGAGGTGGAGTCGCCACCTGCCACCGTAAAAAATAATCAGAGATTGAAAAAAATTTGGGTTCGGTAGTCGCTTACGCGTGGGGAAGGATTAGGACCCCACAACACCCAAAATTGGTACCGCGTTGATTAAGTGTTGTCTTTGCAAGAAAAAAAAATTGAATTTTGATTTAAAATTTAATCCCAAAAAGGGCGGTCTAAGGAGAACATTTCCTTATTTACGAAACCAAGGAAGATGACACTTGAATGAATCAGGATGTCACTTCCTAGCCGATATCCGAAATAAAGTGGAAAATATTCTCTTAATATTAAAATGGGTTTAATACTTTAAAAATACATACAAAATATATTCAAAAAATAAAATATTATTATATATAATAATAACATAACATAATATAATATACATATATATTATAATTATAATACACTCACAATATAATAAGAATAGTAATATACACATATTATATATGACATAACATGTAAAACGTGTAATATATAAATAACTTTCAAATAAAAAAATTATACACATAATATAAAAAACATATATACACTAATACTATAAATTATAATGTGTAAGAGGAAACTATATAGAATAATAATAATAATAATATACTTAGTATAAACATAATGTAATAAATATACTAATATGATATACATTAAGTACTATAGTAATCATGATAAAAATAATTATAAACATATAATAATATATACATGAAAATATGCACATAGGAATAATAATAATAATATTCATAATGTACATAATAATAATAATAATATGAGCATAAATAAATAAAAATAAGAAAGTGACTAAATTAAAAACACAAACTCAGAAAAGGACGAAATAACAAAATATTTAGAAGTTTCAGGGACTTAGAAGAGGAATAAACCATGTGACAGACCCAGAATGCAAACAACTTTGGGGCGGAGGGACTCATCATGTAATTTACCCCTTTGAAAAATGATAAAAAGTGAATTTGGTGACTAAATTGAAAGACATTTTAAAAGCACAGGGACCGTAAGAGTAATTATCCCATGCGGAAAAGGCAAAATTTAAAGAGATTTGGGGCTGAGGGACTTAGTATATAATTTCACCATTGTTTTATTTAAAACTTACAAACGTGAATCTGATTACATTTCCCCTTTTTTTTTGTTGCTTAAACCGGCTACCCCTCTTTCAGTATTCTCTCCCTTTTTTTACTTTCAAACCCTAAAGCACCCAAAACCTCCCCTTTTTCATACCCAAAAATATTAAAATCCCTTAGATCCGATTGAACATCGGCAGTTTAGAGCTGGCCATGCACGGTGGCGGTTCAAGATTGTATTGAAGTAAGATTAAAACCCCTCTTTCATTCTTTAGTACTTATATTCGAAATAAAAGATAAGAAAGTACACTTTTTTTCCACTCAAAACTTAGATCTGGAAATTTTTTGCCTTTTTATTTTTTTGCTCTTTTTTTGTTCGAAAAAGAATCTATTTTTTATATTTTTTTGAAACTAAGGAATGCCATAAAAAGTTGAAGAACTCTCTTTTTTTATTATCCGAAAAATCACTCCAAAAAATCTCCATTGCATTATAGATCTTGTGGGTTTATATACCCAAAAATAAAAACTAAAAAAATACATGCAAGTTGCATATTTGGTTGGTTTTTCAGATCCGAAATGATGTCTATTTATTGCTTTTCAGGTTCAAATTGTGCGGTGGCGCAAACAAGTGGGCGTGGTGGCAGTCAAGTGTCCGATGGCGGTGGCGCGCGTGGCCACTGGCAATTTGAAAGGACAAGGGCGGCGGCTGGCAGTACAAGTGGGATTAGGTTTTTAAATTTTTAGGGTTAGGGGTAGTTTAGTAATTTGGGTTTACTGGGTATTTAATTTGGATATAGGGTATTTGTAATTGGGCTAAGCCCGGACTAAAATGAGTTACTACAGCTGCCCCTCTTTGCTCATTACTATGTAACAGGAATATGGCAAAGACAAAAGAGTAACCATTTTTGTTCGGTTAATCTGGGTCCCTTTTCTGGTCACCGCTTTTTCTTTGGGCTTCTCTTGATCTTCAAAACAGAGGATTCATTGGGGAAGACAAAAATCTGAGGTAATCCGTTGGAGGAGACAAAATGAGCTCGACTTGCTACGACATTGACGACGATGCAATGCCTAGAGAAAATTTAACCTAGCTGCAACAATGACGAAGAGGCAAGGTCTGCAAAACTTGATCCAGCTACAACAATGACGAAGACACAGGATCGAATTATGAAGGTTTGGCCTAACTACAACACCGACGATGAGGAAGGTCCGGAAGTCGGTAAATTTTGATGCAGAGCTTCTTTTGTATTTTTCCTAAATGTACAGGGATCAACGGTTTTGAGTTGCCTTTACCGGTAGCCGTTTGCTCTGGGCAAGTTGTACCATTCCCCTGGGTACAATCAGTTTATATCAATCACGATGTTGGATTTTTCAAAGGATTTATTTTCCTTCGACTATTCGTGAAAATGGATTTTTGATGGACATTTGAATTATCCATTGTTTTAAACTTTACCATATTTAAGCACGTTGTACCAATATTTCTGTCGGACTTGTCAAAATAGTTTTGATCTAGCTGCAACACTGACGAAGATACATGATCAAAAAATGAGGGTTCTGATGTCTGATCCAGCTACAACTCTAACAAAGAGACAAGATCTGAAAGAGTAAATTTGGCCCAGTTACAACACCTGATGAAGAGGCAAGACCGAAGAATAGTATGGTTTGACCAAGCTACAACACCTGACGAAGAGGTAAGGTCAAAGAATGAAGGTTCTGATGTTTGATCCAGCTACAAATCTAACGAAGAGACAGGATCTAAAAGAGTAAATTTGTCCCGAATACAACACCTGACGAAGAGGCAAGACCGAAAAATAGTATGGTTTGACCAAGCTACAACACCTGACAAAGAGGCAATGTCTTGAAGTCAATGGGGTTGATCCAGCTACAGCACCGACGAAGAGGCAGAATCGGAAGTCAGTAGATTTGGTCTAGCTACAACACCAACGAAAAGGCAAGACCTGAAGTCAATAAGGTTTGACCTAGCTACAGAACCGATAAAGAGGCAAGGTCTGTAGTTAGTACGGTTGATCCAGCTACAACACTTACGAAGAGGCAGGATCGAAAGTCAATAAATTTGGTCCAGCTACAACAATGACGAAGAGGCAAGACTTGAAGTCAGTAAAGGTTTGACCCAGCTACAGCACCGACGAAGAGGCAGGGTCTAAAGTCAATAAATTTGGTCCAGCTACAACACCTGACGAAGAGGCAAGACCTGAATTCGATCGAGCTACAACACCGACGAAGAGGCACGGTCTAAAAGTGAAAGTTTTGATCTAGCTGCAACACCGACGAATAGGCAGGATCGGAGAATGAAGCTTTGATTTTCCCTGAATTTTGATTTGTTTGATTTTCTTTTTCTTTTTGATTTTTTTGATTTCTTAATTTTGAATTTTCTTTTTTATTTTGATTTTTGATGTTTTTTTTTATTTTTTATTTTCTTTTTATTTTTTAATTTTTTACTTTTTTTTAGCTACAACTACAAGAAAGATATAATATTCAAGGAAGAAGTTTGGTCTAGCTGTAACACCGACGAAGAAGTAAGACCTAGATAGGGTTTTATCTGCTACACCACTAACAGAGAGACAGGATCTGAACTAAGTTGGTTTACCACCACTGACGGAGACATAACCCACAAAATGCTTGATCTGCTACACCACCAACAAAGAGGCAACACCTCAAAAGGGTTTGATCTGCTACACCACTGAAGGAGAGATAAGATCTTAACTAAGTTGGTTTACCACCACTGACAGAGGCGTAACCCGCAAAATGGTTGATCCGCTATACCATCGACGGAGAGGCAAGATCCGGAAATAATAGGATCCACTGCACCACTAACGAAGAGACATGATCCAGAGGAAAACCTTGATAAAACGTTTGAACTGTTGTACCATCGACGATAGCGTGAGATCTAAAAATAAAAAAGGACATTAATTAGTATTTGTTCAAAATTTTACCATTGTTATCTAGATGTTTGAGAGTTGATCATCATGTTGTTGCCCTCGTGATTGAGGTTTTTCGGTCTCTTTTCTAGACCTGTTTATGTATTCAAAAATGAATGGATGATGAATGTTCCTAACTTTATGCTTAATATGTATGTTTAATCTGTATGATGCATGCACTTGATGGATGTGTGAACGATTTTTTTGCCCCTCAAAGGGATGCCCTTGACTTCATGTTGGTCGGATTAAGTTCCTGAACTTGTTTCACGAAAATGCCCTCAATCTTCCTTGGCTTTGATCATCTTCCTCTATCTTTCCGGGTGAATGCCCCAAAATTATTTTCATTGAACTTCGTCTGGAATGAAGCGAATTCGAAGCTTGGAATATGTTTTCGCCTTTTCTTGAAGGATGAAGGCAATATGTTACCCCCAGTCAGACCTGGAAATGCCCCTGGATGTGGGGCCTTGTAGAGGCATAGTGTCTGTATGAACGCGAAGGTTATTCTCAAAAATACCTTTGGACGGGCTTTTGCATAGGTTCGGTAAAGTGCTAGATCGGTCAACTTCCAATTTATCTGGTATTTCTGGTACGGGGCATCCCGAGAACTGATTTCAAAATTGTGAATGTATGCATGTAAATGCAAGGTGCATGTCCTAGATGCGGAGGTACTAAATTCAAAAATGGTTCTCGCGGCTTAACTTTCAAACTCAAAGATTTATTCACAACTTAGAATGTTGCATTGATATCTACAGTACTATATTTTCTCCTAATAGTGAATTTTTAGATTGGGAACAAGTCGTGAATTAGTACTTCATGCTGGTGAAATGCAAAAATTAAAATGATAGTGTCATGCAATTAATTCAACATGAATGAATTTAATATGATGCGATCAAAACAAAAAAAAGGTCAGCTCAACATTAAAATAATCAAATGAATAAATCAATGGTAAAAATTAAAACATATAAAAAAATTGTACATAAAAACAAATAAAGGCACCAAAGCCTAAAAATGGTGATCGCTAAACAGACAGAGTTTCCCATGACTTTAAAAGGGTTGGCTCATATGGCTCACTATATGTGGTTCAGATCAAATAGCAAAGGGTACCCGAACTACCGCGAGGACATCGATTCGGGGGAATACGACCCTTATACCATACAGGGGTGAAAACCCCACGAAATATATGGACCAGTACTCTAGGAGCACATTACAACACTATACGGGGTGAAAACCCAACGGAGCGAAGTAATCTCTCCCACTTAAGGGTTGAGGAGCTCAGGTAGAAAGCTCATGCGTAAATGTTGAGGGATTAAAAATTAAATCAAATCGAATTTTTTAAATTTCTTGCAAGACAACACAAAATCAACATGAGCCTGACTCTCTTAAAAAATATTCCCGAGCGGAGTCGCCAAGCTGTAATCAGGGTTTTCCCCCTCCTTATGATATCAAAGAAGACGTCAGTCGGAGACCGGGATGACACTCCCAGCAGAATACCGTAAGAATTTTGAAAATGAAAAAATAAAAAATGGGAAATTTTAAAATAGGAGGTGGAGTCGCCACTGGCCACTTTGGTAGGCCGGGCACCGTAAAAAATAACTAGAGATTCAAAAATATTTGGGTTCGGGAGTCGGTTACATGTGGGGAAGGATTAGCACCCCACATCGCCCAAAATTGGTACCATGTTGATTAAGAGTTGTCTTTGCAAGAAAACAAAATTCGAATTTTGATTTAAAATTAATCCCAAAAAAGGACGGTCTAAGGAGAACATTTCCTTATTTACGAAACCGAGAAAGATGACACTTGAATGAATCAGGATGCCACTTCCTAGCCGATATCCAAAATAAACTGGAAAATATTCCCTTAATATTAAAACGGGTTTAATACTTTAAAAATACATACAAAAATATATTCAAAAAAGAAAATTTATTATGTATAATAATAACATAATATAATATAATATATATTATAATTATAATACACTCACTGTATAATAAGAATAGTAATATACACATATTATATATATACATAACATATAAAACGTGTAATATATAAATAACTTTCAAAAAAAAAACTATACACATAATATAAAAAAAACGTATATACACTAATACTATAAATTAGAATGTGTAAGAGGAAACTATATAGAATAATAATAATAATAATATACTAAGTATATACATAATGTAATAAATATACTAATATGATATACATTAAGTACTATAGTAATAATGATAAAAATAATTATAAACATATAATAATATATACATAAAAATATACACATAGGAATAATAATAATATTCATAATGTACATAATAATAATACGAACATAAATAAATAAAAATAAGAAAGTGACTAAATTAAAAACAAAAACTCAAAAAAAGGATGAAATTATAAAATATTTAGAAGTTTCGGGGACTTAGGAGAGGAATAAACCATGCGACAGACCCAGTGCAAACAACTTTAGGGCGGAGGGACTCATCATGTAATTTACCCCTTTGAAAAATGATAAAAGTGGATTTGGTGACTAAATTGAAAGACATTTTAAAAATGCAGGGATTGAGAGAGTAATTATCCCATGTAGCAGAGGCAAAACTTAAAGAGATTTGAGGTTGAGGGACTTAGTATGTAATTTTACCAGTTTTTGATTTAAAACTAAAAAAGGTGAGTCTGATTTTTTTGCTTAAACCGGCTACCCTTCTCAGTATTCTCTCCCTTTTTTTTTCTTTCAACCCTAAAACACCCAAAACCTCCCCTTTTTCATAACAAAAAAAAATTAAAATCCCTTAGATCTGACTGAACATCGGCGGTTTAGAGCTGGCCATGCACGGTGGCGATTCAAGACCGAACCTAAGTAAGATTAAAACCCCTCTTTTATTCTTTAGTACTTATATTCGAAATAAAAGATAAGAAAGTAAACATTTTTTCACTCGAAACTTAGATCTTGAAAATTTTTGCCTTTTTTATTTTTTTGCTCTTTTTTTGTTAAAAAAAAATCTATTTTTTAATATTTTTTTGAAACTAAAGAATGCCTTAAAAAAGCTGAAGAACTCTCTTTTTTTATTATCCGAAAAATCTCTCCAAAAATTCCGATTACATTGTAGATTTTGTGGGTTTATATACCCGAAAATAAAAACTAAAAAAATACATGCAAGTTATATATTTGGTTAGTTTTTGAGATCCGAAATGATGTCTGTTTCTTGCTTTTCAAGTTCAAATTGGGCGGTAGGGCAGACAAGTGGGCGTGGTGGCAGTCACGTGGCCGGTGGCGGTGGCGCGTGTGGCCGATGTAAAGGGACAAGGGCGGCGGCTGGCAATACAAGTGGGATTGGGTTTTTTAATTTTTAGGGTTAGGGATAGTTTAATAATTTGGGTTTGCTGGGTATTGTAATTGGGCTAAGCCCGGACTAAAACAGATTACTACAATATATATATATATATTTATATTTTTTATATATAATATTTATACAAGTACAAAAAAATTAAATTATACAAATTTTTGTTTAAATTTAATTATAAACACGTATAGGAGTGTTTTTACTCTCGATTACCACCCCAGAGGCTTTAGCCTACAGGTTGGGATTTGTTGCACCTTGCGACTCAGATGGGATAGAATCATTGTCGAATCTGACAATGCAGGGTTGATTTTCCGCCTCCAATCTAAGCCATATTCTTGTTAGGAAATTGCAACAGTTAAGTCGGATTTACTATTGGTATACTACACCAGTACTCACCGAATTATAATTTTTTTTCTATTTTGGTCACCGAATTATTTTTTGAGAAAAATATCACTAACGTTATGTTTCCTTTCTATTTTGGACACTGAATTATTTTTTTGTCAAAAACATCACTAACGTTATGTTTTCTTCTTATTTTGGTCACCGGCTGTTAAAAACTTAACGGTTTTGCTGACATGGATTTTTTTTTAATTTTCCATATCATTTATTCTCTCTCCTCGTAAGCAATATATGTTATTTTATAATATTTTTTATTTAAACTAATATGATGTGACACATGTCCTATTAGCGGAATAAAAGGAATGAAAAATCAAGCCCCTTACACAGCCAGAGAGATGGTGACACGTGTAATTGTCTAATAGGATGGTGACACGTGTAACTGCCTATTAGTCGAATCTTTCTGGCTGCATAAGAGGCTTGATTTTTCATTCCTTTTATTCCGCTAATAGGCAGTGACACATGTCACTATCCTGTTAGTTTGAATAAAAATATTATAAAATAACATATATTGCTTACGAGGAGAGAAAAGAAATGATATGAAAAATTAAAAAATAAAATAAAATTTCACGTTAGCAAAACAGTCGGTGACCAAAATAGGAAGGAAACATAACATTATTGATGTTTTTGCCAAAAAAATAGTTCAGTGATCAAAATAGAAAAGAAACCATAGTTTGATGACTACTAGTGTAGTTTACCCTTTACTATTTTATGCTGTCCATTTAAATTTTATTTCCTTTTCTTTCGTAAATTGTGCATGTAACTTTTCTGTCGATTGGGTGGCAAAACAAATCAGGAATATGATGTGTCCTGTTAACTGGATGTTTGGTCATCTTGCTGCTTTGAAAACCTTCTTGTAATGGTTACTCGAGTGAATGAGTTATTTGGTCATATATATATATATATATATAATATAAGACAAAATTAAAAGATTCGATTTAAACTTAAAAATTAATTTATTAATTATTAAAATTTAAATTATTTAAAATTTTATTTTATAATTTAAATTTTATTTAAAAAATTTCAAATTAAATTAATTTTATGAAATTACGAAGAATTCAATATTTTACTCATAAAAAGAAAATTTATAGTAAGAATCATCTCTGTCACATCCGCCATAATTTTAATCAATGATTTTTTAGAGAAAGTAAAAGATATTCTAAATAATATACAATAATAACACGTCAGCATCTGAAATATTACCATCCTAGCAAAAAAGTCCAAGCTGCCCATCATTAACGTTGCCTCGATGCATACATCATTTCACAACTCTTTTTCCTTTCTCGGTAAATCCATTTTCTTCTATTTTTTCTTTAGGTGTTTTCTTGGGAGTCTAACTCTTTTGTATATTCAACTTAATGAGTCCGGGTTTCTTTTGGCTGAAATGATCTATTGATTTTGGTATATCTATAAACAAAATTAGCTGTTGTAATGATAAAAATAGAATACTATAATAATAATAATCAACAAGTATATGGTGAGAAAAATAATAAAAAGTATGAAATATAAACTGTAAAATAAATATGAAGAATAAAATAATAATATTGCAACATTGAAAATTAAAAGTTTGAGCGTAACATGTGTTTAAATGCAAAATAGTTATAATGGAAAAAATAAATATTAATATTAGATTAAAATTTTACATAATAAAATTTTAGAGCAAGCACATTTGGTAAATTGGTCAAACTGCTTATCATGTTTTTTTTATAGAACCCACTAGGAACACTCTCATTCTTTCCCCTATAGTCAATCATTTCCCTCCCCTCTAGGTAGGATTGAGATTAGATTTAGGATTTTTCAAAAATAAATAAATAATGAAATTTTAATTTTTTTGAAAAATTATAATCACTATAGCAAAACAGATCTTTAGCGACATTTTTTTAGCCTTACATTTGTTTTTTAAGCGTCGTTAAAAACTCTTTCAGCGCTAAGAAAAATGCCGCAAGAATTGCCGCTGAAATTAGCGTCGCAACAATTCGCGGCATTTGTGTGTAGAAAACGCCGCAATATGTCAAGATATATAGCGGCGTTTGATTATCAAAACGCCGCCAAAAGTTATGCGCTATAACGGCGCATGTGGATAAATGTCGCGAAAAACCTGTTATTTAGTGGCGTTTGTATTTAAAAAGCTACGAAAAACTTATTTTTTGTGTCGTTTGTATTTAAAAATGCCGCGAATAATTGTTCTTTAGTGGCGTTTGTGTTTACAAACGCCACGAATAACATCATGTTTCCAAAAAAAACTCAAATAAAAAACATACTATTATATAATAATTTAAAATGCATTCACCAAATTCCACAATTCCAATCCACATTCCTTTTGAACAAACAATTAATCGTGGCAACAGTAAGAACTATACATTTAAAATAACTTACAACATTACAAATTCATTTCCCCAAACTCATACTAAACAAACATCTATGCAAAGTTAATATGAAATAAAATTGGAATGGAAGAACCCATTCAAATCAGACATGGTGAATCTAATACATAAATCAGAAAGAAGTGAAGATTTTATTGCAGACCTAGGTTCTTGTCAATAGTCTTGGTAAACTGGTTCAATGCCGGTGGAACCTTCAAATGCTGCTTAAGGATCCTCCTCTTCCTTTGAATGTGAACAACCTCAGGTCAATTCACAAATAGATGCAGACCCTTCTTAGGAGATAAAGCCCCTCCAATACCAAACTGCTATGGATGCTTCTCAAACAACGAATTGACAACCTTCTCCTAATATCAAAAAATGAAAATAACAAATGGAAAGTGAGACTACAATCTAAAGTACGGAGATGTGAGAATGGCATTTACCATTCTGTCATGAACTTTTTAGAATGTTAGGATATATTATTTGTTGTAAATATCTGTTAATAGGTTAATTAGTTTGTTCATAGCTGTTAATAGGATAGTTAGTTCATAATCTTTATTTTCTTTTCCTTTCTTTATTAGTATATATTGACACGTTGTATAATAGAATAATACCAAGTAATAGTAGTAAACGTCTTCTCTTCCTAAAATGATTCTCTCTCTCGCAATCCCTAAATCGAGAAATTCCCAAATCAAAAATTAACATGGTATCAGTTGAAACCTCTGATTTCGATTCAGCTCTGCTTCTCGTTCTGCTTAAGACGTTCGTGATTTCTTCAAGAATGATGATCCGTCTGACGTTTATTACATACATCCCAATGAAAATCCAGCGCTTGTGTTAACCTCATCTTTGCTAGATGGCAAGAACTACCATGGGTTGGCTCGATCTATGCGCGTGTCGCTCATCTCCAAAAACAAACTCTCCTTTGTTGATGGATCAATCAAGAAACCAAAGAAAGGTGATCCTTGATTTCAGGCTTGGGTTAAATGTAATAACCTTGTTCTTTCATGGCTTCAGAGGGCTTTGAATCTAGAAATTACCCATAGTGTAATCTGGTTTGATAATGCATCGGAGTTATGGGTCTATCTATATGACCGTTTCAATCAAGGCGATTTGCTCAGAATCTCCGATTTGCTTCAGGAATTCTTCAATTTAAGCCAGGGTAATCTTTCGGTCTCTGCCTTTTACACTCAATTGAAAGTAGTGTGAGATGAAATTTGCAATTTAAGGCCATTACATTCTTGTGATTGTCATGCATTGACTCACCAAAAATAAGACTTTGTTCTAAGATTTCTTAGAGGCCTTAATGACAGTTTCTCTGTCCAGAAATCCCAAATCCTAGTGATGAAGCCTCTGCCAAATATAAACGAGGTTTTTTCGATTGTTATTCAGCATGAGAGATCTCTTGCATCTGTTGTTGTTGTTCAAGATTCTAATATTCTGTTGGCTGGTCGTTATAATTCACAATCTGATTTGAATAGGAATTTTAATTCTAAGAAATTTGCCTCAGGATCAAAGTGACCTCTTTGTGTTCATTGTGGTCTATATGGTCATACCATAGATAAGTGCTATAGGAAACATGGGTTTCCCCCGGGTACAAAAGTAGATATCAGGGAAATAGTCGAATCAGATAGAGACCTGTAACACTGATGGTCTTTTGACCACTGAGTCTTTGGTTAAAGAATATGGTCCTGCAACTTTTACCAAAGATCAATATGATAGTTTGATAAGTTTGCTTCATGAAAAAGGAAGATCTGCTTCTGCCAATTTTGCTAGTTCTGGTTGTAATACTTCCAAAGTCAATATGCTTTCTTCTGCCTTTGACACTGCTCCAAATGATGCTACAGGTATTTCTCTTACCTGTTCTTTTTCAAATATTTCTATCCTTAATACTCCATGGATTATAGATTTCAGAGCTACTGATCATATTTGTAGGTCCTTATGTTTTTTCAAGGATTATTCTCCTGCAATTGATAAATATGTTAAATTACCTAATAATGATCTTGTTAAGGTTAGTCATATAGGTACTGTTCATATTCTTGATTCTTTGGTGTTAAAAAATGTTTTCCATATATCTAATTTTAGTTTCAATTTAATCTCTGTTAGTCAATTAACCAAGAATAACAAAATATCCTTAATATTCTCATCTGGATTTTGTTGCTTACTGGATATAGCTCAATGGAAGATGATTGGTACAGCTAGTGTGATTAATGGTTTGTATAAGCTAGATGTTACTCCTCCTTCATCACAGTTTAATTCCTTCATTTGTAATTCTGTTTCTGATTCCTTCATTTGGCATGCTAGGTTAGGTCATCCTTCTCAAGTAAGGATGAAGTTCTTTTCTCAATTGAATAATAAAATTCCTAATGGCCTTTGTTCTGATTGTGAGATTTGTCATTTGGCAAAACAAAAGAGATTATCTTTTCCTATTAGTACTTCTGTTTCTGCTTCTATTTTTGACTTAATTCATAAGGATGTTTGGGGTTCTTTTCCTGTTAAAAGTCTTTATGGTCATACATATTTTCTAACGGTCGTTGATGATAAAAGTAGATATGTTTGGATCTTTCCTATGCAACAAAAATCTGAAGTTAGAAGAATAATTGTTGAGTTTTGTGAAATGGTTAATACTCAGTTTTGCTTAAAAATAAAATGTATTCGAACTGACAATGCAAAAGAATTTGATATGTCAGAATTCTATAAGTCTAAAGGAATGGTTCATCAAAACTCATGCACACATACTCCACAACAAAACAATATTATTGAAAGGAAACATCAACATCTTCTTGTTGTTGCTAGATCTTTAAAAATCCAAGGGAATCTGCCTTTAAACTTTTGGTTAGACTGTGTTTTACACTATGCTTATCTCATTAATATTACACCTACTCCAATTCTTAGTAATAAAACTCCTTTTGAAATATTGTTTAAAACAAAACCTCAATTAGATAATCTTAAGGTTTTTGGTTGCTTAGCTTTTGCTTCTGTTCTTCCTAAACCTCAAACAAAATTACATCCGAGAGCCATTAAATGATTTTTATTAGATATCCAAAAAATATTAAAGGCTATAGACTGTATGATATTGAAAACAAAAATATTTTTTTCAGAGATTTTTTTTTCTAGAAACAAAGTTTCCCTTTAATGGTAAGACAAACATAAGTTCATACAATGATATTATTTTTCCTATATGTGATACTAATGTGCCTTTTGAAGATGTTATAAATGTAGATTTTTCAGAAACAGTAGTACCACCAGTTCCATAACTTCCAGGACTACAACCAGTTCATCCTGTTTCAACAAATCAGTCACCAGTTCGAGTACAATCTACAAGACCTTCCAGAACAATCAGATTACCTCAAAAGTTCAACAATTTTTAGGTTACTTTACCTGGAAATAAACACACTACGCCTCACAACATTGCCCAGGTTCTATCTTATAATCATATTTTCTTCAGCATCAAAGTTTTATTAATACTGTTGATTCTTTAAAAGAACCTAGGACTTACAAACAAGCTGTTAAATATGAATGTTGGAAAAAGGCTATGGATGAGGAAATATCAGCTTTAGAAAGAAATAAAACTTGGGATTTAGTACCTCTACCTAATGGTAAACAAACCATAGGATGTAAATGGGTCTATAGGATAAAACCCAAGTCCGATGGAACTCTAGAAAGATATAAAGCTAGACTTGTTGCAAAGGGGTATACTCAGCAACCTGGTCTGAATTATCATAACTTGAGCAATAAAGTCCTTGACTGCTAGACCTCTAATGGCATGCCACTATATTGTAACTCTTTATCATAACTTGAGCAATAAATCCATATCATTAACTTGTAAATTATCATTTTGCAAATGATTCATGTATAACCATTATTCATAATAACAACTTGCCATAATAAAGCATAATAGGGCAGTTCATACCCTTTCATGTACTAGCCTTTTTTCTTTGCCTGTAAATCATCATATAACTTATACAAAAATCATATTATCATTTCAATAAAATCAAGTAAGTAAAATTATTAAAAGTCTACTAAAATACATTTCAAAACATATAAGTGCACTCACCTTATATGCCTCACTAATTACTTGTACCAAAATATATTTACTCTGGAACTTTCTCTTTATCTTTCGACTTGTTTCGATCTCGAACTTGTTCAGCTGCTTGTAATCATCCATCCATAACACATACAATTAAATGTATATGTTAGATTATCAACTAACTAAGTACATTAATAGGAGAAAAATTCATAAATAAAATTCCTTTAATGTACTAATAACATATCAATACTTTATTCAATTCAATCTACCCTTCCAGCTCACAACTTCCTAGAAATTCTCATTCCTTTCACTTATACTCAATCACCCCACATTTGAATTTTCACAATTCAAGCTCATGTTCAACAATACAAACATTAAAATAAAGCTCAGGTGATAAAAATTAACCTAAATACTTTAATTTAACATTTCAAAAACTTTCCCCAATAGTTTAGGTAATTGCCGAAATGGTCGCTAACACTTCAACATGGGATTTTTGCTTCAAACAACACTTTAATGCATATAAAATACATAATTCTTCTTAACCAACATTAAAATAAATTCCTACACTTCAACCCTTAATTTTCCATAATTAACATAATAGTCCATCACTCAAGTTTTTAACATTCCAACTTCAACCAAACATGAAAAACATCATTTCAAGTCACTTCCTTCATCAAAATAAATTTTGACATAATTTCCCCTAATTTTTCAACTTCACCAAAAATTCTCCATACTTTAAATCTTAACATTTCCATCACTATAAGCATAAAAATAACACCACAACACCATAACCAACTTGATAGAATCATAAAACACAAGATTTCAATATGTCTTTCATCCACCCTATCTTCCAATTTCAACTTAGAGACATGAAAATCACATAAAAATAGTACCGAAAGAAAGAATTTCATAGAGATTAATTTCTTATTTCATGTCTCAACCCAAAAACTAATCCTATCAAGCTTAAAATTGAATAAAAAATTTCTCTTACCTAGGGTTGGAGAACCCGGCACCTTGGGAGAAAGATGAACAAAATTTCCAAAATTTTTCTTTCTTTAATTTGATGCCAAATGTCTTTATATTTGGCTAAATAAAAAAATCTCTAAAATAGTCAAATGACTATTTTGCCCTTGAGTTATAACCAATAGAAAGCCAACACCTCATCATCTTCCATAATCATTTTATTATAATAAGTATTGGTGAAATGACTAAATTGCCATTAATGAAATAACATATATACAAAAATTCCATTCCATCACCTATACAAAATACTAAATAAAATCCAATCTAAATTGATTAAAAACGATTTAAAACCATAATTTCATATTCCTCGGGTCTTCTTAAGACTCCCTTCAAAATTTTACAACATCCCGAGCTCATACGATTACCCGAATTCCATTTTAAACTTCAACTGTAATTTCCCAATAATAGAAACATCAAATCAAGCCATAATTTTTATATTCGATCCACACCCTTAGGTGATCTATTTATTTATAGAATAAAAATAATTATTGGGAAAATTATCATGTTGGTCCTTAAACTTTTTTCAACTTTTCACTTTAGCCACTAAACTTTAAAATCTTACGTTTTAGTCACTGCACTAAAACCACAAACTTTCAATTCTTTACTATTTGGACACTAAACAACTATTGGGGTATTACATCAACTCATTTTGATTTTAAAAATAAAATTTCCAAACTAGATGGTATGCCTTTGGAAGGCATTACTTCTTATCGAAGATTAATAGGAAAACTTCTTTATTTAACCAACACTAGACCTGATATTACTTTTGTCGTTCATCAACTATCCCAATTCTTAGCTGCTCCAATAGAAATTCATTTATCTGTTGTTCACAGAATTCTTAGATACTTAAAAGGGAGTCTTGATCAAGGCTTATTTTTCCATGCTAATAATGATATTAAACTCAATGCTTTCTCTGATTCTGACTAGGCATCTTGTCCATATTCAAGAAAATCAACGACTGGATTCTGTGTTTTTCTAGGTTCTGCCTTAATTTCTTGGAAATCCAAGAAACAGTCCACAATCTCGAGATCTTCTACTGAGGCTAAATATAGAGCCCTAGCTGCTGTTACTTGCGAAATACAATGGCTAATTTTCCTTCTCTCTGATTTACAGCTTCTTTTTTATTCTGCTAATCTTTATTGTGACAATTATCCGCAATTAAAACTGTAGAAAATCCGGTTCAACATGAGAGAACCAAGCTTAACAAGGACTTCTGAATTTACTGCATGTTTCTTCATCTAATCAAGTTGCTGATTGCTTCACAAAACCATTTTCACCTGCTTCATTTCGAGGGTCAATATCCAAGTTGGACATTCAAAATTTGTATGCTCCAACTTGAGGGGGGATGTTAGGATATATTATTTGTTGTAAATATTTGTTAATAGGTTAGTTAGTTTGTTCATAGCTGTTAATAGGATAGTTAGTTCATAATCTTTATTTTCTTTTCCTTTCTTTATTAGTATATATTGACACGTTGTATAATAGAATAATACCAAGTAATAATAGTAAACAGTTTATCTTCCTAAAACGATTCTCTCTCCTGCAATCTCTAAATCGAGAAATTCCCAAATCAAAAATTAACATAGAAGCCCAACTACTAACAACTTTGTAAAAGGTCTGCATAAAACAAAGCTTGTCAACATATTTAAAAGAAATGTACGTCACTTCATTACATAAGTACAAAGACAAGCACAAGCATACAATTCCTATATAGGCACCAAACTAGAAACATTGTTTCCAAAGATTTCATTAGGAGCCACAACTATTGTCTTCAAGACTTCACCCAGTCCACCATCAACCCAAAAATATAACATCATCAAGTCCCATGAGCAGAAGGGTTGCTTTGAATTTAAGCCTGTAATTCTAAACCCCAAATTTATTCATTCAAGTGCAATAACAGCTGGGATTCAATGCATTTTATAAGTTACCGAATACTCAATGTCATGAGCTTTAACATGCTTCCCCACAACATTTTAAGCTTGGGGGAAAAACACAGATACATATGGAAGCTTTTAAATGGAAAGACGATCATTATCACAAATGTAGGACAAATCTCTATCAAACAACAGATGAGGTTTCCCCCCAAATGGTCTCACATTCTGATAACGACATTCCAAATTGAATATGAAAGGAAATATCATTTCCTCATTTTTAACAACTACAGTAGATTATGCTTAATTTTCAATCAATAAACAAAGTCAAACACAAATAAAAAGGTCAATTTTCATAAGTCTTCTAGAATCACTATTTCTCAATTGAAACTGGTTCTGAAAGATTGACCTCCACGAATTCTAAGCAAGTCTCTCTCCGTTTTGCACATCATTATGAGAGATCAGAAAATTAAAAAGAAATGTAAGCATGTGAAAGTAAAGTCCTCATTCCTAGAAGCTTCAGGCTAATAACAAATGAGACTCTCCACTTTTAAACTCAAATACAAAGACTCTAGTGTCAAGGAAATTTCATGACGATTTAATAGACTTTTAGAAAGTGAGATACAAGAAAGATCGTACCTGTAGTGCTGCCTGCTTTAGAGCTGCTACCGACGATGAGGGATAAGCCGACGAGGACGCTTGACCGGTGAGGCTGTGAGAGCAAGAGACACAATCAAAGGGGTTGGGGTTTGATTTGGAGATCGGGGTGAATAATTGGGTGTTTGAGTGAGGGATTTTTTCAAAACGGTAAGAATGTGTGTGTTTTAGATATATCATATATCCTGCTGCACGCTTGCGGCATTTGTGACTGAACGTCACTAAAGAAACACCTATTGTGGGGGGTTTTTAACACAAACATCACTAAAAGCACAAGTAATTGTGGCGTTTGTGGCAAAACACCACTATATATGAACTCTATTGCGATGTTTCTCTGAAAAACGCCATTAAAGCTCTATTTATCACGTCGTTTTATAGGTAAATGCCACCATTTATCATTCTTTAGCGGAGGTTGTTTTACAAACGCCGCAAGGATTGTCCTTTTATGACGTTTGTTTTGTAAACGCTGCAAAATGTATAAATTTAACGGCGTTTACTTAGAAAATGCCGCGAAAAGTGCCGCTATATACTAAACTTGGTGTAGTGAATAAATATTTGTTAAAAATTATCAGTAAATAATAATACTTATAAGAATAATTATGATTTGAATAAAATTATAAAATATTTTAAGAACTATATGTATAACAAATTTTTTTGACAAATCCTAATTCTAGTCCTAGTCCTTACCTAGAGGGAAAGGGAAGGGGAACTCTAGGGGAAGAAAGGGGGTGCTCTTGGTGGGTCTAGAACCCATGACGTAAGGAAAATGAGGTAACAAAGATGAACAGCTTGGCCAACCAGCTAAATGTGCTTGCTCTTATATTTAACAATTAAAAATATTATACAATAAAACAATATAAATAAAAAGTAAAGCAATTTGTTAAAATGAATTGGTTAAGTTGGTTGAGTTGTAACATCCACGACCTGGATGTCATATTTGGGCCTCATGCCTGAAACCCAACCAAACCATTTGTCCTAATTTAGCCCAATCCACAAATCTATTATGAAAATCCATTTAATTACAACCCAAATAAAACATAATAAATATTCGAAACCATATACATTGAAGCTCCTTTTAAAATTACATTATAAACCTTTGACTCTATCGTTTAAAAATCCAAATACGATTTACAATATACCATAGGTTCCTACGAATACAAAGCCCAAAGACCTAAGTACTGTACTCTGTAGAGACGAGGCGATGGAATCCTTCCCTGATGGTGCTCCTTCAAGAACGAGCCAAACCTACTAACCTACGAACTAAAACAACGATTTCGAACGCTGAGCTAACAAAGCTCAGTGGATGCACCGCCACTCAACTGTGCTTCATGCAAATCACAAATAAAGAAATGCAACAAGAATGATATCATGGCAAGATAACGATGTCGCTACCATATCCGCCTAAACACATAGCATTATCAATGCATGATCACGCACACAGCTCATACAAGTATCTCGTACGTTTACCTAGCATCACAAAGATAACACCAACAACATTAAGTGAGGTTCGCGTCCACCAAGCATCGGAATCCTACACTTGAGTGAGGCATGCGTCCATAAAGCATCGGGATACTACATTACGATTAAGGCCTGCGTCCACATAGCATTAGGATCCTATACTCAAGGGGATGAAGCCCGCGTCCATATAGCATTGGGATCCTACATCCATGCTCGGGATCTCTCATCAAGCATCTTCGAATGAGGCTAGCGTCCACAGCATCAGGATTCTACATTCAGGAGTTTTCAAGGTGTTGCAACACACTTAGAGTATCCAAATCCCAACAACAAAGGATGACTCGACTATTTAGGCGTCCCATCAGAACATAGCAAGAACCTTAGTCGCCACACAGCACTCAACCTCGACACAAGGGTCTTACTGCACACAGATCAAACACACTTATCCTCACCTTATGGTTTCTATCAATTATTATACCACCTTATTGAGCTTATCTATTCATTAGTATGTTATGAAGGTACACATTAGCTGTTCTTATTAATTTATCTTATTATTCAATAAGACTTATAGGCGCCCTTTCTGCACACAGCAAGGGCCTAGATTACCACACAACATCAACGATCCACCTAGGATCCCTATGGGTTACCACCTCTCACAATTTATGAAAGTATAACGAGTTATTAGTCATTTATTTCATACAGGGGGTTTAAATCTCCATTTCTCAGTTTTAATATTCATTTTACACCTTAATGGACCCTCAGGGCCCTTTGCCTCGAATTATAGCACCCTTGAACGTAACCTCGAAGTTCTTGGACAGATTACTTAGCGAGTACTGTTAAGTCTCTAAAAGTACTATTTTATTCATATTATTACTAGAGTTAAGCTCATATTAGTTGCATTATTAGCCATTCATGCATATTTGCATTGTTTCCTTGGTGGACAAGCTTGATTTCATATTTTGCTTAATTTTGAGGAAAAATATACTACTTTGGTGTGTTTTGGTGTGTGTGCAAAATCACTTGCCAAAGCAAGGCTGGAACCAGTTGTCAGGGCAATGCATAAAGGAGATGCCGAGCTAGTTGTCGGGGCAATGCATGAAGGAGATGCCGAGCTAGTTGTCAGAGCAATTTTCGATAAGGGATAAGATGATATGGTAGTCGAAATTGATGACTAGATAAGCCCAAGATGATGTGGAACAAAGTTAAATCCCAAAGGAGTTTGATTTCCATGAAAAGGTCAAAGAGAAATTAAATCCCAAAAAGATAGGAGAAGATCTAGAAGGAATTTAAATATAATAAAGAATTATATTCTTTTAAAGTATTTAATTTCAACTTAACTTTATCCTCAAGAAAGATTTTGACCTAGCCATCTCCTATTTAAAGGAGACCAAGCCGTCAAATTCAAAGGGGGAGAGGAGAGAGATTTCGACAAGAGCAAGTGAGAGATTTCGACAAGAGAGAAGAGATTTTGACAAGAGCAAAGGGGGAGATTTCGACAAAGAGATTTCAACCATTCTTCATCTTTTTCTTCTTTGTTCGATTAGGTTTATGTTAGGAATTATGTCTTGTGTTTCTTTGGAATCTAGCCATGAACTAAATCTATTTGGCTAAGGTTATTGTGTTTTGTGGTTGTGAGAAACAATTTGATTTTGTTTAGGTAATAAGAATTTGCACTTTCAATTCAAGGTTTACTCATTCTTGGATCTTATTCTTGTTTGCGAGTGAATTGAGAAAGGATCTCGTAACTTCATCTATTTATCTAATATCGGGAGAGTTAGATTCAAGAAACGAATGAGTATGATCTTTATTCAATCTATTGATGGTGAAGATTAATCCAGCTTAGGAATAAGTTAAGGATTTCAACGGCTAAGAGGAACGCAAGATTGGTTGTTGTTTACCCTTGATTCACGTAGGGATATATTATTAAGGCATGCACAAATAGCTAGAGTTTTGACTTAGGGATAAAAAGAAACAATTGAAGAACGCTACGCCGAATCTTGAAGTTTCTGCCCAGCCGCCCAAACAGTTGCCCAGCCAGTCGCCCAGGCAACCATCGATTAGTTGCCAAGGCAACCCCGCTGCTCAAGTTGCCACGACAACTGAGTTGCCCTTGCACTGTTTTACCAAGATGATCCAATCAGCTATCACACCTCAATTCACGATAACCTGGCTTATTCTTTCTCATTTGATTACATATTCTTTTACTTATTTGCTTTCTAGTTTAGTTGTTAGTTAAACTCCTACAATCTTCTACTTGTGTTCTTTTACTTATTTTACTTTTATACTATAACTTGTGATGTGTACACTTGCACAATTACAGAGCACTTATTATGCGCAACAAGTTTTTGACGCCGTTGTCGGGGATTGGCAATAGCAACTTTGTTTTTATTTTCTTGCACTTTTTATTTTTCTTGTTTAAGATTCAAAGGGTTAACAAACTTTGGTTTTGCATTGGTATATGACCAGGGCCAGACCGATTACACCAGAATATCCATTTGATCCAAAAATTGAACGAACCTTGCAAAAACTCAGACGAAGGTTAAGAGTAGCAATGGCTAATCAAGACGGCAATATGAATCAGGATGTTCCAGCAGGAGGAGTGATTCTACCACGAAACAGAACTATTAAAGACTATCTTGAAGGACTTAATCTAGGAGTTGTCACACCTAAAATTGAAGTCGACCACTTTGAGTTGAAACCGGTGATGTTCAATATGATCAACACAATTGGTCAATTTGGCGGCTCAACAACTGAAGATGCACGACATCTTAAATCTTTCATCGAGATTTGCAATTAATTCAAAATACAAGGAGTTAGCCCCGATGTTTTACGACTAAGATTATTCCCTTATTCACTGAGGGATAGGGTAAAAACATGGTTGAATAGTATTCCTACCGGATCAATAGGATCTTGGACCGATCTTTGTCGTGATTTCCTTGCTCGATTTAATCCTACAAATTTGACTGATAAGCTTTGTAACGAAAGAAATATTTTCGGCAAGCAGATGATGAATCCATGTACGAGGCTTGGGAGCGATATATAGAACTTCTACACAAATGTCCTATACACGGATTCCCAATGTGGACACAAGCAACAATGTTTTACAACGATGTGAATACACCAACAAGGATGATGATAGATGCCTCGGCAAACGACATACTCCTAGATAAGTCACTGGAGGAATCAATGCAAATTCTAAACAGTCTTGCCAAGAATGATTATCAATTCCCATATGCTAGAAGAGGATGAGTTAGACGCCAAGCCACAATACATGAACTGGGATCATCATACTCAATTTCGGCACAATTGACCAGAACATGCAGAAACCAAACAACACATAGGAAGTCAAGGTAATGGATTCATTTTGTGAGTTATGTGGTGGTAACCATGATTTTTCTGAATGTATGCAGAATCCGGAATCCAACTTTTATGTGGGGAATTACAACCAGAACAACAATGTGATGTCCAATACATACAATCCAGCTTGGAAGAAGCACCCGAATTTTTCATGGAGTAATCCCAGCAATGCTTTAAACCAGAACAATTAGAATGCACAAGTATCGGGATTCTAGTAGAATATGACACGACAATAGTTACCGCAGCAACAACCGATAACATCTAGTTCTTTGGAAAATTCTCTCAATGCTTTTATGTTGAAAACTGAATCTTATATGGCTGAGAATAGTAACTTCATAAAAAGAACTAATGCTTTTATTAACAGGACCGAGATGAGATTGCAAAACCAAGAGACAACAATCAAATCATTGGAAAATCAAGTCGGACAATTTGCTCAAAACTTGAATACTAGACCGCAAGGAGGTTTACCTAGCGATACTGAAGTCGCAAGAGGAACTGGCCATGAGCAATGTAACGCGATCACCACTAGAAGTGGCCAACAACTTAAAGAGGCTCAAGCTCGCTCATCAAACAAAACTCGACAAAAAGATCAAGACGAACCCAACGGCAAAGCCTCAGATGGTGAACCAGGAAATGCCGCGGCAACCAATGATAGGCATGTCACGACAACCCCAGTTGACGATGCCTCGACAACTCCAGTTGCCCCGGCAATGCCATCAATCAGGTTCTAGACCAATGAAAGGATCGAAGATATCCAACTTCCATCACCATTCCTACAAAGGTTGAAGCGACAAAAGCAAGAATATCAATTCAAGAAGTTTCTTGATATCCTAAAGTAAGTCCACATCAACTTACCATTGGTTGAAGCAATTGAACAAATGCTGAACTATGCCAAGTTTCTTAAAGACATTGTGTCCAAGAGAACAAGGCTATGAGAGTTTGAAACAGTTGCTGCAACAGAGGGATGCATGGCCATGTTGCACAATCGCATGCCACCCAAGTTGAAGGATCCCGAAAGTTTCACAATACATTGTACCATCAAAAACCACTATGACGGGAAAGCATTATGTGATATTGGAGCAAGCATAAACTTGATTCCTAAATCGGTTTTCCATAAACTAGGAATAGGGAAGGCAAAACCTACAACAGTTATGCTACAACTAGCCGACATATCCTATGTGCATCCATAGAGAAAAATCGAAGACATACTAGTAAAAGTTGATAAATTTATTTTTCCCGCTGACTTTATTGTTTTGGATTGCGAGGCAGATGAACATGCACCTATTATTCTCGGGAGACCCTTCATAGCAACAGGGAGAACCTTGATCGATGTTGAAAAGAGAGAACTCACAATGGGGATAAATGACCAGCAAGTTAAACTAAATGTGTTCCAAACATTAAGGCATGCCGATAATCCGAAAGAATGCCAACTTCTTCATGCCACAGTAGAGTTTGACTTCGACGAGGAATTTAGTTTCCTCGGCAATTACATTGCCGATCAAGAAGAACCTGAAGAGTATGAAGAACCGATTGATGAGGAACAACAAGAAGAGGCAAATTGGTTAGTCAATCGATCATGTACATACTTTGAACCACTGGATTACTCAGGTAAGGAAGGTAAACTCGAAAAGCCCTCCATTGAACAATCACCGATTCTTGAGTTGAAACAATTTCCAGGACAATTAAAACATGCTTACTTGGGAACTGATAATACATTGCCTGTAATTATTTCCTCTAAGTTACAACCTGAGTAGGAAAAGAAGCTGATCAAAATGTTGATGCTATACAAGAAGGCAATAAGGTGGACAATTGCCGACTTAAAGGGAATTAGCCCGACAGTGTGCATGCACAAGATTTTGTTGGAAGATGATCACAAACCTTCAATTGAGGCCCAGAGGAGATTGAATCATTCCATGAAAAAGGTTGTAATGAAAGAAATCATCAAGTGGCTTGACGTCGGCATCATATACCCTATCTCGGATAGTACATGGGTAAGTCTGATATAATGTGTACCGAAAAAGGGAGGTATAATGGTGGTAAGTAATGAAAACAATGTGACCGGTTGGAGGGTTTGTATGGATTATCGAAAGCTAAACAAAGCCATTAGGAAAGATCACTTTCCATTACCCTTTATTGATCAAATGCTTGACCGTCTTGCAGGTAAATCCTTTTTATTATTTTCTTGATGGTTATTCAGGTTACAATCAAATTGCCATAGCACCAAAAGATCAAGAAAAGACAACCTTCACATGCCCATACGGTACTTATGCTTTCCGAAGGATGCCATTCGGATTGTGTAATGCCTCGACAACCTTCCAAAGATGCAAGATGACACTCTTTTCAGACATGGTCGAAGACTTCATTGAGATCTTCATGGATGATTTTTCTATTTTTGGTAATGACTTCGACAGTTGCCTCGGCAATTTAGAGAAGGTTTTGGCAAGATGTGAAGAAACCAGTTTAGTCCTTAATTGGGAGAAGTGACATTTTATGGTAGATGAAGGAATAGTTCTCGACCACAAGATTTCATCCAAGGGAATTGAAGTAGACAAAGCCAAGGTGGACGTGATCGAGAGATTACCCCCACCAAGTTCGGTTAAAGGAATCCAAAGCTTTCTTGGACATGCAGGTTTTTACATGAGGTTCATTCATAATTTTTCTAAAATTACTAAATCCTTGTGCAATTTGCTTGAACAGGATAAAGTCTTCAATTTTCATGATTATTGCGCCCAAGCATTCAAAACCCTAAAGGAAAAGCTTGCCTCGGCACCCATTGTCGTTCTACCAGATTGGACTCTACCTTTTGAGCTCATGTGTGATGCAAGTGATTTCGCGGTAGGAGTAGTCCAGGCCAACGCACAAGTAAGACCTTTCATGTGATATACTACGCTAGTAAAACTCTTAATAGTGCTCAAGTGAATTACACAACAACGGAGAAAGAGTTACTAGCCGTAGTTTTCGCATTTGACAAGTTTCGATCCTATTTGACTGGTACAAAGGTAATTGTCCATACGGACCATTCGGCAATTAAGTATCTATTTGATAAAAAGGATGCCAAACATCGTTTGATTCGTTGGATATTGCTTTTACAAGAGTTTGATATTGAAATTAAGGACAGGAAAGGAACAAAAAATCAAGTGGCCGATCACTTATCACGCTTAGAACGCAATAGGGAGGAGGACACAGATTTAGAGATATGCAATGCATTCCCGGATGAGCAGCTGTTAGTTGCCTCGGCAACCATGGATACGCATGCCTCGGCAACCCTTGACGCGCATGTCGCGTCAACTTTAGACTCACACACCTTGGTAACCATGGAAGCAGTTGCCATGACAACACATGCCTCGGCAATACCCTGGTACGCAAATTTAGTTAATTTCCTTGTTTGTGGTATTTCACCTTATGGCCTTACTCACCAAGGGAAGAAGCGGTTTCGCCATGATGCTAAGCATTACTTTTAGGACGAGCCTCTTTTGTTTAAACAATGTGTAGATCAGGTTATACGCCGATGTGTCCCTGAAGAAGATGAGCAGAATGTACTCCGACAATGCCATTCTTCACCCTATGGAGGACATTTTGGATGAACTCGTACCGAGGCCAAAGTTTTGCAATCTGGTTTGTATTGGCTAACATTGTACAAAGATGCCCAATAGTTTTACAAGCAATGTGACCGTTGCCAGATGACGGACAATATCTCTAGACGACATGAGATGCCGCTCTAAAACATCATCGAGGTGGAATTGTTCGATGTATGGGGGTTGATTTTATGGGACCTTTCCCATCTTCATTCGGCAACCTCTACATTCTACTTGCCATTGACTACGTGTCTAAATGGGTTGAGGCAGCTGCAGTTCTCGCCAACGATTCTAAGACCGTGCAACGATTCTTGCAGAAAAAACATATTTATACGGTTTGGGATGCCGAAAGCAATTATCAGTGATGAAGGCAAGCACTTTGACAACAAACTCATCGCCAAGATGTTACAACGCTTTGGTGTATCTCACAAGATTGCCACGGCATATCACTCACAAACCAATGGGCAAGTAAAAATTTCCAACCGGGAATTGAAGGGTATACTCGAGAAAGTTGTAAATCCCTCTAGGAAGGATTGGTCAGTAAGACTAGATGATGCACTTTGGGCATATCGCACTACATTTAAAACACCCTTAGGTATGTCTCCCTTCCGACTTGTCCATGTCAAAACATGTCATCTACCGGTAGAAATCGAACACAAGGCATATTGGCAATCAAGACCGTGAATATGGATTGGGAAAGTGCTGGGCAAAAGCGTTTGTTGGACCTCAACGAGATAGAAGGATTTCGTGCACTCGCCTATAACAATGCACGAATCTACAAGGAGAAAACAAAGCAATGGCATGACAAGAAACTATTGCTGCGAAAATTCATGCTAGGGCAACTAGTTCTCTTATTCAATTCTCGGCTAAAACTTTTTCCGGGAAAACTGAAATCAAGATGGTCTCGACCATTCGAAGTTGTCAAACCATTCTCCCATGGTACCGTGATAATCAAGTCCATCACTGACGAACATGAATTCAAAGTCAACGGACAAAGATTGAAGCACTACAACGCTGCCCATGTGGAACGTAACAAAGAAGTGGTCACCTTAGGAGATGCATGAGCATGCGCTTCTTTCGATATTTTATTTTTATTTTTATTTTTTCGAACTATTTAATTTTTTTATTTATTAATTTCGGTTATTTTTTTCTTTTTAGGATAAATTTAGTTATTTTCTTTAAGATTAAAATTACATCTTTCTTTCATATTTATCTAATTATTTTTAAATTTTAAGTTTAAGAATTTCTTTGCACATCTTCATTTATTTTCTTTTATTAGTTTATCTTTAATTTTAATCCTTATTTTATTTGTTTTTGAATTGTAGGAAAAGAGTTCAAGATAAAGAGAAATTTGATTCAAGAAGGAAGCTTCTTCAACAAGTAAATTAATAGGCTAAATCTAAGCCTCCAATTTACCCTAAATAAACCCTACATAGTCAACCAAACCCTTCTCCTTCCCCAAACCCCCTAGCCGTCCCCTTCCCCTTCCCCCAATCAAAACCCTTGTTTTCTTTCTTTCCAATTAAACTCACCCACCATATTTACTACCTATCTTTTCTATATAACCCATCACCCTTAACTTCCAAGAAACCTATTCCTACTTTTCATCTTGCAACTCTTTAGTTTATTTTGCTTTCTTTTCTTTGTTTCTACCAAACTCACAACCAAGATCATCCATGGTATCCAAAATCGAATTTTTGGTTCATCCAAGTTCCTCCAAAGAACCTAAATACAAGAAGTTTGCTACACCGGTGGTTCAAGAAAGATTTCACTCCAAGTTTGAAAGCCGAAATATTCACGAAGAACAAGGCTTTGAATACTCTAACTCTCATCAAGATTTCGGACTTGAACCATTCATCTTCGAAAGGATTGCACAGCAAAAGTGGCAAATCTTTTGCCATCAATCGGAAAAGGGTAACATCTCATGGGTAAGAGAATTCTATGCTCACTCACCTAACCCA
The DNA here is from genome assembly GCA_019671005.1 of Hibiscus mutabilis. Lineage (NCBI taxonomy): Eukaryota > Viridiplantae > Streptophyta > Magnoliopsida > Malvales > Malvaceae > Hibiscus > Hibiscus mutabilis. The sequence goes on along the minus strand of CM033755.1, from coordinate 7,946,365 downwards.
TATAATCCTTATGTTTTTGTTCGTGACAAGGCTATACTCATAAGCCCCAAAAACATTAACACCTTTTACGGGCTCTACATTGAGAAGGACGAGCATCAAGCCTTTTTTGATCAACTCACACCCAAGCAACTCGATAAGGTGTTTCAAGAACTCACTCTACCGGGAACTCATTAGAACGTCGGTAAATACAAGGGCACGGTAAATCGCCTTCGACTTAAACCCGAGGCAAAATTATGGAATAAATTTGTTAAAACTTCTTTAATGCCCACAACACACAATACCACCGTTGATACACCTCGTTTTTTGCTCATACATTCTATCTTGCATAATCGCATCATTAACATTGGAAAAATTATTTGTGATGAGATTTTTGTATGTAGCATAAAAAACAAGGGATCTCTTTTCTTCTCTTGCTTAATTTCCAATCTTTGCAAGGAGATACATGTCCCAAGTGAGTCCACTGATGAAAAGGCCCTACCAAAGTCTAGTTGGAATCGAGCACAAATTCGAAAGATAATGGGAGAGGCACCGGTAAAATCTCCAATGCCTTCAATTGCCGCGGCAACCCCTAATGCACAAGCAACTGATGCCCGGGCAACTCGGCCAGCAACCCCATGACAACTTGAAGCACTCTTACAACTGTTGGCGAACCGCCTTAGGCAAATTGAAGACCGGCAATTAATGTTCATGCGGTACATGAAGGATCACAACATTGCCATCACCCAAGTCATCCTGTAAAAGTACCCGAACAACCACGTGTCGTTCCCCATCTTTCCTGCCGAAATCCTTGCCACGGCAACCAATGAAGTAGTTGTCACGGCAACCGCAACAGATGATGTCGCGACAACCTACTCTGTGCCTGCCCAAGCAGTTTCCATGGCAACCAACACTGAAGATGTTGCGGCAACCAAAGCTAAAGACGCCCCGGCAACCACTGCAAAAGCCAAAGGTAAAGTACCTACGCCCGAATCAACTCGTACTGAATCATTGTCTAATTTTTCAGATTCGAACGAGTCCTCCATTGCACCAACAAAGACCGTACCAATCGAATCCTACAAGCCCAAGCGAAAGGCCAATGACATTGAGGAAGAGGACGATGAGGACACCCCCGTACGAGGATCGATTCCACCATCGACAACAAGGAAACAATCATCGCATTCATGCAAAAGAATCAAGACACTGACCAAAAGGAAACTAATCATCCACGACGACGAACTCTCAGAGTAAGTCCTCGTTTGCATTTTACTTTTCTTTATTTTTATTTTTATTTGTTGCATGCATTCAGGACAATGCCTCACTCGAGTTTGGGGGGATTGTTATTAGTTAGTTACCATGTTTAGTTGCATTCATCTTAAGTATTGCATTTAGGATACATAAATTGCTTGTCATGCCTTTAGTTGGAACAAGAATTGCATAGATTTGATGAATATCCGATGATAACTTTGTCAATGTACTTAATTGATAAAACTTTTATTCTAGGATAAACGTGGAAACATTTAGAATCGTACTATGATGCTAAACTTGATGAAACACTGTGTGGCTTGATTGATTTAAAGAATTCTAGCGAACTTAGGTTGATAGTTAAAAAATTGGGGGATTAGAATAAAAATTGGATGAATGCTAGAGGTGCCCGAAATTAGCTCTAGTATGTGCTAAAAAATTGATCACTAGAGGTGCCCAAAATTGGCTCTAGTATGTGCTAAAAATTGATCGCTAGAGGTGCCCAAAACCGGGTCTAGTCGAATAAATTAATTAACTTAAGAAAACTAAAAACAAAATACTAGAGGTGCCCGAAACCGGCTCTAGTTAAAACATGTTAAAAGAACCCAATGAAGTAATTTGAAAACTTCTTGTTTGTATAGAATCTGAAAAATCAACTTGCACACAACTCCGCACACACTCACAAGCATTATAGTTTGATTCCGAGTAACACCTAAGTTTTCCGAAAAATGAAAAGCCAATCATACTTTGTGCCACGGTTCTGAGAATTGAAATCAAGTTCAAAGCTAAGTTTGTGAAAATTGAAGTCTTGACAGGTAATTATTAGTTTGCACTGCTTGAGGACAAGCAATAGTTCGAGTTTAGGGTGTGTTAAGTGTTTAAAAGTACTATTTTATTCACCATTTTTATTCATATTATTACTAGACTTAGGCTCATATTAGTTCCATTATTAGCCATTCATGCATTTTGCATTGTTTCCTTGGTGGACAAGCTTGATTTCATATTTTGCTTAATTTTGTGGAAAAAAATATACTGCTTTGGTGTGTTTTTGTGTGTGTGCAGAATCACTTGCCAAAGCAAGGCTAGAACCAGTTGCCAGGGCAATGCATGAAGGAGATGCCGAGCTAGTTGCCAGGGCAATGCATGAAGGAGATGCCGAGGTAGTTGACAGGGCAATTTTCGATAAGGGATAAGATGATATGGTAGTCGAAATTGATGACTAGATAACCCCAAGATGACGTGGAGCAAAGTTAAATCCCAAAGGAGTTTGATTTCCATGAAAAGGTCAAAGAGAAATTAAATCCCAAAAAGATAGGAGAAGATCTAGAAGGAATTTAAATATAATAAAGAATTATATTCTTTTAAAGTATTTAATTCTAACTTAACTTCCTCCTCAAGAAAGATTTTGACACAGCCATCTCTTATTTAAAGGAGACCAAGCCGCCAAACTCAAAGGGGGAGATGAGAGAGATTTCAACAAGAGCAAGTGAGAGTTTCGACAAGAGATTAGAGATTTTGACAATAGCAAAGTGGGAGATTTCGACAAAGAGGCTTCAACCATTCTTCATCTTTTTTTTTCTTTGTTCGATTAGGTTTATGTTAGGATTTTTTTTTCTCGTGTTTCTTTGGAACCTAGCCATGAACTAAATCTATTTGGCTAAGGTTATTGTGTTTTGTGGTTGTGAGAAACAATTAGATTTTGTTTAGGTAATAAGAGTTTGCACTTTCAATTCAAAGTTTACTTATTCTTGGTTCTTATTCTTGTTTGCGAGTGAATTGGGAGAGGATCTCATAACTTCATCTATTTATCTAATATCGGTAGAGTTAGATTCAAGAAACGAATGAGTATGGTCTTTATTCAATCTATTGATGGTGAAGATTAATCCAGCTTAGGAATAAGTTAAGGATTTCAACGGCTAAGTGGAGCGCAAGATTGGTTGTTGTCCACCCTTGATTCACGCAGGGATGTATTATCAAGGCATGCACAAATAGCTAGAGTTTCGACTTAGGGATAAGAAGAAACCATTGAAGAATGCTCCGTCGAATCTTGAAGTTACTGCCCAGCCGCCCAAATAGTTGCCTAGCCAGTCGCCCAAGCAACCGTCGATTAGTTGCCAAGGCAACCCCGCTGCGCAAGTTGCCACGACAACTGAGTTGCCCTTGCACTCTTTTACCAAACGATCCAATCGGCTATCACACCTCAACTCACGATAACCTGTCTTATTCTCTCTCATTTGATTACATCTTCTTTTACTTATTTGCTTTCTAGTTTAGTTGTTAGTTAAACTCCCACAATTTTCTACTTGTGTTCTTTTACTTTTTACAGTGCAAGAGATTAAATTCTTGAAGTGACATCAATCCCTGTAGAGACGATATCTTTTATACTATAACTTGCGACGTGTACACTTGCACAATTGCGGAGCACTTATTACGCGCAACAAGTACCGATACTCCTATGTAGGTATCGGTACTCCCCTCTAGGTACCGATACTCGGCCATGAGTACCGATACTCATTTTAGGTTCGAAAAAATTGAACTCTAAAGCCGTACCAATACGCTCCATCCCGTATCGGTACTCACTATCGGTATTGGGATCACCTCATACCGATTCAAGCCCATACTGATACTCCTACCTTCGCGTACCGATACGCTAAGCCTCTCCCAGGCAATGTAACAGTGCGTACCGGTACGCGAAAGCATTGTTGGAATTCTTAACTTGCAAGAGGTACCGATACACGGGGAGGCGTACCGGTATACCCCTCACAACCCTTCCCCCTATTTCACTAAGGCGTACCGATACTCTATCCCCAGTACCGGTATGTGATCCCGATGTTTGAACTCTGGGTGTGGGTTTTACTTAGAAACCCTATTTAACTTCCATAGTTAAACCCCAAACCATTCCTACAAGTTATGATGATAGTATTAAGTGGATTTCTACCAATTTTAAGCCTTAAAAATGTCAAACTCATATTTTGCCATTAAAGAGGTTAACCAAGCATATCAAACCATAAACACCCAAATCATGCACAAAGCCTATCTTTATGAGTTGCAGGAATTCAAAGGAGTTTGTGGTGTACTAACCTTGGATTAAAGTTGATGAAGAGGCCTTCAATAACCCATTCTCGTTCTTCTTCTTCAACCAGCAAAGCATCTTCCCTCACAATTCCAAATGAATCTTACCTTGGATAAAAGATCTTGAGATGCTGAACAAACTTCCCTTCTTGCCCCAAACGAGATTCTTACTCAAACTCTCAAAGATTTGACCTTGAACATGATGGAGCTTGTGTGGAAGATGGAAATGGGTGAGAGAGAGAACAAGGGGGACCAAGATGACCTCACTTACTCTATTTTCTGTAGAAAATAAAGTCCTCCCACCAGTTCTCTTGTCTTCAATTATGCTTTTACCCGTTTGCCCTTCTTACCTTCACCTTAGCCCAATAACAAACCAACAACCCAAGCCCAAGGTTCTAAGACGTGCCCAAAAAGACTCCCAAAGGACAAACATCACGGCTTAAAGGCGAGGCCCACGCCTCGGGTTAACCCGACTCTCAGACTCTGAGATCCGGGTCGTTACATGAGTAGTTATCAACATCTTGATAAAAATTAAAGTTCGGATTTCAGTAGTGATCTTATTTGGCCAATAAAAAAACTAAAACAATTTGAATATAAATATAAATTCAAAAAAGAAAAAAAATTGATAAACTTTCTCATTATTTGGATAAAATTTTAATAAATGTTTCGAAAACGAAAACTACGTTTCTTTCTCAACTAGCTAGCTAGCTATACTAATTATGGTATTTATTAATTGTTTAGATGCATGATGATGATCTTCGTATGGTCATAATCAGTGACGGAAATTGGAGTAAAAGTTTGAGGGGGCTAACTTAAATTTTTATAAAAAAATTAGAGGCATAAATGAAATTTTTTAAAAAATTGAGGTTTTAACTAAATTTTTTAATAATTTCGAGATATTTAATAAAAAAATTTAAAAAATTGAGAGGAAATTTAATTCAAAATTTTGAAACTTAATATGAATTTTTAAAAATCTTGAGGGGTCAAATTAAAATTTTCAAAAATTTTAGAGATAAAATTCAAATTTTCCAAAATTTTGGGAGGGGCCGTAGGCCCACTAGTCCCTTAAACGATCCGCCATGGTCATAATTATTTTTAATTATTAATTCAATCCAAAACCAATAAAAGAGACTGAAAGTGTTTGACGTGTATGTATTGTACAACATTTCTCATTAAATAATCATGCAAAACTTGGGATAATGTAAATCAATTATTTGATAAGCATATAAAAGTGAAATTAAGCTTTATGGTATTATTATTATTATTATTATTATTATTATTATTATTATTATTATTACAGTTTTCTTGTTCGCAATTGCTTTCCTAATTGTCAAAGAATTATGACAAAAAGGTGTTGCTTTTTTATAGGTTTAGTGTTTGAAATGGATTGGAAAACTTTGGAATTCATCCAAAAGTATGAATTTTAAGTTATCTTGCCAATGGTGCAAAAGCAACTTCAAGAAAGGTTTTAATATATACTAGATTTTTTTGTGGTGTACCATAATTTTATTTTATATAGAAGTAGTTTTTTGTATGATTCAATTGACAACAAATGAAAACTTTTGGTCTCATCTCAAAATCTCAAATGGGAAATTGTTGCGCGTAATAAGTGCTACGCAAATGTGCAAGTATACACGTCGCAAGTTATAGTATAAAAGATATCGTCTCCACAGGGATTGGTGCCACTTCAAGAATCTAGTCTCTTGCACTGTAAAAAGTAAAAACACAAGTAAAGGATTATAGAAGTTTTAACTAATAACTAATCTAGAAAGCAATTAAGTAAAAGAAAAGATGAATTCGAATGAGAGAGATAGGCTAGGTTATCGTGAGTTGAGGTGTGATAGCCAATTGGATTGTCTTGGTAAAAGAGTGCATGGGCAACTTAGTTGCCGTGGCGACTTGCACAACGGGGTTGCCTTGGCAACTAATTGATGGTTGCTTGGGCGACTAGTTGGGCAACTACTTGGGCGACTGGGCAGCAACTTCAAGGTTCGGCGGAGCGTTCTTCAATGGTTTCTTCTTATCCCTAAGTCGAAACTCTAGCTACTTGTGCATGCCTTGATAATACATCCTGCGTGAATCAAGGGTGAACAACAACCAATCTTGCGCTCCTCTTAGCCGTTGAAATCCTTAACTTATTCCTAAGCCGGATTAATCTTCACCATCATTGGATTGCATAAAGATCATATTCATTCGTTTCTTGAATCTAACTCTCCCGATATTAGATAAATGGATAAAATCACGAGATCCTCTCCCAATTCACTCGCAAACAAGAATAAAAATCAAGAATGAATAAACCTTGAAATAGAAAAGTGCAAACTCTTATTACCTAAACAAAAACCAATAGTTTCTCACAACCACAAAACACAATAACCATAGCCAAGTAAGTTTAGTTCATAGCTAGGTTCCAAAGAAACACAAGATAATTAATCCCTAGCATGAACCCAATCGAACAAAGATGAAGGAAGAGGCTTGTCGAAATCCTCCTTGCCCTTGATGCTTGTCGAAAATTCTCTCCTCTTGCCCTACTTGGACTTGCCGAAATTTCCCTCTTGCTCTCTCTCTTGAATTGTCGAAATCTCCTTGATATTTATAGGGCTAGGCCAAAGTCCTTCTTTGAGGAGGAGTTTGAGTTGGAATTAAATTATCTTTAAAGAATATAATTCTTTATTATAATTTTATTCCTATTAGAACTTCTCCTATCCTCTTGGAATTTAATTCTTCTTTAATCTCTGCATGGCAATCAAATTCCTTTGGGCTTGGACCTTGCTCCATGTCATCTTGGGCTTGTAAAATCATGAATTTCGACATCCATATTGCTTTTGGTCTTTGTCGACAAATGCCATGACAACTAGCTCGGCATATCCTTCATGCATTGCCCTCGCAACTAGCTCGACATTGCTTTGGCAAGTGATCCTGCACATACACACACAAAAACACACCAAAGCAGCATCTATTTCCACAAAAATCACCAAGTTATGTAATCAAGCTCAACGATTGAAGGAAACATGGATTAATGCATGAATGGCTAACTATGCAACTAATATGAGCCTAAGTCTAACAATAATATGAGTAAAAAGGGTAAGAAAAATAGTACTTTTGAACACTTATCACACCCCCAAACTCGAACTATTGCTTGTCCTCAAGCAATGCAAACTCATAATTACCTGCCAAGACTTCAAATTTTCACAAACTTAGCTTTGAACTTGATTTCAATTCTCTGAACCGGGGCACAAAGTATGATTGGCTTTTTATTTTTTCAGAAAACTGAGGAATTACTCGGAATCAAACTATAATGCTTGTGAGTGTGTGCGGAGTTGTGTGCAAGTTGATTTTTCGGATTCTATGCAAACAATAGGTTTTCAAATTACTTCATTGGGTTCTTTTTAACATGTTTTAACTAGAGCCAATTTCGGGCACCTCTAGTATTTTATTTTTAGTTTTCTTAAGTTAATTTAATCGACTAGAGCCGGTTTCGGGCACCTCTAGTTAAATTTTTTTTTTTACGCCTCCTAGAGCCAGTTTCGGGCACCTCTAGTGATCAATTTTTTTTTTTTTTTAGCATATGCTAGAGCCAATTTCGGGCACCTCTAGCATTCATCCAATTTTTATTCTAATCCCCCAATTAGTTAATTATCAACCTAAGTTTACTAGAACTCCTTAAATCAATCAAACCACAACAGTGTTTCATCAAATTTAGCATCATAGTAAAATTCTAAGTTTTTCATGGTTATCCTAGAATAAAAATTCTATCAATTAAGTGCATTGGTAAAGTCATCATTGAATATTCATCAAATCTAAGCAATTCTTGTTCCAATTTAAAGGCATGGCAAGCAATTTATGTATCCTAAATGTAATGCTTAAGATTAATGTAACTAAACATGGTAATTACTAATAACAATCCCCCCCAAACTCGAGTGAGGCATTGTCCTCAATGCATGCATAAAAATAACGAAAAATAACAATAAAAATAAAAATGCATACGAGGACTTACTCCGAGAGTTCGTCATCGTAGATGATTAGTTTCCTTCTAGTTGGCGTCTTGATTTTCTTGCTTGAACGCAATGGTTGTTTTCTTGTTGCCGGTGGTGGAATCGATCCTCGTACGGGGTTGTCCTCATCATCCTCTTCATCAATGTCAATGGCTTTTCGTTTGGAGGATTCAATTGGTGCGGTCTTTATTGGTTCAATGGAGGACTCGTCCGAATAAAAATCGAAAATGATTCCGTAGGAGTTGATTCGAGCATAGGTGCTTTACCTTTGGCTTTTTCGGTGGTTGCCGGGCGTTGTCGTGGTTGGTTGTCGTGGCGTCAGCTTCCTTGGTTGCAGTGGCAAGGATATCGGCGGGAAATATTGGGAACGACACACGGTTGTCCGGGTACCTTTCTAGGATGACTTGGGTGATGGCATTGTTGTGCTCCTTCATGTACCGCATGAACATTAGTTGCCGATCTTCAATTTGCCTTAGGCGGCTTTCCAATGGGTGCAAAAGTGCTTCAATGTGTCCCGGGATTAATGGCGAGTTGCCACCGGGCGTTAGGTGCTTGGGCATTAGGGATTGCCGCGGCGGCAGGAGTTGCCGTGACAATTGGGGGCCTTGAAGAATCTCTCGGTGCCTCTCCCATTAGCTTCCGGATTAGTGCTTGATTCCAACCAGACCTGGGTAGGGCTTTTTCATCGGTGGACTCACTCGGGACATGCATCTCCTTGCAAAGATTGGAAATTAAGCAAGGGAAGAAAAGATAACCCTTATCTTTTGAGCTGCATACAAAAATCTCATCGCAAATAATTTTTCCAATGTTAATGATGCGATTATGCAAAATAGAATGTATGAGCAAAAGACGTGGTATATCAACGGTAGTATTGTGTGTGGAGGGCATTAAAGAAGTTTTAACAAACTTATTCCATAGTTTTGCCTCGGGTTTTAGCCGAAGGCGATTTACCGTGCCCTTGTATTTACCGTCGTTCCAATGAGTTCTGGTTGAGTGAGTTCTTGAAGCACCTTGTCGAGTTGCTTGGGATTGATTTGGTCAACGAAGGCTTGATGCTCGTCATTCTCAATGTAAAGTCCGTAAAAGGTGTTGATGCCGGGACTTATAAGTATGGCCTTGTCACGAACAAAAACATAAGGATTATCCGGGTTAGGTGAGTGAGCATAGAATTCTCTTACCCATGAGATGTTACCGGTTCGGTTGATGGCAAAAGATTTGCCACTTTTGATGTGCAATCCTTTTGAAGATGAATGGTTCAAGGCCGAAATCTTGAGATCTGGAGTATTCAAAGCCTTGTTCTTCATGAATCTTCCGGCTTTCAAACTTGGATTGAAATCTTTCTTGAACGCCGGTGTAGCAAACTTCTTGTATCTTGGTTCTTTGGAGGAACTTGGATGAACTAGAAGTTTAATCTTGGATGCCATGTATGATCTTGGTTGTGAGTAAACACAAAGAAAAGAAAAGAAACTAAAAAGTTGCAAGATAGAAAGTAGGAATAGGTTAAGGGTGATGGGTTTTATAGAAAAGATAGGTGGGTGGGATTAGGGGAAATCGACAATTGGGTTAGGGTTTGGTAGGAATTTTTCGACAAAGGGGTTTTGGTTAGGATGAATTGGAGGCTTTATATAAGCCTTAGATTCAGCCCATTAGTTTCCTTGTTGAAGATGTTTTCCTACTTGGTTTAGAATTCCTTCTTTCTCTTGAACTTCCTTTCCTACAATTCAAAAACAAATCAAATAAGGATTAAAATTAAAGATAAACTAATAAAGAAAATAAATAAAGATGTGTAATAGGATTCTTAGACTTGAATAAAAAAATCTATCCTAAAACTACTAATAATCGGCAAAATAATAAAATAATAAAAATAATAATCGAAAAAAATGAAAAATAAATAATTAAATAATCGACAAAAAAAAAATAAAAAAAATAAATAAAAATAAAAATATCAAAAGGGAGAGCATGCTCATGCATCTCCTAAATTGACCACTTCCTTGTTACGTTCCACATGGGCACCATTGTAGTGCTTCAATCTTTGTCCATTAACTTTGAATTCATGGTTGTCAGAGATGGACTTGATTATCACTGCACCGTGGGAGAATGGTTTGACGACTTGAATGGTCCCGACCATCTTGATTTCAACTTTCCGGGAAAAGTTTTAGCCGAGAATTGAATAGGAGAACTAGTTGTTCCTGGCGTGAATTGTCGTGGCAATAGTTTCTTGTCATGCCATCGCTTTGTTTTCTCCTTGTAGATTCGTGCATTGTTATAGGCGAGTGCACGAAATTCTTCTATCTCATTGAGATCCATCAAGCGCTTTTTGTCCGCACTTTCCCAATCCATATTCACGGTCTTGATTGCCCAAAGACGCCTTGTGCTCGATTTCCACCGGTAGATGACATGTTTTACCATAGACAAGCCGGAAGGGGACATACCTAATGGTGTTTTGAATGCGGTGCGATATGCCCAAAGTCGTCATCTAGTCTTAATGACCAATCCTTCCTTGAGGGATTTACAACTTTCTCGAGTATTCCCTTCAACTCCCGGTTGGAAATTTCGCTTGCCCGTTGGTTTGTGGGTGATATGTCGTGGCGATCTTGTGTGATATGCCAAGCGTTGCAACATCTTGGCAATTAGTCTGTTGTCAAAATGCTTGCCCCCGTCGCTGATAATTGCTCTCGGCATCCCAAACCGTGTAAATATATTTTTTCTGCAGAATCGTTGCACGGTCTTGGAATCGTCGTTGGGAACTGCAGCTGCCTCTACCCATTTAGACACATAGTCGACGGCGAGTAAGATGTAGAGGTTGCGAATGAAGATGGGAAAGGTCCCATAAAATCGATCCCCATACATCGAGCAGTTCCACCTCGATGATGTTCGAGTGGCATCTCATGTCGCCTAGAGATATTGCCCGCCCCTCGCAACGATCACATTGCTTGTAAAAGTCTTGGGCATCTTTGTACAATGTTGGCCAATACAAAACGGATTGCAAGACTTTGGTCGTGATACGAGTTCCTCCAAAATGTCCTCCATAGGGTGAAGAATGGCATTGCCGAGTACACATTGTTCTTCTTCTTGAGGACACATCGGCGTATAACCCGATCTGCACATTGTTTAAACAAAAGAGGCTCGTCCCAAAAGTAATGCTTAGCATTATGGCGGAACCACTTCTTCCTTGGTGAGTAATGCCATACGGAAAAATACCACAAACAAGGAAGTTAACTAAATCTGCGTACCGGGGTATTGCGGGCATGTCTTTGCCGTAGTGTTCTGCTCCCAAAATTGCCGAGGCGTGCTCGTCAAAGACTGCTGCGGCGTCGAGAGTTGCCGAGGCGTGTGCTTCCATGGTTGCCGAGGCGTCATGGGCTGTCGAGGCGTCAAGGGTTGCCGAGGCGATTAGAATTTGTTCATCCGGGAATGCATCGCATATCTCTAGATCCGCGTCCTCTTCCCTATTGCGTTCCAAACGTGATAAGTGATTGGCCACTTGATTTTCTGTTCCTTTCTTGTCCTTAATTTCAATATCAAATTCTTGTAAAAGTAATATCCAACGAATCAAACGAGGTTTAGCATCCTTTTTAGCAAATAAGTATTTGATTGCCGAATGGTCCGTATGAACAATTACCTTTGTACCAATTAAATAGGATCGAACTTGTCAAATGCGAAAACTACAGCTAGTAACTCTTTCTCCGTTGTTGTGTAATTCACTTGAGCATCGTTAAGAGTTTTACTAACGTAGTATATCACATGGAAGGTCTTACGTGCGTTGGCCTAGGATTGCTCCTACCGCGAAATCACTTGCATCACACATGAGCTCAAAAGGTAGCGTCAATCTGGTGGAACAACAATGGGTGCCGAGGCAAGCTTTTTCTTTAGGGTTTCAAATGCTTGAGTGCAAGAATCATCAAAATCGAAGACTTTATCCTGTTCAAGCAGATTACACAAAGGTTTAGTGATTTTAGAAAAGTTATGAATGAACCTCTGTAAAAAAACCTCGCATGTCCGAGAAAACTTGAATTCCTTTAACCGAATTTGGTGGGGTAATCTCTCAATCACGTCCACCTTGGCTTTGTCTACTTCAATTCCCTTGGATGAAATCTTATGGGCGAGCACTATTCCTTCATCTACCATAAAGTGGCATTTCTCCCAATTGAGGACAAAATCCGTTTCTTCGCATCTTGCCAACACCCTCTCTAAATTGCCGAGACAGCCGTCGAAGTCATTACCAAAAACCGAAAAATCATCCATGAAGATCTCAAGGAAGTCTTCGACCATGTCGAAAAGAGCGCCATCATGCATCTTTGGAAGGTTGCCGGGCGTTACATAATCCGAACGGCATCCTTCGGAAGGCATAAGTACCGTAGGGGCATGTGAAGGTTGTCTTTTCTTGATCTTACGGTGCTATGGAAATCTGATTGTAACCTGAATAACCATCAGAAAAAAAGTAAAAGGGTTTACCCGCAAGGCGGTCAAGCATTTGATCAATAAAGGGTAATGGGAAGTGATCTTTCCTAGTGGCTTTGTTTAGCTTTCGATAGTCCATACAAACCCTCCAACCGGTCACAGTCCTGGTTGGGATAAGTTCATTATTTTCATTGCTTACCACTGTTATACCTCCATTTTTCGGCACACATTGTACCGGACTTACCCACGTACTATCGGAGATAGGGTATATAATGCCGGCGTCAAGCCACTTGATGATTTCTTTCATTACAACCCCTTTCATGGCATGATTCAGTCTTCTCTGGGCCTCAATTGAAGGTTTGTGGTTATCTTCCAACAAGATCTTGTGCATGCACACCGTCGGGCTAATTCCCTTCAAGTCGGCAATTGTCCACCCTATTGCCTTTTTATGTAGCTTCAACATGTTGATCAGCTTCTTTTTTCTGCTCAGGCTGTAACTTAGAGGAAATAATTACGGGTAATGTATTATCGATCCCTAAGTATACATATTTGATTGCTCGGCAATTGTTTCAACTCAAGAATTGGTGGATTTTCGATGAGGGTTTTTCGATCTTACCTTCCTTACCCGAGTAGTCCGGTGGTTCAAAGTATGTACACGGGTCGATTGACTAGCCAATTTACCTCTTCTGGTTGTTCCTCATCGACCGGTTCTTCATACTCCTCGGGTTCCTCTTGATCGGCAATGTAGTTGCCGAGGCAACTAAATTCCTCATCGAAGTTAAACTCTGCCGTGGCATGAAGTAGTTGGCATTCTTAGGATCATCGGCATGCCTTAGTGTTTGGAACACATTTAGTTTTACCGCTGGTCATTCACCCTCATTGTGAGTTCTCCTTTTCAACATCAATCAAAGTTCTCCTGTCGCTAGGAATGGTCTTCCGAGAATGATAGGCGCATGCTCATCTGCTTCACAATCTAAAACAATAAAGTCAGCGGGAAAAATAAATTTATCAACTTTTACCAGTATGTCCTCGATTTTTCCCTCTGGATGCACATAGGATATGTCGGCTAGCTGTAGCATAACTGTTGTAGGTCTTGCCTTCCCGATTCCTAGTTTCTGGAAAACCGATTTAGGCATCAAGTTTATGCTAGCCCCTAGGTCGCATAGTGCTTTCCCGACATAGTGATTTCCAATAGAACAGGGTATTGTGAAACTTCCGGGATCCTTCAACTTGGGCGACATACGATTGTGCAACATTGCCATGCATCCCTCTCATTTGCGGCAATTGTTTCAAACTCTCCTAGCCTTGTTCTCTTGGACACAATGTCTTTAAGAAACTTGGCATAGTTTGGCATTTGTTCAATTGCTTCTACCAATGGCAAGTTGATGTGGACTTGCTTTAGGATATCAAGAAACTTCTTGAATTGGTATTCTTGCTTTTGTCGCTTCAACCTTTGTGGGAATGGTGGTGGAAGTCGGATATCTTCGATCTTTTCATTGGTTTGAAACCCGATTGACGGCATTACGGGGACATCCGGAGTTGCCGATGTGTTACCAACTGGGGTTTGCGCGCGTGCTTTATCGCAAGTTGCCGAGGCGTCATCGGTTGCGAGGCATGCTTATTGCGGTTGCCGCAGCAATTCTTGGTTCAGCATCCGAGACTTTGCCGCTAGGTTCGTCTTGCTCTTTTTGTGGAGTTTTGTTTGACGAGCGGGTTTGAACCTCTCTAAGTTGTTGGCCACTTCTGGTGGTGATTGCCTTACATTGCTCATGGCAGTTCCTCTTGCGACTTGAGTATCGCTTAGGTAAACCTCCTTGTGGTCTAGTGTTGATTTTGAGCAAATTGTCCGACTTGATTTTCCAATGATTTGATTGCCGCCTCTTGGTTTTGCAATCTCATCTCGGTCTGTTAATAAAAGCATCGATTCTTTTTGAAATTACTATTCTCACCATATAAGATTCAGTTTTTCATCATAAAAGCATTTAGAGAATTTTCCAAAGAACTAGATGTTGTCGGTTGTTTCTTTGCGGCATCATTTGCCGTGGCATATTTTTTGGAATCCCGATGCTTGTGCATTCGATTGTTCTGGTTTAGAGCATTGTTGGGATTACTCCATGAAAAATTTGGGTGCTTCTTCCAAGCTGGATTGTATGTATTTGACATCATGTTGTTGCCCCGATTGTAATTCCCCACATAGAAGCTAGATTCCGGATTCTGCATACATTCAGAAGAATTATGGTTATCGCCACATAACTCACAAAAAGAATCCATTACCTTGACTTCATGTGTGTTGTTTGGTTTTTGCATGTTCTGGACCATCTTGGTTAAAGCGGCCAATTGTGCGAAATTGAATCGATGATCCTAGTTCATGTATTGTGGCTTAGCGTCTAACTCCTCCTCCTCTTCGGTAGATGGGAATTGATAATCATTCTTGGCCAGCCTGTTTAAAATTTGCATTGCTTCTTCCGGTGACTTATCTAGGAGTATGCCGTTTGCCGAGGCGTCTAGCATCATCCTTGTTGGTGTATTCACGGCATTGTAAAACATTGTTACTTGAGTCCACACCGGGAATCCGTGTAGAGGGCATTTGTGTAGAAGTTCTCTATATCGCTCCCAAGCCTCGTACATGGATTCATCATCATCACCTGCCGAAAAGAAGTAATAAATTCTGAAGCTTATCGATTAAATTTGTAGGATTAAATCTAGCAAGGAAATCACGACAAAGATCAGTCCAAGATGCTATGGATCCGGCAGGAATGCTATTTAGCCATGCTTTCGCCCTATCCCTCAGTGAATAGGGGAATAATCTTAATCGTAGGACATCGGGGGTAACTCCGTGTATCTTGAACGAGTTGCAAATCTCGAGGAAAGATTTCAGATGTTGTCGTGCATCTTGATTCTTGAGCCGCCAAATTGACCTATTGTGTTGATCATATTAAACATTACCGGTTTCAACTCAAAGTGGTCGGCTTCAATTTCGGGTGCGACAACTCGGGTTAAGTCCATCAAGATCTTCTTCAAGATAGTCTCGAATAGTTCATTTCGTGCAAGAATCACTCCTCCTCCCGCTCGAACATCTTGATTAATATTGCCGTCTTGATTTGCCATTGCTTCTCTTATCCTTCGTCTAAGTCCTTGTAAGGTTCGTTCGATTTGGGATCAAAGGGATATTCGGTGAAGTCGGTCTTGCCCTGGTCATATACCAATGCAAAACCAAAGTTTGTTAGCCCTTTGAATTTTAAACAAGAAAAATAAAAAGAATGTGCAAGAAAGTAAAAACAAAGTCGTTATTGCCAATCCCGACAACGGCGCCAAAAAACTTGTTGCGGCGTAATAAGTGCTACGCAAATGTGCAAGTATACACGTCGCAAGTTATAGTATAAAAGATATCGTCTCCACAGGATTGGTGCCACTTCAAGAATCTAGTCTCTTGCCTTTGTAAAAAGTAAAAACACAAGTAAAGGATTATAGAAGTTTTAACTAATAACTAATCTAGAAAGCAATTAAGTAAAAGAAAAGATGAATTCGAATGAGAGAGATAGGCTAGGTTATCGTGAGTTGAGGTGTGATAGCCAATTGGATTGTCTTGGTAAAAGAGTGCATGGGCAACTCGGTTTGCCGTGGCGACTTGCACAACGGGGTTGCCTTGGCAACTAATTGATGGTTGCTTGGGCGACTAGTTGGGCAACTACTTGGGCGACTGGGCAGCAACTTCAAGGTTCGGCGGAGCGTTCTTCAATGGTTTCTTCTTATCCCTAAGTCGAAACTCTAGCTACTTGTGCATGCCTTGATAATACATCCCTGCGTGAATCAAGGGTGAACAACAACCAATCTTGCGCTCCTCTTAGCCGTTGAAATCCTTAACTTATTCCTAAGCCCGGATTAATCTTCACCATCATTGGATTGCATAAAGATCATATTCATTCGTTTCTTGAATCTAACTCTCCCGATATTAGATAAATGGATAAAATCACGAGATCCTCTCCCAATTCACTCACAAACAAGAATAAAAATCAAGAATGAATAAACCTTGAAATAGAAAAGTGCAAACTCTTATTACCTAAACAAAAAACCAATAGTTTCTCACAACCACAAAACACAATAACCATAGCCAAGTAAGTTTAGTTCATAGCTAGGTTCCAAAGAAACACAAGATAATTAATCCCTAGCATGAACCCAATCGAACAAAGATGAAGGAAGAGGCTTGTCGAAATCCTCCTTGCCCTTGATGCTTGTCGAAAATTCTCTCCTCTTGCCCTACTTGGACTTGCCGAAATTTCCCTCTTGCTCTCTCTCTTGAATTGTCGAAATCTCCTTGATATTTATAGGGCTAGGCCAAAGTCCTTCTTTGAGGAGGAGTTTGAGTTGGAATTAAATTATCTTTAAAGAATATAATTCTTTATTATAATTTTATTCCTATTAGAACTTCTCCTATCCTCTTGGAATTTAATTCTTCTTTAATCTCTGCATGGCAATCAAATTCCTTTGGGCTTGGACCTTGCTCCATGTCATCTTGGGCTTGTAAAATCATGAATTTCGACATCCATATTGCTTTTGGTCTTTGTCGACAAATGCCATGACAACTAGCTCGGCATATCCTTCATGCATTGCCCTGGCAACTAGCTCGGCATTGCTTTGGCAAGTGATCCTGCACATACACACACAAAAACACACCAAAGCAGCATCTATTTCCACAAAAATCACCAAGTTATGTAATCAAGCTCAACGATTGAAGGAAACATGGATTAATGCATGAATGGCTAACTATGCAACTAATATGAGCCTAAGTCTAACAATAATATGAGTAAAAAGGGTAAGAAAAATAGTACTTTTGAACACTTATCAGAAATGTTCGAGATGTCACGACTCTTTTAAATTTATTGAACATGTTCTTTTTTTTTTTGCCCTTTTACGCAAGCAGTATGGAGAGCTTCTGGTTTCAGCTACTGTTCATCTCTTGAGGGTTTTCCAGGTTTTTGCAAGTAGTGGCTCCAGCTCTTTTACTCTTTTAAGACTGTTGATTTCTGCCCTCTTTCCCTCATTGCCTTTGTTTGCTGGTTTTTATGGAAAAGTAGGAATGCTTTGGTTTTTCAGGGATCTTGTGACAATCCCATCTATGTTTAGCTTATGGCTGCAAGAAGCGATGCTGAATTTAAAGAAGTGATCTCTCTTCCTCCTATGAACACAATGCCAAACCAGCAAGTCTCCTTATGGCAGCCTCCGTCTCCAGGTTTCATAAAAATCAATTGTTTGATCACAAAACGAACAAAGCTGGTCTTGCTGCCATCTTTCGTCTTGCGAATGGAATTGTGGTTGGTGGTTCCACCATGCTTGTCTCTTCTTTCTCTGTTGTTACAGTTAAAGCTCTTGCTTGTCGACTGGGTGTTATCGCGGCTTTTCGACAAGGATGGAAAAAGATTATTCTTGAATCGGATAATGAGGGTGTTATCTCTCGCCTCTTAAATCATGACTTCTCTTGCTGGGAATCTGGTTCTGTCGAAGCTGATATTCTCTCTTTCTCTTCTCTTTTTGATTTTTGCTCGTTCTCTTTTGTTAGACGTTTTTTTAATGGTGCAGCTGACTGGTTAGCAAAAAGCACCCTAAATCGTTCATGCTCGAGGGACTGGGTTTTGTCCATCCCTCCTGAACTGGTTTCTCTTTTGTACTAACTCTCACCGTTTTAATATATTTGCTCTTCTTTGATAAAAAAAAAAAAAGTTGATAATAAAAAAGCATTTTTATCACATTCAAGTTTTTTTGAACAGTGACTTTAAGCCCTTAATGGATATGGAACTAACTACTTAGGGAAGAAGGAAAGGTGTCAACCGAGTGGCTTGCTGTTGCGCTAAAGATTAGTTGATTTGTCACAAAAGTTATGGATGAAAGAAGACATTTTATGTAAAAAAAAACAAGGTAAACTACACTCCAAGTTACTTAATTATGAATTTGGTAATAAATAGGTCATTTTTCTTCTAAAAGTTATAAACAAGTCCCTCAATTAAAATATTATTACAAATAGATTATTGGTCATTAAATATTAGACGAGAATAGTAACGTGGTATGATATAATACTAGTTTTAGTCTTAACAATTATACAATTTATTAATTTTGTCCTAATTTCATTCAATTCAATAAATTTAATCCTTTATATTTAAAAAATTCATCACTTTAGTCTTTTTTTCGTTCTCCTTAATTGCTTGTTATTCTCCCAAAAATGTTTTATTACCTTCCTAACATGATCCTAGTATAATAGCAGTTTAATAATACCTTGTTCATGCTTGTTGAAAGAATGTAATTATCTAACTATTACTTTGACCAGATGGGCTCATTTTCTATGACATGATCATTAAAAATTTTGATGAATTTCAAATATGAAATGTTAAATTTATTGAATTTTCTCAAATTATGATAAAATTAATAGAATTGTAAGTTTCGAATTACTACATAGTGACCTACTTGTAACAACATTTTTATTAGATGACTTATTTGTAACTTTAAAAAAAATAATTTATTTATTATTAAATTCATAATTAGGTGACCTCAGGTGTAGTTTATAAAAAAAATTATACAACAAATGATCGTGGAGCGATAAAAATGTACATAAATTTACAGGTCATGTTTTTATTCTTACTCAATAACTTTTAGTTATTTTATTTACAATATATAAAAGAATGAAAATATAATAATATATTTATAATATTTGCCGGTTAAAAACGTATTTAGAATATTTTTCAACTAAATTAAAAACTAATTAACTAGTGCGTTAATTTAATAAAACTTTTTAATAATAGTATATATATATATATATATATATTCATATATGGCTTTTTGTTAACTAATGTCTTTAATAGGGGTGTATATGAACAAACAGGGGCGGATTGATGTGTTGTTTATTAGGGTCAATTGATCCTATTTGGGTTTAAAAAGTTCTTGTAAAAAATATTAAAATTTGGGAGAGAATAAAAAATTAAATGTACTTGAATATACTTGATCCACCACATAAAATTTAAAGTGATTAAACTCAATCAAAAATTTAAAATAATATCTATAAAAGTGGAGTAAAAGATGGTAATGGCCCTTAGTTAGATTCTTTAGTATTTTCAAATTATTTTGGTTTAAAAAAATATTTTAAATTATTTTGATTCAAAAAATAGTATTTCAAATTATTTTGGTTCAAAAAAGAAAGATAGATAAATTTTAGACTCTTTTTAGTTTATTATTATTATTATTATTATTATTATTATTATTAATTTTACGGGATTGTTAGGTTGTTTAATAAATTTAAATGTATTCAATAGTTTTCTATTTTTATATTGCAAAATTTTTAGTTTGTTTAACTTTGATTTTGACTTTCTTGAACTCACTTGATACAAAGTCTAGATCTACCACTATGAACAAAGCCTGAACGAACAAGACTTTATTTGTGTACATTTATTTTTGAAGGTGTTCATGTTCGGTTCGTGTTCGTTTAAATTTTTAATATCATGTTTGTTTTCGTTTGTTTAGCATTCACCAACATGTTCGTTTATATGTTTACGAACATGTGTGTTTAACGTTTGTGAACATGTTCGTTTGAAGTCCGCGAACATGTTCGTAGACATGTTTATTTATATGTTCGCGAACATATACGTTTAACGTTAGCGAACATGTTCGTTTAACATTCTCGATCATGTTCGTTTATATGTTCGATAACATGTTCGTTTATATGTTTGCTAACATGTTCGTTTATGTTTCCAAAATGGTGAAATTACATCACTAGTCCTTAAGCTCCTTAGGCTTCACAATTTGAACTTTGAAGTTCACCTTGTGTTCAATTTAGTCCCTATTCACCAATATTTAAAATGAAAAAAATAAACAAAAAAGGGGAACCGAGTAAATAAGCTTATCAACGAGTCAAATGAGCTTGGTTGTGAACATAAATGAACTGAACACACCTATGTTTGTGTTCGTTTGTCTTTAAAACGAACATAAAAATTTGTTCGTACTCATTTATTTAACTTATTAGAAAAACATAAATGAACGTTATACAAATGGTTCACGCACAATTCGTTGAACGCTCTATTCATTTACACACCTAGTCTTTAGATCGTTCACCATATTGAAAATATAAATATAACTCAATTTCATATAAGAATCTTGCCATTAATAATTACCTATTTAACCTTTAACAAACGCTTATAGTATATTCAATATTTTTTATAAATAATAACAACTATTTTTTATTAAATAAGGAGGGAATGTAATAAAGTTACAATAAAAGTCTATAAAATTATAGTATTAAACTAATCACATTAACAACGAATAACCAGTTGGTCTAGTGGAATGATGCACTAGGTTCTTAAGCAAGGTTAGAGGTTCGAATATTGATGTTGTGAATGGAGAAAACCATGTTGGGAGGGTCGTCCCCATAATTGGCCTATGCAAAAAACCAATGAGTCAAAATCGATGGTTAAACAAAAAAAAAACTAATCACGTTAACCAATGATTTTGTTAGAAAATGAGCATTAATCCAAGGAAATAAAATAGACAGTAAAATAAATACTCAATTTATTTATTGTATCAAATAGAAACTTGAAATAAAAAGAAACCAAGCCGAAACCGTTTATTTGTTGAGGTTTGTGTAGCACACAGTTTTCTTAAGACAAATTCGTTCGCTCTTATGGTGCTTGAGAAATACTGGACATCTATCTCCAGGATACAACAACAGAATGAGCAAAACAGTAGCACTCTACAGTGATAAGCAAATCGTAACCTCGTCATTTTCTATCACTGAAAAAGATTTTTCAAAATCACAGAGCAAAACAATTGAAAATTCTCACTGTTATTGTGTGTTTAACCTAGTAGGTTAACAAGGTATTTATAGGGGTTTCACATGGGAGAATAATTGGAGATAATATATTCTGAAATTAAGGTCATTAATACTATATCTGAATAAATTCAAAAATAAGTCATTAATACCGTATACATTGGAATATATTTCGTGAACTGCAAGGCAATATCAAATAATATCTGATTATTAATACATTATCTTACCACATATTTAATTCGAAATATTCCAAAAAAAATATGCCACATTTAAGAAAAAAATTAATTCATGGTAGGTAAAATATTTGTAGGCCTTGGGAGGGCTCGGCCAATCCGGACATTCGCGTCGCCCACGATGTGCGGGTGTACCCCCAACCCGAATGGGTTTGACAAGCTTTGATTCGCACCCCACGCTTGCGCTTAAGGCATAGTCTCAACCCAGGTCATTCAATGACAAGGAAGTGGGTTAGTGTATATAAACACTTCCTATACTTGATATCCTACCAATGTGGGATCTGGGTTCTTCATACTTCCTTACACACAATTCATAAGTACCCTACTTTGAGCATCAATAGCATATGGGATATTGTTGTAAAGATCTCGTAGAGTGGAATATGAACCTATAAATTCATCATTCGAATCTCCATCTTTACCCATAGAAAATATGCCTCAAAGTTTCCAATTTATCATAATTTTCCAAAATTCCCCCACATGAATGAAATTGATAATTTTATCAAAAACATTTTGACTCGATATGATGATAGATTCTACGATCGATAGTTGTATAGGATAAGTAGGTGTCCACCCTTGAACCTTCACTTCTGAAAGTATATTTACTTTATTGGCTGATTAGTAGACATAATGTCCTTGAACTGTCTGTCGTTTGTGTAAACGATGATATACCTTACGCAACTACCTCCCTGGTGAGGTTTATAGTTCTCATGGTTATGTTCATATAGCCGTGAACATCTCTATTGTTCTGCAAGAGTTTGAGAGAACTATGCCCCAATAGTTTCCTTGAAGCGGCCCCACTTCACTCTCACATATGTGACTTATGTTGTTTGGTTCATCGAAACATACAATGGTTGTTAAAAGTATTGCTTAGTCTATTCCACTTTTGATCACTGTTTACATCATAGGACCGGACTTGGGAGAAGAACCCCTTAGTGACCGTACATGTCTATGCAATTAGGTTGTCCCTTTGAACCTAGATCTTGGGATCTCAAGTCAACTAGGTAGGGTTTTCCTTCACATAGCGCCTCAAATTTCCATGGGCTTTAGTCACATTCCTTTGGATGTTTTCGCAACCGATCACGATTTAAGCCTTTAGTTGGCAGATCTGTAATGTTATCTTTTGATCGTACAAAATCAATAGAAATAACTCCATTTGAGATTAATTTTCTAACGGTATTATGTCGATGACGCATATGTATCGACTTACCATTATACATAAAGCTCTGTGCTCTACCAATTTTTGCTTGGTCATCACAATATATATCTATGGGCACTAGCTTTGGCCATTCAGGAATATCTTCCACTGTGGATCAATTATCTAACGGTATTATGTCAATAATGCATATTTATCGACTTACCATTATCCATTGTAGATCTGGTTATAATCATTTGTCTTGAGGATTTCCATCCACTTGTGCCTTTGATATCTTGAATATTAGATATCCAACCGACATCAGAATATCTTTCTAAATAGTAGGATCTCTAGAATAATGCAATCCATAATCTTGAGTATATCTAAGATATCTCAATACCTCACAATCTCTTTTCGGTGGTTTTCACCCGGATTGCTTGTGAATTTGCTTAAATTGCTTACAGTAAAAGCAATATCTGGTCTAGTACAGCACGTGAGATACATTAGACTGCCAATGACCCTTGCATATTCCACTTGGTCAATACTTTGACTATTATTCTTAAACAGATCTTGGCTCATGTCTATTGGAGTTCTAGCTATACCAGAATCATCTTTGCCAAATTTCTCAAGAATTTGTCCACATAGTGTGACTAAGTCAATATAAGATCTTTAGGTGACCGTTTGATTTGGATGCCCAAAATCATATCGTCTAGTCTCATATATTTCATGTCAAATCTTGAATTTAACATGCCACTGGTACATTTACCATTTCATTGTAACAATGAGTATGTCATCAACATAGGATCATATATCTTAATGTCTATAGGTTTGACATGCACACATTTGTCACACTTATTTGTCATCATGATAATAGCGTAGTTTCAACCTTTTGTTGAACATCTGGACTATCTTCACTGATAGTCTCTAAAGTTCGTTTCGTTGAACTTGGATCAACTTTCTTAGTTATACAAAGAAGTATATTTTCAAATAATGCGACATTCTTTGCTTCCATTATCATATTCTTTTGAATCTCAGGGTTCTTTGATTCACACACAAGAAACTTATATACGTTGCTATGATCTGCATAGCCAATGAAAATACAGACCCTTATTTTGTTACTTATTTTCATTTACTTTGGTAATGAGGTTATTACCTTTGCAAGACACCCTCACATTTTTAAGTACTTGTATGAAAGGTTTATTTCCTTTCATAACTCATATGGTGTCTTATCTCTTTAATTGTGAGGAACCTTATTTAAAAGGTAATTAGCTTGTAGAACAACTCCCCCTCACATATTAGGCACATTATGGCAACAACGTTACTCATATAGAGCTTATCCCCATCTTAATGCTTTAATTAAGTTTAGGTTTCAACATCATGCTTATAGAGAACAATTTTCTCTATAGCTTCATCTTCGCTTTTAAGCAAATGCACATAATACTATTTTTGTGTTATCGTCAATGAAGGTAATAAATGTATTCCTTCAAACAATATTTTGCCATATCAATTGTTACGCCAATAACATTGACCTTGTTTGAAACTCTATAGTTCGAAGACTTGTTCATCATCTTATGGCAATTGAAGCATTTCCCATGAAATTTTGCTTCTTGAACACACTGCCCTTTTGGTCTCAGATAAGACCTTGCCTACGGGTTGTTTTCTTAAAGTCCTGTTTGACTTCCACTACATTTGCCCTGGCAATATTTGTCACAAAAATATTTGCCTCGGCAACATTTGAAGGTGGTAACAACATTTACCTTATCCTCTCTAATAATAGGAGGATCATCATTCATATCTTTGACCAAGTTTAACATGGTCAAGTAGTCAACATTCTTCGTTGCCATGTTTTGAAATTCTTTCCATTAAATCTCACTAGTTTTCCATTGTAACTCATAGTCACAAACCAGAAACATTGATTATGAATCTATTAAACGTAATAATGAACAATGCACCAAGTAAGTAGCTTATGAAAAGAAAGGTGGAGCACTAGGCACACTTAAATACCAGGTCTTTCAAAGAATCATTCCTAGACATGTACTTTCATATTGTTTTTCAATCATCCGTTTATGAATTTCATTCTCTTATGCTTAAGGAAGTTCTTAAAGTCATTCTAAGCAGAGGTTAGCTTTTCAAATGACTAACTCCTGAACGGATTCACTTATCAACATTCCTTTTACAAGAATATCGTGAGTGATCAGCTAAAGTCACTGCCTTTGATTCACAACAATTTGGAATCAATCATTAAGAATTTGGTAACTAAGAATTTCTTAGCACCGACATCTTCCATTTTGTATTTATGGTCCAATGACCCTCACAATTCTTTAGCCGTTTTTTAAACACTGTACACTTCATAACATGCATCATACTAGGCTTTAAGAATGTAATTTTGACATAGAAAATAATGTTCTTCTGTGCTTTGATTCAAGACCTCGGTCGGAATCAACGCTTTGGATTTAGTAACCAATGTTACTTCCAATAATAAATTCTATTAGAACAGATTTGTCCACTTTGTTTGAAAGGAGATCAGTAAACTCGATAAAATGACAGGAATTAAATTTCCGAAAACAAATTTATTTACAAGATCTCAATTTGCAAACGGAAAAAAAATTCTCAATAAATAAATTCAACGATTTATTTTTTTATAAGGTTGAATCATACTAGATTCCCAAGAAAATAAATTCAACGATTTATTTCCTTTTACAAAATTTAATCATTCTAGATTCCCACGAAAATAAACTCAACTATTTATTTTCCTTACAGAGTTAGAATCATACAAGATTTCCTCAAAAATAAATTCAACGATTTATTTTCCTTAACAAGTTAGAGTCAACGCAAGATTCTAACGTAGAAATAAATTCAATGATTTGTTTCATTTGCTATATCTTATTTTAAACGATGTGATTAGTAGCACTAAAATTCAAAACAAAGATATATGGCAACCTGATTCTGTTTAACAAACAGAAATCAAGAGGAAATAATCCTTTGATTTTAATTTCGTTGATTCTTATTTGGAAAGGAAGATCAAGTAAACCCGTTAAAACAACATGAATTAATCCCCAAAATGAATTATTTACGAAAGCTTAGTTTCCAAAACAATTCAATATTTAATTTGGACACCATGTTTGTCTCTATAAAATTTCTTACAAGAAATTATTAGTACGAAAATAACAATCCACAAAATACAAGCAATAATTATTATAACATTTAATAATTATTATATTGCCAAAATTATAACGCAGGATATTCCATATTCGGATATTCCATATTCATGCCATATGTAATTATATAAACCATTAAAGGTTTAATAGTATCGTAAATTAAGGATTTACCTTAATAATACATACCAAATGCATTTTCTATTTTAACAAAGCGACATAAAACATTAATCAAGGACAAAGTTACTTTATGGGCATATACCACCCAATCTATGAATGTGGATAAAGTCCTTAGCTGCAATCAACGCAACATCACCTTGGATGAAAAAAAGCAACCCTTACTGAACCAGGTTGCGTATGCGAGTACCCTAGCTCTGGCGACATCAATGCTTCTTTGAGCAATTTTGATTTCCTCAGTCATGAGAAGCATATATCCGCATTGTTTGAGAACGACGATGGCGCTAGAAAGCCAAAATTAACAAATTAGAAATTATAATTTCTTGAACCGAAATAAACCAACGTTTAATTTGGTGTGGTATGAACCACCGTCTTGAATCGGTAATCTATTCGTCTTGGATTAACCTTAAAATATGTCTTAAGATTGTTAGAAAATGAACATTAATCAAAGGAAATAAAATAGACAGTAAAATAAATATTGAATTTATTTATTGTATCGAACAGAATACAAAATATAATAACTCGAAAATAAAAGAAACCAACCTGAAACCATTTATTTGTTGAGGCCTGTGTAGCACACAGTTTCCTTAAGACAGATTCACCCGCTCCTATGGTGCTTGAGAAACGTTAGACGTCTATTTCCCAAGATACAACAATAGAACGAGCACAGCAGTAGCACGTCTGCAGTGATCAGCGAACCGTAACCTCGTCTTCTTCTATCACCAAAAAAGATTTTTCAAAAATCACATAGCAAAACAATTGAAAATTCTCTGTGTTATTGTGTGTTTAACCTAGTAGGTTAACAAGGTATTTGTAGTGGTTTCACATGGGAGAATAATTGGAAATAATATATTCCAAAATTAAGATCATTAATATTGTATCCGAATAAATTCAGAAATAAGTCGTTAATACCGTATATATTCGAATATTCTAAAAACATATGACACATTTAAGGAAAAAATTAATTCACGGTGGGTAAAACATCCACAAGCCCACCACAAAAGGCTATAGGTTTGTACCTAAAATTCGAATCACCCACAACATACAAGTGTGCCCCCAACCTAAACAGGTTCAACGAGCTTCAATTCACACACCCCTACGCCTACATACAAGGCACAATCTCAATCCAAGTCATTCAATGACAAGCAAGTGAGTTAGTGTATATAAACACTTCCCATACTTGATATCCTACCAATGTGGAATATGGGTTCTTCATTTTTCCTTGCACACAATTCACAAGTACCCTACTTTGAGCATCAATTTCTTATTCATCACTCAACCATTTTGAGCATATGAGATATAGTTGTAAAGATCTCGTGGAGTAGAATATGAAACTATAAATTCATCATTCGAATCTCCATATTCACCTATAGAAAATATGCCTCAAAGTTTCAAATTTATCATAATTTTCCAACATTTTTTCCCTAAAATCATTGAAGTGCACAAACTAGCCATTAAATCATTAAATAGGACCATACAAGGAAATGGTTAAAACCTAACCAAACAACTCGAGAAAATGATAAATTAACAAACACCATTGTCATCGGTGAATGATAAACGGCATCAATGCTAACATAAAAATGCATATAAGAATGATAGACCATTGAGAAACTGACTTTACCACAACTCAACCACAAATTATCTTTGATGATTGCAAGCGTCTATCAATCCAAGAGAACCAATCCAAGGGTCCAAACCATGGGTAGATCAACATGAAAATCAAAGAATGGCCAACTGGAGAGGCGACATCAAATTCAACCCTAGAAAAGAGAGAAAACATGCTACAAGAGTGGAGAAAATGTGTCTTAAGAGCAACAGAAAGCGTACTACAAGAGCAAAAAAACATCCATCAATTTCGCTAGAAAGGGGGAAGACTTATTAAACCAAATCATACAAAAATTCAAATACGCAAAAATAAAAACTAAAAGGATGAAAAAAAAAGTTGGAGGAGAACACAACAAGAGTTATGTTATGGGTGATGCCAGTCGTTTGACTAAAGAACGGCTGTATCACCCTCCCAAATCATTAAGGGAAAAAAACCTAAAAAGAAGAAGAAGAAAAGACCATTGTATATTCAATATGGATGTGAGTATCTTTGACAGATATAATAAAAAAAATTATCATGCCAATTTAGAATTTTATATGTATGATAAGTATTAATGTTAATAAATTTCATAGTTGAAATCGTACAAAGAGTTAAAAAAAATGCAAATTACTATAATTTTACACTAGTTTAGGTGTATCCTTATATACTATTTTCATCTTTGACAATTTTTTCAACCCTAGCTGCCGTCCCCTTTTCTCTTTAGCATTTGTAACTTTTTCTTTTCATCTTTACATGGCAGATGACGGCTCTAATTTTAGTGTTGGTGGTTGATCACCGGTAATCTTTTCTTTTTCTTTTTGTTTCGTTCTTTATTTTTTAGTTTTTAAATTCAATAACTTTGTTCTTGTGACACGCTTTTCTTCTCTTAATCGGTCACTTGGCTACTTCTTTAATCATTTGATTTTATTATCAGGGTTGGATTTGATATCGCCACAACTGATCAAGATGACGCTCTTTAAATTATCTTGTTAATCTTCTTATTTTGGATCCTCAAACTAGATTTGGATACGAGCTCTCAATCACAGCTCTTGTTCGCTATTGAGTTGTGGTAATGACTGTGTTGTCAACGTGTCTTATAATTGTAATATGCATTTTTGTAATGTTATTTGTTGTTTGTTTTTACCTTTTCTTTGTATGATCATGTTTCTGATCTAGAAACGCTAGTTTTTATGTTTTTAGGAATATGTCTAGACCAAGTTTGTTTACATGAATTGTAAACTCTCATTGTATTTTTAGAATTTTCCTCTTTTAATAAAACTAACGTACTTATATTTTAAAAAGCTAATATAATCTTTTAACGCTCACTTTGATAGTTCTTGGTAAATATTAGCTTTAGCGTTTATTTTGATTTCAATATAGTAGGCTGATATAATAGAGAGATATATAGATAAATTACATTTGGTGTTTGTTGGCATGCAGCTGTGAGACCCTGGATTTTCTGGTATTGTGCTTGTCTCAGCTTTGGTCGAGTGGCGAATCCAAAAAAAATTTATCATCTAAGCCAATATAAATAGAATAAAAAATTTGCTAACAATTTATTATGTAGCCGTAACTTATTTGTGTAATTGTATCACTATTATTCAAAATAAAAGAAACTTATTAATATTAGGATAATTCCATAATATAATATGACAACAAAAAATTAAGATATTTAGGTATTAGTAATAATAATAAAAATTGGCATGGGGTGAGCACTGGCCTAGGTAAACCCACCCCTATATTCGCTACTGCTTTAGTCGATGGTTGTTGTGCCTTTGTTTACTGTGCTTTTCTAGTTCTGTTGTGAGTCCTTGGATTTGCTTCTTGTTGTTTGTTCTTCAGTCTGTTTTGTACCGGTTTGTTTGTTTATTTTTGTTCGGTTCTTTTGTAACTGATATTATATATGTTTTGTTTCCTTGTTTTTGTTGAATGAAGCTAGTTTATCATTTGCTCAAAAAATATTATTTATTCCTATTTATATATGTAATAATTTTATCCGGGTATATATATACGTATTATTTTTTTCTCATAAATAAATAATAAATAAATAAGTTCAAAATAATCCAAAACAATACGTTCATAAGTCCATTTACAATTTGAAATCAAAAAGCCCAATTACATTACATTACATCCTATTACACCCATTTTACAATCATTCCCGCTCAAATTATATCTGTTTACAGCTCATTACAGTTCACTGTGCCACGTGGCACTTCCCCATTGGTCGATACCAAAGAACAGGGTTTGAGATTGTTTAAACATTAACTAGCATCATGTAACCCTCTAGACCGGCCTATACATAAAGTCCAACTCTGGGAGGTCACATTCCTTACTAAAAATTTTAACCATAAAAATTATTCGAAAGTTTAGAAGCCAAGTCAAGTAATAAAGTCATCTTGTAACCGCTTATGCTTTAATTCTAATTCCGGGAGGTCACATTCCATACCAAAACTTTCCATGAAAACATTAAAGATTACTAATCCAAATCCAGTAGCAATTTTAAACCATTCATCAATAAGTTGGGATAATCACTTAAAACCATGTCGAAATTGAGTTACAAAATAAACCACACCGGGCAATATAGTAAAACATATGGTATTCAAAATATAGTCACATATCACCCAATAAAGACAATATGGCGGATAGAAACATTATAACAAAATATGTGTACTGAATGTGTCGATCCCCCAAGTGCCAGGTCTGGGAAGCCTATCCAAAAGTAACTGAAAATGGACGAAAATATTTAGGGATATGAGCTAGGGAGCTCATTGTGTTCCATTAAGCATATAAAACATATAAATATTTTAGATAGGAAAATAATAATTTCAGTAAAATATGTTTCAAGAGCAACCAAAGGTTTATTTACCTAACTACCCTCCAACTTTACACCGATATGCAGTTTTCCCAAAATTGCATCCATAAGGACTTACCCTAGGCCCAATTGGTATATGAGCCAACCTAAGGGACTGCCTTAGGTCCATAAGGAATTACCCGAGCCGAAGCATCAGAACCTACCCAAGGGGCGACCTTGGGTCCATAAGGAATTACCAGCTGGATCAAGGCTGAACCTGCAGAGACTTCATAATATAACCCGAATATAATATAACCCGAATAGTACACCCTAGATATATTAATAATAGTGTTTGCACAACAGACATTAATATCAAGAATCATATGGTAGACATGTTTTATAACAGAAAATGGTAACCATATATCATGCTTTTCAAGTCAGACATATGGGTAACTTTTAATGCAGATAAAGTAGTCTTATATTCAATTAGATAATAACATCATGTTTTCAAAACAGATAATGTATTCGAATCATATAAAATAATTCATACTTTCAATCAGAGAAAAATACTCATGTGGACATGATCATTTCAAAAATTATATTTAAAATCATAAATTTAGCACACAAGGAACACACCTCAAAAAGCTGGTCAGAAAGGCCTACTGGCACCTGCCTCTCTACGCTCTACAACGGTGCTAGATCCTAGATCATAGCAGAACAGGGTTACAACAGAGGTATAAATTCTATCTTAAGAATTATACTAGGTTTCTAAGATCATACTAGTAACTATGGGTCCGCGCTGGTGAGCGAATCGAAAGGAGCCAGGCTGTGCAGACGAACAGTCGGACGAGTTTCGGGTACTTTAATTACAAAAGAATTCATATTAGTCCTTTATTCAACAACAATATCTTAAAATGAATAACTTAGAACCTATGCACGTTCAAGTTTGAGGTCAGATTCGGAGGCTTTTGGGTTAGAATTTTGCGAAACGGACTTCAAAAACAGACTCAGAACTTCGAAAAACATAAAATAGATGTCTTTGGAAAATTTGACTTCTTAGTCAAAGTCAACGCTAACGTCAACAGTCAATGCTAACGTCAGCGATCAACGGTCAATGTTGATGTCAGCGTTTAACGGTCAATGTTGACATTAGCGGTCAACGATCAATGTTGACATCAGTGGTCAATGATCAAATATGACTTGGGCGAGTTGACTCACTAAGTTGACTCATTGAGTTAACTCGGTCGGGTTGACTCACTAAGTTAACTTGGTTGAGTTGACCAGGTCGAACGGGTCAGACTTGGGTCGGACATGTCAGACTTAGGTTAGGACGGGTCGAACTTGGTTTTGGATGGGTCAGATTTGGGTCAAACTTGGGTTTGGGGGCTATTGGTCTCGGACCTGTTTAACCGGTTCAAACCGACTCAAACTATAGGGCCATAATTTGAACCGGCCCACTTACCCTATAACAAGATCGTCGAACGATTGCTGAAAAATGTCGTCGGAGCTACGAATTGCACCGATTCTGGCAGAAAATAAGAGTTCATCAACACGGCTAGCTATTCAACCCACTCATCAACAACATGAAACAAGCCAGAAAACTCATCGAATTTAACCAAAATAGAGGGGAAATGGCCGAAAAAGGCATAGCTCCGACAAAACCCTTGCCAGCGTTAGAAATATTATCGACCATTAGGGTTTTTTCTCCCCTCCTCACGCTGAACACACTCAAACCGTCGTCGTGTTCCAACGACGATAAAAGTGGCCAAAAATTGTGAAAAACAGAAACGATTTTAGAGGGGAGGTTCACAAGATTTAAAACTAAATTTTGGATGATAACGGCTAACCGATCAGCACGTGGTTGGTAAGGTTTTGCTCGAACAGAAGAGGTGGTTATTTTCGTACCAGCGATGCACTCCATCGACCAACTGTGATGGAGATTGCAACGTTCGGAGCTGGGAAGGTGAGCGGTTAGGTGAGGGAAAATATGGAAATTAGGATTTTTTTTAATCGGTCATTAAATGGGGCAGATAGGTAGGTTCAGGCTTTTATTAGTTATCATCTTAAACCAATAGACAACAAATCAAAAGGAAATTTGGGTGATCTAGACCCCAAGAGCTACTTAGCTCAAATGGCTGGGTCACTAGCCTTGGTATCCTTAGGTTGTGGGTTCGATTACCACAACCAGCAACCTTACAAACTCTTTCTTTATACAACAAGGTGTTACACATCCCATGCATAAATAAGTTAAGATAATCAGTAAAATCTTCAACAAAATATGATTACATCATAAAACCATAACGACAATATAAGAAGCTTGGAAGATATAAACATTACATCAAATATATGAGTTGAATGTGTAGATCCTCCAAGTGCCAAGTCCGAGAAGCCTATCCAAAAATATCTAAAAGGGGAAAAGATTTGGGGTATGAGCTAGGAAGCTCAGTGTGTTCCAATAGTGCATAAAAATATTATATTTAATTTAAACAAACATGAATCATTTTAGTAAAACATGTTACAAGAGCAACCAAAGTTTTTCCTATAAGTCTTCCTACCCTTCATCCGTACTCCAAGATACAGTTCACCAAAATGGTATCGTATATGTATATATATAGGCATTAAACCGAGCCC
Source organism: Hibiscus mutabilis (assembly GCA_019671005.1). NCBI lineage: Eukaryota > Viridiplantae > Streptophyta > Magnoliopsida > Malvales > Malvaceae > Hibiscus > Hibiscus mutabilis. Next base: position 7,913,169 of record CM033755.1, on the reverse strand, counting down.
ATCGGGCTTGGATACCATCCTAAGGGAATCTGGGCGAAATTACCCTAACCAAAGCATAAGAATCGAATACAGGCGGAATTACTCTAGCTGAAGCATAGAAACCTTATATGGGCAGAATTACCAGCTAGATCAAGGCTGAACCTTTATAACTTTATATCATAACCCCAAATATTCCATTAATTCAGTACAAGCAGTCTTATAATATACAGTAATTAATAAACATATTCATAATCCAATAATAATAACCAATAAGCATACTCGTCATATCAGGTACTAGGGCATGCATCAAAATTACATTAAAATCATACTTAAATTTAAAGATAAGTTATATTTATGCGAAATTACCATGTCGGTCATGTGCACATGATCAATTTTATAAAACATTTAAATAGTATGTAAAACAATCATATAGCACACAAGGAACACACCTCAAAATTTTCAGATAGGTCGGATAATCTACTGGGCACCAGGACCACGCTCAGCTGCAGTGTTGGAACCTAGATCGATAAAAAGATCAAGATTACTACAATAATCATATTTTGACTAGAACTATTAATTGGGTATTTTAAAGCCATACGGGTCACTATAGGTGCACGAGGCTGAGCAGATTGGGATGAGCTGGGCTGGACGTAACCATGATTGGGAGATCTGCGAGTACCTTTAACCAACAAAGATTTTTATCAGTTCTTTTTTCAACTATAATTACCCTTAAATAAAAATACTTGATAAAATGCATGTTCGGGTTTAAGGTTAATTTTGGAGGCTTTCAGTTTAGAATTTCGTAAAATGTGCTTCAAAAACGAACTAAAGACGGTGAAAATAAAATTAGATTTTTTAGAAAATTTGACTTTTTGGTCAAAATCAAAATCAATGCTGACGTCAGCATGACGTCATTAGTCAAATTCAAGGGTCAAAGTCAAATGGGTTGACTCTGACGAGTTGATTCAGATGAGTTGATTCAGACGGGTTAACTCGGACAGGTTGACTAGACGAGTTAACTCAATTGGGTCAAACGGGTCAGGTCCGACCTAGACAGGGTCAGATCGAGTTAAACCAGGTTGGACCGGACTAGTTTATAGGCGAACCGGTCACAACAGCCGGAAATCACTCCAACCGACGCGTGGGGCTCACGCGTGACCTTACACAGCCTGAAAATGCATCATTAGGCCTAATTTTTAACCACAACAACAGATTTAAACCAAGATCAAAACCCATTCAATCGTAAAACTAGAAATCTTACCCAGATTTACCAATACGGCTAAAAATAAGCGATGCTCCGATGAGACCTTTGGCGGGGTCGGGACGATAATCGGACGGTTAGGTTAAGACCGTCTCAACATGAGGAGAAGGATGGTGGCATAGATTTCACGATTGAACCGTTGCGGTGGCTGAAAAATTCAAATACCTGAACGGTGTAAAACCTAGGTACACGAACCTTTCGTCCTTGATTCTCGATGATCAGGACGGTGGCTGAGCGAGTGGCTATAAGGGTTTTGTTCAGGCTGGTCAGGCGGTCAAGTGCGTGCTGGCGGTGACGCATACGGCCCAGCAGTATGGTAGATCAGATGACGGTAGATTATGGGGTAGGTGAGAGTTATTTTGGGGATTTTTCTTCCAGATTCAAAATAAAATGGGAGTTGAAGGGTCTTAAATATGATATATTATTTGCGTGATAACCGAACCAAAAAAATAAGTTATTATTTTATTAAGGTAACCCATATTAGAAATAGAGCCTTGGCTCAATTGGTTACCTCTCTTACTTGTGCAGCCAAGGTCACAGGTTCAAACCCTCTTGGCTACAATTCCTTTATTATTTTATTTTATTTTATTTTATTTTTTATTCGTAGGTATTACAACTTTCTCCCTAAAAAGAAATTTTCCTCAAAATTTACATGGTCTGAACAGGTGTGGAAACATCTCTCTCATATATTCCTCAGTCTCCTAGGTGGCCTCTGTAGGACTATGGTTACTCCACTGGACCTTAACCATAGGAATACGTTTGTTTTTTAAAACTCTATCACCAAAATCCAAAATCTGCACAGGCTCCTCCTCGTACGATAAGTCTGACCTCAGCTCAATGTCCTGAACCTGAATAACATGACTCGGATCTAGATGGTACTACCTCAACATAGATACATAAAATACATCATGGATACGGCTAAACTGGGGAGACAACTCGAGTTGATAAGCAACATGCCCAACTCTCTTCAAAATACGGTATGGCCCGATAAATCTCAGACTCAGCTTGCCTTTGCGCCCAAATCTCATAACTTTTTTCCACAGAGATACCTTCAAAAAAAACTTAATCCCCGAAACTGAATTTGATATCTTTCCTCATCCGATCTGTATAAGACTTTTGTCTATCAAAAGACTCTTTTAGGCGATCACGGATCAATCTGACGGTCTTTTCAGTCTCTCTGGCTAACTCAGGACCCAAAGTCTTTCTATCATACAACTATGCCCAATAGATACAAGTGCAACATTTGTGACCATACAGAGCCTCATACGATGTCATACGAATGCTAGCTTGGTAGCTATTATTATATGCAAACTCAGCCAAGGGCAAGAAATCCTCCAAACTACCACAGAAGTCGATCACACATCGATACAACGTATCCTCAAGAATCTAAATCACTCTCTCTGATTAACCATCAGTCTGAGGATTGAAGGACGTACTAAAATTCAGACGTGTGCCCAAGGCCTCCTAAAGGCCCTTCCAAAATCAGAAGGCAAATCTTGGATCTTGATTGGAAATAATAGACAAAGGCACACCATGAAGCCTGACAATCCCATAAATATACAATCTAGCCAGCTTCTCCAAAGAATAAGTGACTCGAATAGGAATAAAATAAGCTGTCTTAGTAATTTGATCCACAACAACCCAAACAGAATTCTTTTTAGAAGGAATCAGAGGTAAACTAGTAAAAAGTCCATCGTGATTTATTCTTATTTCCACTCAGGAATCCTAATAGGTTGCAAGAGACCAGAAAGATGTTGATGTTCAGCCTTAACCTCTTGACAAGTCAGACATCTAGCCACATAATCTGAGATATCTTTCTTTATACCAACCCAACGGTACCTCTACCTCAAATTCTGGTGTATTTTATCCCCACTGGGATGCATAGTATATGGGTTACTGTAAGCCTCACAGAGAATGGCTCGCTTCAACTCGGCATCGCCAGGCACACAAAAATGTCCCTTAAAACACAGAATCTCATCTTGATTAAATGTATAAACAGATGTAGATCCCTGCTCAACCTGCTATAGGTCAAGAAGTAAGGAAATATCCAGAAGTTGTTTAGCCTAAATTTCCTCGACCAAAGTATTAGCAACAACGTTTGCCTTCCCTGCGTGAAACTCAATCTCACAATCATAATCTTTAAGAAGTTTGAGCCAACGATGTTGTCTCAGATTAAGCTCTTTTTGTGTAAAAAGATACTCCAGGCTCATGTGATATGTATAGATATAACATTTTTCTCCGTAGAGATAGTGTCTTCAAATCTTCATGGCAAAAACCACCGCAGCCAACTCCATATCATGAGTAGGATAGTTACACTTGTGCGGTCTCAATTGGCATGACGCATAAGCGATCACCCTCTCATCCTGCATTAAAACACATCACAGTCGAGAGTGTGAAGCATCATTGTAAACTATGAAATCTTTTTCAGACTCGGGCTGGGTCAAAATTGAAGCTTGTGTTAGAGCTGTCTTTAATTTCTCAAAACTCTCTTGTTGAGCATCAGTCCATATAAATGGAACATTATTTCTCAATAGCTTTATTAGAGGGGCAGCAATGATGGAGAAACCCTCAACGAAGGGTCTGTAGTACCCAGCTAAACTCAAGAAACTACGAATCTCATAAACATTCTTGGGTTGTCTACAGCTCACAATGGCCTTAATCTTGCTCAGATCAACCCGAATACCTTGAGTCGATACCACATGCCTAAAAAAGTCACTTCGCTAAGCTAAAATTCACATTTGCTCAACTTAGTATACAAACAATGCTCTTTGAGAGTATGCAGAACAATTCTCAGATGCTCAGCATGTTCAACCTCATATCGAGAGTAGACCAAAATGTTGTCAATAAACAACAACACAAACTGATCGAAATAGGGCCGAAATATACGATTCATCAAATACATAAAGGCAGCAGGGCATTAGTCAATCCGAAATGCATCACTAAAAACTTGTAATACCCATATCTGGTACGAATGGCCATCTTCACAACATCAGAACCCTTAATCTTCAGCTGGTAATACCCAGATCAAAAATCAATCTTCGAGAAAATAGAGGCTCCTCGAAGTTGATCAAACAAGTCATCGATCTTGGGTAAAGGGTATTTATTCTTGAATGTCAGCTTATTCAGCTTTCTATAATTGATACACAGCCTGAGAAACCCATCTCCCCAGGGTGAAGAGCTTGGTCGGATAAAGCCTCGATCAAGGAGCTCTTACAACTAGATCTTCTGCACCTTAAGCTCATTAGGAGCCATACGATAGGGATTCATAGAAACTGGCACAAATCCTGGATAAGTCTTAATCTTAAACTCTACGTCTCTTTTCGGTGGCAGTCCAAGTAACTCCTCAGGAAAAATATCAAGAAACTCCTTCACTGTAAGAATTTCTTCAATCTTGGATAAGGAGACCTTCGTATTCAGAATGCAAGCAATAAAAGTCTCATACCTCTTTTGGATTATTTTATCAGTAGTCAAAGCATATACCACATTCAACAAATACCCGTGCCTCTCACCAATTAAAACAACTTTCAAGTCTCAAAAGTCTTCAAAGTTGCCCTCTTAGACTACCAATCAAGATTAGCCCGATGTTCGATCAACCAATCCATACCAAGGATAAAATTAAACTCTTCTAAAGGTAGCTCTATCAGGTCAACTGGAAAGCTCTCTCCTTGAACCTTGAGAGGACAACGTCTAAAAATCATATCCATGATCACTGGCTGACCTACTAGGCTCATAACTGTAACTATATCCTCGGTGATCTCAACTGTAATTTAGAGGTCTCGAGACACAGATCTCGATACATATGAATGGGTGGAGCCATTGTCAAGCAATGCAAAATATATAACATAATATATAGTAAATGTACCTGTAATGACATCTGCTCGTCTCTATCATCACGCCGTCTGGTGGCATAAACAAATGCGGGATATCTGGCCTCGATCATAACTAGTCCCCCACTATGATGGTTTCGTCCCCTACTATCAAAACTAGCAGCAGATCCTGAAACGCTACCCTGATGATGACCTATAACCGGTCTCTAAATAAATGTCTGCGAACGGGCTAGAGTCTGAAAATGAGCAGAAGTCTGAGTCTATACTCGATTTGTAGAAGGTAGATGTGGACACTCTTTCTAAAAATGTTCAGTAGATTCGCATCAAAAGCAAACACTCGATAGCTTCTTACATTTACCTTGGTGTAATTTACCACAATACTCACATACGGTATAGGAGAGAACCCTGATGAACCACTCCAATTGATAGCCAGACCCTGAGGTGTTGTAGGTCTATAACACGAACCACCTCTTTGATATCTTGTAGTATGACCATTCTTATTAGCGCGTGCACGAGACCCTTCATGGCCATAAGATCTCTCAAATCAATCTCAGTCCCGGTCTCGCCCTTGATCCCTATCTCTATCTCTATCTCCACTGATTTGGATAGCTGCCAAAATCTCTATCTCTTCTGCAGTCTTGGCCCGATTCACTAGCTCCTCAAACTCCTCATCATGATGTGTGGCCACTCAATCACGTATCATAATGTGAAGGCCCTCTAAAAACTTATTGCATCGGTCATTCTCAGTAGATACCAATTTAGTACCATATCTCAACAAATCCAGAAACTACAACTCATACTCGGACATAGTCATAGAACCCTGCACCAAGTCTTTAAATGCCTGACGCCTCTTTCTCAAGAACCGCTCACCTAGAAAATGATTCTTAAAATGCTCCTTGAAGAAGTCCCACGTTAATCTCTCAGGGGGCACACTACTCACCACAGACTCCCACCAGGTGTGGGCATCCCGTCTAACATAGATACTGCTCCCAAGTATCTTTTAGCTGGCTCTAAACCTAACTGGTCCATACATCTCTCAGTATTATATATCCAGCTCCTAGCCTCGGTTGTTGCTCCGCTAAGAGATCCCAAGAAGGTCTTAACCCCGTTTGCAATTAGGGTATGAAAAATAGGAACTCAAGTGTAATGCCTGATGCTCTGACTAAACCTTGAATCAGTTGAAGAAATTGCCTGCTCAAGATCTCATCCGTAACTCTGGTTAGGGGCTTAGTCCCAGAAACAGTCGGTCTTCTAATTGGGGTCGTCATGCTGATGCTAGGAGCAAGTGGCAGGTTAGTCGGCACGGTAGAACTACTAGGGGCAGGAGGATCTGAAGGAAATAAAGGATCTACATGAGCTATAGGATCTGTTACAGGATCATATATGGGGTTGACCAATCTTGCTACTCGACCTCGCCCACGGGTAGGTCGACGTGCTCGACGGGACAGAAAATCTCTATAAAAGGTAATTTCTTAGAGTCAGAACTAGAATTGGAGTACCATACACAGATAAACATACAAGTCTTGGTGACATGGCCCTTATTAAACTTATTGATAAAACGTTTTAAGAAAATATTTTATTTAGGACCCATTCACAGTCTGAAGTTTATAAAACCAACAACTCTGATACCAACCAAATATAACCCCCTAGACTGGCCTATGTGTAAAGTCTAACTTTGAGAGGTAACATTCCTTACTAAATATTTTAACCATAAAAATTATTTGAAAGTTTAGAAGCCAAGTCAAGTAATAAAGTCATCACATGCATAAATAAGTTAAGATAATCAGTAAAATCTTCAACAAAATATGATTACAACCTAAAATCATAACAACAGTATAAGAAGTATATTGAAACAAAATATAGGCTCATATCACCCAATAAGACAGTTTGGAAGATATAAACATTAAATCAAAATGTATGAGTTGAATGTGTAGATCCTCCAAGTGCCAAGTTCGGGAAGCCTATCCAAAAGTATCTGAAAGGGGAAAAGATTTGGGGTATGAGATAGGAAGCTCAGTGTGTTCCAATAGTGCATAAAAATATTATATTTAATTTAAATAAACATGAATTATTTTAGTAAACCATGTTACAAGAGCAACAAAAGTTTTTCCTATAAGTCTTCCTACCCTCCATCCGTACTCCAAGATATAGTTCCCCAAAACATTATCGTATATATATATAGGCATTAACCCGAGCCCATTAGGCTTAGATACCATCCTAAGGGAATACCTTAGATCCAAGCAAAATTACCCTGTCGAAGCATAAAAATCAAATACGGGCAGAATTACCCTAGCCGAAGCATAGAAACCTCATATGAGCGAAATTACCAGCCGAATCAGGACTAAACCTTTATAACTTCATAACATAACCCCAAGTACCCCATTAATTCAGTGCAAGCAGTCTTATAATTTGTAGTAATTAATAAACATATTCATAATCCAATAACAATAACCAATAAGCATACTCGTCATATCAGGTACTACGGCATGCATCAAACTTACAGTAAAATCATACTTAAATTCAAAGACAAGTTACATTTGGGCGAAATTATCATTTCGGGCATGTGCACATGATCAGTTTTATAAAACATTTTATAAAATATTTAAATAGCATGTAAAACAATCGTATAGCACACAAGGAACACACCTCAAAAAGGTCAGGTAGGTCAGATAATCTACTTGGCACCGGAACCGCGCTCAGCTGTAGTGTTGGAACCTAGATCGATAAAAAGATCAAGATTACTACAAGAACTATATTTTACTAGAACCATTAATTAAGTATTTTAAAGCCATACGAGTCACCATGGGTTCACGAGGCTGAGCAGATCGGGACGAGCTGGGATAGACGTAAGCACGATCAGGAGATTCGCGAGTACCTTTGACCAACAAAGATTTTTATTGGCCCTTTATTCAACTATAATTACCCTTAAACAAAAATACTTGATAAAATGTATGTTCGGGTTTAAGGTCAATTTTAGATGTTTTCAGGTTAGAATTTCGCGAAATGGGCTTCAAAAACGGACTCAGGACATCGAAAAATGTAAACTATGAGTTTTTGGAAAATTTAACTTTTTGATCAAAGTCAACGTTGATGTTAGCATGACATCAGTATGACACCATCAGTTAAAGTCAACGGTCAGAGTTAACTGAGTTAACTCAAACGAGTTGACTCGGTTGGGTCAAACGGGTCGGGTTCGAATCGGATTCAGGCTAGATTGAGTCAAATCGGGTTGAACCGGGTTAGACCGGACCGGTTTACAGGTGAATCGGTCACAGTGGTCAAAACTCGTACCGGCCGGCGCGTAGGGCTCACGCGCGGCCTTACACAGCCCGAAAATACACCAAAATGCATTATTTGGCCGAATTTTTAACCACAACAACATATTTGAACCAAAATCAAAACCCATTCAACCGCAAAACTAGAAATCTTACCCAGATTTACCTAATACGGCTGGAAATAGGCAATGCTTTGACGAGGCCTTTGCCAAGGTCGGGACGATGATCAGACGGTTGGGTTAGGACCGTCTCAACACGAGGAGGATAATGGTGGCAAGGATTTCACGATCGAACCGTTGCGGTGGCCGAAAAATGTGAATACTCGAACGGTCTAAAACCTAGGTTCGACGAACCTTTAATTTTTGATTCTCGACGATCGGGACGGCGGATGAGTGGGTGGCTAAAGGGGTTTTGGTCGGGCTGTTCAGGCGGTCAAGTGCGTGTCAACAGTGACGCGCACGGCCTGGCGGTATGAAAGATCAGACGACGGCAGATTAGGGGGTAGGTGAGAGTTATTTTGGGGATTTTTCTTCTAGATTCAAAATAAAATGGAGTTGAAGGCTCCCAAATCTGATATATTATTCGCATGATAACCGAACAAAAAAATTTGAGTTATTATTTTATTAAGGTTACCTATATCAAAAATAGAGCCTTGGCTCAATTGGTTACCTCTCTTACTTGTACAATCAAGGTTATGGGTTCAAGCCCCCTTGGCTGCAATTCCCTTATTATTTTATTTTATTATTATTTTTTATTTACAAGTGTTACACACCAGCTAATTTTAAGTTGGTCGTGACGTTATCAGCATGGTGTCACCCTTGACACTATTTTTCCCGGCCCTATAAATATGGAGAGAGAAAAATTACATCAATTAATGAGATAATAATTGTCATATTAAAAAGAAAATAAAATGAGAGAGAAATTACTTGAGGGAAGCCAAACGGCCACTAAAATCGGGCCGTCACCAAAGTTGTAGCATTGTTGGAAAACATACCATCACCGAAACAATCATTGAGAAGGTATATTTCTTTTTCTTCTTTCAATTCCTTCAAAACAGAAATAAAAAAATACTTCACTATATATAAAAAACAGAAAATGAGATAAATGGAAAAACATGATAAAAATGGATCGAAAGATTTTTATGGCGGCCGGGGTAATTTTGAAAGAGATGACGAAATTGAAAAGATTCGAGAATGGGTAAATCTATGTTTAGATCGAGGAAGATAGGGTAATTCTGATGAATCGGGCTTGGACTTAGGGATTTAGGTTAAAAAGAGGGAAATTTTAGGTTTTTACGGCGGTCGACAAAGGCTGGAGGGTTGTTGAAATGTGGCCGAGGAAATCAATATGGTGGCCTGAGGTATCTTGGGTGGTGGTCGGAGTGAAAGGTATGGCTGAGCTTCATCGGTGCTCGTTGTGTTCTTCAAGTTCTTGAAAAACACTGAAGAACACCAACCAAAAATTGGATTTTGATCAGATTTTAGAGGTGTTTCTGAGTAAAAATATGTTATTGAAGAGAGATGCTAGAGAGAGGGGAGATTGTTTCGGTGAGGAGAGAGAGCTAAAAATGAAAGGAAAAATAAGATTTTTTGGCTGAAAACCTCTTCAAATAGGGGGTGCGAAACGCACCGTTTTGGTCTTCTGGGTCAAGAAGATCCGCGTGTTTTGAAGTGGGTCGGATAATGAATTTGCGCCCTATTATTCAAATCTTCTTGAATTTGGCTTTCAATTTTTAATCGTATTCAATTTAGTCCCTTTGTTAAATAAAATTGAGAATTACAAATTTAGCCATGTTCAATTCAATCCCTAATTTTAAAATTGCAAGTTTAAATCTATTCAATTTAATCCTTTTTCCGTTAAATTCAATTTAATTATTTAATTTAAATTTATTTTAAATTCTAATTGTTTGTTACATAATTTAATTAAAGCATGTAGTCTAGAAATATTTGACTTGGACACCTAGATTAATTAATGCGATAGAGCCTTAGTCTTAGATTCTTTAATTAGGGCTTTAATAATTCAAATAGGACTTAGATAAATTGTAGAAAGTTAATAGATATTGTTTAGGAGATTTGAAAATTTAATTTTGAATGGTGTCCAAATGCAATTGGATGCTATTCAACGTGAATTCTTGAATTAAATAAACATTATTTATTAAAATCCCTAAAAATTATTAAATAACCTAGATAAGTAATATAGTGCTTTAGATAGGATTAATTACTCTAATAAGTAGTCAATTAAATAGTAGGAGAATATTATCTATAATTTTGAAATTTAATTAGGAATGATATCTTAAAGGAAAATTCTACAACGAGCTCGAACACTGCTGAACACCATTAAATTGGTTAGTAAAGATTAAAAATTTCATGGACTCAACATACAATTATAAATTATTTGAAATAAAATTTCAATTAATTTTTTTTCATATATACTATATTTTTAATTTTTTAAGTAATTGGATCAAATACTGACCATAGTCAATCCCTAAATTAAAAAACCCTAAATCTTTTTCTCCAAATTAGAACCCTAATTCCCAAATTAAAACCCTTAATAATTTAGGTAAAATTATGATTTCATTAACGTAAATAACCTAAAAATAGTATTTTTACCCTACGTGATTGAAATCGATTTCATTTAGTTGAAATTCACCACACTCAAATCTTTTCATATCTTTTCATTTACGCGAAATTATGATTTCATTTACGTAATCCAAATCTTTTAATTTAGGGTTTTTACTTGGGAAAAAAAGATTTAAGGTTTTTAAATTTAGAGATTGACTGTGGTTGGTATTTGATATAATTATTTGAAAAAATAAAAATAATTTATATATATAGAAAATAATTTAATTAAAATTTTATTTTAAATAATTTATAATTGTATGTTGAGTCCTTAAGATTTTTAATCTTTATTAATCAATTTAATAATGTTCAACAATGTTCAGCGTTAGTGGTGTTCAGCTGTGTTTGACGCACGTGGTAGACCCATCCTATCTTAAATCAATTGGGTATTATTCTACGTAAATTTTGAAATTAAATAATATTCATAGATAAATAAATCATGAATTAACTAGAGCCTTTCTAGGGTTATAACTTAAAATAAATCCCATAATTAATTACATTCATGAAAAACCTTTTAGAAATAAAATATATTTTATGAATATAAAAGATGATTTGATCGTATAGGGGTGTTTTCAATTTTATATTTGAAATAAAATATATTTTTTATAAAAGAAATATTTTTATTTTAAATATAAATACAATTAGTAATGAATGATTAAATTAAATTTGAATTGTTATTTTAAAATGCAAAAATGCAACAAGAAATTAAAAGGTACCGATTTCGGGCGTTTATGGGGTGTTAATCTTTCCCCACATGTAATCGACTTCTGAACCTCAATTTTAAAAATCTCTGAGTGTTTTTATGGTGTATTGTCTACCAAAGTGACCGGTGGCGACTCTATTTTCTAAGAAAATCAAATTTAAAAGAAAAACTAATTCAAAAATAAATCATCCAAGCTATTTTCAAAAAACTGATTTCGATAATATATTGTCGAAAAAGGATGGTGTTAATTTTCAGGCGGTTCACCTAGGTTGAGTTGGGCGAAGAGTCGTTGTCTATCGCGACGGTGAAGATGAAGAAGGAGGAGAGAAATGAGGTCTGGTTGACCTTTAGTATGTAGGGTTCAATTTGGGGGAGATGATAACTTCCCTTGCAGTGGCGGAGCAACATGTAAATTTGGGGATCAATTGACCCCACTTGATTTATTTTTGTATGAGATTTTCGAAGAGTTAAATGTGGTTTTCAATGAGTTAGTATAAAACTTTTCATATAAAATATTAGAATTGATCCCACTTGATTTGTTGGGTATGGGGTCTATAATTTTTATATTGTAGTGGTATAGAAATCATCGTACCTCATATTCTACTATGACCCCACTATATAAAAATCATGGTTCTGTCATTGTTCCCTTGTATATATATGCATGTATGAGGGAGGTTTGACGATGGTGTCAAATTTAATCCTTATAGGATATGATGGATAAGACAGAACAATCTTACTTTGATGGTCGATAGAATTAGCTAATGGGTCGATAGACTTGACGTCTGTCTTGTTAAGATCATTGTAGTTTTGAGATATGGAGTTACTTTAAAGGTCTTTGGTATGTCTTATTCTAGATGCCCTTTTTGACTAATGTCCTCAGAATATGGTCAGAAGGGTAGATCTGAAGGTCACTCTAAATGGCCTAGGAATAAAGAGACTAATGCGGAGGGATTATAACGGAAATCAAATGGATATAACACTATTATTTTAAAGATGAGTGAAGAATTCTATTTCAGTTTGAACAAAAAAGAAGAATTCTAATTGTGGAAAAGAAACCTTGTATTAAATCAGATTCCAAATTTCCAATACATTACTATAAATTTAGCGATGAAGATAAGGATACGCAGTGGTTCGTACATGCCGTCTTTGTGTAGGGTTTTGAATTAGCTGCCAAAGCCTTAATTAAGCCTACGTACCCAGACAAAACCATTCAGAAACATGCATCGAGATAAAAAAGTCAAGGCATGGATCAGCTAATAATACTACATTCACTCAAATTTGAATAATAAAATTTTATCCATCCAAATTCATTATAATAGATCCTGGTAATTTTTTTCAATCCATAATAATGATATGAATCATAATATAACTAATGTATCTTATTATCATGGAATGTGTGATTCTAAAAAAATCACAAAGAACTCTTAATCAAGAAAATTTCAAATTGTAATTAAATAAATTTTGGGTTAATTGTATTAGATATTATAATTATGTAAATGTTTTTAAACTTATCAAATCCGAGTTGACATCTAACGCTAAAGAACGACGGTTACATTGACGAAAAGATTTGATTGTAACTGGACTTTGATGTTTTAATTCAATTGAAACATTATAAAGTTTATGTACTAATTTAAAATTTAATTCGTAATTTAAAGATATATGATACAATTGAACTTAATTTTTTTATCCAATTAAACGAGTAATAAATATTAATAACTATCATAATACAACTTCTGATACAATTCTATACAATTTAACCCCTAAACCCTTAAAAATTGCTTACTCAAACATTGCCAAACACACTTTATTCGCGTTGTTGCAATACGAATAACACCAAACTAATTAATAATTTTTTTTGACAGTGTGATACAAATTAAGTTAAAGAAAGAAACACAATAATTAAAGTAGTAGTAATAATAAGGTTAAATCTTTAAATAAAGACTTAGCATTTGTTAATATATTCAAATAAAAACTTAATATTTTCATATATGTTTAAAAGATAAATAAAAAATGTAAAAAATATACCGTAATTTGAGCATATTTGAATATCTTATATCATTTTTTGATCGTTTTGAAAGATTGTATTTATTTGAACAAATTCAAAAGTATTAAACTATTATTTAACCTTTAGAAGATTAAATCTTGATGCGAACAACCTTAGAAATACTAATTAACAACAACACAAGGGTAATTAGAAGCAAGAGCATTTTACCAAAATAATATTTTTATTATTTATTTATCAAATTTGCACCAAAATAAAATTATTTATTAAAATAATATCCTTTCATGTCACTTTGGTTGCATTTTTGAAAGACGTGACCGCTCATTTGCGTATTTCAAAAAGCGCATATGATATGATGTGTCTAGACTCAAGTGAGACAAAGTATAACTTCTTTGAAAGCATAAATTGTCCCATAAATTTTTTAAATTTATACTAAAGGTTAAAAAAATGGAGTTTGGAAGGGTACCTTTGTCCTTGGGTGTGCCTTTGCCCAAAAAAAGAAGCAGCATGTAGGATACATGTTGAAGGAACTAGGGATGGAGCCATATCAAATGTTAGGAGGTGCCAAATTATTAATTTTAAAAATAAAAAGATTTATTAAATATTTAAATTTAAAATTAAAGTGCAATACATTTATCTAATATTTAAATTTATATGGATTTAAATTGTCATTAGAGAAAAAAATTAAAGGAATCAAATTAATATTTTAGAGATTTTAATTAACAATATTAAAAAAATATATAAATTTTAATATAAATTTCTAAATATTTGAGAGGGTCAACTTAAAATTTTCAAAAAAAAAATTAAAAGATTTATTATGTAATTTTTAAATTCTTGGGGGCCAAGCCCCTATTGGGGCTGACTTATGCTCTGCCCCTGGACATGAAGAAATTATATCATGGGTCCTTCCCACCATTATTGTTAAATTTGATTTATAGTAAATATGAGTGAAGATTCATTTGGTAAAAAGATGAGATGGAAAAAAATTAATGAAATAGATGCATTTTATTGGTTGGCCCCATGAATGACGTAGTGGAAAGAACCGATGATATAATTTCTCATGGGCATAAGTTAACACATGCATAAGTCGAGTGAAACACATGTATATCTTGTCATTCAATCACTCAATGACCATATGTTTAATATTTAAACACTTAAAAAATACTCCATCCGTGCCACAAAATTTTTTTCTTGTTGACTTTTCACGTATTTTTAAGAAGAAAAAATTTGTGTAAGAAATGCTTTGTAAAACAACTAAAATGATAATTTCATCCTTGAAAAGCTAAAGCTTGTTTTGTTGAAAAACTAAAGAGATAGTTGAAAAGAAAATATGTCTAATAAAAGTGATTGGGGTTTTTAATGAGACAATTTAGGTGGAACAATTTTAAAACAAGTTTTACCGGACATTGGGAATAATATTTAACTAATGTGACGTTTGCTCCTTTGAATTATCAAATGTCACATTGATTAATTTTTTTTTGAATTACACATTGATTAAATTTTTTTGAATTACACATTGATTAATTTTTTTTTCAAATGTTTAAATATAACTTCTAAAACGCACACTCATGAGTGATTGAAAGACAAAGCTCATATATGTGCTATGGTTGTCAATGTAAAATTAATTGTGTTTTATTTAAAATAAAAAATATATGCTCCGCTAATCTGTCGTTTTCATAATAATATCATATAGACGGGGTAACAACTTGACTCTAGGGTAGCCGCCGTCGTTTCTCCCTCCGAACTCCGTAAGTCACTTTTTTTTCTTTTTATCCGTCTTTTTTATTCGTTTTCTCTCGATTATTTGGAAGCTTTCAATCTATTAATTACGGATCTGGTACTTGGAATCGTTGTTATTTTTACAATTATTTTATTAGGGTTGAGGCATCGATTCAGGATGAATTGAGGGTTTATGGGTAAATTGTTTGGAATTCATTAGCATTAGTCAAAGGTTAAAATTGAGATTGGAGATCAAGAGCAATCTCGAGCAGTCATAGCCGTCGTCAGGTTTGGACTTTGTACATTGGGAATCTATCAGATCAAATACATTGGAAGGGAGTATGGCAGGTGTTTGATCGCCATGGGCGGGTTTTGGATGTTTTTGTTCCAGTAAAAAAGGGCGATTGATGGAGCAAGATTTGGCTTTGTACGTATAGAGTCGGAGGTTGCGGTCAGGAGGGCGATTGAGAGATTAGATGTTAGTTGGATTTATGGGCTAGATTGAGGGTATCTTTTGCTCGCAGAGCGTTACGTGAGTATTTTTGGAGGCAAAAAGTGAGGAATGAGAATGCGGACAGTGATGAATTGAGCATTAGAGTGGATGCTCACAAGGGGAAGGTAATAAGCGAATTGTTCACGAGATTTGAAAGAGGCGAAGATTGTCGGATTCTCAATAATGGGTATTGAAGGGTCAAGAATGTTACTGATATTCTCAAGTAGCGATACTCGGCGTGAGGTTCTTAGTAATGGGGTATTAAGCAAATGGTTTTCTAAGGTCGAAATTTGGAAGCCAGATTTGGATAGAGGGAACCAGAGGGTCTGGTTGTCGCTATGTGGGGTCCCAATGCATGTATGGTTGCGGGATACTTTTGTTAATATAGCATCGATGTGGGGGGACGTTGATAAAGTGTGAGGATTCTCTCCTAGAGCCTAATTTGTTTGAAAAAGAACATGTACTGGTTGAAACAGATCAATTTAAACATATTGACAATGTCTTAGAGTTACAAGTACAAGGGGTGTCATATCAAATTCGTGTTGTTGAGTTTGAACCGTTGACGGATATGCAATTATGTTCCTATTATGAACGTACGTGTGGGTCAAATAGTGAAAGCGAGGATGATGAGTCCAATAGAGATGAGTATGGGGTGATCAGATGGATATGCTGGTAAAGGAGGATGCACAAGATATGAAACAGCATGGTTCGACTGCCAAAGATGACGGGATTAATCTGGAATGGCTGGATAAGGAGATTACACAAGTCTGGAGGATAAATGAATTGTGGTTTGAGGAGCAGCAACCAGAGGATAGAGCTTTAGAAGTTCAGTCGAGTTTAAAGGATTGGATGTCAGATGAAAATGTGGGTATGATATCGCGAGTGGAGCTTGACGAGCAGTGTGAGGCAAGATCGGGATTAAAGGAATTGGATTTGATAGACCGTCCCATAAATTTTGAGTCTATGAGAGTAGAACCGGGAGAGATTGGGCCTATAGAGGCTAGGCTTACAATTCCAGTGGAGCCCTTACCTTATACTTCTCAGGTTAAGGCACGGATCGTTCAGCAAGGGGCAAGAAATGTGTTGGATGCGGTATTGCCAAGTGAGAATGCTCGTTCGTGTAAAAAGGAAGATGGCGGGGCAGATCATTGGCAGCGCAGGAGCGTGGGGAAAATGGAGGTTCATTCACTAAATCTGAGTGTGCTGTACGACAGCAAGCTCTATTGAAGGAGGCAAGAGAAATAGTAGAGTTAGGAAAATTCCTAGGAGTTTCAACAATTGGAAACAAAGAAGCGATCGTTAAAGATATAGCGCGTTTATTAGATAAGGGGGATCGAGAGGAATAGTAAGGAGCGATGAACGACTGTGTATAATGAGGAGAATTTCATAAAGGATATTGCACGGTTTATTGAAAAGCGGGAGAGGCGCGCGTGATAGTACATGATGAGATTTTATCAGGGGTTATCAATGGCTTAGGTAGCGTAACTAAGAAGAAAACGGTAATGTAGAAAACGTAATTAAAAGCATGGTGGGTATGGAGCTTCGAAAGTAAATTAAAGGGGCTTCGAGTGTTTATAGTGCGTCAATTAGATTCTAGTGTGACAATTGGTTAGGTGTTGCATAAAGAACGTTGGTCGTGGAGGTTTTGGAGCATTTTTGTGGTGATAGATTCGGCTTGGTGCAGAGTTATGTTGCGTTTATTTTTCACATGTGTTTCGGATAGCTAACAGTTTCGTGGACATCTTGGCTAAATAGGGTGTTGATCCCCCTTCTATGTTCTCTAATGGTTTTGAGTGATTGGGGTGATGTGGTCTCATGCTTGATGCTGGAGGTTGGTGATACTTGGCGATGCTTGCTTGGTCTTACTATTTGATTTTGCATGGGGTTGGGGTGCACTGGTCGAGTGCCTTGGCTTTATGTTCATGACTAGTTGGGTACTTGCATTTGGTTTCGGGTGTCATGCGATGCGGTTGCTTTTTGCAATAGGGTATGGTTCTTGTGTTAGTGTTTGGTCCTTCTTTGTTACATGGTCATTGGTGTACTCTTTTCCTCCATTAAGATTTAAGATGTTTGTAACGAGGCCCGTGACCATATTTTAATATGTATAATTCATTATAATAAAATCATACTTACTTTACTGATAAAAAAATAATATCATATTGACAAAGACACACTAAGACAAACAAGAGACCATGAAAAAGAAAAAACTAAAATAAGAGGGACGCGTGGCAGTAAAAGGGAATAGGGTGTACAAAGTCAAATCCCTGTCTACGCAAACCGTCCTCTCTTACTGCTGTTTTTTTATCTGCGAGATCTATAATTTTATTAATGAGAATTATACAAAGTCACTAATAACATAAATTTCATTAAAAACTTCCTTATTACTAAATAAAACAAAAGAGTACTTACGATACTGCTGCTCTTCTTTTTAGCTTTGCCAACACCCCAGGCCCCATCTCTCTTTAAATCTCCAGTTTTTATTCATATTTTCTATCACAAATTTGTAATTTTCCCATCAACCAAACAAAACTCCCAAAACCCTTCCCCTATCTCCAAAACAAAAGAATGTAAAAATGGTGGGACTGAGTGTAGTTCTGGAGAACCAAAACAGTGGTAATATAATCGGCAAGAAATCCCCACAACTCATTAGCAAAACAACCATGTTGTCTTCTTCTCAGTTAAACCACCCATCATCACTTCCTTCCTTCCTTGAACATTGTTTTTTTTGCAAACAAAAGCTTTTACCTGGAAAAGATACCTACATGTACAAGTAAGTTTTTTTTCTTGTTTTTATATGACTGATAAGGGTTGTTTTTGGTAGAGGGGATAGGGGTTTTTGCAGCGTGGAGTGTAGGTGCAGGCAAATTTTCATGGATGAAGAAGAAAGTTTGAATAAAGAAAATTGCTGTTTGGCTTCCAGGAAAATGAAACCTTCAACTTCTTCTCCTTCAGGTTCAAGCCAAGAATGAAAAAAAATGATTTTTTTTTTATGGGGGGAGGTTTTTAATCTATTTCTACTTTGGTAAAATTTCAATTGTAATTTCTGGTTTAGTTTGGCTAATTTTGTGTAACGACAATGCTGTGCGTTGTCGTTTGGTTCCTGGAATGAAGCCGAAATAGCTTTTCTTTTTAACCGTTTTTGCCTAAGCATGGTTTTTTCATTTTCGTTCCCTTCTAAATCCACCTTTAAGAATACTTAAAGAAACTAATTAAGTCAACAATATGTAGAACATGGGATTAAAGATCTCAATTGATACATTTTTTTTTCTTAGGTTATAGATTCAAGATTCATTATGAGCAAAAATTACTCTACCCATTCCTTTAGATAAAAATTGTTAAAAAATAATTAAATTAAAAAATAAACAATTATGGAGATTATTACAATAATTGATATAGATATCATTTTTTTTTTTCAAAATCAATGAGACTTTTATAAGCTTTATATTAGGCAAATTCTTTTTAGGGTAAACTATAATTGTAGTCATTAAAATTTTACTTCAATTTCATTTTAGTCATCAAATTTTTAAAACTTGTATTATAATCACTAAAATTTTTATTTGTTTTTATTATGAGCATTGTCGTTAATTGCAAGTTAAGAAATATTGATGTGTCAGTTAAAGTTTTTTTCCTAAATAAACCTTAAGGTTCACAATTATCACACGATCATTCCCAACGATGAAAAGAATTTGTTTAACCATTGTTGGAAAATAGACTACTGCAAGACGAGGCGTTAGCACTGACAAGACAAATAAATAAAATAACCGAACAGAATAATAACCGTATCGTAGTATTAATCACTTTCTTAAAAACGAATTCTCTCCGATGTGTGTAATCACTACAATAGACGAACGCCCTCTGAAGTTAGCATGGTCTCTCCGAGAATTCGTACACCCAAAAACTGGAGCGGACAAAAATGGTACTGTTGTTCTCTTTAAAACTCGGAATTTTAATAGTAAAAATCGTAGAGAGAGTATAAAAGGTAAAGCCAGTTGATGTCGCTTAGGATGATTAAAAATGAACAAAATGACTATTTATAGGCAAACATTGGAGGGTAAAAATGTCTTTTAATAATATAGGATTTAATATTATTAAAAGCATTGTCTTTAAACGACAAAAATCAGTGCCAATGCACTGCATGTATAACATCAAAACCATTGAATTTTACCCTTGATTTTGGGAGCATTCAATGCATACAAAATCAATTGAAACCGTTTCTTTTAAAGCTAAATTCAATGAGAATTAAGCATGTAAGGAAGCACACGGCTAAGCAACTCATACGCTCTAAAACGGCAGAATTCATTGGGAATTTCGATGAAATTTTTGCAGCAATAAATATGCTGTAAAGGGGCGTTAAACACGTTGTCGTTTAGGCTTTTGAACAACATGTACACTCAGCTCTCTTGAGCATCACTTACATTCCCCTACCGAAAGAATGCCTTTGTAAAAATTTGAAAAAATGAAATTTAAACAAGTGAGAAGAGCAATCACGAAATTAGCCGCTTAAGCACTAGTGAACGTATCTGGAACTAGTACATAGTGAAAATGAGTAATTCTATTCTTAACGCGTGAACAAATCTGGAATTTGTTAAGATAGGAGAGAACTCATAACACACGACTAACCTCATTCATCCACCAAGGTCCTCGATGAGTCAACAAAGAATATATACGAATGTATATATATAGTCCTCTTTCCTCAGGATTCTAGTAAGCGTACTAGAAAAACGACCCAACGTTTTTCGTAGAAGGTGGCTAGTCCTTCTCAATTGCGTAGGCTATTTCATCAGGTTTATCTTAACATAAACCTCCCAAAACCGGGCTATGAAATAATTAAGAGCTTTTACAACAACTCAATCTCGCAAAAACACGGTGAATTTCTTCAAGTTCATATTAAATGAACCACTCAAACTCTGAGATAAGAAATCATTAAGAATAAATATTCAACCTCTTTAACCGGTGAATTCAATGAATCCTTCTCACTTAGGATCACCCAAACTTTTGGGATTGAATTCATTAAGAGTTTAAGAAAACTCATCCTCTCTAGCGGCAAGTTCATCTAGTCCTTTGCGTTAAGACCACCCACTCAACACTGGGTTATGAACTTATTAAGAGTATATATTCATCCAAAATCGGTAAATTCATCAAGTCTTTCTCACTAAGACCACCCAAAGTCTGGGCTATAAATTTATTTAAAGCTAATCCTATGCATGTACATCACATATTTTATTTACTATGACTAAATTTGGTATTCTAGTCAACCAAATCTATCTCAACTCTTTTAACTTCTACAGTAAGTTTAAAGAGATTTTATTTGTCATAGTATTTTTATAAAATTGAGTACATTAAAGAACAATACACTATGTAGGTTACCATGAAATAGAGGTGCACGCTTAAATACGGTCTTTCATAGAATTAATCCTAGACATGCATTTCGATAAGTCATTTATGATTTTTCTCTTTCTTTAATTAAGGGCCTCTTAAAGAATTATGTTTGATACTTTTACTCACAACAATATCTTATTAAGCATACATCTTTTGGACTCACTACTTGGAATAGTCATTCATTCTATCCTTTAGTCTTTACCTCTAAAACATGCTCACTAAATTTACAGACTAGTTTAAAGGCTCAAAAATAAATTCATGTGATAAAAATATGAATTAACAAGCAACAAATCCAAATAATCTGACCTCATGGGAAGAAATGTAACTTCCAAATAGACTTTTTCATTCTCACAATGCCTGTAATTTGAGTATCATCTTCAAAATAAAATGATCACGAAATCTACCGTGATAACCACTTTATTTGGATCGACACCTCTGTAAATCTGTCAATTCTAGAAGCAAAAAAAATTTCACAAGATTAGACTTTGAAACTTACTAACAATAATAAATTATCTCAAAATATTACTAACAATAATGAAGTCCTTATCGTTAGTATTTTGCTTCTTTAATTTCAACAGATTGTGAGAATCAAAGCAGGACTTCACAACTATTTGATTTGAAGAATTTTTCATTCCAACGTCATCAACTTCATAGTTCTCCAAATTTTCAATTGTCCCGTTGACTTTATAAAATTTCTCAAAAATAAAATTATTAGTATGACAAGGAGTCTACAATTTAAATTTTCAAAAGCTGAAAATTATACATCACACATAAGAGTTACACATCCCAAATAGAATGAGACTATTAATATGTAAAAAAATTAACACTAGTTAATGTAACAGATAACATATATTGCAGTGATATTAATAGCAACTTGTGTAACCGATACCCATAACACTAGCTTTTAATATTTTATTTTTACAATAAAAACATATTAAAAGCTATCCACATTTGAAACCATTTGATAAAGACATACATTATTCCACTGAGAAAATCTCAAGGATTTAAATAATGCATGTAAATTTGAACTTAATAACATCTCAAGAATTCATCATTTCAAATGTCTAAACTAATTAAAGCTTAAAAAAGCCTTATAAAACTTTCACACATAAATCATTATGGCTAAATGTTTTCTCACTAAATGTTAATAATAGAATTTATTAAACGTTTTAGTCATTTTCTTGTTAAACGTTTTCTCAACGTTTTAAATGTCTTCTCACCACTATCATATTAAACGATATACACATCTAGAATAATAAAAAAAAGTACTACCTCGAACATAATTTCTGATATTTATAATATACCATCGACAAAAGCTCAAAACACGTTTTGGATTTGAGTGGCTGCCGAATTGGCTTCACAATAGTAATAATTCGCTTCTAAATTGTTAGAAAATAAACTACTGCAAGACGAGGCATTAGCACTGACAGGAAAAACAAATAAAATAACTGAACAAAATGATAACCATGTCGAGGTAAAGCAAGTTGATGTTGCTTAGGATGATTAGAAAAGAACATAATGACTCCCTATTTATAGGCATACATTGGAGGGTAAAAATGTCTTTTAATAATATAGGATTTAATATTATTAAAAGCATTGTCTTTAAACGACAAAAATCAGTGCCAATGCACTGCATGTATAACATCAAAACCATTGAATTTTACCCTTGATTTTGGCAGGCACTCAATGCATACAAAATCAATTGAAACCGTTTCTTTAAAAGATAAATTCAATGAGAATTAAGCATGTAAAGAAGCACACGGCTAAGCAACTTGTCACGGCCCAAACATTTTGGTCCGAGACAGTTGCGCAAGGATCCGCCCAAGAGGTTCAACGCGGATCATTGAACTTGCCAAGACCATCAGACTTGGCCCAACACTTGGAGAATGCTAGAGAGACCGATCACACTGGCTTTTCAGAAATGGCAGGAGATAAGAAGTCAAACGAGAAATCTTGCCCATATCGGGTGTGATCAACTATCTGAGGAAAGAAACCTACTAATTGATGTAATTAGGTAGGATTTGATATTCTTTCCTAGATTAGAGATTCTTGTAAGGATTTGGGCTAATCTTGGCCATCCATGTAAAACGATCAGGACCATTGATTGAAGAGGAGCTCAACTATAAATAGAGAGCCTCTCACTCTCATTTGTATCATCCATCTCATTCCATTCATTCTCTCATTTGAGAAGAGTAATACGACTCTGAGGTATTTACTCTAGCTTTTCTCTTGTCCCTTTCAATTGTCATTGGTTCTTAAAGCTCATTGTTCTAGTTGCCTCTCGAGTGGCCAAGAGTAGCCACCATAGTGCTTAAAAGCGCTTCCGCATCCATCGAAGCATGGAGGGCTTGTCCGAGCCGTTGTCGAGCAGGAGTACTCGCAAGGCTGGTTGAAGGCTTACTTAGGCGCAGGAATCGATCGATTAGCGTCAAAGGCGTCTAAGGCCGTACGGATCCACTAGGGTTGAGCCCTAGCCCCGTGACAAGTGGTATCAGAGCGAGACGAGGGGGCTTGCGTTTAAGCCTACTTGGTGTTGCAGTCAAGTTAGGCGAAGATTTGCTTCGAAGTAGTTCATTGCAAAGAAGCGATCGAGATGGCAAAACAAAGAAATGACGCTTCCACACATGGTGGAAACTTTTGGAGAAGACTGACGATGAACGAGGTAAGTGATTTCATTGAGGATTTCAATGATACAACGTTCACTCTCAAGTCTCAGGTAGAGGACTTGTTCGAGAAGGTAGATTCTTTCAAGGAAGAAATCACCAAGGAGGTCCAAGAATTTCTTAACTCGACGATTGAGCAGATCAAACGCCTGTCCGAGTGCTTACAATCGTTTACAAAGAGGGTCTTTAGGCTTGAAGAATCTGAAGAGGAAGCCAAGCAAACCCAAGGTGTTTTTGAGTCCCGCATTGACCAAGTGGAGTCCATGGAGGACCGGTTCAAGGACGAGACGCGATGAGTTCTCAGCGAGTTGGTGAATGTTCGAGGGAGTAATGCTTGTGAAGCCGAGGTGAATGCTTTGCGGATCGAGGTGAATGAGCTCAAGAAAGAGCTACTCAGTTGCAAGAGTGCAATTAGTGAATGAGGTGCGCTTGCCACCATCTTTGAGGGACTTAGGCCTGAGGCGCGGCTTGCATTAGAGCAAGGAAGTGCCTAGATTCGAGAGGCCAAATATGTGGCCGAGTTGCTGACCGAGCCTGTAGGAGACAAGCCACTCAGTGCTGAGACGTCCAAGCCCACGACGAGTGATCGTGGGAATGGCGATGCTAAGTCCGTGCAAAAGAAGAAAGCGAGCAGAAAGATGAAGTACTACTTCTGTGATGGCCCACATGTGATAAGGAGTTTTCCCGAGAAGAATCGCCTTGCTGCACTCATCAAGAGAGATGATGAGACAGAAGGGGGAGTAGCGCGACTTGGCGCAATTGTGAGTGTCAATGAGCCAAGGGAAATCCAAGGTGCGACTACAAGGGCCAAAGTAGTCAAGCCAAGGTTGAGCCCCGGTGCGATAGCAAATGAGAAAGCCGTCAAGCCGAGGGTTGAGAAGAAGCAATTGGAGTGCTACCAATGTAAGGGGCCTCACAAGTTGCGAAGATGCCTAGTTCGAGCCAAGGAGTCCAAGACGAGGGACAAGCCCGAAGGAAGCGAGGCTAAAAAGCTTGGTTCGAAGCCGTCTAGTTCTGCCAAGGCCAAAGAAGATCGAAAGCAGAAAAAGGTGAACATGTCCAAGAAGGCTACGAGGGAGCTTACCGAGGATGTTCAGGGAAAGAACATTGTTTTTTAGACCAATAGAGCGTCGAAAGGGGCCAAGCAGAGAGACATTGCAACCGTAGAGACACCACCCATGGGCAAGGTTGGAAACGAGCGAAGGACTTTGGGGAAGAAGTGTCAACGCAAGAGGAAACACCGAACTTCGAGGAAGAAGAGTCGATGCAAGAAGAGTGCACCAAAATTCAAGTCAGTGGGGTGAGTGCAACGAGGGGCGACGGACCTTAGGCAAAAGAGGCCGATGCGTGCAAAGAACTTCAATGAATGAGGTTCAATGCAAAGGGGGCCAGACTTCGTGAAGACGGAAAGGCTGACCCATTTTAGAGTAAATGCAACCGAGAGAAAGGTACATCTCAAACACAACTCTAGTGTTTTTGAGTTTGATTTATCGAGTTTGATGAACATAGGTCGAGTTGGACCTAACCATCGATGCGGGGGAGACGAAGCTTGGAATGGACCTTTTAGAGTTCTAAGGAGCCAAACTGATGGACTGATGAGTCTGAGAGTTTGTCCAGTGTTCAACATGGTAACACCCAAGACTTTTCCGCAAAACCATGGCAAACCAAGGCTTGTAGGAGAAAGCTCCTACAATGGTGATGTATCTGGAGGCGTCATAGCACGCGACATAACTTGGCGGGAAGAGTCAAAGCGAGCAGTCCTTATGGGGGGACATGAGCAAGCCGAGACGTCAAGAAGCCACCAAGACGATATGAGTAATGGTGCAAATGATCGAGGAATTCTATGGCGGCAAGAGCCAAGGCGAGCAGTTCATATGGGGAATCGTACCAAGCTGAGGCAACAAGTAGCAGTATCCAAGGAGGCCCTACCCAGGATCGTTCTAGTGCAGCGACGAGGGCGTCGCCAAGTTTAGTGGGGGAGAATGTCACGGCCCAAACATTTTGGTCCGAGACAGTTGCGCAAGGATCCGCCCAAGAGGTTCGACGTGGATCATCGAACTTGCCAAGACCACCAGACTTGGCCCAACACTTGGAGAATGCTAGAGAGCCAGATCACACTGGCTTTTCAGAAATAGCAGGAGATAAGAAGTCAAACAAAGAATCTTGCCATATCAGTTGTGATCAAATATCTGAGGAAAGAAACCTACTAATTAATGTAATTAGGTAGGATTTGATATTATTTCCTAGATTAGAGATTCTTGTAAGGATTTGGGCTAATCATGGCCATCCATGTAAATCGATCCAGACCATTGATTGAGGGGAATCTCAACTATAAATAGAGAGCCTCCCACTCTCATTTGTATCATCCATCTCATTTCACTCATTCTCTCATTTGAGAAGAGTAATAAGACTCTGAGGCATTTACTCTAGCTTTTCTATTGTCCCTTTCAATTGTCCTTGGTTCTTAAAACTCATTGTTCTAGTTGCCTCTCGAGTGGCCAAGAGTAGCCACCATAGTGCTTAAAGCGCTTCTGCATCCATCGAAGCCTGGAGGGCTTGTCTGAGCCGTTGTCGAGTAAGAGTACTCGCAAGGCTAGTTAAAGGCTTACTTAGGCGCATGAATCGACCGATTAGCGTCAAAGGCGTCTAAGGCCGCACAGATCCACTAGGGTTGAGCCCTAGCCCCGTGACAAACTCATACGCTCTAAAACGGCAAAATTCATTGGGAATTTATATGAAATTTTTGCAGCAATAAATATGTTGTAAAGGGTCGTTAAACACGTTGTCGTTTAGGCTTTTGAACAGCATGTACACTCAGCTCCCTTGAGCATTACTTACAACAATAAGATTAACATAGTTTAGTTTCAAGTTAATCTGATGATCGAAAGTGATTGATAAAAAATTAGTTTTAGTTTTGATTGAAATTTGATTGAGATTTGAGGAGACTAAGAGGTTTTTCGACGAGTTTGATCTAAAGAAAAAAAAGAGAGAAGAACAAGAAGAAAAGTAGTTTGCTGATCTTTTTGATCGAAAAAAGCATCAAACATCAACAAAAAATAACAATAAAAGGAGGCAACAATCTAATAGAAACTAAATGCTAAAACTTTTCGGTTTCTCACTATTAACTGTCAGATCAACTTAAAACTGAACTATGTTAATTTTTTGGTTAAATGGATCCTTCTCATCATTGAGGTTGATCGACGATCGCTTCATTCATCGGAAGTTTGGCCTTTATAACGACTGTACTTTTGAAAAAATAAGGTTTATTTTATGGAAGAAGACTCAGACGTGCTATGTCAACATTTCTTAACGGCAATAACTACTATGAAAACTAATTAAAAGTAGAGTAATTATAATGTAATTTTTAAAAGTTTGATAGCTAAAATAAAAAAGCCTAAAAAATTTAATGACTATTAGTATAGTGTATTTTTTTATCAAAAAAAGAAATTGCTAGTAAAAAATCATAAGAATGGTGGGCTTTTGTACGGTTTTTGTGTTCCAAAACGACATAGGTCATGTTTGGCAATTAGCGGATAGTGAATTACATTAGCTGATAGCGGATAGCTGATAGCATTAGTTGATTTGACTAGCGGATTATATTAGCTGGTTGTATAAAAGTGTTTGGTAAAGTTAACTGATAGCTAATAGTTGTTTGATTATTTGAATATGCAAAATGACATATAAGGACATGATTATATTTGATATTTGTTTGAATAATTTATTAATTATTAACATTTTGTATCTATTAATATTAATTAGATTATGAAAATTATTTTTTAATATCATTACTGGGCATATATAAGGATTTATATATTAATTTTTTATTTGTGAAATTATATTTTTAATATAATTTTAATAATTATTAAATTTAGATGTGTATATTAATTTATAATATATGAAATTATATTTTGAATTTAATTTTATTAATTATTAAATTTATATGTATTTATTAATTTATATATTATTTTTTATTTATGAAAATATTTTTTATTTTATTAGTTAATCAAATTTATGTTATTTAGAGAAATTTTTTATAATTATCAACGATAAAATAGTCTTTACAAGTCTTGTATCCAAACCTCCAACTCAAAAAGCTCCTAAAAGAAGCTTTTTTAAAATGAGAGATTTCACCTCAATCTGCTATTACAATCCGCTATTTACCAAATATTAAAATTAGCGAATTTGACTGGTCAAACCTCTAAAAATGCTTCAAACCTCTAATTTTAGCTTAAAAGTTATTTACCAAACATGTCCATAATATTTCATACTAATTGAGTAATTGTATATCGAAAATAAGGTAGTATCTATTCATAAATATTTATAACCCTTTGACATGCACACATATCTTGCATATATTGTGATTGAACCCGAATCACCTAAAATAAATATCATTAATTTTTTTACTGGGACCACTTGTTAGGTTCATTGAAAATATTTTTTCTTCTCGGCTTATTCAGAGGAAATAGCGAATAAAAAATATGGAAATAAACTTATTAAGAAAATATTTAGGAAATTATGACATTTTTTACACGTAGGATTCTATATAATTTTATATTTATTCAATTTAGTCCATACAGCTGGTTTAGTTAACTATATAACCTCAAAGTCGTTGATAGTTGCCGACAAATTTTGAAAGTCAAATAATTGTCTTAATTTCGCACAAGAGAAGACGATTTCAGTTCAAAAAACCAATATGTTAGCTGCGTTTTGGTCATGGGTGGTTGAAAGATTTTCGGGACAATATGCAATTTATTAAAATAGGGTCCTTAATTTTAATCAGTAAGAGATATAAATTTTTCTTTTAAAAAATTATCTTAATACAAAAATATTATTATATTATCCTCTTGAGCAACAAAAAAGCGACTTATAAACACCTAAAATTCAAATATTTTTAATTAAAATGTCGTTCTTTTTGCATGTTTTAAGTTTTAGGTAATTGTGTTATATATAT
This sequence comes from Hibiscus mutabilis, assembly GCA_019671005.1. Lineage (NCBI taxonomy): Eukaryota > Viridiplantae > Streptophyta > Magnoliopsida > Malvales > Malvaceae > Hibiscus > Hibiscus mutabilis. The sequence goes on along the minus strand of CM033755.1, from coordinate 7,884,299 downwards.
ATATATATACACATAATTATAGATTTAATTTAATTTAGGTTCTCTATTTTTACCAACATAAATGATAAATTGAATTTTACAAACAACAAACTACCATTTCAAAACTATAAAACATGACTAACATGTTAACTATTGAAACATGGCAACATGCACTACATATAAAAGAAAATATGTAACTAATAATTTACAGTTCTAAATCATAATCCGTTTGTTCTAAAAGAAATTAGATTTGATAATCTTTTCAACCATATAAATTGCATCTTCTAATTTTACTCTTATGATTTATGGCGAATTTCTGAAGTCACTGCCATTGTTGTTTTTAGAAACAATCTGCAATCTTTTCTTCTGACCTTTGATCACTCAAAAATTAATAACTTATAATATATAACTCGAAATCAAGAACCATTTGTTTTAAACGAATCTAAACTTCCGTATGGTTATATAATATAAGGCTTACTTCTTGATTTATCTTGTAGATTTTTTGTGATTTTTCAAAGTCACTGCTAAAACTATTTTCTAATAAATATGTTTGCAAATTTTCATGACCTTTCAACATTCAAATATTCATATTTTTTTAAAATACACATCGAAATCGATCATCGTATATTTTAAACAAAACTAGACTGAATCACGTTTACAATGATGTATAGACCACTTACTAATTATTTTTATGAAATTTACGGAGAATTTTCAAACTTACTCCAGCCAGTCTTACTCTGATTATGGGATATTAGATTTTTGTTGAAAATGGGTAAATTACCCTTATGACCATCAAACTTTATAAAAATATTGGGATCCCTGTGGATATTTTTCGGGGATCCCTACGGTGATTTATACTGTTACGGTTCAATTATCCTCACGGTTCAAATATAACAATCCCCGTCTCCATCTCTATTTGAGCTTCGGTGATAAAACTTACTCGTTCATGTCCTCGTAAGTAAAGATTTTGGTTATTTTCTATACCTGTCGGTTTAGATACTTACAGTTTTCAGTTATTCCTTACTTGATTTCCACCCCTTGTTTTAATTAGAGGAACAAACGGACTTTATCTGAGAATTAGAAATTATTACTGGCATTTTCTTAATGAAACAAAAGTGGGATTTAGGGTACTTTGTCATAAGATGGCATTTAAACTGCCCACGAGTTTGACTGACTTTAGTTTTAAGTTTTAATTACAATAATTAACGGGTCCCCTTTGTTTTGATGGGGGACACATCTATGCTATTAATGCTGGTGACAGGTATATGTTCTCAACGACACGTAACCATATTAATAAGTTAATAGCTTTTAATATTCATTTAATGATTATTAATATAATTGATATAAAATATTATTATAGTTAACAACATAATTAATCTCATCTATTTCAAAAGAGGAGCATAAGCTAATTAATCGTGTTAATGTAGGAGATTTATTAATTTATTAAGTGATCAAAATATTTATATTATTCTATTTTGTATGAATTCAAATTTTAATATTTATTTTAAAATATTAATTATCTCTATTTAATAAAAAACAGCGTTAATGATAGCTGTAAGTATTTTATATTGACTATTAAATGAAGCGAGTGTAGCTTCTTAAGAAGTTAGGCTTGTTAAGTTTCTGTTGTGCTGCGTCGATATGTTTGTTGCTGGAATTCAGTAAAAGGAGTCGAGTCAAAAATTTTGAGTTAGTAAAGCTAACAAATTTTATTTCATAATTTAATTTTTATTTGAAATTTTTTCACGTTGAGTTAAGTTTATAGAATTTGAGTCAAGTTATTTGAGTTTCTGTTCAAATTTAATTATAAATATTTATAATATTATGATACTAATTGATTCCGATTTAAACAACTTTCTATAACCATACATGATGTACAAATATATTTCTTCGTATCTTTTCGTATGTGATATACATATATCAAGTAAAGTTGATGGACTAAACTCAAACTTAAAAACTGATCCGTTAATTATTAAAAATTTCAAGTTATCCGAGTTTCATTTTATAACATCAACTTTATTTGAAATTTTTTGAGTTGAGTTGAATTTATAAATTTTATTAAAATTTTTCACGTAAAATCGATTTTTCTCACCCCTATTTCTCTCAACTGATTCTAAATGATATTACATTGTATAATTATAAAATGATTTAAAAATATAAAAAATATAAAATTGTAAAAAATATTTAAAATATAAAATTGCTTAAACTTTATTTTAAATAAAATTTTTAAAAAATTATAAATATTGTAAATTTTCATAAAATGATATTTAAAATTAAAACTTAAAAATAGAAAATATATTGACTTATAAAAATTATAAAAAATGTAAAAGTAATTTAATCAAAGTAAACTTTAGTCAACATCTTCGAAAGTTGAAAAAAATCATAGGGTAAATTACATTATTCATCATTCAAATTGCTTCTCGATTCTATTTTGGTCATTGAAGCTTAAGAACTTTCAATTTAATCACTCAATTTTTTAATTACCTAAGATGACATGACTCATTTTATTAATATTTTCATTTAAAATAAAATAAATTTATATAAAATCTTTAAACTCTAGTCTCAATTCCAATCCCTACTCTATAAACCCTAATCCTCAATCTGCATACTTCAAACCCTTACCTTCACCCAAAATTTTAGCACCACAAATAAATATTTTTTTGACTCCGACCCTGCTTCCAACAATATCTTTCCACTGACGAAGCTCAAAGAGGCTCTCATCGATTTACGTTCTTCAAAAAATATCATCATACTCAAACCAGATCAAACATCTACGTCATGTCTGCCTCAAGTCAACTTCTCCATTTCTCAATATTATAACTAATAATTCCTATAATTGAATCAAGTTCCAAGTTTTGGCGGCGGAGTTTTCAGGATGGCTTGTATCGTTGGAGGCATAGAGCAAACGAGATGAGTGAGGGTGAGGGTGAGGGTGAGGGCGAGGGCCTGAGATCTGTAGATTAGGGATTAGGATTTGTAGATTGATGATTGGGATTGAGATTAATATTTAAAGATTTTATATTTTTTTATTTTGAATACGGTATGTCATTAAAATATTAATAAAATATATCATGTTATAGAAAAATATTAATAAATCATGTCATTATAGAGTGATAAAAATATGAGCAATTCAAAAGTTAGGTGATTAAATTGAATAAACTTTAATAATCAAAATAGGAATGAGAAGAAAGTTGAGTGATGACGGTGTAATTTACCCAAAATCATAAGAAAATATGGGCTTCTTCGTTTTAATAGTCGATACGAAGGGTTCGTTTGGTTTTAAAAAAATTTTATTTTTGATTTTAAAAAACAATTTTTATTTTTAATTTTCTAAAAATTAGAAAACATGATTGGTTAATAGGAGAAATTATATTATGAGTCATTCCCGCCACGTCATTCATGGGACCAACTAATTAAATGCATCTATTTGATTAATTTTTTCACTTTATCTTTTTACCAAGTGAATCTTCACTAATATTTACTGTAAATTAAATTTAAAAACAGTTTTTACCAAGTGAAGATTCACTTGGTAAAAAGATGAGATAGAAAAATTAATAAAATGGATTCATGTAATTGGTTGGTCCTATAGATGACGTGGCGGGAATGACCCATTATATAATTTCTCGGTTAATAGGGATGAAAACTTGCTTTCAAAAATGAAAATGGTGAAAATGCATTTGATATCTAGTTTTTTAAAATAAAAATGAAAAAATAATAATTAAATAATTAAAATAAAATATAGTTAAAGAAATATTATAATAATAAATAAAATATGACTAAATAAACCAAAGTTTTAAAATATGGCATTAGAAAAATTTGAACTCAGGTTAAAATTAAAAAGGCAAAAAGTAAAAAATAACCCCTAAAGTTTGACATTTTGGTCACATTAACAACTATTCTTTTTTTGGGTGCAAACAGACCCTTAACGTTTTATTTTTGTTCAAAATTTACCCTCGTTGGATGGAAACCGTCAGTCAACTAACGGTCAACACCCTTCGCTGACGTTTTATTTTTGGTTAGGCATTATGCCTCCTATCCACCAATATTTTGGGTTCGATTCCCAGCTTCAACAAATGTTGATGTTTTATTTCTTTCTTATGCCTCTGAACCAATTAGATGATGCCAAGTGTCATCGTTTGATTGGTTAAAAATTAATATAAAGCAAAGTGCCACGTTAGTATCTCCATACACATGGCATCGCCACGTCAGCGAAGGGCGTTAACAGTTAGTTGACTGATGTTTTTATCCAATGAGTGTGAGTTTTGAACAAAAAATGAAACGTTAAGAGTCTGTTTGCACAAAAAAAGAATAGATACTAAAGTGACCAAAATGTCTAACGTTAGGGTTATTTTTGACTTTATGCCAATTAAAAGACCCTTATTTTCATATGTTCCACTTTCCTATAACATTTCAATAAAAATAATGAAAGCATCTTTTTATGTTTTTAAATTTTCACTTTTTTATGTTTTATTTTTAAAAATTATTTTCTAATTTTAGAACCAAACATATTTTCTTCACTGTTTTTTATTTTCCAAGAAAATAAAAATGAACTCCATTATCTAAAACGAACGTCCCTAAATTTGTAACAAATTCATTTTGGCCTCCAAAACTATATAGTTTGATTTTTGTTTTTATCTCGATCCCCCAATATGAAACTCTTGATTTCATCTTTGGACATATGAGAAAAATATGAAAATTTCAAGCAACATAGGAATCAACCTTTTAAAAATAAGAAGTCCAGTTCAAGTGTGATAGCATATACAAGTTAGGCACAAGACTTTACAATCAAGTTTGGATTAATACATACAGTTGCTAATCACACCAGTGGCTTAACTAGAAGCCCTCATATTGCCATGTCATAATCGCCACTTCGCTGTCGAGACAGAAACGTTGATCTAACCAGATTGAAGAGCAGAACTGCTTTCTGATCTAAATAGAAATAAACAAAGTGGTTCGTCTCGTGTGTTACGTATTAACCTGCATCAAAATCAAAGGAAACCAATACAAAACATCAAAGGATTGATCAAACTAAGTTGTCTCTGCTACGAGGCAGAATGCACCGAGGATTACAAATGTCTGATTATAGCATACAATCAGCAGAACCAGGAACGAGCAGGCAACATGCTTGAAGGGAACATGAATTTATCACTGTTATTTGTCAGCCAGAGAACATATATGCATAATCGTATACAAAGGAGTGTGCCGATATAGATTGCATTCTAGCAAAGACAAAGCTATACTTGAATTATACCACTATGATTAGCTAAGCAAAGAACATGTCCACATAAAAAGAATGTGATGAGAGGATTAAAGCAGATATGGATCTACTTGAGTTTGTTACTAATATAGTATAGTTACATACTCCATATGTATGTAATACACGATCTACTTATATAACGAGCACCGTCCCCTTTCTTGAGTCTAGAGTTTTAGGGTTGAGACCTCGAAACCGAACAAGTAAAATCACCATTACAACCATGTTTTGAGAAGGTATCAAACATGTAATTAAGCGCATTGCTGAACTATGTTGGCCGGTCTGACTAAATCCTGGCATAGCCAATGGCCAAACTTACACCCTTATGAAACCCCTTCTATGAAGTCAAGTGAAATATAAGAACCGGATAACCGGCGCCCCTAAGCCACATTCCTCGATTGAACATAAAGGCTACTAGTCCTTCATCGAATAACCAGATTAAGTTAGAGACAATTTCTTCATCAAAAGCAATCAATCTGGTAAAAGTACTTGTTCATCTTAACCCATAAATTCACACAAACTGAGAAACAGTTCCATTACACAACCAAACCAGAAGGCAAAATCTTAAGACAACCCAATCTAACATGAAAAGTATAGCTCATTTAAGCCATGATCAACTGTAAAAACAACAGCATTACTTGCTAGAAGCAAATTTGTAGAAAATATTTTCCATGAAAATTGAACTTATGATACCAGAACGAGTAAAGCATATATATAAATAGAATCTAAATGGAAATTTGGGTTACCAAAATTGCGACCGACAATGCAATGCCAAGTGGGTCCATGTCTCATATTGAATTCTTTCGTAATGTATTCTGCCACATCTTTCTCTACAATGTCCTTCTCAAATGCCTGGTCAAAACCCCAGAAGGGAAAACCAACTTCTTAAAGTCAACAATTTTAGAGTGTTTTCTAACAAATCCAAGATCAAACGATGAAACCCAGGAAGCGAATCGAGTTAAAAAAATGAAATCTTGAAAAGGAAGAAAAAGGGGGGGGGGAGCTAACTTCTTTAAGGTTCTCTGTTTTAGGTTTCCAGAACCAAAAGAAATAATACCCTCACTTTCCACTGTCTTTCAGTTTCAGGCTTATTAACTTCACCCAAACCAAGCTTCCAACAGCTCCACTGAACTGAGCCTAAATATATTTGGTTAATTTTCCACTTGGTTTTGTTTCAATTATTATTAAATATGTTCGATTATTCAGTTTGCTTTCCAGGCTTATTTAGGGAGAAGAACAAAAATCTTTTTGTTTATTTTATCTCTAACACAAAAAAATTAAATTCTACATTTAATATAAATCTTAAAAATTAAATTCTAATTATAATCACTAAATCTATTTTAATATCTCAAACACTAAAAATTAAATTTTAAGCCATAACCCTTAATTTTCAACCTTAATACACACTATAACTCCTTAAACCTTAAATCTTAAAAAATACACCATACCCTAATTCACTAAACCCTAACCTTAAACCTTAATTCTAAAATCTAAACTTAATTTTTTAGTGTAAGGGTATAAATAGGGACACCGAAAAAGGCGGGAGATTTTTATTCCACAAAGTCATATCATCCTAGTTTACGAGGCCAATCGATCAATCGATGCCGCATCGGTGTAGTTAATTGTTAAATTTAAGAACATTCGAGTATATTATTTATAAAATTTTATATTTTCGAATCATTTGAAAGTTTATTATGGCGATGCGGCGCAATGTATGACATGTTACAATGTTATATACCGTAAAAATCGTTATACAGTTTTTCATTGTGTTGTGGCAGTATGTTGTGTTACTGTCATAATTTAATACTATGTCTTATCGCCTTCCATTCGCTACCTTACAAGCCCACCAATTCACCAATTAAAACCATTTCCTAAACCAATCTTCACTGAAACTCGAATCAAACAGGCAAATAGAAAGGGAAAAAGGCATCATAAAGCAAAAGAAAAAAAAAAAAAATATAGGTTTCGTGTTGCTCTAATATGATAATATCCGCTAACCGGAGTGCTACCTCACCAATCCCCAGCTGCGGATTCGACGGAATAAGTTGAAAAGACCTACTTAAAATTTTAAAAATATAAATTAAAATTGTAAAAGATTTAAGACTTAGTAAGAATTTTTTAAAATTTCAAAGAGAATTTAATTAAAAATATATAAAGAAATTAAAATTTAACAAAAAAATTTTAAATTTTTTGAAACCATATTAAATTTTTTAATTTTTTTTGAAAGGTCAAATTTTACTTTATCAAAATTTTGGAGGGTTCCTGAGATCCCCAAGCTTGCATAATTGTATGCCTCTGTCTATCTGAACGGTTAACGGGTGAAAGAGAACAAAAGAAACAATATAGTCTATTCTGATAATTATCCGACGAATGGCGATATAGATTGGAGAAGATAATGTTCATAATCGAGACTAGTGAGAAAAATAATCTGAACAAATGAAAGATGACGATGAAAAAAAAATTAACAGTCATTTTTGGCCAACGAAACCACAGAATGATGGTGGAAATAATGATAAAAGGAGCATCGACGTAGGTTGTCAAATTTTCAGGTGAATTTAAGTCGAAAAAAGAAGGTGAAAAGATACGAGTCGTTTGATGGTCTCATTGATCAAAAAAGGTACCAAAGACAACCTCAAACATCGATTAAAGGTGGCAGAAATAACAAATTTAGGGTTTAGATTAAAGAAGAGAATGCATTTTTAGGGGACACAGAAAGAGAATAAAATAAAAAAAATGAATTTTTGTTGATGAAAAAAACCCTAAATAGAAAGAGAGAAGAGATAACTTTGGTTTGATGCATCATCTATCGAAAAGGGTGTCAAAACAACGTCAAAAGTGAATGGCAATAGTATGAGCTGAAAGAGAGATAGAGTTTTTAGTGTTTTTGAAAAAGATGAAAATTGAATGAAATAATGGTTTACAGATAAATTGATACTTTATCTAAAATTTAAAGGTCAAATTAGAAATTAACTTATTTTTTTAACATGTCACATTATCAATATAACTAAAATTAACAACACATTGTTCAAATTATAACATATCAATAACGTAAATGATTGAAATTTAATAATTGATGGTACCTTTTTCTGATCCATTATTTTTTAACAATTACCCTTCTCATTTTCATGTCGTGTGATTAAGTTTTGAGTTGTGGGGTTTGGCCGTTTGGGATTTCTTTGTTATTTATGGCACAAATGGAACTTTTATGCAAATGGAACAATCCCACATTTCCCACATAAAGCAAGTGGGTTTTCTTTTTGTTGGTGGGTTTGTAAGTGATTTCACTTTATGCTACTGAAAATATGGTTCTTCTATTGATTCATTTGTTTATGTTGGCTATCTCTCTTTGTATATAAGGATAAGATCTAGTTACACAGTGTAAAACTTTTGAATTTTACATATTTTTTGGAACGTTAGATGTGTAAAACTGATGGCTGAGATTAATAGTAGAATATGTGAATATTATCACTTGGGAAAAAAGTTAGGAGTTAATCCCAATCATCCATTTCTCCCATCTAACGATTCAAAAAATATATAAAACTTAAAAGTTTTACATTGTGTAACTGGATCGTTAACCCATATATATATATATATGAGATATGATCTTCTTACACTATATAAAACTTGAAAGTTTTGCATATTTTTTAGACCATTGGATGAAGGTAGATGGATGATTGAGATTAACAGTAAGGAAATTTGAAGATTATCATTTGGAAAAAAGATAAGGAAATAATCTCAGCCATTTATTACTCTCATCCGATGGTCCAAAAAGAATGTAAAAGTAATTGACTTTTACATAGTTTAAGCTGATCCTAACCATATATATACATATATTTATAGGATCCGGTTACACAGTGTAAAACTTTGTAAGTTTTACACGTTTTTTTTATCGTAGGATGGGTGAAGCGGATGATGAGATTAACAGTAGGATATGCGAAGATTATCACTTGGAAAAAAATTAAAGAGTTAATCTCAGCCATCCACTTTTCTCATCCAACGATCCAAAAAATATGTAAAACTTAAAAAGTTTTACATTGTATAACTGAATCTTCAACCTATATATATATATATATGAAAGTATTGGTTATTGGGGTAAGTAACTATTGTTCTTATGTGGATCTGTCATCTGTGGTTCCCATTTATTGTATGGCAGTTTAACATATTGCTATATTGGCTTTGGTAATATTCTGCTTTGTGCTTCTAAATGGGATCAGGTACACGACTCGTTGGTCTCACAAAATCCCTTGAAATGATTTGGTATGTTGTTGGATCAGAATCAGGCTTTTGTATGATTACTATATTAATATCTCCGTTCTTTAACCAAACATTTTCTTCTTCCTATCTTCTTTCTCTTGAATAGGCCTCAAATTCCCGTTAAAGGTGAAGAAGCTCTTGAATTGGGACTTGTCGTTTCATCTCATGAGTTGGTAGACACTGCACGCCGGTGGGGCCTTTTCCTAGTTGAACGGGGAACTGATGTTTACCGGATTGACCGAGTAAATGTAATTACCAAGTTTGGAATGCCTTCCATTCAGGTCTCGCTAGAGCAACGGATTGTTTTCAATATCATGAATTCCACGGGACTCTTTGCTGTAATCCTTTCCCCACAGCAAACAAGTATTATACAATCCAATGGAGCTCCACTTCAAGATATGAGCTCCTCTCTATCATGTGGCAAAGTCTTTACCACAATTTCACCAGCTTTCACTTTTGTCATCAATCAATTCGTACCACTAAAACTTGCTTGGAATATCAATAATAAAAGGTGTTTGTTGCAGCAATCTATCAATAATAATGAAGAAACTATTTAAAACCAAAGGACCCTTGAAAGTTTGTCGTGAAGGGCGGGGGCTTAAACATTATTGCAACAGCGGTCCCGATTGATGCTGTCCCATCTGTCTTTCTAAAATGGCGTTTTCATGGAAGCTGTGCCGGTGGGCTCTGCTTTCTGGAAATGAAATAAAAGACAAGATGTCCGTTCGTAAGGCAATTTATGTGGTTAGATCTGCTTCTGTTTTTCACCATTATGCTACTACGAGCTTGTTTGTTTGCATGGTTAAAACTATAGACCTAAAATCTTATGTACTTTGTATTGTTTTCGTATTTTATATCATGTCATAATTATGGGTAAAGTTAAAAAATAAAGATCGGCTTTTGAAAAGTTAGTTTATAATTATCACAATATAATTTTACTTTGATTAAGTTTATAATTGTATAAACTAAAATGCTACATTTTTAGGTTATCAAAATTTAATTTTACAATGTAAATTTTCCCCTGATTAAGGGCGGTTTAAAGATTTTGAGGGGCCTGTACAATTCATTAAAATGTTATCCTTGATTTATTAGATTATTCTCTTGAGCAACAAAAAAAAATTGAGTTATAAACATCTAAAAATCAAACATTTTCACTTAAAAATTGTCATTTTTTTTACATGTTTTAAGTTTTAGTTAATTGTTATATATATACACATAATTATATATATATAATTTCTTACAAATATTCAATTTAATTTATTTTTTTTTTATTTTAGGGGCTTCTTTCTTAAAAGTCTCGTGCGATCGCTTTTATCGCGTATGTCCAGAATTTCACTATCCCGATCAATGGTTATTTGCCAAGATTAATAATGTTGAATTTTTTAATCTTTTTGTTGGGTTCCGACCAAATAATCAGGAGACCATTCAACCATAAAAGACAATTGGCTTGATGATACCATTTACCATTTAAAAATGCCCTTTAAGCTTGAGAATATGGCATTGAACTCCTACCATGGGTGATATAAGTTTCCCGAGCGTTTCGCGACTCTAACCTTTTTCACAATTCTCAAAAAATTCAAAGAATTTGTTTTTTTATACCCAGCGTTTCCATTTCTGTGGAATTTTGGAAACAACCCTCGGTGTTTCCGTAATTAATGATTCTAGAAGCATCTCATAGCAACAGTCCCTCTGAATACCTGTTTAATTTCAGGAACAGATATTGTCAGGCGCGACAATAATCTCACTGTAGCGATGTCCTCTTTCGCTAAAATACGAATTTTCGAAGTGTTGTGATTTTTCGGATATAAAACGTTTATTCTGTGGGGTTTTTAAAAAAACCGCATTTTATTAAAAATTGGAGTCGCCACCGGCCACTGAGGTAGGCCGGCCACCATAAAACTAGAGATTCAAAAACTTTGAGTTCGGGAGTCGGTTACGGATGGGGAAGGATTAGCACCCCCACACCGCCAAAATTGGTACTTTAATAATTACCGCTTTATTAATATTGGATGTTCCGGATGAAAGTAATGATTAATTTAAAATTCGGTTATAATTGCGAATAAATTTTAAAGGCCCCGTTATCCGAGAGTAAACGCCCAACCACTATCACTACGCCTGATACTGGCCCCGTTTACACTCGGATAAAAGGGCACCGCATTGACATTATACATTTTATTATGCAACCTTAGTGAACAAAATATAAAACATGGCAAATAATTTAAATACAATAAATATTCACATAATAAACTATTAATCGAACATAAATAAAATACTAATCTAAAACATGCATGCATACAAATTGCTCCTACTCGTGACTAAAAACAAACTTAACATTTCATAATTACAAGGCATGGAACAAAAACACATGTTACAAGAAGATGTACCTATTACAATAAGACACATTATAACATATGTAGAACTTGGCATTATACATGACCAAGAAAACATACTAACACGTAGCCTAAAAACAAAGAAAACATGCAATACATGCTAAAATATAAAACATGTTGTGTTCGAGCCAACTCAAATATCAATCTAATATGTGTGATACGAATAACCGAACAAATGCATAAAAATACATAATCGCCATAAACTTAACACATATATACATGTAAACATGAAAATACGAAGCATGTACGAGAGACATATGAAAAGGCAAAAGGCTACATCAACATACACAATCATAATAAATGAACATGAATATTTACATATGGAACAGGACTGAAATGAGAAAAAATAAACATAAGAGACAGAAATTAAAAGACAATAATATGCGATTTAGGGATGAAAATGCAATTTGAACCGAATATGAAAGGACTAAAAGCGTAATTGGACCAAAGGCGGACTTGAAATGAAAATTTCAAAAACACGGTGGGACTGGTGAGGTAATTTCGCCATTTAAAAACCGATTCAATTTAATTTAGGGGTTGGATTGCAAGATTTTAGAATATAAGGGGGACTGGAATTGTAAATATCACATGCGGCGAGACAGAAATGAAATATCAAAAACGCGGGGGGATTTATTTCCGAATTTACCCATTTCACAAAATAAAATAACTATAAAACCCCCTTTTTTAGCCCGATCTCAAATTTTCCTCACTTTTTTCTTCAATCGGTTTTATAACACCCTTTTATTCTCTCATTTTCTCTCAATTCTCATCCCCGAACCTATGATGAACCCAGAAACCGGCGACTTTTCGCCGTCCCTTCCGCCGCCGGCCGCCTCTAGCCGGCGCCGGCGAACTAAAAGAAATACCCAAAACTAGCCTCTTTCCAAACTGAACCCAAATATGAACTTAGATCTACGCTAATACTCACCCCTTTGCCTAAATCTAAGTAAATACGAAACGATTTTTTTTTGTTTATGTTTAACCAAAACGATACCAAAAGGGACCTCCCACTCCCTTTAGTTCACCATGTTCAGCTTGGGAAAGCCGAAGAGGCTTGTCACTGGTGAGGGGAGATCCATCGACGACGAGGGTAACAACTCTAAATCCCTCTCTTTTTGTTATTACTGCCTATTTTTGTATGCATGTAAAGAACTAAGAAAAAAGAGAAGAGCGTTACCACTGAAAACTTTGTGCTTTTTCTTTTTTGTTCTTTCTTTTCGATTACAGCTCCACTCTTTACAATTACTTGTTTCATACATATATCGCTCTCTTTTTTGGTTTGGTAGCAAGTAATGTAAAATATTTTTAGATCTGGACTGACACTGACATAGCCTCTTTTTTGTGTTATTCTAATATGTCTGAACGCGGTGGTTGGAGACCGGCATGGTGACGGTGTGGGGGAGATGTCTTTGGCCAGAGGTGTTGTCGGCCGTCAGATCAGATTCGATCTAACGGTCGGGATGGCTTGAAGAATGAACGATCCAGATGAAACCTCGACCAGTGAAACGGCTCCAGATCGTGACACGTGGGGCTCAGCAGTCGAGGGGTTATAGCGCGTGGGACTCACGCACGCGTGGGATATCGAAGGGTCCGCGCATGGATCGAACGCGAGCGTGGCATTCGAACCGTCCAAACGTGTAGTTCACGCGGCCAGCTAGATATTTTTCCTTCCTTGATCGTGGCCGTTGGATCCATATTTTGATCCAACGGCTCCTGGTTAGCTGCGCAAAGATAGAGTAATTAGGGTTAGCTGGGGTTTTGGGCTTGGGCCAAACGGGCCTTGTAATTTATGGGTTTTGTAATAATATGGATATTTAATTTAAGTGGGCTTTTCTATTATTTTCAAATTTGTCCATACATATTAATAATAATATATTAATATAATAGTGAATACATACACATACATACTTACGTATACATACATATAATTGTGATGAAATACATTCACACGTAAATATACTTAATAATAATACATGCAACACTTATTCGTATACATTCAATAATAACAAGGACATTAATAATATATACATGCAAACATATAAACCTACTCATAAATGCACATATACTAACATACATTATACGATACTCCTAACATAAATATAACCATATCATACATATATTAATAGGTACGTAATACACCACATAAATATATGCATCATGCATACATTCACACACATATCATTATGTAATATAAATAACATATACACGCACACACATAAATGTAATCATGCACTAATATATTAATATGATACTTAGAAATTAGATAAAAATGAGTGATTACAGTTGCCCCTATTTGCTTGTTCTCGTGGAACGAGGACAAAGCAAAGATTCATAAGCACTCATTTTTATCCGACTTCCCTATTTGTAGCTTCGGAAACACGTGCTCTTCTGGAACTCTCCGCTTTTCCTTGGCTGAATCTTCGGGCTCGTAAGTCCTTTCTATATAACTTCTTCCCCCTCCGATCTTGGAGCTACAGGCTCTTCCTATATGGAACCCTTCGCTGTGAAGCCTCAAGTTATGAGTCCCTCCTATATAGAATTTTTCATCTTGAAACGGTAAGGCTCGGAGTCCTTCATATATAAAACTCTTTGCCTTCAACGCGGCTGGTTTGTTTTCTATATACAACCTTTTGCGCCTTTGATGGATTCTTCTGACTGGGAGTTCTTCCTGTATAGAAATGCTAGTCTTCAAACCCTGGAGCCGTCAGTCCTTCTTATATAGAACTTTTAGCTTCTGAAATCTCAGAGCTACGGGTTCTTCTTATATAGAACCTTTCACTATAAGACAGTAAAGTTAGAGCCCTTCCTATATAGGATTCTTCGCTTTGAACACAATAGGTTTTCTCTATATAAAGCCTTGTGTCATGGGTGAATTCCTTCGGTTGGGAGTTCTTCCGATATTGAACTGCTAGTCTTCACCCTAGAGCTGTAAGTCCTTCCTATATAAAACTTTCAGCTTCTGAAATCTTGGAGCTACGGATTCTTCCTATATAGAATCTTTTACTCTAAGACAGTAAAGCTCGGAGTCATTCCTATATAAGATTCTTCGCTTTCAACACAATGGGTTTTTCCCTATATAAAACCTTGTGTCATGGGTGAATTCCTTTGGCTGGGAGTTCTTCCTATATAGAACTGCTAGTCTTCACCCTGGAGCTGTAAGTCCTTCCAATATAAAACTTTCAGCTTCTGAAGCCTCGGAGCGGCGAATTCTTCCTATATAGAACCTCTCTCTGTAGGCGCTTGGAAACATAGGCCTTTTGTATGTAGAACCTTCATCTTCACATTGGGATTCACACCATGATGGTTACCGGTGTCTCTTTGAATCCATAGATACCTGTCTAAGATAAAACAAAATGCTATGACAAATGAATTGACATGCTCCTAATCCTAGTGATGTCTAACTATTCATGATGCATGAGTGTCAATATCTTGGTGGGCCTGTTTTAGTCCTCAGTCGATCTCGTCTTCACGTTGTTCATTTTTTCCCCTTTTTGGCGGCAATACCCTATTTCACTGTCGAGTTCAACCATTCTAACCTTTCTTTTTCTAAATTTCCAACTTGGGGTTCTAAAGTGCCCTTCGGGTTTTCGCTTTAGAGGTTTTTTTAGGGGTGCCCTTCTGGGTTTTCACCTTGGAGATCTCTCTTGTTATCACGCATGCTTTCTTTTGGATAAGCAAAGCGTGCGCCATTGGTCATCTTATCCTGTTGCTTGAAGCCTTCGCCTTCCCTATCAACGGCTGTTATGTAGGGAGCTAGAGGGCAAAGTTAACATCGTTTTCTAATCACCTGCGTCTTTAAGGCTAGATCACAGTAATGCTCAGAAATCTCTTGTTTACTATAAGCCTATGTTAGCTTATTTGCCTGAAATTAACAAGAAGGAAAGGAATGGAAGCTCAAAAACACGATTTTATTATGATTAAGGGTTTAGGATATTTTAAAAGAGTTATGACACACATGAGAAAGAAGAAAGGCTAAATATGAAATACAAGATCCCTCATTATCTTTGGTATGAATGATACATGATCCTGTCAACCGGCGTAGAATCTTTTGCTTGAAGCTCACTCTTCACAGTGTTCATGGGGATGACCCTTCTCTTCGGATATCCAACCTTTCAATTTATCCGAGCCGCCCTTTACGGGTTTTCAACTTGGGTCCTCCCTTTGCTTCAAGACGCCCTATTTCGGGTTTTCACCCTGAGCTCTCCATTTTTGTTCTTTTTCTTTTTTCTTTTTTCTCATTTTTTTTCAAACATAGTATTTCTTAACAGCATCAAAATTTACAGGGCTTTTCATCTCGTCTCCATCCATTTCAGTTACGATTAGGGCTCCTCTTGAGAAGGCCTTTTTTACCACGTATGGCCCTTCCCAGTTGGGCATCCATTTTCCTCGAGAATCTTTCTGAATTGGGAGGATTTTCTTGAGCACCAGATCCCCCTCTCTGAATTCTCTTGGGCGCACCTTTTTTTTGTATGCCTGCATCATCCGTTTTTGGTACATCTGACCATGACAAATGGCCTTTAGTCTCTTTTCTTCGATGAGATTTAGCTGGTCGAGTCTGGCCTGCACCCAGTCAGCTTCTTCCAATTTTACTTCATTTAAGACCCGGAGAGACGGGATCTCTACCTCAATGGGGAGTACTGATTCGGTACCATACACCAAAGAGTAGGGTGTTACCCCTATTGACGTACGAACGGACGTCCTATAGGCGAAAAGGGCGAATGGCAACTTCTCATGCCAATCCCTGTAGGTATATGTCGTCTTTGCTATGATCTTCTTTATGTTCTTGTTTGCTGCTTCCACTGCCCCATTCATTTTAGGATGATAGACTATGGAATTATGGTGTGTTATCTTGAATTGAGTGCACACATCCGTCATCATTTTGTTATTCAGATTGGAAACATTGTCGGTGATGACCCTTTCTTGCAAACCGTATCGACAAATAATCTCCTTCTTTAGGAACTTACATACTGTAGTCCTTGTGATGTTGGCGTAAGATGCTGCCTCTACCCATTTAGTAAAATAGTCTATGGCGACCAAAATGAAACGGTGTCCATTGGAAGCTTTCGGATGAATCTGCCCGATGACGTCCATGCCCCACGCCGCAAAAGGCCACGGCGAATTCATGGTGTGTAAAGGCGATGGGGGCGCGTGAATCTTGTCAGCATAAATTTGGCATTTGTGGCATTTCCTTGCGTAATCGATACAATCTCCCTCCATGGTCAACCAGAAATAGCCATATCTCATAATTTTCCGGGCTATAGATAGCCCGTTGGCGTGCGTTCCACATAGCCCATCATGTACCTCGGCTAAAATCTCCTTCGTCTTCCGGGCATCCACACATCTCAGCAATGTCTGATCATGACTTCTCTTATATAGGATCTCCCCGTCTAGGACATATCCTGTTGCCAATTTTCTGAGTGTTTTCTGTCATTGTCATTCGCCCCTTCCGGATACTTTCGAAGCTTGACATATTGCAAGATATCATAGTACCATGGGTTTCCATCAATCTCTTCATGTACATTACAACAATGAGCAGGCCTTTCAAACGTCTGCATCTTAATGGGCTTCATTTCTGCCCCAGTGTTTGTTTTAAACATGGATGCCAGGGTCGCCAAGGCGTCTGCCATCTGATTTTCTTCTCGGGGAAGGTAATTGAAGCTGACCCTTTCGAACTCCTTGGTGAGCTCTTGAATCAATTCATAATATTTGACAAACTTCGGGTCCCTAGTTTCCCATTCCCCACGCAATTGGTAAATTACTAAGGATGAATCTCCGAATACTCGAAGTTCCTTAACCTTTCTTTCAATAGCTGAGTTTAGTCCCATAACGCAAGCTTCGTATTCAGCTATATTGTTGGTGCAGAAGAATTTGAATCTGCTGGCGAAGGGATAATAGACATCCTCAGGAGAAATTAGCACGGCTCATATCCCATGTCCGAGGGCGTTAGAGGCTCCATCGAAGTAAAGCTTCCATGATTTATCATCTGAAACCTCTTCCTCGGTTGTAATGCACATCAAGTCTTCGTCTGGGAAATTAAAGTTCAACGCCTCATAGTCGTCCGAAGCGCGACTAGCTAGGAAATCTGCTACGGCACTCCCCTTTACGGCTTTCTAGCTCACGTATACAATATCGAATTCGGATAAGAGCATCTGCCAGCGGGCCATCCTTCCCGTTAGTGCTGGTGCTTCCATTAAGAACTTTACTGGGTCTAGCTTGGATATCAACCAAGTAGTATGGTACAACATATACTGCCTAAGCCGCTTGGTAGCCCAAACTAGAGCACAACACAGCTTCTGAACTGGCGGGTACCGCATTTCGCAATCATTGAACTTCTTGCTTAGGTAATAGATGGCTTGCTCCCTTTTCCCTGACTCATCGTGTTGCCCCAATACGCATCCCATTGAATTCTCAAAGACTGTCAGGTAGAGGATTAATGGTCGATCTGGTACTAGCGCGACTAAAATCGGATCATTTGTAAAGTACCTTTTGATCTTTTCTAGGGCTCCTTGACATTCCTCATCCCACACACCAGGATTATTCTTTCTAAGAAGTCTGAAGACCGGGTCACATCGACCGGTTAATTGGGAAATGAAACGAGAGATATAATTTAACCTCCCTAGGAACCCACGAACTTCCTTCTGAGTATGGGGTGGTGAGAGATCCTGGATGGCTTTCACTTTATCTAGATCGATCTCAATCCCTCTTCTGCTTACCACGAACCCTAGGAGTTTTCCAGAAGTAACGACGAAGGTACATTTGGCAGGATTGAGCTTCAGCTGGTATTTTCGTAGTCTTTGGAATAGTTTTCTCAAGTTTTGTAGGTGCTCCTCCTCTGTTCGGGACTTGGCAATCATGTCGTCCACGTATACTTCTATTTCTTTGTGCATCTTGTCATGGAAAAGAGTCACCATTGCTCTTTGGTACGTTGCCCCTGCATTCTTGAGCCCAAAAGGCATCACCCGATAACAAAAAGTGCCCTACATGGTTACGAACGTAGTTTTCTCCATGTCGTCAGAGTCCATCTTTATCTGGTTGTACCCTGAAAAGCCATCTATAAATGTCCTGCGGTGTTGTCAACCAGCGTGTCAATATGTGGTAAGGGGAAGTTGTCTTTAGGGTTGGCTCGATTTAGATCCTTATAATCTACACACATACGAACTTTCTCATCTTTCTTCGGCACTGGTACGATGTTTGCAACCCATTCGGGGTATTTGGCTACCTCCAAGAAACCAGCATCAAACTGTTTTTTTTACCTCTTCTCTGATCTTCAACAACATGTCTGGTCTCATTCTCCGAAGTTTTTGCTGTATTGGTTTGCACTCCGGCTTTGTTGGAAATTTGTGCACTATATGTCAGTATTCAATCCTGGCATATCTTGTAGGTCCAAGCGAAAACATCCTTAAATTCCTGAAGTAGGGTTATCAGTTCGTGCTTGATTTTCGAGGAAAACGTCGTCCCTATTTTTACTTCTTTTCTCTCTTCTTCAGTCCCCAAGTTTACAACTTCTGTTTCTTCTTAGTGGGGCATGATCTGCCTTTCTTCGTTGGCCATCATTCTCTTCAACTCTTCCGGGACCTCACATTCTATCTCATCATCTTCTTCCTCAATTCCTTCTGAGATCTCAGGGCATTCAAAATTCACTCCGGGATTGGATCCGGTATCATTCATATAGTCAATCATAAGCGATCTGCATTAAATGAGAATGAATTGTATTGGGAAGAGGATGGCTTTATATGAAGGGAATGAACATGAAGAATGCATGAATGAAATAAATGAATTGTTGGTCATTTAGGAAAGTGTGGATATTTTCATTTCAACAAAAAAGTTAACATATGTGCCCTATACAAGAGATCCCCATTGTTTATGGGCAAAAACAAAAGGTTGATTCAGAGCATTACTCTGATATATTCCTAAAAACCACAGGTAGATCAATGCAACTCCAGTTATCAAGTGTTTCCCCAGGGCGGCAGGGGCGGATGTTGGTCAACATTTTGCTGCCTTAGTCCTTTCCAGCTATCATGTTGATGTACATCCCTTCAAGTGATTCATTGAATATCTCCTCCTGGTTGAGTACGTCATTTTCCTTGATTGCCTCTTCAACTTCTTGACCTGGCCGGTAGAATCCTCCAGAGACAAAAGTGGTTTTCAAACTAGGGAAGGACATTAGTCTCCACGGAATGTCCTCTCCTTTAAATCTGGCTTTTCTTTGCTCTTTTTTTCTCTTGTATTCCTCTTTTCTCTGTTGGACACTTGGTTTGTAACCCAGCCCAAAACGATCCTTCTTGGTTATCATACTTTTGGCTCTTAGGCTCCCTTGTAATTTATTCCCCAACCCTCTTCCTACTTTGGCTCATCGGCCTAAAGTTTCTGCGACGGTTATCTTGGTACAATTAGATAACCTGGGATAGGGGATCCGACTTCCCTCTACGACGAACGTGGCATTCACTATCTCTAATGCTCGAAAAGAGCATTCTGCAGCATCCTCGTCATTTTGAATATAGGGGGCATCCGATGTCACTAAAGCAACAATTTCCTGCTCAGCCTCTATTGTGACCAATTTGCCTTCGACTACAAATTTTAATTTCTGATGCAATGATGAGGGGACAACTCCTGCGGAGTGGATCCATGGCCTTCCCAATAAGCAGTTGTAAGATGGTTTTATGTCCATTACCACAAAATCAATCACATACTCAGTCGGTCCGATCAATAGAGGCACCTCAATTTTTCCCATTATCCATCTTTGTGTACCGTCAAAGGCTCTTACTGAATTGTGGCAGGGCTTTAGGTGAGAACCATCTATTGGTAGTTTCTGCAAGGTCACCATAGGCAACATGTTCAATGCTGACCCGTTGTCAATCAGTATCCCCAAGTACTACATACCCTTTGCAGTGGGTTGTGATGTTAAGGGCTTTAGTAGACCACATTCCTCCTTCGGGGATCTCATCATCACTGAATGTTATATGATTATAGGCAGTGATATGCCCCACTATCATGTCCAGATTTGTCACAGAAATATCCTGGGGCACAAAAGTTTGATTTAGTACTTTTAATAGTGCCTCACGATGCCTTTCTGAACTCAAGAGCAATTCCAGCACTGTGATCCTAGCCGGTTGCTTTCGTAGGTGTTCCACTACGTTGTACTCGCTATGTCTCAAGAATTTCAGAAATTCTTTGGCCTGGACGTCAGTTACCGGCTCATTCATCTTTGGGGGAGGTTCTTCACCGAATATTTGCGTGGGGCTAACCGCTGTATTCTTTCCCTTATATTTGACTGCTTCAACTGCTCTCAAAGCCTTAGAGGAATAACATCTGCCGTTCCTCGTGAAATGGCCCACCTCACCAACATTCACATCGCTCTGGCTTTGTTCGTCTTTTAGCGTAGGCTCTTTTACCTGACCATGTTCTGGCTTTTTTGGCGTGGTCACATTTATAGCATAGTTCCAGGGAGTTTGCCGCATATCCTTGAATGGGAACGGGGATGGTGCTGAAATAATGATCTTGGGATTTATCATGGTGGTTTCTCCTTGGGAGGCACCTGCATTCCCTGGCGTGGAAAATATGATAAAAGGTCTATCCTTCCCGTATTTAGATTTGGGGCTATCCGTCATATGTACGTCCGACCCCTTTTTTCCCATGGGCTCTTCGAAGAATTCAATTTGTTTTTCATTCATCAATTGTTGTACCAATCTTTTGAACTCATCGCACTTTTGGATGTCATGCCCTTCATCCTGATGGAATTCGCAATACACTTCACATCCCTTCTGCCTTATTATCATGCCTTTGTCGATCACATGGGCCATACATAATTGTTGAAATACCCACCGCAAAGGAGATTTGATTTTTGACACATCATCCTTAATCTTCCTGGTAAAGTATTCTTCAATAACATTTACTCCTCTGTTCCCATGATTAGGTAGCGGGTTAGTAGCTACACTTGGTTCTTCGAACTTTAATATCCAGAATCAATTAAATTCTGCACAAGTTTTTTTAAGGCAAGGCAGTTCTCGGTGGGATGTCCAGGGGCACCACCTGATAGTCGCAATGCGCGTTCGGGTTATACCAAGAAGGGAATGGCGGTTTGAAAGGAGTAACGATGTATGGACGGACCAGGTCTGCTTCATACAATTGGGAGTAAAGCTCCGAGTACGGAACGGGTAGGGGAGTGAAAGTTCTCATCTCTTTCTCTTTTCTGAAGGTTCTCTCCTCTCTTTGATTCGAGTTTTGTGCTTTTCCCACAGGTGTTTGTGGCTGTGAGACTGTAAAATTCTTCGGGGTGGTGTAAGTCTTTGGTGGCGCGCATTTCATTCTTCTTGTTTGTATTTCCGAGACCCTTCCCCGCTTATCAATTCTACCACTCTTAATTGCCAATTCAAGAGACTCCCCAGTCCTAATTAAATCAGCAAAACACTGTGTTGTGTTATTAATGAGGCAATCGAAAAGTGCCCCTTTCAAAGTATTAACAAATAATGGCGTAATTTCATGTTCCGGGAGGGGTGGCTGAATTTGGGCGGCCACTTCCCGCCATCTTTGAGCATATTGTCGTAGACTTTCGTTGGACTTCTGCCCCATATTTTCCAACATAATTCTACTGGGGGTCATATCTGTTACATGCTTATATTGCTCAATGAATGCTCTTGACAGATCTTTCCATGTCTTAACATTTGCCTTGCTCAACTGGGTGTACCACCGTAACACCGCTCCAGTTAGGCTGTCTTGGAAACAGTGGATCAGTAGCTTCTCGTCCTTAAGGTAGGCCGCCATCTTTCGATAGTACATTGTTATGTGCGCGGAAGGACACGTGCTTCCATCGTATTTGTCGAACTCTGGTGTTTTAAATTTTGGCGGTAGGACAAGATCGGATACCAGACTTAAGTCACTAGCGTCATTTCCTGACTCTTCCGTAGATTGTAACGTTTTAAATTTTGCCTCCATGAGGCGAAACCTCTCATCCCACTTTTTCTCTACCTCTGTCCTGATCCTTTCGACCACATTCAGGTCTGGCACCTCCTCTTCATAGAGTGCTTCAGTGTCGAGGGGTTGAGTTTCAGGTGCCCCTATCTGAAGACTAGTTGACATTCCTGTAGGGTCGATATACACCTTTCTGGTCGGATTTGGCGCAGCTGGTTGAACCTTATAGTGAGCTGGGGTACCCTCTGGTTCTTGAACGGTTTCTCCTTCCACTCTTTATCCAAGACTTTTAGCCAACAGTACGGTTATGTCGGATACTATCGATGCTTGCGACTGAGCAATCTGGTCACTGAGGCTTCTTTGAGCCTCTTCAAGCCTTGCCTCGAGCTCCTTTTGCCCCTTTTCTAGACTGATTATCCTGTCTTCCATGAGCTTGCTTTGTAATCGGGTAAGGTATGGATGATGAATGATTGCGGGTTAACTTCTATTTTCACACACTGCCACAATATTCATAACATTAATATGGTTGCAAAAAAAATAAATGCATGTATAATGATGCGAATGCCATGATGCAATGCAAGAATGTATGCAGATAAGGTACTGATTCCGCTGGTAATCACCCTTTTGAACTACTTCCACGGGAATTAAAGGGTCTAAATTACAACAAAGTCCATATTACAAAATGAAGATTCCTAATACAAAAGAGCTAATTATAACACAGAGCCCTATAGATAAGCCCTAGTTCTATCTCCTAATCTTCCAATTGCCCTGAGCAACTTGATGAACCTGGGAGCTTCTTCCATTTCTGGGAATACGAAAGGTCGAAGTGTTTCGGCTTCGATGGCCAAATCATTCACATGCTTGGCGACTCGCTGTATGTCCATCATCAGGTTTGCGTAATATTGGTCCCTATCCTGTACCATCCGGGCAGCGTCACGCAGTCTCCTTTGCCAATAAGTGTTCCCTCCGGCTGTAGCCTTCTCGAATACACTAATTCTTTCCTTATAATCTTCAACAGTTGCTTCAAGGGACTTAATTCGGGTTCGTAACATGCCTACTTCGCGCTCTCTTTCTTGTAGCTCAGTGAAGCCATTTCTCTGGCAGTACGTTCGAAGGGAGTGTTCTACTTCTACCACATTTTCTTTCAATTCGTCATTCTGACTTTGGCTTTGATCCAGACTTTGAATAGTGTCATCGTACAACTTTTGCATCTCTAACAGTCTATTCCGGCTACTCATGGACTTTCTTTTCCATACGGCGACGTTTTCTCTCTCATGATTGACTGTTTCTTTTCTCTTGCTGATTTTTTGCCTGAGTCATTTCTTTTCTTGGTCAATGGCCTTCTTGGAGGACTATTTTTCTTCCTCAATAGCCGACCGACAGCTTTCTATCTTCTTCTCGATTGCTCTTTTGCTGATTTCTCGTTCTTCTTCCACCAAACGGATACCATTCATTCTTTCTTTTTCCACGGCTATGAACTGACTTCGGCCGGCCTTCTGTATTTTTGCTTGTAGTAGAAGGGCATTTTTTTTATAAAGAGCGTTCTTGTCACTCAAATCCGTATTTAATTTCTTCAACTGCCTAATGATCCCATCCCGTTCGTCGACCTCTAAGCTTGCCTTATAGAGCTCACTCGCATGTTGAGTCTGTTGGCTGTCCATTTTCCTTTTAATTTCTTCGAGTTCATTCCGTAAGATGCCAGTTTCAGATGGTACCACCCTTGTAAGCTCCTCGAGCGACACCGCTGGTCCTTGATCAGATTCAAGAATCACATTATTAACCCTCAAATGTCTCCAAAGATCGTAGTCTAGGGTAGTCATGTGCTCGGTGTCTCCTTCCACCCTGATCCGGTAACAATGGTCCCAAGCCCTCATGATGGTCTGAATTTTTCCTTTGAACTCCCCTTTGAAAAGAAATTCAATTTGGCTTAACCCGGTGGTATTGGGAATGAACTGTCGTGACCCGAACTGTCGAGACGCCAAAAGTGGAACATAAGCAATCCCTCTGTGCAATCCCAACATCATCAGCCAGTTGAAATCGCCGTAACTGTATAAAAAGTAATTAACTTTGTCGAGCCATGTGACCCTCCATGCTATGTCTTCGTCTTGAATGTTCCTGAAGAAACTAGTCCACATTTTTGTTTTCAAGTCTTCTCGCTATTCTTTTGCTAAGTACTCCCGTAAAGGCGAAAAACCTTGGAAGGATATCCTCGGTAGGACCCTCGTCGGTGTCTTCCACATGTGACTCTAAATCCACACCTGTAACAGCTGTGCACATCCTCGAAAACGTCATTCTTCATGCTTCCGGCTAGCATTTAAAGAAATGAAGGTCTCGGCCAAGATTGCTGGTACTGGGTTTGCTCTCCGTTTCACACGCTCAAACAAGTCCAGAATGGCTATGTCAATGTTCCCAAGTACTCTTGGAAAGATCACCAAGCCATATATTCCTAAGGTGAATAGGTTCATCTTCTTTACCTCGTCTTGATGTGTCGGTATGATGTCCCGAATACTTTCCCATGCAAAGACTGTATTGTCTCCTCGGAGCTGAAGCAGGCCATTAACCCAATCGTCACTCATTCCTGCAAAGGTTTTGAGCTTCGAAGTGTAATTCTGATTCCTCGGAGGTTTCGCGTAGATCCAATCTTCTGAATGTTCTTACGGTTAAGTAAAGCAGTGTATTCTTCTATGTAGGCATCATGTCCTGCCCATTAAAGGTGAAGCGACAAAGGCGGGATTCAGGCGAAAAATAGCTCTGAGCAGAGGGTGGTTAACCCGAACATATAACGGTTTGTGCAATGTCGCCATAACTATCGCGAGAACAAGTCCTCGTAGTCTGCGGTCCCATCTTTCCCAAATGCTTTGAAGATCCCATAAGTTGTTATGTTGGAGACTCACATAGGTGTACCACGCTATTACGCGTTCGTTCGCGAAACTGTCCCCTGGGCTTTCTGGTTGACCTCGACCAATGTCCGATCGACAAATTAAGCTATTCTTTCCTAAGACACCTTTTTTTCCATGGTGAAAGACTTTCGATTGGGCAAACCACTTGATCCAGTACCTTTATGTGATGCAAATGTATGATGTATGAAAAAAAAAACAAAAGCGAAAAAAGAAAACAAGTCGATGCCGGATAAAATTAATAAATATATAAATAAAAGGACAAAATTAAAAGAATAAAAACATAAAACAACCCTATTTATCCCATCTAAAACCTAAGGTTATCCGTATGGCTCTAAAGGGGTAGGTTTCTATGTATTCTCTATATGCGATCTTGGTTCTAGGAGGTACCGAATTGTCCTTCTTTGTCCTCTACTAAGAGTAGCAAGGCCCCGATCATCACCCATTATAGGCTCCTTTCAACGGGTTCAATTTAGGGGACCCATTCGCTTATGCCAATACTGAAGGGCGATATCTTACGAAAGCATAAGGTACTCGAGCCCGAAGGTACTTGCTAGGCCCATACGGGAGAACGATATCTCCACGAAAGCATTAGCATTTTCCCCCCACTTAAAAAACGGGTTTATATGCCATATTTTAAATGCGTTAAAATAAACGCGCAATTATAACCGAATGTTAATTTAATAGTCACTTTAACCCGGAATTTCTATTATTAATAAAGCGGTAATTATTTTAAAAGGCTTGACTCTCTTCTTGTTTTCGAAAAACAAAAAATTGTCCCCAGCGGAGTCGCCATCTGTAGCGATGTCCTCTTTCACTAAAAATACATGTTTTCGAAGTGTTGGTGATTTTTCGGATATAAAACGTTTATTCTGTGGGGTTTTTAAAAAAATCGCATTTTTATTAAAAATTGGAGTCGCCATCGGCCACTAAGGTAGGTCGACCACCATAAAACCAGAGATTCAAAAACTTTGAGTTTGGGACTCGGATACGGATGGGGAAGGATTAGCACCCCTACACCGCCCAAAATTGGTACTTTAATAATAACCGCTTTATTAATATTGGATTTTCCGGATTAAAGTGACGATTAATTTAAAATTCGGTTATAATTGCGAATAAATTTTAAAGGCCCCGTTATCCGAGAGTAAACGTCCAACCACTATCACTACGCCTGATACTGGCCCCGTTTATGCTCGGATAAAAGGGCACCGCATTGACATTATACATTTTATTATGCAACCTTAGTGAACAAAATATAAAACATGGCAAATAATTTAAATACAATAAATATTCACATAATAAACTATTAATCGAACATAAATAAAATACTAATCTAAAACATACATGCATACAAATTGCTCCTACTCGTGACTAAAAACAAACTTAACATTTCACAATTACAAGGCATGGAACAAAAACACATGTTACAAGAAGATGTACCTATTACAATAAGACACATTATAACATATGTAGAACATGGCATTATACATGACCAAGAAAACATACTAACACGTAGCCTAAAAACAAAGAAAACATGCAATACATGCTAAAATATAAAACATGTTGTGTTCGAGCCAACTCAAATATCAATCTAATATGTGTGATACGAATAACCGAACAAATGCATAAAAATACATAATCGCCATAAACTTAACACATATATACATGTAAACATGAAAATATGAAGCATGTACGAGAGACATATGAAAAGGCAAAAGGCTACATCAACACACACAATCATAATAAGCAAACATGAATATTTACATATGGAACATGACTAAAATGAGAAAAAATAAACATAAGAGACAAAAATTAAAAGACAATAATATGCGATTTAGGGATGAAAATGCAAGCTGAACCGAATATGAAAGGACTAAAATTGTAATTGTACCAAGGGGCAGACTTGAAATGAAAATTTCAAAAACACGGTGGGACTGGTGAGGTAATTTCGCCATTTAAGAACTGATTCAATTTAATTTAGGGGTTGGATTGCAAGATTTTAGAATATAAGGGGGACTGGAATTGTAAATATCCCATGCGGCGAGACAGAAATGAAAATATCAAAAACGCAGGGGGGTTTATTTCCGAATTTACCCATTTCACAAAATAAAATAACTATAAAACCCCCCTTTTCAGCCCGATCTCAAATTTTCCTCACTTTTTTCTTCAATCGATTTTATAACACCATTTTATTCTCTTATTTTCTCTCAATTCTCATCCTCGAACTCGTGATTGCTTTTAAACCAAGCAACTTTCCATCGTCCCTTCCTTGGCCGTGAACTAAAAGAAACACCCAAAACCAACCTCTTTCCAAACCGAATCCAAATATGAACTTAGATCTACGCTAATACTCATCCCTTTTATTCTCTTATTTTCTCTCAATTCTCATCCCCGAACCTGTGATGAAGTCAGAAACCGGCGACTTTCCACCGTCCCTTCCGCCGCCGGCGAACTAAAAGAAACACCCAAAACCAACCTCTTTCCAAACCGAATCCAAATATGAACTTAGATCTACGCTAATACTCATCCCTTTGCCTAGATCTAAGTAAATACGAAACGAATTTTTTTTTTGTTTATGTTTAACCAAAACGAAACTAAAAGGGACCTCCCACTCCCTTCAGTTCACCATGTTCAGCTTGGGAAAGCCGAAGAGGCTTGTCACTGGTGAGGGGAGATCCATCGACGACGAGGGTAACAACTCTAAATCCCTCTCTTTTGTTATTACTGCCTATTTTTGTATGCATGTAAAGAAGTAAGAAAAAAGAGAAGAGCGTTACCACTGAAAACTTTGTGCTTTTTCTTTTTTGTTCTTTCTTTTCGATTACAGCTCCACTCTTTACAATTACTTGTTTCATACATATATCACTCTCTTTTTTGGTTTGGTAGCAAGTAATGTAAAATATTTTTAGATCTGGACTGACACTGACATAGCCTCTTTTTTTGTGTTGTTCTGATATGTCTGAACGCGGTGGTTGGAGACCGGCATGGTGGAAGCATGGTGGTGGTGAGGGGGAGATGTCTTCGGCCAGAGGCATTCTCGGCCGTCGGATCAGATTCGATCTAACGGTCGGGATGGCTTGAAGGATGAACGATCCAGATGAAACCTCGATCGGTGAAACGGCTCCAGATCGTGACACGTGGGGCTCAGCAGTCGAGGGGTTATAGCGCGTGGGACTCACGCACGTGTGGGATATCGAAGGGTCCGGGCGTGGATCGAACGCGCGCGTGGCATTCGAACCGTACAAACGTGTAGTTCATGCGGCCAGCTAGATATTTTTCCTTTCTTGATCGTGGCCGTTGGATCCATATTTTGATCCAACGGCTCCTGGTCAGCTGCGCAAAGATCGAGTAATTAGGGTTAGCTGGGGTTTTGGGCTTGGGCCAAACGGGCCTTGTAATTTATGGGTTTTGTAATAATATGGATATTTAATTTAAGTGGGCTTTTCTATTATTTTCAAATTTGTCCATACATATTAATAATAATATATTAATATAATAGTGAATACATACACATACACACTTACGTATACATACATATAATTGTGATGAAATACATTCACACGTAAATATACTTAATAATAATACATGCAACACTTATTCGTATACATTCAATAATAACAAGGACATTAATAATATATACATGCAAACATATAAACCTACTCATAAATGCACATATACTAACATACATTATACGATACTCCTAACATAAATATAACCATATCATACATATATTAATAGGTACGTAATACACCAAATAAATATATGCATCATGCATACATTCACACACATATCATTATGTAATATTAATAACATATACACGCACACACATATATGTAATCATGCACTAATATATTAATATGATACTTAGAAATTAGATAAAAATGAGTGATTACACTCACCCTCATAACCGACATGCTTTTAACACATTTATTATCTATTTCTACTATAAAATTGCTCCAAACATAATGTAATCCCAACTTAAAGATCTAAGTTGAAATATGAGATGTTTGGGTATAGAAAAAATCTGTTGACTAGTGGGTGGAGATTTTAAGACAAGTGGGTGAACATGTGACTCACATTTCCCATATAAAGCAAGAAATGTCATCATTTCGGTCCACACCAACATACATATCTGATGACATATTTTTAAACTTTTATAGGGAAAATTGTAACCAGACAATTATTTAAAGCACGTGATAAAGAGTTTGAATAAAAAAAAAAGTTGGGTTTTCTTACACTAGAATATTGGATACAAATATTTTCTCGAACAATCCCTCACCTTCATCTTACACTAAAAATTAGAAGAAAAATAGTTTTTAAAAGTCTAAGTACTTCTATCTCCCTTTCAAAGCCTCCTCATCTTTCATCACTGAATCTTCTTTTCTCTAAATATGGAAGGGTTGAGTTTGATTGTGGGTGTTATAGGTAAACTTCACCCAAAAAACCATAAATTTCCTTCTTGTCTTCCCATATATAGTTTCTCCGACAACTTATCCATATGTTGCCGTTGTTGTTGTTCATGCAGGCAATGTGATCTCAGTTCTGGTTTTTCTTTCTCCAGTGTAAGATCCAAAAATCTCACAAATCTTTTTTTTTTTTTTTTGCTTTGATTTAATTCGTCTCTTTTTTCTTTTTGAAGAGGGACTTTTTGGAGGATAATAAAGCATGGATCAACTGAGGATTTTGAGAGTATTCCTTACGTTTGCACATTGTTGAATTCGAGCTTATGGACTTACTATGGAATCACTAAGCCCGGAGCTTACCTTGTTGCCACTGTTAATGGCTTTGGCATCCTGGCTGAAGCTGTCTATGTTGTTTTATTCCTCATATATGCACCAAGAAAGATAAGGGTACATTACAAAAATATGTAGTATTTTATAGAGAGTGAATTGCAGATAGCATGAATCAACTAAATTAAGTCTCGAGTTCTTTTCGGGAGTGATATATGAATGAATTTGCAGGTGAAGACTTGGATTTTGGTAGGGATATTTGATGTGGGATTCCTAGCAGCAGCCGTGTCGGTGACTCGTTTAGCGTTGGAAGGAGAAACTCGAATCGATGCGATAGGGTTCATGTGTGCCGGCCTCAACATTATCATGTATGGCTCCCCTTTAGCTGCCATGGTAAGAAACCCTTTCATTTCATCTCTAATCTAATCCATTTTCTTTCACTAATCCCACATACAAAAAATGATAGATTAATTCATTGTTTTACAGTTTTGTGACTTCTTAGTAAAGAATTTCTAACTATGGGGGTTAAACTTTCAACAATCTTAAGAAATTATGGTAGCCCTTGTATATAATAAAGAAATGGTAGTAAAAATTAAGTATTATTGATGAATAATTTTGTACAATATTGTCTGTGCGACGTTGCTTGCATTTGCTCCTCATGTTTTAGGGTCATGGGACCCATTTGCAATAATAGTGTTAGGTAAAATATAATTTATCGAGATTTTAACAATAAAAGAATTACTATATGGTAACATATAATTTTTACTTTAAATATATATTCTTAAATCCCATTAAAAATAGTTCTATATTTGCCCCAAGACATAAACTAGTTCATTTTAAACATTTATGTAATTATAGAATTATAGTTTATCGAGATTATAACAATAAAAGAATTATTTTCGTACATTAAAGTTCATAGAAAACATTTTAAGGAACAAATCTAAGTATCGAATTCGTGTTTAATAATAACTATATAAGTTTTTGTTTTTATTTTTATCATTCCACCTATTATCATCGTTGAATGAATTTAAAAAAATATATTTTTACATAACATAATTTCTTTACCGTACGTCATAAATGTGACAAAATATAATATATATATATTCACTATTGTACAATTGTTTCAGAAAACAGTGGTGACAAGCAAGAGCGTAGAGTACATGCCATTTTTCCTGTCGTTTTTTCTGTTCTTGAACGGAGGAATTTGGGCTTTCTATGCATTCCTGGAGCAAGATATTTTCCTTGGGGTAATATGTCTCTTCCTTTTATGTTTAATTAATTAATTAATTTCAACTTTTTTTTAATCGGAGAATTCGAATCTAGAATTTCGGATTTTAAATTTTAAAAAGAAAATGGTTTAACTTGCATACTAAAACACTTAAATATAATATTTATGATTATTTTAAATTAGATAGTTTCTTTTAGCATTGTATTTGCATAAATAATTATATTAAAATTTTAAATGATGTATATATAATATTTTCATTTTCATAAATTATCAAATTAAATGAATTTCAAATCCATTTTTAATTTTATTTAGGTAAAGAGTATAGATCGTCTTGAATCAATTTATTTTTACATTTGCTTTGGGTGTTTGATTGATTATAGGTACCAAATGGGATTGGTTTTCTACTTGGAACAGCACAACTGATTCTTTATGCCATTTATAGCAATGCAAGACCATCAAACAACAGCATTTCACAAGGATTATTGGAACATGGCTTGCCAAAGTAGGGGGAAACTCAACACATTCCTTAAATTTTTCCGATCACTACCCGTGGTTCGGGATTCTATTTTATCGTCAATCCAATCACTGTCACATTCTTCCAGAACTCTCACCGGAAGTTTGGGAATACAAAAATGTTATTCGACTACTCGGTACTGCGCTTTGTGTTAGCAAATGTTCAATCTTCCTACACATGTATTGTATTGTTTTGTTAAATAAGAGAAAAGTTGATATTATGATGCGAAATTAATTACAGTGTACTTCTTCTTGTTTTCTATTAAAGGTTTTTTTATTGAATTATAAAAAATATTACATTTTATATTAAAAACTTACAATTAGAATATCTACGAATCTCAAATGTAAATAGTAAAACGAATTAGAAGGTACCTATAAAAATTAACGACTGAATAGAAAACAAAAGGTCACATCATGGAATTCATCTCTATATTAATTTTCAACTTGGAATCCAGTATCCTATAATTCAAGTTGGCATAATTTGATTATCTTAGTATTATTAATGATACGCCTTAAAATAGGTGCGATTATATCAACACTAATGCATCAAATTTTATCAAAATCCCACAATTAAATTTGTTTGAGCAAGAACAGTAATAGAATGAGTGACCTCTTGAAAAGTCCTTATGTTGCAAAAAAAATGATACGCTTTAATATATATATATATATATATATATCATTATGTTTTCATGAGTATGAATTAGAATTTTGCTAATCATATACTCACCTTTTAAACGGTATAAATTTTTTGTTTTCATAATTTAAATACGATATTTATGTTGGTCAACTAATTGAAATTTTTTAGAACATGCCACAATATAATTGCATGAAAATGTAATTATTACCTTTTTCTCTCAGCAATTAATGATTTTATTAATAAATAAAATATTAAAGACTTACTTATGAGTCTCATTAAAGCTTTCCTAAATTAGATGGTGGAAAAGAGTACTATATAAACGGGTTTAATACAACAAAGTACACACCAAAACATTAAGACAAACAACATAACCGGTAAAAACACCACCCACACAATAACACCATATTGCCCATAAAGCCACTGCTCACCAAGCTTACTAGATGCTGCCTATGCCACCCTGCCCACCAAGTGAACTGCCAACCTATTCCTAGGGCAAAAATAAGGGAATATTCTTTTATAGGGAAATAATTGGAAAATACCCCAAAGAATATTATGTAGAAAAATACTCCCTTTCAATCCACGTAAGACGAACTCGCATTTTAGTAGACGCGAGTTACATATCTATACTTAGCCAAACGCGTATTTCGTCCGATGTAGCACCACTATTCGGATAATCGAATATAATATTGCTAGATAAGGACTCACACTTAGCCAAACGCGAATTTCGTGAGAATTTGAATTGACGAAATGACAGTTTATCGTGGATATATATATTTATAAAAAATATATCGTGATGGAACTCGCGTTTAGGTAAGTGCGAGTTCTATGCAATCTAGGGGGTTAAAACATGGTTTGAGGGCATTTTAAAGTATGTTGGATGAAATTTTATTGGATTTTTTAGCTTTCATGACGTTGTACTGAAACATATCTTTCAAATGACGTAGATATTGGCATGTATAAGGCATTAGAAACTATGCAAAAATCTTGTTAAAAATGATACACAACCATGGTTTTTTCCATGACAAACAAGCAAATATCATGATTTTATAAGGATGTTTTTTGGGGGTTTTGAAGGGAGTTTTTTCAAGTTTTGAAAGTTTTTTTCGTAGTCGTGAAACGTATCTTTAAAATGAGGATATTGTCACATATTAGGCAATATAAATGGCGTAAAAATCGCATTAAATATGGTATATACATGTGTTTATAGGCATGTTTGTGAAGATTTTACATGATGTTTGAGTAAGATTTATCGTATTTTTTTATCTTTCATGTGGTAGTACTAAAACGTGTCTTTCAAATGTCGTAGATATTATCACGTATAAGGTGATAAGTGTTCAAAAGTACTATTTTTCTTACCTTTTTTACTCATATTATTGTTAGACTTAGGCTCATATTAGTTGCATAATTAGTCATTCATGCATTAATTCATGTTTCCTTTCACCGTTGAGCTTGATTACATAACTTGATGATTTTTGTGGGAAAAGATACTGCTTTGGTGTGTTTTGTGTGTTTGTACAGAATCACTTGCCAAAGCAAGGCTAGAACCAGTTGTCAGGGCAATGCATGAAGGAGATGCCGAGCTAGTTGCCAGGGCAATGCATGAAGGAGATGTCGAGCTAGTTGCCATGGCAATTCTCGACAAAGAATAAGATGATATGGTAGTCAAAATTGATGACTAGACAAGCCCAAGATGACGTGAAACAAAGTTAAATTCCAAAGGAGTTTGATTTCCATGAAGAGGTTAAAGAGAAATTAAATCCTAAGAAGATAGGAAAAGTTCTAGAAGAAATTTAAATATAATAAAGAATTATATTCTTTAAAGATAATTTAATTCCAACTTAACTTCCTCCTCAAGAAGGATTTTGACCTAGCTATCTCTTATTTAAAGGACCAAGCCGTCGAAGAGAGTTGGGCAAGAAGAGAGAAATTTCGACAAACTCCAAAAAGCAAGAGAGAAGATATTTTGACAAGAAGAGAGAAGCTTGGAGAGAGTTCGATTGGGAGAGAATTCAAGGGGGCTGATCGATTTTTTCTTCTTCTTCTTTGCTTCCATTAGATTCATGGTTTAGGGATTATTCTGTGTATATCTTTTGAACCCAACCATGAACTAACTTGATTGGTTGGGGTTATTGTGTTTTGTTGGTGTGAAAAACAATTGGATTTTGTTTAGGTTTTTGAGTTGCAATTCAATTTTTAAAGTTTGTTCATTCTTGGTTCTCAATCTTGTTTGCGAGTGAATTGAGAGAGGATCTCGTAACTTCATCTATTTATCTAATATCGGGAGAGTTAGATTCAAGAAACGAATGAACATGGTCTTTATTCAATCAATTGATGGTGAAGACTAATCTGGCTTAGGAATAAGTTTAGGATTTCAACGGCTAAGAGGAGCGCAAGATTGGTTGTTGTTCACCCTTGATTCACGTAGGGATGTATTATCAAGGCATGCACAAATAGCTAGAGTTTCGACTTAGAGATAAGAAGAAACCATTGAAGAACGCTTCGCCGAACTTTGGAAGTGAATGCTCAATTGCCCAAGCAATCGACCTATCCTTAATTGCCCAGGCAATCGTGGGAGCATTGCCCAGGCAATCTGATCAAACAACGAGGGGGAATTGCCCTAGCAACCGACCAGGCAACACGACAAAATTGCCCTGGCAATCAACCAGGCAATTGCAACCAAATTGCCCTGGCAATCGACTAGGCAATCGTAATAGAATTGCCCTAGCAATCCGGCTGCTACTCAATCACCAAGATGATCCAATCGGCTATCACACCTCAACTCACGATAACCTGGCTTATTCCCTCTTACTTGATTACATCTTTATTTTATTTACTTGCTCTTTTATTTTATTCGTTAGTTAGAACTCCTACAATTATCAATTGTGTTTTTACTTTTTAAGTGCGATAACTAAGGCAAAGTGGCCCAAACCAATCCATGTGGAGACGATACTCGATACTTATCATATCACTTTATTACTTGCGACGTGTATACTTGCACAATTGCGTAGCACTTATTACGCGCAACATAAGGCATCATAAATAGTATGAAATGTGCATTAAAATGATACCTAACAATGGTATTTTCCATGACAAAAAAGCTTGGGAATCAAAAAATTGAACCTAAAGTCTTTTTTTAATACAAATACAACAGTACAATAAAAACTACAATAATTAGATGCGAGGACCTAACCTATTAGGACGTTTGTTCTTGGTGTGTCCTGGGTTCTTGCATTTAGTGCATCATTTCGGTTCTCTGGTCCTTTCTCGATGAATCATATCCTTATCATAGAAAATTCGAGTTGAATTTGGACTACTATTTTTCTCTCGTCGAAGTGCAGGATTTGGCAGTAGTGTAGGCTCATCGGCAAGTACATCATGATCATGTTTATTTTTGGTCGTAGGAAAATCATTTTAATAAATCTTGAATATGTTTTCAAGTTTGTATACTAGATCAACTAGTGCCATCCAATCAACCCGAACAGATAAACATGCAGCCATGACGAGAGCACATGGGTATTTGAAAGTTTGAAAGATTCTGCAATTGCACGATCTTTGCTCTATATTAACCACATATGCATTTTGTTCTATGCCTTCCAGCAGTCTTGAAAATTTCATAACGCAAAATAAATGTTGTCAATGAGAAAATCATGTCACACTCATCGAGTTTGCATGCCTTGTAATTTTTTGAGGGGGTCTATATTTATTTAATGGTCATCTGCCATCCGGTCGATAGCTTGTTTTCTAAGGGTTGCAAAAAGGGTAGCCAAGCGATAATATGTAGCTTTGACAACAAACATGATAGGCAAATAATATTTTCCCTTTTGTGATGAATTGATTGCCTTAGCCAAGTTCGTTTTCCTATGCCCATATCGATGACTCTCATTAAATGATCAAAGCCATTTCTCCCTTAGGATATCAACAAGGTATTTGTAGCCTTATAAATTTTTCACTCTTAATTCTTGAAGGAGATCCTCAACATAATTTGCTTACTGCGCGTAGCCTATTCAATAAAAGACGGAGTAGTTATTAAGAAATACCAAATATGTTGATGATTAATATTCTAAAGAGTGAAAGGCGTACCCATACGAAGAACCATTATACGTTGATCTTCACTCATATACTTCTTATAGTAATTGACAGCAATGTGTCGTAAATAATTCTAGTGATGTATATATAAAGGTTGCCAAGACGGGCCTAAATGCTCGATTGTGTATTTAATCCCGTTTCCTCGATCTAAAATAACATATATCCCATCATCTCTGGCACGTAGAAAAAGCCGTAGGACATGTCTGCGTAGGTTACCGAGGAAAAATTCCTAAGAGTCTATATCTTCACCTTCAACTAT
This sequence comes from Hibiscus mutabilis, assembly GCA_019671005.1. Classification (NCBI taxonomy): domain Eukaryota; kingdom Viridiplantae; phylum Streptophyta; class Magnoliopsida; order Malvales; family Malvaceae; genus Hibiscus; species Hibiscus mutabilis. Next base: position 7,847,164 of record CM033755.1, on the reverse strand, counting down.
TGCAAAATCTATGAGAATAGTTTTACTACTCCCGTCTTGTGCAACCACCAATAGTAAGACCTGAGTATATATGTCGTACAACCATGTGTCGTCGATCTGGATCATTAGCTTGCAGTGGCAGAAAGTATTAACACGCTGCAAAAATGTCTAAAAAAGTCGATAGAATTGACATACACCTGGTACGACACGATCATTGTTGTATGCTGGTACGACTTTAAGTTTCACACCATTCTTGGTATGTATTTCTCTATCATCTTTAGCCACACTCGCAACTCACTGTATGACTCCTCCCACTAACCATACAATTTTTGTATGGCATGATTTCTTGCATACCATCTTTTATGATATAGAACTGTATAGCCGTATTGAGAATTAATTGCAGCTATACATGTGGGAACAATTACTTATGGACATGCTTTGATTAGTGGAATCATAGCATCGCAAAGCACGTGGACTTCCAAGTTACGATAATCCTGACTTAGTCAGCCTACAAAGCATGTATGAGGTCTGATGTATTTTGTTATCTTTCATAGGTTATTCAACATCTTCAATCGTGATACACGGATCCTCTATTTATATTCCTATTTTATGTGGGCACATTGAGCAATGTATTTGTCTGCTTTAGTTTTCTCACTGTCGACGTAACTGAACAGTGTATGTTGTAATTTTTAATCGCAGCCTTCGCAAGTTTTTTCTTCGTGAAGACCATTCCCTCGTACAATTCACCATTATTGCATTGCATGTATTGCTCTAACTGTGGGAATTCTGGAAATTCTAGAGTGTTGAACCCTTCCATATCAATTGCTGTGAAGTGGGAATGTTGTTGGTAATAAATAATAAAAGTTGAGTTGTTATCTGCTCTTGTAAAGTTGTACGGTACAACATGTTCTACGTTGTCTCCGTCATCATCCTCCACAGCTAGTGGCTCATCAAGGTCTTCTGATTCATCATAGAATAAACTGATCTACTCACCATCAGGGATGACCTTCCTAAGCGGTTCTTCATCAGAATCATCGAACGGGTTAAAAGCTTTATGGTATGCTGACATCATGTCATTTTGAGAAGACGATGCCCCTACACCCAAACTGTATAGATTGTATGTTGAATGTTGGGTTGGTGGCATGTTTAGGTTGAAGTTGAAAATGTAAGAATGCCTTGGCATCGAAGAAGAGGATGATGCACCTTGGTAATTGGATATATTTAATAAGTTGAACTCTTGTTGTAAACCTACATTTGGACTGTGAACATTAGGGTCGAAGTTAAAATCCGCTCGTAGCCAATTTGGAACACTGTCATTAGTGATACGAGCATGAGAGGGGTCAAAATAATCATCTTGGAAAAGAAGTTGAAACTGCTTTGCAAGTCAGCTTGTCCGGCTGTCAATTAGCTTTCCAACGCATCTTGAAACGCCTCAATCGGACATCTGGATCTCAAGATACGTCTATTTTAGCGAAGACAACGCATACAGAAATTCCTATACGAGATTAATACAAGATTTTTGGATAATTACGAATTTTCAAGATTTTATTTGATTATTCAAATCTGAATTACAATGTGGGTGAAACCTTCTTTATATAGGCCATGGAGAAGTTCTAATCCTACTAAACTTAAGAATTAAATACAATAAATAAATGCTAAAATCTAATCTCCTAATTAGATAAGTAACTTCTAATAATAAATAAATGCTAAAAATAAAATCCTAATTAAATAAATCTAATCCTAATAGATATTGCAGAATCCTATATTGATTTAAATTGCAAATAATCAAATAAAATCTTGAAAATTCATAATTATCCAAAAATCTCGTATTAATCTCGTATAAGAATTTCTGCATGCGATGTTTTCGCTAAAATAGACGTATCTTGAGATCCAGATGTCCGATTGAGACGTTTCAAGATGCATTGGAAAGCTAATTGACAGCCGGACAAGTTTTAAGAAGACATGTTGACCCATAAATACATGGATCCCATCCAAAAATGCTTCGCAAGTTGACTGATGTTTCTAACTTGCAAAGCAGTTTCAACTTCTTTTCCAAGATGATTATTTTGACCCCTCTCATGCTCGTATCAATTAGCATCGAAAAACGTTGCGTACAACTCTAGGGGCCCTATAAATGAATAGACCGTATGGGTTTCCACCATCATATCCACATCATAGTTGTCCCCAACATGGAATATAGAGTAAGATAATGATTCCATCGACGTAGGGTATCAATACTTCAACGACTCTAATTTTTTTGTTGGAGCATGTGGAACATTGGTCGAGACTATCTCCTTCAACTTGTCATATATTAATCGCCTCAGAAGCTTTAACATAATAGTATTGGGGGATTGAAATACGGCACTATGATTTCTATCACCCTTCATCTGACCATCGTAGTATACCAAAGCATCAATTTTTTTCGTCATCTTTTAAAAATCTACTACCTTGACAAAAACATACATACATTAGCAAATTAGTATACACTTGCAATGTTATAAGAAACTAAATATCTCGCATAAATATAGAATACTAATACTTATCTGTATTTAACAACGGATAAAGTATTGAGTTGTTCTTGTATCTCTTCGCAATGTATCCGTATGCAATCATGTGTACAAGATATGAACTTTTGTTCGTGCTTCACTGATCTGATAATTTTTCCCGGTTGTGTATATATAATTCAAATTAAGGGAGTTCGCATTTGGGTAAGTGCGAGTTTACTTTATTCATGACCTGTCAAACATGTAAACCAGATATGTCTGCCATGTCAGAGAACTTGCGGTTGGCTAAGCGCGGGTTTTGAGAACCTTTTCAAACGTGTCAGACACGCATAATAGAGATGCCTGACATGTCATACAAACTCGCGCTTAGTTAAGCGCGAGTTCTTAATACTTTTTCGAATGTGACGTGTAGCTGAGATGCCTGACAGGTCAGATGAATTTGCGTTCATCTAAGCGCGGTTTTCGTTTGTCATATTTTGAGATCGAATCCTTTATATATACTTACCCCAAACTTGTAGGTTGATGTATATCGTAAAAGCTTCTTTGTAACAATTTCAATCATTATCATGGCAAGATTTTCTGCAATAATTTTTTTTTTTGCAGAACATACTTTTATATTTCCTTCAACAGAAATATCAAGAATGATGATTTTTTGAGTTGATTTCGACACGGCTTAGTAAATCTACAACCAAAAAGATGTCTTCATTGCAAGCGAAAATACCAGTTGATGAGCCCGACCGTGAACCGCATTACATGCTAACCATAACAAATGCAAACGACATGTGCAAGATGTTTAGGAGATACACCCGGGTAGGGGGTACCAACATCGAGCTGTATGTAAAATTTGATGAAGAAGCTAGTTCTTCAAGAATCGCAAAAACAACTCCAACTTCCTCAGACGAAGATGTGGTTTCTACTCGAAACTACAGGAAACAAGAAAAAGATCAAATAATTGAGAAACTAAAATTAACATCTGACATATTTATAGATTACAACGACACAGAATCAGACTCTTCGTCCATTCATGTCAACTAAGTTTACAACCATGTGTCAACGTCTTCTCATACTGTAAATCTAATTTTTATTTCTGTAGTGATTTAAATTCCGTATCTTTGTTACATTTTATATAGTTTTTGTCTATTTGCTCATCATAATTTTTGTCTATATGCTCATCATATTACAGCCGTGTTTCATAATTTTATATGGGAACTAAACTCTTTTTTATATCATTCATTATTTAATATCCTCCGTATCTATTTATCATTATTATTTTCTATATTCTTTGTTTCTATATTATTTCTATATATCTATTATTATTATATTATTATTATATGTTACATATTATAATTAAATATAATAAAACCACCTAATGACGTCTATGTCCACCGGTACTATACCGCGGTAGACAACGAAGTCGGGGTAAATTTTTTGAGCACCGACATCTTCGTCTGTATGACCATATTCATCACCATCATCATTGACTTCATCTATATAACCACCGCTGCTACTAGGACCACTGCTGAAGAATATGGATTGTCGCGGCGTGTGATCCATAATACCAGAGTCGAATTCTGTTGACAATGGTGGAAACTAATACACTGCTGGTACAGATGAAAGATACACTGGTGCCATAGGTGAAGGATAAAATAGTGGCACAAGTGCAGAAACACTGGACGACCCACTCAACATTGTCGTAAATAGAGTGAACGGGTTCGTGAAAAAACTTTCTGATGGACTCCTCATAGAGTGAAAAGCTTATTGCGATGAATGGTTGAAGCCTGCTGGTGGGATCAGTGTGGCATAATTGACTGGTGGCAGTACTAGTGCCCATGTCGATGCTGGTGTTGGTGCCATTGATGAGGTAGAAGGGTTACTTTTTCTCAACGTACCACTTGATGAGACAGAACGGTTCCTTCCTCTCTTAGTACGCTCTCTGTCGGCGGGTGGCTGGAACGAAGTACTGGTATCTCTTGAGCTTGCTCTTTTGGGGTTAGTATGACTTTTCGTTTTGCATGTACCACTACATGTATCTATTCATAATCGTCTGACCGTCCACTATCGATTCACGAACGGGTTGCGAAGACAATTGTTGCTCCTATTTCTCTATCCATACAACATGGTACTCTATCCAGTTAACTTTCATTTTTCCCTGTCTCGTTGGCAAATGCAAAGAGTCCAAATTTTCTGGATCATTCAGAATTGATTGGACAAAACTAAATTGCCTAAGCACACGATCGACCGAATGCCACTCGACTGTTGAATAGTTTATCAATGGGACAATCGACATCCAAATAAGCTCTGTCGAAATATTTCCACTGGGATGCAACAGCGTACAATAGGGTCAGCGTGTGATGTCCACTCGAACTGTAAAAAAATATTTTTCAAAAACTTAATTAAAAAAATTATTTCCATAAAATTGACTAAAGAATAAATACAATCAATTTAAATATAATAATACATTAATTTACATAAAATAAATTTTAAAAAAATACCTCATTTTCAGATTTTTTGTCGATAATTTTTCTAATATCTTTAAGGGATGGTGGAAACCCCTTGTGAATCAATGGTCCACTCCACCTACCACAAAACAAAATATTAGTTTCATTATATAAAAAACACTTATTAAATACAAACTTAATTTAAATAGTAGTAGATCTGGCAAACTTGACCCGAGACTTTATAACCGAACTGATTTACCTGAACTGGGACTCAAAATCGACCAAAACACAATGACCCAAATTTGATCCGAAACCAAATAAATCGAATCCTAGTTAAACCAAAAATAGACTCGAACAGATTTTCAGCCAAACCGAATAGACTCGAACCGATTTTTAACCGAACCGAATGGACCTGATTTGATTTTCAACCGAACCGAATGAACCTGAACCGATTTCATCCAAACCGAATAGACCCGAATCGAAGGAAACCTGAAATAAAGAAAATATATTAAAATAAATAAATAAAGATGGGATGTGAACTGTCGCACAACTCACCAAAAAGCCAAATATACAGGCTACATAAAATCATATATAGGGTGGAAAAACCTAACTCGGCCTGGAAACCAGACTAAAACGACCGATCTCTCATTAACCCGATATTGACTCGACCCAAAATCAATCGAAACCAAAATAACCGACCCAAAATCAACCAAATCGAAAATCAATCGACCCAAAATCTCAACCCAATACTTGAACTGAAATCACCATAGACCCGAACTAAAACTGAACCAGACCTGAACCGACCCAAACCAAACTTAAACCGAATGTAGTTAGACCCAAAATGACCCGAACCGAACCTGAACCGTATGACCCGTTTGCCACCCATTATTAGTACCTTAAGATAAGTGGAAATATATATGGATAGGAATGTTCGGAACCGAACGCAAAAACGTCATTCGGAACCAAGCTCATGATTGTAACAACAATAGACAACCTACAATAGCATGTTTATCGGGATCTATGTTTTTACACATCTCCCTAAACAAAAATGCCAAAATAGACGACCCTCAACTTAGCCTACCGACATCTTCAAAATTGCAGATATGGTATAACCACATCAAATGCATTTTATTGCGAAACTTTTCTGGCATCAAAATCCCCCTATAACTCGCAAAATATGAGCACGAGCATATTACTGCAAAACATTATAATAATTTCGGTTTTAAAATTTAAAAATAAATAGAATAATAAAACATTGTATGCATTGTGTAAAAAATAACATAAAAATATTAAATATTAAAATATAATTAATGAAAAATATGATTACTTTTTTAAAATCTTCAGAAGCATCCTGGGATAAATCAACAAAAGTATTTTCTAACCTATTTAGATGGATAGAACCACCATCCAAATCATTTGGAAGAGCTCCAAACAACTTCGAACACAAGTAGGACAAGTCACCCACGGCCATATCACTAATAGCTTCTCCATCAGCTGGCAAACCCAAATGAAAGACAACATCTTGCAGGCTAATAGTCGCTTCTCCACACAGAAGATGAAAAGTGTGTGTCTCCGGCCTCCACCTTTCTAGCAAAGCATTTATCAAGTTCAGCTCCAATTTCACACCTTCAATTATAGAGCACGCGGGTCCAAATCCGGCCTAACACACATACAACATAATATCACCATGAGGTCGTCTACTGATCCTCGTGATGAAACACTTCATAGTACGTTCCATAATCTATATTTTAAAAAATTAAATAATTTAATAAATAGTTCAAATACAATAAACGACATTTTAAACTAAGAATTAAATCAACGTCAAAAATACTTATTTTAAATTAAATGAAAGACAACATCTTGCAGGCTAATAGTCGCTTCTCCACACAGAAGATGAAAAGTGTGTGTCTCCGGCCTCCACCTTTCTAGCAAAGCATTTATCAAGTTCAGCTCCAATTTCACACCTTCAATTATAGAGCATGCGGGTCCAAATCCGGCCTAACACACATACAACATAATATCACCATGAGGTCGTCTACTGATCCTCGTGATGAAACACTTCATAGTACGTTCCATAATCTATATTTTAAAAAATTAAATAATTTAATAAATAGTTCAAATACAATAAACGACATTTTAAACTAAGAATTAAATGAACGTCAAAAATTAAAATTAAACTAATAAATAAAATAATTTTAAATTAAAATATAATAAAAAATACTTACTTTCTTTCTCCAATAGTCAAAGAAGTGTTTGTCGTTAGGGGTGTTCATTGTCGGATATCGGATCGGATCTGATCTGATTTTTTGGATATCCGATTTTTTGGAATGACGATACAGTGATCCGTATCCGATCCAGAAAAATCAGATATCCAAATATTCGGATATCGAATAATCAGATAGGATATTCAAATATCTGATTACCCAAAAATAAATTTTGATTTAATTTTTTTTTATTTTGAAGGTCATATTTACGAAAATTTCAAATTTTCGAACATAACAAACAATAAATTACTAAATATAAAAGATTCACATCTATGGAAATTTAATTTTTTTAATTTTCGGATATAACAATATCAAATTGTTAAAAACAAAAAAATTAATATTTATGAAAATTTGAATTTTCGGGTTTTCGAATAATCTGAAACTTGAAATATTGCTATATGTATCCGATCTAAAAAATTTAAAATCGGATTGGATATTCGATCCAAAAATAAAAATTGATTTAGATATTTGAATTTTCAAATCAGATCAACGGATAATCGGATCGGTCAGATCAAATATTTTTAAACACCCCTATTTATCGTCACGTCTGATTAGCAACACCATTAAATCAAACTTTTGACTTACTAAAACAAAAAAATATTTTGAGAATAAAATCCAAAACTCGGTCAAAGAGGAGAGGAGAAGAAGGATTTTGGTGTGAAATTAGAGTAGAAGTGGACCCTATTTATAGTAGCCTCGCACCTCTCTAGATGCGACTGTTCAAGGGAACTTGCCCTTAGCTAAACGCGGGTTTCCTTAATTACGGATGAGACATGGTTAATTAACTGCATACTTATCCGTTTATCAAAGAACTCACTCTTAGCCAAGCACGGGTTCCATTAAATACTGACCAGAACGCAACTTATTAAATACCTGCCTTATCCAATTATCAAAGAACTGTGCTTAGCTAAGCAAGGGTTCCATTTACCATGTTTCACTGTCAAATTAATTTCTAGCGGCTGTTATAATTGATACTTGTGCTTCACTAAGTGAGAGTTCGGATTAAAAATCCAAATTCCAAACGACATAGCCGTTAGAATTTACATTATCTCTATTTCATTTCTATTTTGAATTCAAAGATAATACAAATTTTTAAGTGTAAAAAAATTTCATTCTAATTATCTCTATTTAGAATTCTAAACTACATAGAATAATCAAATAAAATTAAGTAATTAAAATAATTTTTAAAAGTTAAAATATAATTATTATATTCTATTAGCAATATTAAAATAAAATTATTTATTAAATAAATTTAAAAATAAACAATAAAATAAATTTAAACATCAATATTAATAATTGATACTCCCTCACTAATAAAATAAATTAAAATAAATTTATTAATAATACTTTTTTACATATATTAAACATTGTCAAATAATTTTTACTTAAATCAAACTCGCGCTTACCGAAGCGCGAGTCGTTTTGAATTTCAAAAATATTCAATGCTAATAAATCGTGCCATTTCATCTATTTAATTTCTCGCAAAATTCGCTTTTGGCTAAGCGTGAGTCCTTATCTAGTAATATTTTATTCGATTATATGAATAGTGGTGCCACGTCTGACGAAATACGCGTTTGGCTAAGCGCGGATTGTTGGAAAAAATAATATATATTGGTTGAATAATATTGATACTAAGCCATGTCACTTGGTGAATAGACATGCTAATAATAAGTCGTGTCACTTGGTGAATAGTATTATTAATTTTTGGTTTAAAGTTGCATCCATTCAATCGTATCTATTAACTTTTTAACAAATCTTTTCATCAAAAGGTTTAATCTTTTCATCAAACGATTTAATTTTTCCATCCTCTGTATAAAGGAGGGTTTCCAAAATATTTTTCACACATCACAACATCTTTGAAACTTCAACAACTTAACATTATTTACAATATCAAAAAATACATGCACCGAAAAACATTTTTTTATTTTCGGTGATAGAGGGAAGGTAATATTGTGTTCGATTGTTTACTGTAGGTGTGCTACTGCTATGAACGTTTGTTGTTGTATCTTGGGAGATAGACGTTAACGTTACTCAAGCACCGAGGAGAGGATGAATTTGTTTTAAGGAAATTGTTTATACATACCTCAACAAGAATTCTTCTACTTTTAACTATGTCCGATTTCAGATTTTGTTTTAATTTATTATTATTTATTTTTTACGGTATTCTATTATACTTGCATTATTATTACACCATTTCGCGTCTATTGAAACGCGAATTCGCCTTATGTGGGCTGAAAGAGGTAATTTTTTTTAAATAATATCCTTTAGGTGTATTTTTCAATTTTTTCCCTAAAATAGAATATTCCCTTAATTCTGCCCATTCCTAGCCTCACCTGTTACTGAGTGTTACAAAGCTAACATCCTCCCCCAGTACCCTAAGCCTGTAACGCATGTAATAGAGCCTGACAACACAGCTCCTAATCCTTCAAGACCAAAAACTCAGCAACAAAAAAGAGACTTACACAAGATTCAACAAGCAAAATAACGGCAAAAAAACCTACAACCAAGCTTTGTACACTATTTCCTTTCCCATACCAGATTTCGCAAGATGAGCCGCCAAGGCATTTCTTTCTCCCTACAATCGAATAGATGAACAAACATTAGGGGAACCAAAATAAACTTAACAAACCAACACCAAAAACAAGATTCCGGTCAGCACCACAACCCAATAACATGATTAGCAGACCATCTAACCACAAAAAAAAAAAAAAAAATCGACACATCACCAACTTGCCCTGCCTGCATAAACCCTTAAAAGGACAGCCAATGCAGAAAGACCATTGGAACAACAACCCTCCAAAAGGTTTTCTCCTTAACAAGCACAAAGAATTTCATAATTTCCCTTTCCTACCACCAAACTTTGAATAGAGTTATGCGCTGCCAACCATCTTTAGCAGAGTAATCTGCCATTACATTGCTTTGACTCCGTAATAATCAGCAATCCAAATACACCACCAAAATTCACTCTAGCTGATTCCGGCCAAAGCTAACCAAAAGCAGTGTGATAGCACCCTGACCACCACTAAATCTACAACAAGACAATTCACAGCCAAAACGTCCCACCGTACAATGAAGCTCAATTGAAAAGATCTCTTCCCACCACTCTTCTAATTAGACTCACCAACACAAAGATGCATCATACTCAACTTTCAACAGCTCACGACCCCACCCTCTTGAAACATGTTCCTATCCCTTATAAAACAACCCCACCGGATCAATCTCACAAGAAAACCTACAAATAATTTCAATTATTATAAAAAAATTAACCTTAAACCTTAAAAACATTTTGTAAATATTTAAGTAAGTATTCAATAATAAAATTACTAATAAAAATAAAATTAACAGGCCTAAAAAAGGTGTTATAAATATAGTTGAAGGAAAATAAATAAATAAATAATGTACATATAAGAACTTTATGAATATGTAGATTAAAAAAGGCTTATAAATAAAATATGTCACTCTAATTGGACCCAAAAATCAATGGAGTCACTGGTTTTGATCATGGATCTAATGAAACCCTATATTAAAAACCACAATTAATTGAGCCCTTATTTGAAAAATCATGGATCTTGTTCTAATTTTAAAATTGGTGAAGAGACATTTTCAATATTTAAGGCAATTTCTAGTGCTTATTTTATTGAAAGTTTTCAAATAAGGACTCATTTGACCCATGATTCAAACCAAGGGCTTATTAGATATTTTGGTACAATTAGAGGGGCCTATTTTGTATATAAGCCTAAAAATAGAGGTAAAGTGTTACACTTATATAAAAAAGAAGGCTTATATATAAAATAAGCTCCTCTAATCATACCAAAAAATCAAGTAAGGCCCTAGTTTGAATCATGGATAAAATAAACTCTTATTTAAATATCGTGATCAAATAAGCTCTTAAAATTTTCTTGCACTTCGAAAATACTTTTTTTTTTTTGTTATTCAGATAAGAGGTCATTGATCCATGATACAAACCAGAGACTCACCTATTTTTTGGTACAATTAAAAAGGTCTATTTTATATATAAGCCAAGAAAGTGTACATGTATAATATTTATTATAAAACTAATATTCATAAAAACCTTGAAGGATATAATTATCTGCATAGTTACACTAATTCTCACTCTGCCTTTAGAATTGGAGAGTTTAATCGGGTCTTCAATTATACTCAATTTAATGGGATTTAAAAATTACGGTGTTTATTTAAACATGTCACAATTATATAACAGGTTCTAATTACACCCAAATCCAATTATAGAATAACTTCCAAATGAGCCCTTAATGGTGTTTTGTATTAAGGCATAACATTAAAAATAATGAGTATTATATCACAAAAAAACTAATGAGTATTAAACGTCAAATTAAAATAAAAGCACCTTTTAAAGTATGTGAATTTGAATACACTTAAACGTATTTGCATCCAATTTAAGATTTGGGAGCGATAATGAATAGTCGAGTTATATATATATATATTTAAAAATCTGACTAAATTTGATGTTATAGGTTAACCGTACACCAATTCAATATAAAATTACTAAATTACTTACTTAAGGATATGCACTGAATATTAAGGGCTTATTTAGGTAGTGTGTAACACCCCAAATTTACCCTAATTTAGAAACCCAATTTGAGGAAATCCCCAAATCTGAAACCGTAATGATTTGGAGATTTTTAATTTATAATCTAATTAGGTCGAGTGATTAGATTGGGAGAAATTAGAATTGTGGGTTTTGTTTTCAAAAATTTTAGTGACCAAATTAATTAAGCGTAACGTTCTGTGCCAAATCTGCGAACCCTAGAAACATCAAGGCTGTGCCTCGCTATTTGCTCTTTTTCATAGGAAATTATAACCCTATTTTCAGTTTTGAGCATCTCTTCAGCTCCCATTTGAAATTTCAGCTGCACACCCCTTCCCTTTTGTTGGAAATATCGAGTCTCTCACCCTTTCCGATATGTTTTCCGGTCAAGCCTCACCGGAGCTCTTTTCTTCGTCCGTTTCGCTCTTTGTCGCCACCATCGCAACCAACTTCGCCCCGTGAGCAGACTCCAGCCATTAAATCTTCCTTGCCGGTCGCCCTCAATCTCTAGGGAAGCTCCAATCTGCCTCCGCCCACCGTCCTTTTCGCGCCTCGTCACCACCTTGTCTGTCATCGACCCGCAAGCAAACCCCGACCCCTGGCCCTCCTTCATCAGTTTCCGTTAGCAAGAGATCGGAGTGAAACCCCTCGATTCTGTTCGAATCCCTCCTTGCGCGGCCGTTGTCTCCACCCATCACCCGTGTTCGATCGATTGGGTAAGTGTTTGGGTAAGCTTTATTTCATTCGATTGGTTTTTGGTTTTGGGTTTCTTTTTGAGTTGACCGAGTTTGACCCTTAGGGTTGTTGTTTTTCGTTGCCGGTGTACCGTCGTCGTTGTTTGGTTGTACCGTCGCCTCTCAGGCCGTTTTTGCCGTCGCCGCCGTTAAAATCTCCTCTGCCGCCGACGTTTTGAGTGTTAGGGAAAACCCTAATTTTTCAAATCTAATGTGAAAGGGAGACGGGTTGGGCTTGCTGAGTTGTGTGAGGGTGTGTTTGGGGCTTGCTGGGTTGTGTGTGTGTGTGAGTGTATGTTTGGGCTTGTTGGGTTGGCCCGTGTGTGGGTGCAGTGAGAGGGCTTGGTTTAGTGCGGTTGTAACCCAATTTGGGGCTTTTGCAAAGTGAACCAGATCTAGAATTGTGGAAGTTAAATCGGACCGAACCGGTTGGTTGGACCCAAAATTGAACTTTTGTGAACCAGACTAGTATTATGAACTAGACCCGACCCGACTGTTGATCCGACCTAATCGTTGACCCGGCCTGACTCGTTGACCGGATGACATCACAGTTAATCAGTTTGACCAATTTGACTAGTTGACTAGTTTGACCAAAGTTGACCTTTAACTGTTAGAGTTGACTTTGACTTTTGACTTGAAGTTTACTTTTTCAGACAACTTTCCTTTTAACCTTTTTTGGCGTCTTGAGTTTGAATCCGTTGCCTGTTTTGTCAAATTCAAATTTAAAAGTCATGTTTTATTATTTACAATTTATTGTACTTAGTAGTGTTAAAAGAGTTGAGTATCAGATTGACCCTAATATTCTCGTGTTCAGGTATCGTCTCTGAGGCTGGCGAGTTGCCACATCATTCTGTTCAAATCGATTGTGCACGTTCTTCCCTATCTACGCGTAAGTATTCTTTTCAGATTAGTCTTATGTTTTTAGTGGTGGCTTAGTGTTAGAAAATAGTTATTAATATAGAGTTATCATCGTAAGTTCTGATTCAGCTAGACTTGAGCGTAAGGCGCGTTCTTCTCAGTCTTAGAGCTACTGCTTGCTAAGGTGTGTCTCTTCATGTGTTATATATTTGTGTGTTTCTCATTGTGCTATATTCTGTGAAACACTGTTTTGTACCTTCCTTGATTTATTGTCTGCTTGCTTGTGCTTCGAGAATATTTTGAAAACATCATGCATAGCATATTAAATTGTGTTTTTAAATCAAGCATCGGATTTTTAGAAAATGAGACACTCGTAAGAGTTTAGATTTATGATTTTACAAATCATATCATGTGACATGGGATCAGAATTGTGTTTGGAAAAAGTGAGAGAAACCTCTATTCTGGTGAAGGAAACCTCCACTCTGACGAGGGCAACCTCCACTCTGTATGATATCAGATAGTCAGGTATTGAGTCATGCATCGAACATCATAACTTTATGATTTGGATTTATCAGATTTATCATGCCTTCAGAAAAGTCTTTATCAGAAAATAAAAATACTGTTTTATTTTTGTGTTGCTTGCACTTTAGAGACACACTAAGCTATTTAGCTTACACCTCTATAGTTTCTTCTTTCAGATACTCAGACTGATTAGGCGAATCGGTACTTGAAGCTTTTCGCATTTTACTCGAATATTTTATTATTCAGTATGAACTCTTTTCAATTATTCAGATTAATGTTTTAACATATTTTGGAACATTTTGTAATTCGGACATTTAGGACATTTAAATTGAGATTTTGTTTCATCATGTATTTCTGAATTTTATTTAGATATTTTTATTGAATTTTCATGATATATTTTAATATTTGTGATTCATCATTAACTGAGTTATTTCACGATAACTATTATTATTAAATAATAATTTTATTTTATAAACAAGTAAACCTACAATGTATTTTTTGAGGGACAAAATTTTCAAACTTAACCCTCAAGATTTAATCTAAGAAATTAGGTTAAATTTAGGGGGTTACATTTAATGGTATCAGAGCCCGATTCAACCCTTGGATTGTGAGGCTCACAAAATTATTTTCAAAATATTTTTGACTTCTGCATATATATGAAATATTTTGGGATAAATAGGATTTTTTTGAAAAATATACTACGATATTATGTGATTTTGATCATACCATTTTTAATTGTTTTAATATCTGAGACTCTAGTACCGAATCTAACTATAGGATCTTACCTTTTGTAGATAGTCTACTATGCCATCGCGTAGGAGTTCTAGTTTTTTGAGTGGTCGAGGCCGGGGTCGTACTGCCGTTTCTGGTAGTGGTCATATGCCTTCTGTTGATCAAACAAAAAATTAGAATGAGATACCGAATAATGAGGACGAGCCGATGGGAGGACATCAGATTGGGAGCGATGACTTACATGACGATGAGGATATTGAAACAGCTCAGCTAGACAGCACCATAGTGTACCGAGAGTTGTTGCGTTATCTCCGCCAGTTAGAGGGTTTGAGGAAGCCCATATCTATAGAATTTTTAGCTGTTGGGATGAAATTCTTTGAGGGTAAAATTGATACACATCCAGCTGACGCTTAATATTGGTTAAATAAGTTACAACGTTTGTTTGTTGAGATGGATTACCCTGTCACTCAGAAATTGAGGGCTGTTGTATCACTGCTAGAGGGTGAAGCACAAAATTGGTGGAAGTCTGTGGTAGATACTATTCTATCTAGTCAGGTCACATAGGAGTTTTCCGACAGGCATTTCAAGATCGATATGTGGGAGTTGAGTTTTTGGCAAAGTGTCGCGATGATTTTATAAATATAAAACAGAATGACATGTCTGTAAATGACTACAAGATAGAGTTTTTGATGTTAACCAAATATGTTCCGAGAAAGATAAGTGTATTTGGTTTTTGGGTGAGCTTCGTTTACCGCTTCAAAGAGAAGTTGCTACACATCATGATAAGGTGTTCAACGAGCTAGTTGGTCGAGCTAAGACTGCTGAGAGGATAGCTGCACTCATGAAAGAAGAGGAACTTCTGAATGTTCGTGAAGCCAGGAAGCAATCGGACCCATTTGCTCAGCATAGTTTTGTCAACTTGCCTAGAAAGAGGCCTAGAGATGAGTCTATTCCTCATAGTAATCGAAATGAGAGACCTACAGTACATGCAATTCCGTTTGGTAGCATAACGAAAACTGCAGATTGATGAGCAGAGCGTGTTTTAAATGTGGTTCTCAGGATCATTACTTGAAGAATTGTCCGCGCTTACCTTCTGGTTCATCCATGCAAAGTCAGGTACATGCATCAGTTCAGGCACCTTACAGAGGTAGAGGACAGCTTAGGTCAACTGCTTATGGTACTGCTAGTAGTGGTAGAATGCTCAGAGAGGTAGATCAGTTAGATCTGAGGCTAGACAACTAGGTTATGTATATTTGACCGAATCTTACATTGGATATGATGATATGCACGACGATATAGCAGGTAAAATTTTTGATGTGTTCACTTCTTATTTTTGGTTTTGATGGATTATAAATTTAGAATGGAGAAGAATAAGAATATATCAGTTAATTTGGGAATCTAATGTTAAGTCTGAATGTTTCGTGGATGAAATTTCTTTTAAGGGAGAGAGAGTTGTAACACCCCAAATTTGCCCTAATTTAGAAACCCAATTTGAGGAAATCTTTAAATCTGAAACCCTAATAATTTAGGGATTTTTAATTTATAACCTAATTAGGCCGAGTGATTAGATTGGGAGAAATTAGAATTGTGGGCTTTGTTTTCAGAAATTTTAGTGACCAAAGTGAATTAAGGGTAAAGCTTTGTGCCAAATCGCGAACCCTAAAAAGATCAAGGCTTTGCCTCGCTATTTGCTCTTTTTCTTGGGAAATTATAACCCTATTTTTAGTTTTGAGCATCCCTTCATATCCTATTTGAAATTTCAACCACACACCCTTCCCTTTTGTTGAAAATATCGAGTCTCTTACCCTCTCCCATATGTTTTCTGATCAAGCCTCGCTGGAGCTCTTTTCTTTGTCTGTTCCGCTCTTTGTCGCCACCATCGTAACCAACTTTGCCCCCTGACCGGACTCCAGCCATTAAATCTTCCTTGCCGGTCACCCTAAATCTCTAGGGGAACTCTAATCTGCATCTGCCTTCGCCCACCGTCCTTTTCGCGCGTCATCACCATCTCGTCTGTCGTCGACCCTCAAGCAAACCTTAACCCCTGGTCCTTCTTCATCAGTTTCCATTAGCAAGAGATTGGACTGAAACCCTTCGGTTCTATTTGAACCCCTCCTTGCGTCGTCGTTGTCTCCGCCCATCGCATGTGTTCGTTCGAGTTGGGTAAGCTTTATTTTATTCGATTGGATTTTGGTTTTGAGTTTCTTTTTGAGTTAACCGTGTTTGACCATTGGGGTAGTTGTTTTTCGTTGCCGGTGTACCATCGTCGTTGTTTGGTTGTACCGTCGCCTCTCGGGCTATTTTTTCCTCCGTCGCCATTAAAATCTCCTCTGCCGCTGCCATTTTGAGTGTTAAGGAAAACCCTAATTTTTCAAATCTAATGTGAAGGGGAGACGAGTTGGGCTTGCTGAGTTGTGTGGGTGTGTTTGGAACTTGCTGGGTTGTGTGTGTGTGTGTATGTTTGATCTTGTTGGGCTGGCTCTTGTGCGTGGGTGCAGTGAGAGGGCCTGGTTTAGTGCGGTTGTAACCCAATTTGGGGCTTTTGCAAAGTGAACCAAATTTGGAATTGTGGAAGTTGAGTCGGACCGAACCGGTTGGTTGGACCCAAATTTAAACTTTTGTGAACTGAACCAGTATTGTAAACTGAACCCGATCGTTGACTGACCCATCCTGACTGTTGTCCGACCTGACCCGTTGATCGGATGACATCATAGTTGACCAGTTTGACTAGTTTGACCATCAGAGTTGACTTTGATTAGTTGACTTTGATTTTTGACCCGAAGTTAACTTTTTCAGACAACCTTCCTTTTAACCTTTTTCAACGTTCTGAGTTTGAATCTCCTGCTCGTCTTGTCAAATTCGAATTTGAAAGTCATGTTTTATTATTTACAATTTATTGTACTTAATAGTTTCAAAAGAGTTGAGTATCGGATTAACCCAAGTATTCTCCTATTCAGGTATCGTCTTTGAGGCTGGTGAGTTACCACCTCATTCTGTTAAGATCGATTGTGCACGTTCTTCGAGGTCTATGCGTAAGTATTCTTTCGGATTAGTCTTATGTTTTTAGTGGTGGCTTAGTGTTAGAAAATGGTTATTAATATAAAGTTATCATCGTAGGTTCTGATTCAGCTAGACTTGAGCGTGAGGCGCGTTGTAACATACCTTTCCGTATTCGTACACCGAGTACGAGTCAGAAATATTACAACTTTAATGAAAAAATCAGGGTAATTTTAAAAAAATTTGGAAAACTTCTCAATGGTCACCCATTCTAAAATTTCTCTAGCCCAAGTACGCTTAACTTTATTTAAAATTGAAATAAATTATTTATTCGAGTTCCAATCATAAATCAATTATCTTAGCATACAAATCATCACCTGAGTTTATTCTTAACTTTGTATCTTTCCAGAAACGCAATTATCACGAAACCCTGCCGAAATTTAAAGGCCAATCACAACTCAAATAGATTTAGCAAGTATACATACCACTATAATAATCAAACCTCAATTAGGATGTCATTATTGTGATTACCTGTTGAGCTTTCCAACATTGATGCAATGCTCTTCTCACTTTTATCTTAATTTACCTACGTATGCACAATCAAACACACGCTAAGTACGAACTTAGTGAGACAATAAAGGAAATTAATAACAATAATTTAAACTTTATTCGACTTCATGGCTATGTTTATATAACATATTATATATATGTGAAAGCATCAACTTTCACATTGCATTAGTAATGATTTACTACATGCTAATGTCATAAGACTTTCATGCTTGTCCATTTGTCATAATATGCCATATATGCATAAATGCATCATTATCACTAGACATGTATTACCATCATGTTAATCATATATTAACATAATATAAACCAGATATAAATTTCTTACCAATGTACTTGCCATTTATTACAAAAGTTCATAAGCTTGTTCACCTGTTTATCGTTTATTAACAAATAAATCGTAGCCCAAATATAAGCCTATGAGGATCCTAGGTACACGAGTCAAATATGCACCGAAGTGCTAATACACATAAGGTCGTGCCCACCATCCGCACATTTATAAGGTAGTGCTAACCATCCGCACATTTATAAGGTCGTGCTAACCATATACACTAAGTGCCCTTTATATACACTATAGTGCTAAATTGAGTATGCCAACTATATGGCATGCCAACTATACCTTGTCCCTCAATGACTTACTTGGGCATATTTTCCATATTTATTTCATCCATGGCAATATATATCAATATAATTTAACATTGGACAGTTCATACCCGAAATAACATTCATAATACAACATCATATATAACTAGTGATTCATGCATTTATATTCAACTTTTGACATATTTAGAACATGTCAAATATATGATTATGACATAAATATCATGCCAAAATAAACAAGGTAGACTCATCGCAACTCTTCCTTATGATGTATAAAACATCCATGTATCATGTTATGTATGCATTGCACTCCATTGGCCACTTAACACAATGCCTCACTAAGTCCTAGCTTGATCTTTTCTTTCATAGTACATTGAACCTTCTTTGATTCGGGCTTGACTTTATTAATCACGTGAATAAAATAAAATATTTGTTAGATTCAAATTTAACAATACCTTAAACATGCTGTCTAATATAATCATTAGAATATAAAATTTCCAAATATTTTCCTTTCTTCCTTGTACTGTTCAAAAACTCATTATGGTCCTTAGTGACCAATTTGAACTTTCATTGATTCTTCTGAGCTTGCTAACTAACATTTGAATACAAAATGTTTCAACTTTCATTTTCTGACAGCTCGCGCTACTTTCAAAGATTTACTTATACATGGCAGAATACATAATGGATCTTAATTTCCTTTATACTGGAGAAACTAGATTTGATAACGGTTCTAACGATATAAGCCATATAAATTAATAAAATCTACAAAATTATGAAAAATCACTGAATTCACGTCACATGCTATTCAGGCAGAAAACTGCTCTATAATTTTTCTGACATTTATTCGAATAAAAATTCATATCTTTTAACTCATAATTTGAAATCAGTTTTGTTTGTTGGAAACGAAACTAGACTAACAATTCTTTCCAACGGTATAAAATTTATCATCTAACCATTTTTGTAGAATTTATGGCGAAATTTTAAACTTACTGCCATAATTTAATTCCAACATAACTTTCTATAAATAACTTCTAATTTACATCAACTTCTCTCTATTTCTCTACTTGTCAATTTAGTCCCGTCACTTTACTTCAAATGACCAGAATAAAGCTTGTATTTATATGTTCTATTTACATCCTTCATCAAAATAGGCTCAAACATTTACTTCTCTAATTTCTCTTGATTTGTCGAGATGGTCGCCAAATTTCAAATAAAAGGATTCAAGCTTCTTAACATTGCAAATTAGTCCTCCAATCAACATTACTACCTTAATTTCATCATTTTAACTAAAAATCAGATTTACTCATTCTACATATTCTCTTTGCCGAATAGACCATTTAAGTTTGACAATTTGTCAAAATGGTCACTAATGTAATTAATCGTCTGTTTAGCATTCTAACTTCATTTTCATGTCTCTAACATTATTAATAATATAAATGCACATCAAATTAAAAAAATCAAATTTGTTCTCTTAATTTTGAAGCTTGCAGAAATGGTCCTGTGCATTTAACTTAGGGTTTTGCTTCTAAACAACAAATCAAGCTTACTAGATCATTAATCCAACATCACAAACCCTAAGTTAGACTTGAATTCATAAACCCTAATATTCTCTATGCGAACCGAAATATGTAGTGTAATGACCCATTTCCATCTAGGCCTAGACCCAAAATCAAACCCAACACCTAGCAAACCCATCAGACCCAAAATTTAACCTAACCCAACTCGATCAACCATGATCTGACCCGAACCAACAAAAAACCCTAATAACCCTAAATATAGCCCTAACCGTAATGTCCAAGCTGTCGCCGCCCTTGCCGTAGCTGCCACCGCCATTCATCATCCGACAACCGAATCAAGTCTGTCACCCATGTCTAAAACCCTAAATCGAACCATACAAAACCTTAAAATCAATATATAACCTATAAACCCTAAACCTAACCCTCTAACCGAGCCGTACCCATTACCCATCCCCTATATCACTAACTCGACCGGCAAAATCCCTAAAATCCAGATCTTACCATCATCAACACAGGTCTGTAGATTAAATAAATAAAGAATGGTTATTTTTTGTAAGGTTCAGTTTATAAAACCGAAAACAAATGTAAAAAAAGAGGGGACTGAGTTTGAGAGAGAGAAAAATAGAGAGTTTCAGTGGGTTTTTTTAGTTTGAAAAAATAGGGGAAAGATCAAAAATCAGGTTTCAGTTTTTAAAAAAAAATATAAGTGCTGATTAAATAAGAAAAATTTTCAGATTGAAGTTTCAATCTACATCTTTAACATTTTTAAGCTTTTAAATCGAAACCCAAAAATAGTTTTTTTAGTTTTAAAAATCAACCCTTCTTGTTATATTTTAGTTTAAAAAAAGAGTTTAGACTCTTACCTAGTCGTCGTCCCATCTCCGCCGTGAGGCCCTTGCCAATGAACAGTGTCGAATGGAGAAGAGAGTGGCGCCGCCGCTGCTCTGGTAGTGAGATGAGGAAAAGAGAGTGTTAAGGGAGAAAACTCTTTTAGTTTTTTTTATGTTTGATTCGAAATTAACCAATAAACTAAATGTGTTCCAAACATTGAGGCATGCCGATGATCCGGAAGAATGCTAACTTTTTCATGCCACGGCAGAGTTTAACTTCGACGAGGAATTTAGTTGCCTCGACAACTACATTGCCGATCAAGAGGAACCTGAGGAGTATGAAGAACTGATCGATGAGGAACAACAAGAAGAGGCAAATTAGTTAGTCAATCGACCAGGTACATCCTTTGAACCACTTGATTACTCAGGTAAGAAAGATAAGCTCGAAAAGCCCTCCATTAAACAACCACCGATTCTTGAGTTGAAACAGTTGGCAGGACAACTAAAATATGCTTACTTGGGAACCGATAATACATTGCCTGTAATTATTTCCTCTAAGTTACAGCCTGAGCAGGAAAAGAAGCTGATCAAAATGTTGATGCTACACAAAAAGGCAATAGGGTGGACAATTGCCGACTTGAAGGGAATTAGCCCGGCAGTGTGCGTGCACAAGATTTTGTTGGAAGATGATCACAAACCTTCGATTGTGGCCTAGAGGAGACTTAATCATGCCATGAAAGGGGTTGTAATGAAAGAAATCATCAAGTGGCTTGACGCCGGCATCATATACCCTATCTCGGATAGTACATGGGTAAGTTCGGTACAATGTGTACCGAAAAATGGAGGTATAACGGTGGTAAGTAATGAAAATAATAAACTCATTCCAACCAGGACTTTGACCGGTTGGAGGGTTTGTATGGATTATCGAAAGTTAAAAAAGCCACTAGGAAAGATCACTTCCCATTACCCTTTATTGATCAAATGCTTGACCGTCTTGCAGGTAAACCTTTTTATTATTTTCTTGATGGTTATTCAAGTTACAATCAAATTGCCATAGCACCAGAAGATCAAGAAAAGACAACCTTCACATGCCTATACGCTACTTATGTTTTTCGAAGGATACCGTTCGAATTGTGTAATGCCCCAACAACCTTCCAAAGATGCATGATGGCACTATTTTCAGACATGGTCGAAGACTTCCTTGAGATTTTAATGGATGATTTTTCCGTTTTTGGTAATGACTTCAACAGTTGCCTCGGCAATTTAGAGAATATGTTGGCAAGATGTGAAGAAACCGATTTAGTCGTTAATTGAGAGAAATGCCATTTTATGATAGATGAAGGAATAATGCTCGGCCACAAGATTTCATCCAAAGGAATTGAAGTAGACAAAGCCAAGGTGGACGTGATCGAGAGATTACCCCCACAAAGTTTGGTTAAAGGAATCTGAAGCTTTCTTGGACATGCAGGTTTTTACAAGAGGTTCATTCATAATTTTTATAAGATTACTAAACCCTTGTGCAATTTGCTTGAACAGGATAAAGTATTCAATTTTGATGATTCTTGCGGCCAAGCATTCGAAACCCTAAAGGAAAAGCTTGCCTCGGCACCCATTGTCGTTCTACCAGATTGGACGCTACCTTTTGAGCTCATGTGTGATGCTAGTGATTTCGCGGTAGGGCAGTCCTAGGCCAACGCACAGGTAAGACATTTCATGTGATATACTACGTTAGTAAAACTCTTAATAGTGCTAAAGTGAATTACACAACAACGGAGAAAAAGTTACTAGCCGAAGTTTTCGCATTTGACAAGTTCCGATCCTATTTGATTGGTACAAAGGTAATTGTCCATACGGACCATTCAAAAATTAAGTATCTATTTGCTAAAAAAGATGCCAAACCTCGTTTGATTCGTTGGATATTGCTTTTACAAGAGTTTGAGATTGAAATTAAGGACAGGAAAAGAACAGAAAATCAAGTGGCCGATAACTTATCACGCTTAGAACGCAATAGGGAGGAGGGCGCGGATTTAGAGATATGCGATGCATTTTCGGATGAACAACTGTTAGTTGCCTCGTCAACTATGGACGTGTATGCCTCGATAACCACTGACGCCTCGGCAACCATGGATGCGCATGCCTCGACAACCCTTGACGCGCATGCCTCGGCAACCCTTGACGCGCATGCCTCGGCAACCCTTGACGCGCACGCCTTGGCAACCATGGAAGCAGTTGCCACGGCAACACATGCCTCGACAATACCCTGATATGCGGATTTAGTTAATTTCCTTGTTTGTGGTATTTTACCTTATGACATTACTCATCAAGGGAAGAAGCGGTTCCGCCATGATGCTAAGCATTACTTTTGGGACGAGCCTCTTTTGTTTAAACAATGTGCAGATCAGGTTATACGCCAATGTGTCCCTGAAGAGGAGCAGCAGAATGTACTCTGGCAATGTTATTCTTCACCCTATAGAGGATATTTTGGAGGAACACGTACCACGACCAAAGTTTTGCAATCCGGTTTGTATGGGCCAACACTGTACAAAGATGCCCAAGAGTTTTACAAGCAATGTGATCGTTACAATATCTCTAGACGACATGAGGTGTCACTCCAAAACATAATCGAGGTGGAATTGTTTGATGTATGGGGGATTGATTTTATGGGACCTTTCCCATCTTCATTCGGCAACCTCTACATTCTACCTGTCGTCGACTACGTGTCTAAATGGGTTGAGGCAGCTACAGTTCCTACCAACGATTCCAAGATCGTGCAACGATTCTTGCAGAAAAATATATTTACACAGTTTGGGATGCCGAGAGCAATTATCAGTGATGAAGGCAAGCACTTCAACAACAAGCTCATCGCCAAGATGTTACAACGCTTTGGTGTATCTCACAAGATTGCCACGGCATATCACCCACAAACCAATGGGCAAGCAGAAATTTCCAACCGAGAATTGAAGAGTATACTCGAGAAAGCTGTAAATCCCTCTAGGAAGGATTGGTCAGTAAGACTAGATGACACACTTTGGGCATATCGCACTGCATTCAAAACACCCTTAGGTATGTCTCCCTTCCGACTTGTCTATGACAAAACATGCCATCTACCGGTGGAAATCGAACACAATGCATATTGGGCATTCAAGATCGTGAATATGGATTGGGAAAGTGTCAGACAAAAGCGTTTGTTGGACCTCAACGAGATTGAAGAATTCTGTGCACTCGCCTATAACAATGCACGAATCTACAAGGAGAAAACAAAGCAATGGCATGACAAGAAACTATTGCCGCGACAATTCATGTCAGGGCAACTAGTTCTCTTATTCAATTCTGACTAAAACTTTTCCCGGGAAAACTGAAATCAAGATGATCGGGACCATTCGAAGTTGTCAAACCATTCTCCCATGGTGTCGTGATAATCAAGTCCATCACTAACGAACATGAATTCAAAGTCAACGGACAAAGATTGAAGCACTACAACAGTGCCCATGTGGAACGTAAAAGAAGTGGTCACCTTAGGAGATGCATGAGCATGCTCTCCTTTCGATTTTTTTTTAAACTATTTAATTTTTTATTTTTATTTATTATTTTCTGTTATTTTTCTTTTTAGGATAGATTTATTTATTTTCTTTAAGATTAAAACTACATCTTTCTTTCATATTTATCTAATTGTTTTTAAAATTTTAAGTTTAAGAATTTCTTTGCACATCTATATTTATTTTCTTTTATTAGTTTATCTTTAATTTTAATCCTTATTTTATTTGTTTTTGAATTGTAGGAAAAGAGTTCAAGATAAAGAGGAATTTTGATTCAAGAAGGAAACGTCTTCAACAAGGAAATTAATAGGCTGAATCTAAGGCTTATATTAAGCCTCCAATTTATCCTAAATAAACCCTACATAACCGGTCAAACTCTTCCCCTTCCCTAAACCCCCTAGCCGTCACATTCCCCCAATCTAAACCCTTGTTTTCTTTCTCTCAAAATTACTCTCACCCACCATATTTACTACCTATTTTTTCTATTTAACCCATCACCTTTAACTTCCAGGAAACCTATTCCTACTTTTCACCTTGTAACTCTTTAGTGTCTATTGCTTTCTTTTCTATGTTTCAACCAAACTCACAACCAAGATCACACATGGCATCCAAAATCAAATTTTTGGTTCATCCAAGTTCCTCCAAAGCACCAAGATACAAGAAGTTTGTTACACCGGTGGTTCAAGAAATATTTCACTCCAAGTTTGAAAGCCAGAAGATTTGCGAAGAACAAGGCTTTGAATACTCCAACTCTTATCAAGATTTCGGCCTTGAACCATTCATCTTCGAAAGGATTGCACATCAAAAGTGGCAAATCTTTGCCATCATCGGAACCGGGTAACATCTCATGGGTAAGAGAATTCTATGCTCACTCACCTAACCCGGATAATCCTTATGTTTTTGTTCGTGACAAGGCTATACTCATAAGCTCCGAAAACATCAACATCTTTTACGGGCTCTACGTTAAGAGTGACGAGCATCAAGCCTTTGTTGATCAACTCACGCCCAAGCAAATCGACAAGGTGCTTCAAGAACTCACTTTACCAGGAACTCAATGGAACGACGGTAAATACAAGGGCACGGTAAATCACCTTCAACTTAAACCCGAAGAAAAATTATGGAATAAGTTTGTTAAAACTTCTTTAATGCTCACAACACACAATACCACCGTTGATACACCCGTCTTTTGCTCATACATTCTAGCTTGCATAATCGCATCATTAACATTTGAAAAATTATTTGTGATAAGATTTTTGTATGCAGCACAAAAGACAATAGTCCTATTTTCTTCTTGTGCTTAATTTATAATCTTTGCAAGGAGATGCATGTCCCAAGTGAGTCCACTGATGAAAAGGCCCTACCAAAGTCCGGTTGGAATCGAGCACAAATCCAAAAGCTAATGGGAGAGGCACCGGTAAAATCCCCAACGTCTTTAATTATCGCGACAACTCTTGCCGCCTCGGTAACTCCTAATGCTCAAGCAACCGATGCCCGGGCAACTCGGCCAGAAACCCCAGGACAACTTGAAGCACTCTTACAACCGTTGGAGAACCGCCTTAGGAAAATTGAAGACTGGTAATTAATGTTCATACGGTACATGAAGGATCACAACAATGCCATCACCCAAGTCATCCTGAAAAAGTACCCGGACAACCGCGTGTCGTTCCTCATCTTTTCTGCCGAAATCCTTGCCACGGCAACCAATGAAGCAGTTGCCCTGGCAACTGCAACAGATGATGCCGCGGCAACCTACATTGCGCCTGCCCAAGCAGTTGCCACGGCAACCAACACTGAAGATGTTGCGGCAACCAAAGCTAAAGATGCCCCGGCAACCACTGCAAAAGCCAAAGGTAAAGCGCTTATGCCTGAATCAACTCGTACTGAATCATTGTCTGATTTTTCAGATTCAGACGAGTCCTCCATTACACCAACAAAGACCGCACCAATCAAATCCTCTAAGCCCAAGCGAAAAGCCAATGACATTGATGAAGAGGACGATGAGGACAACCTCGTACGAGGATCGATTCCACCATCGGCAACAAGGAAGCAACCACCGCGTTCAAGCAAAAGAATCAAGACACCGACCAAAAGGAAACTAATCATCCACGACGGTGAACTCTCAGAGTAAGTCTTTGTTTGCATTTTACTTTTTTTATTATTGTTTTTGTTTTTTTATTTTTATTTTTCTTTGTTACATGCATTGAGGACAATGCCTTACTCGAGTTTGGGAGGGATTGTTATTAGTTAGTTACCATGTTTAGCTGCATTCATCTTAAGTATTTCATTTAGGATACATAAATTGCTTGCCATGCCTTTAGTTGGAACAAGAATTGCCTAGATTTGATGAATATCCGATGATGACTTTGCCAATGTATTTAATTGATAGAACTTTTTATTCTATGATAAACGTGGAAACACTTAGAATCGTACTATGATGCTAAACTTAATGAAACACTGTGTGGCTTGATTGATTTAAGGAATTCTAGCGAACTTAGGTTGATAGTTAAAAATTTGGGGGATTAAAATAAAAATTGGATGAATGCTAGAGGTACCCGAAATTGACTCTAGTATGTGCTAAAAATTGATCACTAGAGGTGTCCGAAACCGGCTCTAATCGAATAAATTAATTTAACTTAAGAAAACTAAAAACAAAACACTAGATGTGCCTGAAACCGGCTCTAGTTAAAAACATGTTAAAAGAACACAATGAAGTAATTTGAAAACCTCTTGTTTGCATAGAATCTGATAAATCAACTTGCACACAACTCCGCACACACTCACAAGCATTATAGTTTGATTCAGAGTAACTCCTAAGTTTTCTGAAAAATGAAAAGTCAATCATACTTTGTGCCACGGCTCTGAGAATTGAAATCAAGTTCAAAGCTAAGTTTGTGAAAATTGAAGTCTTGGCAGGTAATTATTAGTTTGCATTGCTTGAGGACAAGCAATAGCTCGAGTTTGGTGTGTGTTAAGTCTCTAAAAGTACTATTTTATTCACCCTTTTTATTCATATATTGTTAGACTTAGGCTCATATTAGTTGCATTATTAGCCATTCATGCATGTTTGCGTTGTTTCCTTGGTGGACAAGCTTGATTTCATATTTTTCTTAATTTTGTGGAAAAAGATACTACTTTGGTGTGTTTTGTGTGTGTGCAGAATCACTTGCCAAAGCAAGGCTGGAATCAGTTGTCAGGGCAATGCATGAAGGAGATACCGAGCTAGTTGCCAAGGCAATGCATGAAGGAGATACCGAGCTAGTTGCCAGGGCAATTTTCGATAAGGGATAAGATGATATGGTAGTCGAAATTGATGACTAGATAAGCCCAAGATGACGTGGAGCAAAATTAAATCCCAAAGGAGTTTGATTTCCATGAAGAGGTTAAACAGAAATTAAATCCCAAGAAGATAGAAGTTCTAGAAGGAATTTAAATATAATAAAGAATTATATTCTTTAAAGATATTTAATTCTAACTTAACTTCCTCTTCAAAAAAGACTTTGACCTAGCCCTATAATTTGAGGACCAAGCCGTCAACTCCAAAGGGGGGAAAGGAGAGAAATTTCGACAAAGAGATGAGGGAGATTTTGACAAGAGCAAGGAGACATTTCGACAAGGCTTCAACCATTCTTCATCTTTTTCTTTCTTGTTCAATTAGGTTTATGCTAGGAATTCTTTGTCGTGTGTTTCTTTGGAACCTAGCCATGAACTTAATCTACTTGGCTAAGGTTATTGTGTTTTGTGGTTGTGAGAAACAATTGGATTTTGTTTAGGTAATAAGAGTTTGCACTTTCAATTCAAGGTTTACTTATTCTTGGTTTTTATTCTTGTTTGCGAGTGAATTGGGAGAGGATCTCATAACTTCATCTATTTATCTAATATCGGGAGAGTTATATTCAAGAAACGAATAAGTGTGATCTTTATTCAATCTCTTGATGGTGAAGATTAATCTGGCTTAGGAATAAGTTAAGGATTTCAACGGCTAAGAGGAGCACAAGATTGGTTGTTGTTCACCCTTGATTCACGCAGGGATGTATTGTCAAGACATGCACAATTAGCTAGAGTTTCGACTTAGGATAATAAGAAACCATTGAAGAACGCTCCGCTGAACCTTGAAGTTGCTGCCCAGCCGCCCAAGTAGTTGCCCAACTAGTCGTCCAGGCAACCCCACTGTGCAAGCTGCCATGACAATTGAGTTTCCCTTGCACTCTTTTACCAAGATGATCCAATCGGCTATCACACCTCAACTCACGATAACCTGGCTTATTCTCTCTCATTTGATTACATATTCTTTTACTTTATTGCTTTCTAGTTTAGTTGTTAGTTAAACTCCTACAATCACCTACTTGTGTTTTTACTTTTTACAGTGAAAGAGATTTGATTCTTGAAGTGACACCAATTCCTGTGGAGACGGTATATTTTATACTATAACTTGCGACGTGTACACTTGCACAATTACGGAGCACTTATTAAGCGCAACAGTCACCCATCCTAAAATTTCTCTAGCCCAAGCACGCTTAACTTTATTCAAAACCGAAATAAATTATTTATTTGAGTTCCAATCATAAATCAATTATCTTAACATACAACTCATCACCTGAGTTTACTCTTAACTTTGTTTCTTTCCAGAAACGCCAATTATCATGAAACCCTACTGAACTTTAAAGGCCAATCACAAATCAAATAGGTTTAGCAAGTATACATGTCACTATAATAATCAAACCTCAATTAGGATGTCATTATTGTGATTACCTGTTGAGCTTTCCAATATTGATGCATTGCTCTTCTAACTCTTATCTTGATTTACCTACGTGTGCACAATCAAACACACGTTAAGTACGAACTTAGTGAGGCAATAAATGAAATCAATAACAATAATTTAAACTTTATTCGACTTTATGGCTATGTTTATATAACATGATATATATATATATATATGCCAAAGCATCAACTTTCACATTGCATTAGTAATGGTTCACTATATGCTAATGTTATAAGACTTTCATGCTTGTCCATTTGTCATAATATGCCATATATGTATAAAAACAATATGATCACTAGACATGTATTACCATCATGCTAATCATATATTAACATAATATAAACTCGATATAAATTTCTTACCAATATACTTGTCATTTATTCCAAAAGCTCATAAGCTTGTTCACATGTTTATCTTTTATTAACCAATAAACCATAGCCCAAATATAAGCCTATGAGGACCCTAGGTACACGAGTCAAATATGCACTGAAGTGCTAATACACATAAGGTCGTGCCCACCATCCACACATTTATAACGCAGTGCTAACCATCCGCACATTTATAAGGCCGTGTAACCCTATGCACTAAGTGTCCTTTATATACACTATAATGCTAAATCGAGTATGCAGCGTGCTGCTAGACTCTATGGCATGTCAACTATACCCTGTCACTCAATGACTTACTTGGGCATATTTTCCATATTTATTTCATCCTTGGCAATGTATATCAACATAATTTAACATTGGGCAATTCATACCCAAAATAACATTCATAATATAACATCATTTATAACTAGTGATCCGTGCATTTATATTCAACTTTTGACATACTTAGAACATGTCAAATATATGATTATGGCATAAATATCATGCCAAAATAAACAAGGTAGACTCATTGCGAGTCTTCCTCATGATGTATAAAACATCCATGTATCATGTTATGTATGCATTGCACTCACCTAGGTCACTTAACACAATACCTCACTAAGTCCTAGCTTGATCTTTTCTTTTATAGTACCTCGAATCTTCTTTGATTCAGACTTGACTTCACTAATCACGTGAATAAAATAAAATATTTGTTAGATTCAAATCTAACAGTACCTTAAACATGCTGTCTAATATAATCTTTCGAATATAAAATTTCCAAATATTTTTCCTTTCTTCCTTGTACTGTTCAAAAACTCATTATGGTCCTTAGTGACCAATTTGAACTTCTATTAATTCTTCCGAGCTTGCTAACTAACATTTGAATACAAAATGTTTCAAATTTCATTTTCTGACAGCTTGTGCTACCTTCAAAGATTTACTTATATAGGGTATAATACATTTGAAACTAGATTCGATAAAGGTTCTAACGGTATAAGCCACATAAATTAATAAAATCTACAAAAATTATGAAATATCACTGAATTCACGTCACAGACTGTGCACGCAAAAAACTGCTCTATAATTTTTCTGACCTTCATTATAATAAAAATTCATATCTTTTAACTCAGAATTCAAAATCAGTTTCCGTTTGTTGGAAACGAAACTAGACTAAAAATTCTTTCCAATGGTATAAAATTCATCATCTAACCATTTTTTTGTAGAATTTATGGCAAAATTTTAAACTTACTGCCATAGTTCATTTCCAGCATAACCTTCTATAAATAACTTCTAATTTACACCAACTTCTCCCTATTTCTCTACTTGTCATTTAGTCTCATCACTTTACTTCAAATGATCAGAATTAAGCTTGTATTCATATGTTCTATTTACATCCTTCATCAAAATAGGCTCAAACCTTTACTTCTCTAATTTCTCTTGATTTGTCGAGATGGTTACCAAATTTCAAATATAAGGATTCAAGCTTCTTAACTTTGCAAATTAGTCCTCCAATCAACGTTACTACCTTAATTCCATCATTTTAACTAAAAATTAGATTTACTAGTTAAATTAAAATAAATAAAACAAATTAAAATAAACAAAATTCAACTAATTTTTACCACACTTGAACCATAGGGAGGATGTGAAGCATTCATTCTTCAAGTGTTCATCCTTTGTGTGTATAGAGCTCCCCTTCAATTTCATCACTTGTTGATCAAGGCTCCATCACACCTATAAAAGACAATCATTTGATTTTTGGTATGCAAATTGCTTTGGATCCATAGACATTAGTAGCACATAGTTTAGTCCACTTAGGAATCCATTTTTCAATTTCATCATTTTTAGTTGAAGTAATTAGTCCTTCTGGGACCCAAATACTTCTAAAAACTTTTCCATTCAAAAATCTAGGGGCACTAGATTATATTTGATAAAAATTTGATTTTCCTGAATTGTTTTTCTTTTCAAGCTCTTTGGAAATCAAATTATTTTCTTTCTTAAGATCATCTACCTCCTTTTGATGATCTTTTTCTAAACTTTGAAACAAATTTTGTAAATCGACATTCTTTTGTTCAAACTCATTGAGTTTTGCTTCAAGTTCATCCTTGGTTTTAGAAATCAAATCATTTTGAATTTTCAAATTTGAAACCAATTTCTTATTTTTCAAAAAGTGATTTTTAAACTCTAAAACTAATTCATCGTAAGCATCTTGTAATTCATCAAATGAATATGAAATTGAAGGTGATGAATTAGAAGATACCTTAGGCTCTACATGAGCCATTTCATTATCCACTTTTGCACATTTCATATATTCCTTCTTGTAGAGCTTCTCAAGTTTCTCCCATATCTCTTTGGCACTTTTGCATGTGGAGACTTTCTTGGAAACCTCTTCATTTAGTCCGCAAAGAAGAATGTGCATTGCCTTGGCATTTAACTTGGCTTTTCCCGTGTCATTTGAACTTTTATTCTTCTTCTTAGGAACTTCCACAAATCCATCTTCAATAATTTCCCAAAGATCGAAGCCGAGAGCTTTGATGAAATACTTTATTTGGTGGCTCCATTGGAAGTAGAAATCTCCTTTGAAGAGTGGAGGACATGCGATTGAGCGGCCTTCTTCGAATTGGACAAATGTGGAACCGCTAGCCATTTCACCGGTTGATTGATGTTGTATCGAGCTTCCCAGATAGTCTCAATAGGATGTTAAGCCTTCTTGATTGAGCCTCGCTCTAATACCAATTGTTAGGATGGATTTAGCTCGAATTTCTTCTACCGATATTGCTTGCCAAGTGGTGGAGAAGATGATTTTTGGGTGTTGGTGGTGGAAGCAAAAAGATAGACAATAAACAAAAGGATTTATAGTGGTTCAAGCTTCTAACAAGCTCTACATCCACTACCTTACCTCCCCACTAAGGATTTCCCAAATTCACTAAGATGTCTTCCCCTTTTAACAAGGCTTAGGAGACAACCTTTACAACCTAGACTCAATTACCAAGTCTAGCATCCAAAGCTTTCAACCCAAGCTTTGAGAATCCTCTCAAACAAAAGAAATAAAGCAAACAAGAAATCTTCTCTACAAGGTAGATGTTTGCACTCTTTAAGAACTCACCCAAATCCTAAACACTTGAGCAAATATAACAATTAAAGTTCACAAGTGATGTCTATACAAAGAATTGGAATTAAAATCCCTAAGACAATTTTGGCATCATAATGTTGTTGACAATAGAAACATTAGTTGTTGCTGAAGCTTGAAGGGTCCTTAAATACTCCCAATTGAGTTTCTAGTCGTTGGAGATCGTTGAGATTAAATTGTCTGTATCGGTATGTGTGTACCCGTATCAGTACAGCTACTAGCCGTTATGCTCAGTCTCGCTAACCGTATCGAAACACCTTGGGCCGTATCGCTACACCGTGTCGGTACGCCTTGGTTTGTTTGGTAAACCGTATCGGTACGCCTTGGTTTGTTTCGATACGCCCTGCAATTCAAATAGCCGTTGGGGAGGTTGAAAACTGGATCGGTACGCTTCATGGCGTATTGAAACGATCCACTCCGTATCGGTACGCCTAGAAGTGTATCGGTACGGTTTTTGGTTATTAGAAAAATACTATAGCTGAAACCCTTGGACCGTATCAATATGGGGTATACCATATCGGTACGCCTGTATTGAAAACGTTAGTTTAGCTACTTTAAAACATTTAAAACATTTCCAAAACCTCTCAAAAACTTCTTAACCTTATTTGCAAGTTGTTTGGACTTAAGACCATTTTTGTAATCTTTTCAATTTAGTCCAAAACTATTTTTCAATTATTATATCAAAACATAAATCCTAACAAAGTCAAGTTTAAATTTTACAAAACTGAAAATTTGATATTTAAAACGACGCCGTTTTAGTGTTTAGAATTAGTTTTTAAAAACATTTATCATTTTACTATTTATAATAATGCTAAAATATAATAATAATAATAATAATAATAATAATAATAATAATCGTTCGCTTCAACTCAATTATAGGGTTAAAATTAGATTTATTTTCGGTTATGATCAAGTTTGAGTAAAATAAATTTGGGTTGCTTTTGGTTCGGTTACATTGGGTTCGGGTTCGGTTTGGTTGAAAATCAGTTTTGGTTTGTTTCAATTCAATTAAAATTCGGACTGATTTCGGTTCAATTTGGTTATTTCAGGTTTTGAATTATTTTCAAGTCGATATCAAATCTCAGATCGAATAAAACTAATACGGGTCTCGGATCAAATTTGTCAAATCTAGTCAAATCAAACTTGAGTTTGCGCCTTTGATACAACTGGGAAAAATATTTATCATGATTCATATATAGTTTATTGTTATAACCCGATATATAGGCTAAAGTTTAGTTAGAAGTCTCGGGTCAAAATTGTAATTCCGAAAACTGATTTAGAAAAAAAATCAAAAAAAATTGCATTTTAAAAGGATTTTTGGAAAAATAAGGTCCGTTTAGTTCTAAAAAATATTTTTTATTTTTATCTAAAAACTATAAAATATATTTGGTTAACAGATTTTATAAATTTTTTAGGGTAAACTACACTAGATACAATTGAGCTTTAAATTTAGTATGGACAGTTATACAACTTAATTAAAAATTGATATCATTTTAACATTGAACTTTAGTTTAAATTTTAATTATATCACTGGACCGTTAAAATAGATGATGTGTATTCGCCCAATGAATACTATTTGTGTAAATAATCTGAAAAGAGTATTACTCCATTTCCTTAAATAAAAAAAAATGAAAGGGTAATATTTGAATAATATTGCCTTTGAGAATGGGAAAATTACACAAATATTGCACCTAACTTTTTTTTTCTACAAATATGGTACAAGTCAGATTATTTTCACAAATATTTTATTTGCTACAGTAAAAGTGAAGATGATAGAAATACCTATCGTCTTTGAACAGTGTTTTAATATTTTGGAATAAAAAATTAGTGTCGGATCACCTACAATCCGACTTTGAACAATATTTTATGTGTAAAGTGCATTCTCACCGCCTACTTTTATCATTTTTAATAAAATATTTAGAATAAACAGTGAAATCGGATTAAGTGCACATCGACTTTACTTTTATTGTTCAAACTACAATATTTGTGTAAATAATTTTATTTATGCTATGCTTATAAAGAAAAGAGTCAACAACAATAAAAATGTAAACCTTCCATGATACCATCATTGATGTTTTTTTTTTCAAAATAAACGTCACAATTAATTTTCAAGAAACTAAAACAAAAGCTGCAGGCAACGAGTGATGAAACTCAGCTAAGGTCTCAGCTTTGCTCCAAACAACAATAGTCATCGACATGATCTGAAAAAATCAAACATGTTTGAAATAAGATGGAGTCCATTGAAAAGACTATCATCTACACTTTTGTCATACATGTTTGAAATGAATATCATTTTATAATTAATTTGATTTAAATGTTATTTTATTATGAGTTTTGCTATTGATAACTCTTAGGGATGTAAAAAAATTAGATAAATTTTTATCATTAATGTTTTTTTTCAGTTGAATCTAGTAGATTATAATTAATTATATTCTTAAAAATTTGTTTTCTATTAATTTAGGGTGTTTAATGTAATTAAATTGTAAACCTTAAAACCTAAAAACTAAAACTTAAATCGTAGAACCCTAAAATCCTAAAACACGGGGACAAACGTAAAACTTTATGTTATGGGGTAAACCTATAAAATTCTAGGGGGCAAACTTATAAGATTTTAGGGGGCGAAAATAGATTTTCAATAGAAAATGCATAAAAATTTTAAAAATTTCTAAATCATATACGAATTTCAAATTTTAAGAGGAGCGATCTCCCCTCCAGCCTCCGGTCCATCCCTTCTAAACCATAATCACTAAAGCCTAAATCCTTTTAGGGGAGTACTAATTACATTAAACAATCTAAATTAATAGAATACAACTGTAATATCTATTTTCGTCCGGACTTTAGCCCAATAAACAAACAAAAAAACTCCAAAAAAATTGATATTCCATCAATGTCCATTTCATATTAAACCAGATGTACATGTTCAATTATAAACCATATCCAAATAAATCAACCCATTTTAACCTTTTACAACCAAAGCTCACTTTTAAACCTTAGACCCAATACAAGATACAACCCATCACTCATTACATTTCAGTTTACCCAACTAAACCCTTAGCTCTATGAGCCCACATCCTAAACTAGTATTGGCTGAATGCCAAAAGTTGTAAAAAACCTCGCAGTAGCGGTGCATCCCTTCGACTTCCCCACGACTTCCCAGCTGTCTCTATGTGCCAAGACATGTTACCGCCACGCTGACACGAAGCACCAGTGGCCATGTGCCACGTCAACTGGTCCACATTTAAATTTATCTGCATTCTACAGCAACCGCCCCTCAAGCTTTACGAGCCACGGTCCCCTCTCGTACAATAGCTACCAGCATGCAGACAAATATGCAACAAAACTCAGACAACTTCAGAGATCAGATGAATGCAAACAAAAGAGAGGCAACAACCATTTTCACTTATGTTTTTTTAATCTGTAATATTCAGTTATTTAAATCGAAAACCAAAACAATGTAAAGGAGGGATTTTTAAAATCAATACAATACAAAACAAAAAACAAGCAAATATTCAAAGCTGAAAATTCTCTTAAGTATTTTCTTTTTTTTTATTTTTTTTTGCATAGTATTAGGGTTCTTCTTTTTTTTCAAAACCTAAATCAAGGGGTTTTGTTTTCTGATCTCAAAAAAATTAAAATAAAAGGGTTTCAAATCTTTCGAGAAGAATCTTGTTTAAATCAAAAATCAAAAGGGGTTTTAGTTTTTGAAATCAAAGTTCAAGTTTTGGTTTTCTCTCCTTCGAATTCTAAATCAAAACTAAAAGGAAAGGGACTCGAGTTTACCTGCCATTTGAAAAAGAAGTCTGTCGTGTATCATCGTCTTCGGGCGTCGGGTTTGGCCGGTGAGAAAGCACCGCTGATAAACGACGCATAAGAAAAGGACTAAGAGTTCCTGTTTTTCCCTAGAGATATTTTAGAGCGTTTGCTCTTTTTTTTTTATTTTGTTGAAATTGAAATGAAAATGAAAAGTTACATGTTTTCTTCTTTATTTTATTTCCTTTTTTAAATTAGTCTTAAATACAGACTGTCATCTTTTGTTTAAACTACTATTTTGATCCCTAAACGTTTGCCCCTTTGTTTTTTTATTTCCTTTTTCTTTCCATTAAGTGCCGTTTCTTTTATCTTTTTTTAGCATTAAATTCTGCGTTTTTTTCTTTTTTTTTTTTTTTGCCATTTTATCTTTAATCTCCTGCATTATTTATATATATTTATATCTTTGTTCTTTATAATGTACCTTTATATATTATAGTTTTATTACGTTTTTATACATATATAGTTTGGTTGCTTTATAATATATATATCTTATTTACGTTTTTTATATTATGCTATATTATATATATTACGTATAGTATAATATTAGTTCTATATATTATATACTATATTATTAATATCTTATATATTTAATAATATATATTCTAGTTATAATTTGTTTATATATATATATATTATATGTTTATTTATTATTGGTTATATGTTTTATTATGTTTAATTGTTGGTTATCACGATTCACTTTCGACCTTACGATGACCCGCAACGGGGTATGATCCGTATTATTCATGGTACGTTTAACTTAACTAACATCTAACTCGTTAACGTCTAACTTTTAATTTCTGCAATTATTTTTATGCTTTTTCTTCATATATATTTGCTTTGCTTTATTTTCTCACATTCAAATTACTAACTATAAATGTGGCGCCCTTTTATTCAATAGTAAACATGGTCAGTACCAGGCGTAGTGGTGGTGGTTCTTTTGTTTATTCTCGAATAACAGAGCCTTTTAAATTTACTCGCATTTTTAAACGGATCTTAAATTAAATTAAATTTGAACTCGCAAATTTCTAATTAAGGCAAATCGTATTCAACTAGGTACCAATTTTTGGGAAGTGTGGGGTGGTAATCCTCCCTATCCGTAACCGACTCTCGGACCCGTTTTTAAAAGAATCTCTGGTTTCATTTTTTTGGGTGTCCGGTCTACCCTTTTAAAAATGATCGGTGACGACTCCAGTCTTTATTTTTTAAAACCGAATTTCCTAAAAAAATCCCCAATTCTTCAATTTTTAAAAAATACGGGAAAACCACCCACACTCCTTTTAACCCTCATCACACATACATTTACATCATTTTTTACACCATTTTTTTAGCGATTTCAAAAACGAGGTCGCTACAGTTGGCGACTCCGCTAGGGAACCAAATTTTGTTTTTACAAAACGAGAGTCAGGCCACGAGTCAATTACCATTTGCCTTAATTGGAAATTGTGAGTTTATTTTTAAATTAATTTAATATCGTTTTAGAAATGCGAGTTCATTTTAACGCATTTTAAAAGTTGACATATAAACTCATTCGTGTAAGTGAGGGAAACGCTAGTGCTTTCTTGAGGATATCATTCCTTCGTATGGGCCTAGTAAGTAACTTCGGGGCTCGAACACCTCATGTTTTCGTGGGAATATTGTTTCCCCGTATGGACGTAGTGAATGAGTCCCCTTGAATTGAACTCGATTGAAAGAAGCTTATAATGGGTGGTGATTGGGGAACTTGTTACCCTTAGAAAATGACAGCGAGGACAATTCGAGTACCCTTTTAGCACCAAAACTGCATGTAGAAAATCTATAAAGCCCACCCCTTTAGAGCTATGCGGTAACCTTAGAAAATTAGAATATCATGCAAATGGGTTCATTTCGTGCTAAAACATGTCGGGTATATTTTTTTCTTTCATCTGTAAATATTTAATTCATATTAACCAGTGTTTCTTTGTCATTTGCATTACATCAACATAAAATATTCATTCGCATTATATTGAATAAAATCATTATAATTTTATATGTATTACATCATCATGAGGTATTAACCCTGTAATGGTGGACACATTGGAGATCGTTCATGAATCGAGAGAAAATCTAGTAATCTAGACGTCAATTAAATGCAATATTCAAAAGTTTCAAATATCTCTCATATATTCGTGAGTGTTGTTCCTCGAGAGCCATGTCTAAATCAATACCTTTGCCTTTAGGGCAGTTACCTTGCATTTACATGCATTCATTTTAAAAACATCAAGACTAATTTTTGGAATATCCCGCGACAGTGATTCTGGATCAAAGAAAGAGTCAGTTGTTTTAGCACCCCTACGGAACCCAGCACAAAACCAAAATGATGAGCGAAGATAGATTGGACAAAATTGAGCAAACTCAAAAAGACATATAAGCGGATTTAACTAGGAATTTAGAGGATCAGTTAGTTAAGGCCCGGCAAGACATGGTAGAACAGTTCAAGAAATCTCAACAAGATACACTAAGCCAAATAGCCTAAATGCTTGGATTTAAGCTTCTCGAGCAAGGAGAGGCTTCTATTGATAATCCTACAGCAAAGACCATCTATGAGAGCGAAGGTCCTACATATTTGCCAGGTTTTACTCTTACTCATGCTAAGGTTCAACCAGACCCTCAAGTAATACTTTCTCGAAGGAAATCACCACTTCATCAGGCCGATGCCTCTTTCCCTATGAATCAACCCTCCACATCAGAAGTCAAAGAAATTAAGCCAAAATTTTTTTCTTGGAGATGGATTAATTGATTGAAATAGAACCTAAAATTGAAACCACTAAAGATATCGAGGACCGATGCAAGCGAGTCGAAGAAAATATGGAAGCCATAGAGGTAACAGACATTTTTAGTGGATTCGATGCCCATGAACTTAGCCTCGTCCCGGATCTGGTATTCCTTCTAAGTTCAAGGTCTCAGAATTTGAGAATTATGATGGAACGAGTTATCCTCGTGCACATCTTACCATGTTTTGCTGAAGGATGACGAAACATGAAAAATATGACAAGTTATTGATCCACTGTTTCCAAGATAGTCTCTCAGGATCTGCTACAATATGGTATAATCAATTGAACCAGAATCAAATAAATTTATGGAAGGACTTGGACAAGGCTTTTCTAAAATAGTACCAATATGTCAGTGACATGGAGCCAGACTGTTGGACCTTGCAGCACATGAAACAGAAGTCAAATAAAGGCTTTTAGCATTATGCCCAACGTTGGAGAGACATGGCAACTCAATTTCAACCTCCGTTCAGCGAAAAAACAGTGGTCATATTTATCCAAACATTAGAGGGTCTAGTCTTGGATTGCTTGATAGGCAACGTAACTACCAATTTCACCGACCTTATGCTATATGGTGAGCTCATCGAAAATGATGTCAAGAATGGCAAAAGAGACAATAGAGGCAGTTTATCCCATAAAAATACATTGTATGCAAAAAATATCATGAAGTAAACTCTTCGGGTGTTTACAATGTTGGTTATTCAAAGCCTGTGACAGTTGTACAACCCAAGGCCGCGCCAAGTGCCCAGAGTTCTTTGAGCCAAGACTCTGGTCAAAAAAGACACACTGAGAAGATGGAGTTTACTCCATTACTAATCTCATATGATAAACTATACAAGCAACTGTTCGATGTCCATATGGTGGCACATTTCTATCAAGCACCATTACAGCCTTCATTTTCCAAAGTGGTATGACCCTAGCGCAAAATACGTATACCATGATGATTAAGTGTGACACTCTATTGAAACTTGTGTCAGCTTTAAGAGGGTCGTGGAAAAGCTTATCAAGCTCGGGGTCATAGGTTTTAACAAACCCGGTGGGTCAGCTACAACCGCCAACCCCCTACCAATTCACACCGGTAGAGTGAATGTGATCTTTGAGAAAAGCAACCAAACAGTTAAGTCTGAGGTATCTGAAGTCAAATCACCTCTTAATTAGGTTTAGAAGAAGCTATTTGATGCGGGTCTAATCGGTCAAGGAAAAATGATACCCAAAGGGCACATCGGTTTATACTGTGAGTTCTATGCCAAAGAGAGGCACACTATTCGAGAGTGCCATGAGTTCAAAGATACGGTTCAAGACCTAATGAATAGCAAAGAAGTTGAATTCTTTGAGGAATGAACTAGCTCTTACTTCTTAGTCTAGATGCCAAGCTAAACAACTTTAGTAGGGTTCTCTTTGCGTCTTTCAAAGTAACACATGTAAATCAAACTCTACATGCTTAAGCCCGAAGGCAGATGTGATCTTTTGTAAGGGCCTAAGTCCTCATGATCTAATTTTTAATAAAGAGATGCATTTTGTTTTTCAACTCTCTCTTTATTTTGTGAATATATTTATCTATTGAGTCCCCGTATATCAATTGCATAAGGGACACTGATTTTGACCCAGAGGTTGAGTTCGAGTAGCATGTGTCTAATTGAAATCCTAAGCTGCAGAGATTATAAATATGTAACTCATATTTCACATCAAGAACTATACATAATCGGTGTAATTTATTGTTTGAAGCCTGGTAATAGGCATTTTTCAAAACGAATCGAAGTGATTTAACTTTTGAAGCCTGGTAATAGGCATTTTTCAAAAGGCACTTCAATATTCAAAGCCTGGTAATAGGCATTTTTTTCAAAAAAATATTAATAAAAAAGTACTCCAATGTTCGAAACCTGGTAATAGGCATTTTTAGATAAAAGTTTGGGCACTCCGCTGAAGCGCATTCTAATCGAGATTCTTCGCTTCATGGGTGATGGTAATATTTTCAAAATCATGACAATACGGAGTAGCTTGGGAATTTGTTGTTTGCTCCATCATTTATTTCGAGCCAAAGGAATATGGTGAATAGAATTCCCCAAACAAAAATAAGACAAAAATGAACATGCCGAAGGTAAGTTGATCAAGCACCGAAGTAGCTTAAAATGCACTTCACATCTTTGAATACCAATTCAGCTTTCGAGGTCTCCTAGATATGAGATTTGCTTGGGGAAATCCTTAGTAAGCTATTTTTAGTGTTGCTCGTGCACTTGATAATCGGGGCACTCAATATAGCTTAATATATTCACAATTTGAAAAGAAAAACCAAGTTTTCTTAATAAGCATCTCACATTGAAATCAGAATATGTATTCTATGATTCTATATTGAAATAAACAATTTCTCTGCATTACTCACAAAGAAGTTTCAAAGTATAGGGACCAACAGCAAATGTGCCCACAGATTGATGTTTTGACTAAGGAAAACACTCACAAATTGACATTCGCCTAGAAATGTAACATTTCAAAAGAAGATGGTCAAATTTATAGGAGGTTGAGGCATCACTGCACACAATATGACAAAAGCCGTCTATCTTGTCTGCAATATAGAACTTGAGAAAAAACAAAAGCGAACCATCAATATAACCAGAAAGTATTGAGGCATCCTCTTTGAAAGTCAAATTCAAGGCCAACTGCACTGCATGCCATTTATCTCATCATCATGCATTCACAGTAAATGCACACATTACATATCAAGTTGAGTGCATCCATGCTAAATGCATATGCTCCATTCATGCATAAAAAATAACAGGTTTAGGAAAAGAAGCCTCAATCATGGAGGATAATAACAAATTGGCAAATCCTAAAAGCAAAGAAAGCCAAACCAAAACTCAAACTCTGAGTGAACAATTACTAACTATTGTTTACTTATATTTTTCAGGTCTTGCCCCATCGTCAGTGGTGTAGCGGATCTATCACATGTATTCTCTAATTTCGACTCACCGTCAGTGGTGTAATGGATCAAACTTCTTCTCTCCACATCATGCCTTTTCATCAGAGTTGTAGCTTGATCAAATCTATCTTCAAATCTTGACTCATCGTCAATGGTGTAGCGGATTAAAATTTCTCTTTCGATCATGCCTCTTCATCAGAGTCGTAGCTTGATCGCAACCAATAACTCAGATCATGCCTCTTCGTCAAAGTTGTAGCTTGATCGCAACTAACTCTTCAGATCTTGCCTCTTCATCAGAGTCGTAGCTTGATCGCCAAACTAACTCCTCATACCATGCCTCTTCGTCAGAGTCGTAGCTTGATCGCCACTAACTTCTCGGATTATGCCTCTTTGTCAGAGTCATAGCTTGATCGCCTCTAACTTCTCAGATAATGCCTCTTCTTTTAGAGTCATAGCTTGATCGCCTCTAACTCTTCAGATCATGCCTCTTCATCAAAGTCGTAGCTTGAGCGCAAACCTAACTCTTAGATCATGCCTCTTCGTCAGAGTCGTAGCTTGATCACCTCTAACTCTTCAGACTATGTCTCTTCGTTAGAGTCGTGACAATCTAATCAATGAATCATACCTCTTCGTTAGAGTTCTATCTTTCTAAAAAAAGATGAAGTAGATGATTAGACTAGATTCTGACTCTCCATCGATGGTGTAGCGGGTCAACAGATGAATTCTATTTCTCTAAAAGTTGGAAGATGGATCAATTAGAGTTTGAAAGAAGGTCATGCCAGAAAGGGTGCTCTAGTTCGACCGAACAAAAATGGCTATCTTTTAGTCTTTGCTCTATTTCTGTTTCACAGCGATGAGCAAAGAGGGGCAACTATAATACCGTATTTTTGTTCGGGCTTTAGCCCAATTAAACAAACAAACAAACAAAATCCAAAAATTTTGATATTCCATCAATGTCCATTTCATATTAAACCAAATGTCCATGCCCATTTACAAACCGTATCCAATTAAATCAACCTATTTTAACCCTTTACAACCAAAGCCCACTTCTAAACCTTAGACCCAATACAAGACCCAAACACCAAATACAACCCATCACTCATTACATTTCTGTTTACCCAACTAAACCCTAATCCCGATGAGCCCACATCCTAAACTAGTGTTGACTGAATGCCAAAGGTTGTAAAAAACCTTGCAGTAGCGGCTCAACCTTTCGGCTTCCCCACGACTCCCCAGCTGCCTCTATATGCCAAGCAATGTCATCGCCACGCTGGCACGAAGAACCAGTGGCCATGTGCCACGTCAATTGGTCCCCATTTGGATGCATCTGCATTCCGCAGCAACCACCCTCAAGCTTTACGAGCCACGGTCCCCTCTAATACAATAGCTACCAGCATGCAGATAAATATGCAACAAAACTCAGACAACTTCAGAGATCAGATGAATGCAAACAAAAGAGAGGCAACAACTATTTTTATTTATGTTTTTTTTCAATCTGTAATATTCGGTTATTTAAACCAAAAACCAAAAAAATGTAAAGGAGGGGGTTTGAAATCAATACAAAACAAAAAACCAAGCAAATATTCAAAGCTGAAAATTCTCCTAGGTATTCTTTTTTTTTTTCGCATAGTATTAGGGTTCTTTTTAAAAATCTAAATCAAGGGGGTTTTTCGATATAAAAAATTAGAATAAATGGGTTTCAAATCTTCCGAGCAGAATATTGTTTAAATCAAAAATCAAAAGGGGGTTTTAGTTTTTGAAATCAAAGTTCAAGTTTTTGTATTCTCTACTTCGGATTCTGAATCAAAACTAAAAAGGGAAGGGTCTTGATTTTACCACCCATTTGAAAAAGAAGGTCGTCGTGTACCGTCGTCTTTGGACGTCGGATTTGACCAGTGAGGCAGCGCTGTCGATAAACGGCGCATGACAAAGGAGCTAGGGTTTCCTTTTTTCCCTGGAGATATTTCTGAGCGTTTGCTCTTT
Organism: Hibiscus mutabilis; assembly: GCA_019671005.1. Classification (NCBI taxonomy): domain Eukaryota; kingdom Viridiplantae; phylum Streptophyta; class Magnoliopsida; order Malvales; family Malvaceae; genus Hibiscus; species Hibiscus mutabilis. The sequence goes on along the minus strand of CM033755.1, from coordinate 7,802,775 downwards.
TCTTTTCTTTTTTTAAATTTTGTTGAAACTGAAATGAAAATGAAAAGTTACATGTTTTCTTCTTTATTTTATTTCCCTTTTGTTAAGAAACCATTTAATGCCATGTTTTCTCTTTTTTTAAATTAGCCTTCCTTTGTTTTTTTTTTCTTTTTTTTTCTTTTCATTAAGTGTCGTTTTCTTTAATTTTTTAGCCTTAAATTTTGCGTTTTTTTTTTTTTTACCATTTTATCTTTAATCTCATGCATTATTTATATATATTTATATATCTTTGTTCTTTATAATGTACCTTTATATATTATAGTTTTATTACGTTTTTATACATATATAGTTTGGTTGCCTTATAATATATATATATATATATCTTATTTACGTTTTTTATATTATGCTGTATTATATATATATATTACGTACAATATATATTACTATATATATTAGTTCTATATATTATATATTATATTATTAATATCTTATATATTTAATAATATATATTCTAATTATAATTTGTTTTTAGATATATATTATATGTTTATTTACTATTGTTTATATATTTTATTATATTTAATTGTTGGTTATCACGATTCACCTTCGGCCTTACGGTGACCCGTAATAGGGTATGATCCGTATTATTCATGGCATGCTTAACTTAACTAACATCTAACTCGTTAACATCTAACTTTTACTTTTCGCAATTATTTTTATGTTTTTGCTTTATATATATTTGCTTTGCTTTATTTTCTCGCATTCGAATTATTAACTTTCAATGTGGCGCCTTTTTATTCGATAGTAAACATGGCCAGTACCAGACGTAGTGATGATGGTTTTTTTGTCTATTCTCTAATAACAGAGCCTTTTAAATTTACTCGCATTTTTAAACGGTTCTTAAATTAAATTAAATTTGAACTCGTAAATTTCCAATTAAGTCAAATCATATTCGACTAGGTACCAATTTTTGGGCAGTGTGGGGTGCTAATCCTCTTTCATCCGTAACCGAATCTCGAACTCATTTTTAAAAGAATCTATGGTTTCATTTTTTGTGTCTGGTCTACCCTTTTAAAAATGATCAGTGGCGACTCTAGTCTTTATTTTTTAAAATCGAATTTCCTAAAAAAATTCAATTCTTCAATTTTCAAATATTTTCAAAAAACACGGGAAAACCACCCACTCTCATTTTAACCCTCATCACACATACATTTACACATTTACATCATTTTTTTACACTAATTTTTTTCTAGCGATTTCAAAAACGAGGTCGCTACAACAACTTATTAGGAATGTAATTAATTATATTCTACTAGATTATATTAAAAAATAAAATAAGCAATTATGATAGAATTTTATCTAGTTTTTATTGACTTCCCTAAGGACTGTCGATAGTAAAAAAAAACTTGGCATAAAGCCAAGAAATACCCCTAACATTCGACTGAATAGTCATTTTGGTCAATATTTTTTTAAAGCATTTTAACCCTTAATGTTTTATTTTGGGTCAAAATGGTCCCTTAGTGGATGAAATCTGTCAATCAACTAACAATAAATAGTTTGAAATGACTTAAACGAATAACACGTTATCAAAAAATATAATTTTATATTTTATACAACTTTATAAAATTATTTTTGACCGATGCCATTATGTAAAGTTAGCATATTTATTTACATGACACTATTATGTCAGCATGTATTGTCATATAGGTTCACCACATCATTTCAAGCCATTTAAGGCTTAAATAAAAATAGGTGCCCAAAGTATGCCTTTTTTGAACTTTAGGTGCCTAAAGTATTTTTTTTTTGTAAAAATAGGTGCCCAATGTTTCAAAAGTTATAATTTTAGGTGACTGGCCGTTAATGGGTGTTAAATATTTTTTAACCAATCAATGTTTGACATGTGGCATATTTAATTTATTTTTTAAAATTAAAAATTAAAAAAAACTTTTAGTTTTTTAAAAAATCCCAAAAGTTTACAATTATTACGAAATAGTCCCTAAATCCCTAAAATTACCCAAATCGCTAGCACTTCCGCCGCTGATCGTCGTCTCTAAGCGCACCGGTTTGGTCACCGAACCAAGACAGTCATTTCCCCCAACACGGCATCGCCGGAAAGGACAAACGACGTGCGACCGAACGTCGAACGGGAAATCGACGTTTGGCTGGCACATCGTTCGTCGTTTCCAGCGACGCCGTGTTCCGAAAAATGACTGTCTTGTTTTGACAAACAAACTGGTGTACTCAAGGACGGTGATCGGCGGCGAAAGCGGCGGTGATCGGCGGCGATTTGGAGTTTTGGGTTTGGATAATTTTAGAGATTTGGGGACTATTTTGTAAAATCTTCAAAATTTCAGGATTTTTTGAAAAACGGGCAATTTTAGGTATTTTTCTTTAAAAAATAAAAAAATAAATTAAATATTATAAATTTTGAAAAATAAAAAATTTTGGGTATTTTTCTTTAAAAATTTGAAAAACGGAAAACTTTTGTCAAGCATTGATTGTTTAAAAACTTTTTTTAATACCCATTAACGGTCAGACACCTAAAATTATAACTTTTGAAACTTTGGCACCTATTTTTGCAGAAAAAATATTTTAGGCACCTAATGTTCAAAAAAGACATACTTTGGGCACCTATTTTTCATTTAATCCACCATTTAATGTTAGTTGACTAACCACGGAGGGACCATTTTGACCCAAAATAAAGTGTTAAAAATTAAAATACTTAAAAATATAGATTAAGATAACTATTTAGTCAAACGTTAATATTTTTTACTGTAATTTTTTTATTATTTATATAAAAAGGCTGCTGCACTAATCTTATTACAAAGCAGAAACATATTTTCTTCTAATTCTAACCCAAAGAAATATGTTAAAAATGGACAAACCCCAAAAGCAATAGACTTTAATGAAAACTCCTCACAAGTGAGTCAGAATAGAGGAGGGGTGGCAAAACTCGAGGCAAAAAAATCGACTTGTTTTGACTCGACTCGTAATTTTATAAATTCGACTTAATTCGAAAAAAATTAAATAAAGTTTGAGTTCTGAAATGGAAATTAGAGTAACTCGAATAACTCAAAATTTTTAGTAATTAGTTCAGTTTTCATATTTGAGTCGAGTTTGTCAATTCCGCATGATATATTATGTATATTACATGTGAAAATATAAAGAAATGTATGTATGTATGTATGTATGTATGTATGTATGTATGTATGTATGTATGTATGTATGTATGTATGTATGTATGTATGTATGTATGTGCATATAGAAAACCGTTAAAATTAGAATCAATATGTGCACCGCCCAACCCTAAGTATATCATATATGCATATAGAAATATATGCGTGCACCGCTACGTACATGCATATAAAAATATATATGAAGAAATATATATTTACAGATAAATTTGTACAAAAACTCGAAAACTCGACTCGAATTTCATAAACTCGACTCAATTTAAAAAAATTCAAATAAAATTTGAATCATAAAAGAATACTTATAAACTCGAATAATTCAAAAAATTTTTTACTTAACTCAATTCGATCGAACGACTAGCCCTGAAATAGAGTCTCTTTGTTTGCAGATGTTATGCTTAAGCTGGCAGGTGCTTTGATGATCTCCCTAAGGAAAAGAGGTTAGGGTTTAGCCTGCATTTGTTACTTGGCTCAGATTGGTATTACTTTTGAAAAATATTGTGAAAAAATGATTTTTAAAGTATTGTTGAGAAGTGATTTTAAAAAATTAAGTTTAAAATTTTAGTGTTTAGTATTGCTGTCAAAAAAATACGTTTAGAAAGATGAAATGTTCATTTTAAACATTATATTGTAAAAAAATAAAATATATTAATTTAAATTCATTAATACTATGATATAAGAAATATATCAACTTAACTATAATAAAAATATAAAAACTATATATTTAAACATTAAATTACTGCATTCAATTAAAATAATTTCCCCATTAAGTTACACAACAACTATCGTCCAGTTAAAAGTAACATATCATCGTAGCATATAAAACAATTATACATTTTGGAATAAATAAAGGCAGTAAACTAACATGTCCAATTACATCAAAATTTTAATAAATGACACCGTCATTATCTTCCAATTGGAACAATTAGAGTGCCACAAAAAACATATCTCGGGCAGTTAAAATATAAATGAAAAAAATAAAAACAATCTCATCTCTTAAGATTCTCTAAATTATTCTGTAATAACCCATTTCATCTGGGTTACCTAAACCAAACCAAAACCCAAATAATCCAGCCCAAATACCCGAACCAAACCCAAGACCCGACCCAAATCAAAAATCTTAGTTTTTAGAAACCCTAAATCCCAAATACCCGAACCAAACCCAAATACCCGAATTAAATCCCTAAACAAACCCCAAATATAATCCCAAAACCATAAATCTAACCCTAAAAATAAAAATAACCAAAATTTAACCCTAAACCTACCCTAACCGACCCCCTACCCTGTCAACCACTCGGGTATCCCAAAAAATTCGGCAAATTCAGATCTGCAGAAATAAAAAATGGAGCAGTTATTTTTATATTGTAAAAAAGGGGGTGAAATCGGTTATAAAACCGAACCAAAATCTGTAATCGAGGGAGGGGATTTTCAGATCGAAAAAATTTGTAAGTTTTTGAATGAAACAAAAATTTCAAAACCAAAATCTTGTTCTTTTTTAATCCACTCGAAATCAAAGTTTTTTTTTATTAAACTTAGATTTTTTTCAAAATTTTTGAATCAAAGTTTCAAAATCTGAAGAAGGGGAAGACGATTCGAATCTTACCTTTCGTCTAAGGGAAGAGGATCGTCGGAAGACTTTGAAGCTGATGAACGGCTTTAATTCACTTGAACGGCGCCGCCGTTTAGGGTAGAAGATGAGAAGGAGATAGTAGAAATTTTTAGGGTTTTTATGTTTGATTCGAAATTAAAAAAATAATAACGATACCCATTATTTTAGCCGGTTGTCCAAAACGACACCGTTTGGTGTCCCGACTCGCGCGGTGACCCGGAAACTCGGGGAGGATTCGCGCGTTTTTAATAGGAAAATTACCATACCAGTCCCCCACATTTTACCCCGTTTATGTTTTTGTTCGCGATATAATTGCAATTTCAATCCCTGCTATTTATTCCTGCATCCTTTTTCATATTTTTTTATCTTTATTTCGAGCTTTTTTTTTCTTTCTTCAATTTGGTCATTGTTGTTACTATTATTATGTTTTTTTTTTATTTTCAGCCCATCAATTATGGATGTTTGCACTAGTACCTCGTTATCTCATGCATCTTACATTTATGTTCATGCATTTTACATTTAATTCAATTTTAACCTATTTCATATAATTTCTTGTCATGTAATTTATTGATCCATGCATTTTAGCCCTTAACATCTAGTTTCATGATATATTTTATGTTGTTCCATGCATTTTAATATGATTCATGCATTATTATTATTATTATTATTATTATTATTATTATTATTATTATTATTATTATTATTATTATGTGTATACAATATACTATTATTATACCAAGTAGTTATATATATATATATATATATACTAATATCATATAAGATATATATAAGTGTTTTTACCTTTGGTACATATTTTTATATTTTAAATATGTGTATATAATGTTTTGTGTATTTTAAAATATTATATAATATTTTATTCAATTATAATGTATAAATAATACTAAATACTTATTTTGGTAAAAAAACAAATATATGTATAAACTACTAACTTAATATATATAGGTTTTTTTATAAGTATAAGTATTAAATATGTTTTACATAAGTATTATATTTTTAAGTATGTATAGTTTTACATGTCATCTTTTAATTTTGCATCATATGTGCTCTTTAAAAAAATCATCAAAAAAATAAATAAAATTTTAGAAATTAATTTTGGATTTAAACTTTAAAACATCGAGAAATCATGTCCCGGGCGTATAGGGATGTGATTTCCTTGAATTTTCTAAAAAATGAGAAACAATGTCCCGGGCGCATAGGGATGCGATTCTCTCGATATTTTCAGCATTTTAAATTTTAATCAAATTTGCAATTCCTAGTACCAATACATTAAATAATCGACTAGGTACCAATTTTGGACTGTGTGGAGGTGCTAATCCTTCCCCATCCGTAACCGACTCTCGGACCCGTATTTTTTGAATCTCTGGTTTTATTTTGGTGTCCGGTCTACCATTTTTAAATGATCGGTGGCGACTCCACATTTTTAATTCCAAAATCGGGCGGTTTTTTTTTTCAATATTAAACAAACCGAAAAGAAATTTTAAAACTCGAACGAACAAAGAAAAGAGCGTCGGACGGATTTGGGTGCTCACAACTGGCAACTCCACTGGGGACATTTTTTTGAAAAGAGATAGTCAAGCTACGAGTGAATTATTTTTTAGTATTGGTCGTTGGAAATTGGAGAATTCGACTTTAATTTGAAATATGATTCTATTTTTTAATAAGACATGCATTTTATATTTTGTAAATATTACTGATTTATTTTTACTGCATTCCATAAGATTTCTACATGAGCTCCGTTATTTTTTAAGTGGAAGTGTGATACCGCCTTCGTGTGGGTTACCACCGTTTAAGTTGGTGAATCGTTTTCGGGATATATTTCTTATGCTTTTGTGTGGGTTACCTCCATATAGGCATAAGGGATGTATTCTCTGAAATGAACTTGGTCCGTTTGAAACCTATAATGGGTGAGGATCAGGGGCCTTGCTACCTTTAGTAAGGGACATCGAGGACAATTCGGGTACCCTTCCCTAGAACCAAATCCGCATATAGTGAGCCGTAGGAGCCAACATTTTTAGAGCCATATGAAACTCTGCCCGTTTAGCGGTTACCCTTTTAGGCTTTGATGCATCTTTCTATGTACATTTTTATCCGTTTTATTTTTTACCTTAATTACCATTTAATTTGTTTATTTGATTATTTTACATCTGCATTAACTACATGGCATATCATAACATTTTTATTTTTGCATTTTACCAGCATGAAATGATGATTCACGACTGGCTCTCAATTTGGAAAATTATTATCGGGAGAAAATCTAGTACTCTAGATATCAAGGCAATATTCAAAGTTGCAAATGAATCCCGTGAGTACAGAAATTTAGAACATGGGAACCATTTTTGAATTAGTACTTTCGCATCTAGGCATGCACCTCGCATTTACATGCAAACATTTTTCAAAATTTTAAAGTCGGTCCCCGGGTTACCCCATTAGATACAACAAAGTTGGTCGACCTAGCACCTTACAGAACCTCTACAAGAGCCTGATCTTGGGGCATGTCCAAAAGTACCATCCACATCTTTTACAAACATTGTGCCTCTAACAAGGCCCCAGTCTGGGGGCATTCTTTGCCAAGGTCCAGTCTCCGTTGCTGAGTCGAACTCTTGCATCCCTGAAATGTCTACATCGACCACAGTCTGTAAAACTTCACCTGATCCAAAAAATGATGAGCTGCCATGAACCAACACACAACCTATGAACCCAACTTAGAGGGGCAACATAATCCACACTCAAAGTTTCAAATTCGCTACAATAGCAGTTTCAGACGATGACATAGAACGAACAAAATGTTGGGGCATGCACCCAAAAGAAAGCTGATTCAAAGAAAGGTGATTGAACCCAAGACGAGGTTAGGGCACCGCCACATGCAAAAAAACAAGATCTTGACAGGACAAATGAGGAGTTAGGGGCATCCCTTTGAGGACCAGAAAAATCATGTCGCGTTCATGCATTTAGTTGTATTCATCTTGCATTGAATCATTTTTGCATACATCATACATTTAGATTAAGTTCATACAGCAAAATCACCATACATTTAGGATAGAGACATGCATTTAGACATAAAATTAGATGCATTCATGCATTTTTGCTTGTACATATAAGCAGGTCCCCGAAAGAGACTCAACATGGAGGCAATCACGACGGCCAAACTTAGTCTTGGAGGAGGCCAAACACAGAGAGGATACTGAAACATCTAAATAAAAGGTACCAGCATCGAAACTTTTGAATATTTAACTGATTAATTTTTTCCCATTTTCAGGTCATACCTCTCCGCTAGTAGAGCAGTAGAAGTAACCTTTTTCGGATCTTGCCTTCGTCATTAGTGATAGACCAATATTTCCAGATTTTGCTTTACCGTTGATGGTGTAGTAGTTTAGACATTTTGAAGATCTCATTTCTCCGTTGATGGTGCAACAGATCCAAACCTTCTTCCAGATCCCGTTTTGCCATTGATAGTATAGCAGATCAAGATTTTGAAAATCTCGTTTCTCTGTTGATGGTGCACTAGATCAAATTTTTTCTTTGGATCTTGTCTCATCGCTAGTGATGTAGCGGATCCTGCATCGTCCAAATCTCGCTTCTCCATTGATGGTGCAGCAAATCTAATTTTTGTTAAGGTCTCGTTTCTCCGTTGATGGTACAACTAGACCAATTTGTTTCTTCAGATCTTGTATCCTCCTTATAGTTGTAGGTCAGAAAAAATAAAAAAGAGAAAAAAATTCAAAGAATTCAAAGAAAATTCAAAAAATAATCAAAAAGCATAAAGAGAAAAGTCAAAAAAATAAAAAAATAAAAAAATAGTTAATCAACTTTCATCATCCAATCTTGTCTCTCCGTTGGTGGTGTAGATAGGTCTAAGTTGCTATCATTTTCTGATCTTGCTCCTCCGTTGATGATGTAGTAAGATCCAAGCTGCTGTTATTTGATCTAACCCTTCCGTTGATGATGAGTCTAGTTTCAAGTTGCCAAATTATCTGATCTTGTCCCTCCGTTGATGGTGTGGATGAGGTCTAAGTTGCTAAAATCTGATTCTGCTCCTCCGTTGATGGTGTAGTAGGGTTCAAGTTGGTGTTCTAATTCTCCGTTGATGGCATCGCAGAATCCAAATTACCATCCAATCTTGTCCCTCCGTTGATGGTGTGGCTGGGATCTAAGTTGCTAAAATCTAATCATGCTCCTTTATTGATGGTGTAGTAGAGTTCAAGTTGGCATTTTGCTTCTCCGTTGATGGCGTCGTAGAATCCAAATTACCATCCGATCTTGTCCCTCCGTTGATGGTGCGGCTGGGGTCCAAGTTGCTGAAATCCAATCCTGCTCCTCTATTGATGGTGTAGTAGGGTTTAAGTTGGTGTTTTGCTTCTCTATTTATGGCGTTGTAGAATCCAAATTATCATCCGATCATGTCCCTCCGTTGATGGTGTGGCTGGGTCTAAGTTGTTGCTATTTAGTCCTGCTTCTCAGTGATGGTGTAGTAGGGTTCCAATTAATGTTCTGCTTCTCCGTTGATGGCAAGGTAGAATCCAAATTATCGTCTGATCTTGTCCCTCCGTTGATGGTGTGGCTGGGTCCAAGTTGTTGCTATTCAATTCCGCTTCTCCGTTGATGGTGTAGTAGGGTTCTAGTTAGTGTTCTAGTTTTTTCGTTGATGGTGTAGTCGAATACAAATTGTTGTCTGTTCTTTTCCCTTTGTTGATGGTGTGGATGGGTCCAACTTACTATCATCTGACCTTACTTCTCCATTGATGCTGTAGTAGGGTCCAAGATGTTATTATTCAATCTTACCCCTCCATTGATGGTGTGGTTAGATTCAAATTTACTTACTTTTTAATTCTCTTTATCAATGTTGTAGCTAAAAAAGGAAAAAATAAAATAATTTAAAAAATATATAAAAATATAAAAATATAAAAAAATGAAAAAAAAGAAAGAGAAAGAGAAAAGAAAAAAGAAATTCAAAAAATTAAAAAAAATCAAAAAGAGAAATCAAGTTGTTGTCATTTGTCGATCTTGCTCCTTCGTTGATGGTGTAGTAAGATCCAAGTTGCTGTTATTCGATCTAGCCCTTCCGTTGATGGTAAGGCTAATTTCAGGTTGTTGAAATCCAGTCCTACTCCTTCGTTGATGGCGTAGTAGGATTCATATTGCTGTCATCCGATTTTGCTTCTCCGTTGATGGTCTAGTGAAGTCCAAGTGCTGAAATTCGATCTTATCCCTCCGTTGATGGTGTGGATAGATCCAACTTGGTTGACTTTCGATTCGCCTCCTCGTCGGTGTTGTACCTGAACCAAATATGCCAAATTCCGATCATGCCTCTTTGTCAGAGCCGTTGCTTGATCACAAAGAAACCAACCCTCCGATCCTGCATCTTCGTCAAAGTTGTAGCTGGATCAAATCTTCAGACCTTGCCTCTTCGTTGGTGGTGTAGCTTGGTCAAATCTAACTTTCGGTTCTGCCTCTTCGTCGGTGTTGTAGCTGAACCTAATTTACTAACTTTCGGTCTTGCCTCTTCGTCGGTGTTGTAGCTAGACCAAACTCACTAACTCTTGATCTTGCCGCTTTGTTGGTGTCGTAGCTGGATCAACATTACTAACTTTAGACCATGCCTCTTCGTCGGTGTTGTAGCTCGGTCAAAATTTACTTACTTTCAAGTTTTATCAATATTGTATCTAAAAAAGAAGAAAGTGAAAAAAGAGAAAAATTAAAAAAATTAAAATTAAAAAAAGAAGAGAAAAAGAAGTTTTCAATTTTTTGATATTGCCTCTTCGTCAGAGTTGTAGCTGGATCAGACATTGGAGCTTTCATCCATCGGTCCTGCCTCTTCGTCAGTGTTGCAACTGTATCGAATTTTGTAGACCTCGCCTCTTCGTCGGTGTTGCAGCTGGGTCAAATTTTCTTTAGGTATTAGCTCACCATCAATAATATAGCAAGTTGAGCTCAATTTGCTTCCCCAACAGACAACCCCTATTTTGAAGATGTTGCTTCCCCAAGAGTGAAAAGGTTGATCAACCAAGACAAGAAAGAAGACATGTGTCAAAGAGAAAGAAGATCTACCGAAGAATGAAGACGTGTACCAAGAGGGGATGACCAGCCAGACTAGATAAAATGGGTCATTTTTAGTCTTTGCTTCGTTGCCGTTACACAACAACGAGCAAAGAGGGGCAGCTATAATAACCCATTTCATCTGGGTTACCTAAACCAAATCAAAACCCAAATAACTCGGCCCAAATACCCGAACCAAACCCAAGACCCGACCCAAATCAAAAACCCTAGTTTTCAGAAACCCTAAATCCCTAATAATCTGTCACCGCCATCAAACGAGCCGCCGCTACATCTCCGATAACCACCAAACCCCGAATTAAATCCCTAAACAAAACCCTAAATATAATCACAAAACCCTAAATCTAACACTAAAAATAAAAATAAAATAAAAATAACCAAAAATTAACCATAAACCTACCCTAACCGACCCCATACCCTGTCAACCACTCAGCTATCCCCAAAAATTCGACAAATCCAGATCTGTAGAAATAAAAAATGGAGCCGTTATTTTTTATATTGTAAAAGGAGGTGAAATCGGTTATAAAACCGAACCAAAATCTGTAATCGAGGGAGGGGATTTTTAGATCGAAAAAATTTGTAAGTTTTTGAATGAAACAAAAATTCCAAAACCAAAATCTTGTTCTTTTTTTATCCACTCGATATCGGAGTTTTCTTATTAAACTTAGATTTATTTTTCAAAATTTTAAAATCAAAGTTTCAAAATCTGAAAAGGGGAAGACGATTCGAATCTTACCTTTCGTCTAAGGGAAGAGGATCGCCGAGAGGCTTTGAAACTGATGAACAGCTTTAATCCACTTGAACGGTGAGTAGCTGGTTCTAAACTAGTTTAGACATAATTTGTAATAACTTATAAACTAGTTTATGCTGATAATGAATGGTGAGTAGCTTTATTAAAATTGAAAATGGTTAAAGGAATTACTAGAGTAAAATCAGGTAACTATTAGGAATTGAATAAATAGAGTAATCGATTAAATTTTTAACTTAGGCAGTTATAATACTTATAGGCTATAGTAATGATCTATTAAGTTGCTGCCTGAAATCGGAATTAATTGGTAGATTAAAAATTAGAAAACTGATATTACGTGATAAATTGATAAATGGTTTATTGTGATTTTTAAATAAATGACTATTATGGATTGTTAACAATTCTCTATGTGACAGTCTAACTAGTATTGGATATTAAATACTGGTAAGGGTGTTACATTTATTGGTATTGGAGCTATAGGTTTAGCTGGTTCTAGATACAAATCGGGCATGTAGAGAGTCGACATTATATACGTGCCACTAGGATGTAAAAATTACTGATATTTGTATAAATATACTTTGATGCTTACTAATTAATAATGTTACTCATTACTTATGTGGGATGATTGTGACTTTGATAGATGTCAGATCATCAGGAATCCCGTCAGGCAACTGAGCATGATACACTTGCATAGAGCGGGAGTAATGAGGTGAATCAAAATCTGCCTCTTGCTCAGCAAAATGTAGAGCTACCAGGTCAAGAACAACGAAATATGCATGTGCATGATTAAGGTTTATTTCTTCAGGTATTGAATACTATTATAAATCGTCGAGCACCAGTATCAGTTCTAAAGGAATTAAGGAAAATGAAAGCACTAGAATTTCGGGGTGATACTGATAAAAATCTAATGGCTGCTGATTACTGGTTGAATGATATCAAAATTATGCTGAGAATGATTCCTTGGGATGCACAAGGAAAATTGGAGAGAGTAGTATCTCTACTGATGGAGCAAGCAAATGTGTGGTGGAATGTAATCACTGCACAGGTCCCTCTAGAGTAGATTACTTAGGAATTCTTTCTAAAAGAATTAAAAGAAAAATATATTGGGGACGTGTTCGTTGATGAAATGAGATAGAACTTCTTGGATCTGAAATAGTTTGGCAGATCAGTCTATGAATATGAATATGAGTTCAATAGACTAAGCCTATTTGCAACAGAGTTTCTTCCAATCGAAAAATCCAGAATTGACAAATTCATAGCTAGGTTGGATCCTCAATATAAAAGGATATTGGTCTATCATAATTTCACTACTTTTCAAGATGCGGTAAATCGAGCAAAGGCTATTTAAAAAGTAGACCTCGATAATAAAACAGGGAACCATGCTCAGACCAGAAAATATGTCCTATAAAGATTCAAGAAAGTGAATTTCCAGCTGACCTTATGGAATTACCCTTCCAAGAGTTTGAAGTCATTCTTGAAATAAATTTGTTATCGGCATATGATGCTACTGTTGAATGCCGATTGAAAAAGTTAATTTTAAAAGGACCATGTGGCTCAGAAACAATACATGTAGGTGAAAGGCTAAATTATTTAAGTAATGTGATATCAGCTGTAAGCCTGTAACTGCTGGAAAGTTATTATCACATGGGTGTGAAGCATATTTAGCTCATGTTATAAATACTCAGGAAACAGAGATAAATTTGGAAAATATACCAACGGTACGGGAATTTCCAAATGTTTTCCCAGATAAATTGTAGAGATTACTTCCAGATCAAGAAGTGGATTTTGGTATTGATGTGCTTCTTGGAACAGCACCAATATCAATGGCATCTTACAGGATGGCTCATGCAGAACTTAGAGAGCTAAAGGCTCAATTACAAGAATTATTATATCGAGGTTTTCTACGACCTAGTATATCACCTTAGGGAGCTTTAATCCTATTTGTGAAAAAAAAGAAAGATAGATCAATGAGGTTATATGTGGATCAATGATGGTGAAAAATAAATATCCTCTGCCAAGAATTAATGATCTCTTTGATCAACTTAAAGGAGCAACAGTGTTTTCTAAAATTGATCTTCGATCGAGGTATCATCCATTAAAGATCAAAGAAGCAGATATACCAAAGACAGCTTTTAGAACTAGATACGGGCATTATAAGTTTGTAGTAATGCCTTTTGGACTTACGAATACACCAACAGCTTTTATGGATCTAATGATATTTCGGTCATATTTAAACCAATTTGTGGTGGTATTCATAGATAATATATTGGTTTATTCTAAAACCAAAGAGGATCATGAAACTCACCTCCGGGTAGTTCTTCAGATCCTCCGAGAAAAGAAGTTATATGCAAAGCTGTCAAAATGTGAATTTTGGTTGTCTGAAGTAGCTTTCCTTGGACATATAGTTTTAGCTTAAGGGATTCGAGTCGATCCTAAAAAGGTTCAAGCAATCTTAGAATGGAAAATTCTTCAGAATGTCTCTGAGGTGAGAAGTTTCTTGGGATTAGTTGGTTATTATCGGCGGTTCTTGAAAGACTTTTCAATGATTGTTGCTCCAATAACTAAGCTATTAAGAAAGGATGTGCTATTTGTTTGGACAGATAAATGTCAGGAAAGCTTTGACAAATTAAAGAGGATATTAACAGAAGCTCTTGTTTTGGTACAACCAGAATCTAGAAGGATTTTATAATATATAGTGATGCATCCCATAATGGTTTGGGGTGTGTATTAATGCAAGAAGGAAAGGTTGTAGCATATGCTTCTCGACAACTCAAAGCTCATGAAAGAAATTATCCTACCCATAATTTAAAGTTGGCTGCAGTAGCGTTTGCTTTAAAGATTTGAATGGTTTTCATGCTTCTAAGTTGATATTGGTGTTTAGTATGGATAAAGGACATGTTGGAATTTCATGTTTTAAGATTTATTCGAGTTGGAAATGAGGTTGTGATGCTGTTTCTATGCTTAAAGTGTTGAAAATTCCATGGAATATGGTTAGGGAACATTCGGTTAATTGAAGAAAATTAGGGGAAATATTGTAAAAATTCTTTTAGAAATGCAAATAGTTAGAATGATGTTCTTTATGCTTTATTATGTAATTGAAGGTTAATTTAGAATGTTGGAATGGTTAAAGGGTGATAAAGATTAGAATTATGAAATTTGCCCAGAATTTTAGTTTTTGGCAATAAGTTTGGAAATTCACAAAAAAATCCATAAATCGAATTAGAAGGTGAATCTTATATGTACGAACTAGAAATTAAGCCTAGTTTTTTCTAAAAAAATAATGACTAATTTCGAGTTCTATACAAAAAGATATGAATTTTTAAGTGATGGAAGGTCAGGAAACATAGTAGCGGTCTGCTCCGAAATTTAGCACTGGAATTCGCCTTTGAAAATTCGTCATAAATCGCACGAGTTGAATTTGGGCTATTAATTTATATGGTTGAAATATTATTGAATATATTTCTTTTAGATCAAACAGAATCGAATTCTGAGTTGTAGATTATTTTATAAAAATATTTCTTTGAAGGTAGCGCATGCTGACAGATTATAAAATGAGTGTCTTATTGGTATTATTAATTGTGCATGTAAGGGATGAATGCGAAGCAGTCCAGTAAACACGAGAAAATCGTAAATTCAGTAAATAAAGCAAAGGACCAAACTTGAAGTTCTCTTAAATTATTCAATTTAGTTTGGGATAAGAAGCGTCAAGGTGAGTACAATTGCATACATATCATAATACATTAATGTTTTATACATCATTGGGATGGCTTCTGATGAACCTACTCGAATTTTTATTGTCATTATATTTAAGTCATTAATCATATATTTGAAATGTTCTAAATATGTCAAAAATTGAATATAAATGCATGGATCACTAGTTATATATGATGTTATATTATGAATGTTAATTCGGGTATGAACTACCCAATGTTAAATTATGTTGATATACATTGTCATGGATGAAATAAATATGGAATATATGCCCAAGTATATATTGAGGGACAGGGTATAGTTGGCATGCCATAGTGTCCAGCAGTACGCTGCATATTCGGTTTAGCACTATAGTGTATATAAAGGACACTTAGTGCATATGGTGGGCACGACCTTATGTGTATTATGGTGGGCACAACTTTATGTGCATTAGCACTTCGGTGCATATTTGACTCGTGTACCCAAGGTCCTCATAGGTTTATATTTGGGCTATGATTTATTTTTTAATAAATGATAAACAGGTGAAAAAGTTTATAAGCTTTTGGAACAAATGGAAACTATATTGGTAAGAAATTCATTTCCGGTTTATATTATGTTAATATATGGTTCACATAATGGTAATACATATCTATTGATCATGATGCATTGAGTATTGTTATAGCTTTATATATAAGTATGTGTATTGCACTGGATATTATTATTTTCTCACTAAGTGTATACTATTATGGATTGTTAGCAATTCTCTATATGACACTCTAACTAGTATTGGATATTAAATACTGGTAAGGGTGTTACATTTATTAGTATCAGAGCTACAAGTTTAGCTGGTTCTAGATACGAATCGGGCATGTAGAGAGTCGAGATTATATACATGCTACTAGGATGTCAAAATTACTGATATTTGTATAAATATACTTTGATGCCTACTAATTAGTAATGTTACTCCTTACTTATGTGGGATGATTGTAACTTTAATAGATGTCAGATCATCAAGAATCCAGTCAGGCAACTGAGCATGATACTCTTGCACAGAGCGGGAGTAATGAAGTGAATCAGAATCCGCCTCTTGCTCAGCAAAATGTAGAGCTACCAGCTCAAGAACAACGAAATATGCATGTGCATGATCAAGGTTTATTTCTTCAGGCATTTCAATGCTAATATAAATCGTCGAGCACCAGTATCAGTTCCAAAGAAATTAAGGAAAATGAAAGCACTAGAATTTCGGGGAGATACTGATAAAAATCTAATGGCTGCTGACTACTGGTTGAATGATATCAAAATTATGCTGAGAATGATTCCTTGTGATGCACAAGGAAAATTAGAGGGAGTACTATCTCTATTGATGGAGCAAGCTAATGTGTGGTGGAATGTAATCACTGCACAAGTCCCTCCAGAGCAAATTACTTAGGAATTCTTTCTAAAAAAATTCAAAGAAAAATATATTGGAGATGTGTTCGTTGACGAAATGAGACAGCAGTTCTTAGATCTGAAATAGTTTGGCATATCAGTCTATGAATATGAATGCGAGTTCAATAGACTGAGCCGATTTGCAACAAAGTTTCTTCCAATCGAAAAATTCAGAATTGACAAATTCATAGCTGGGTTGGATCCTCGATATAAAAGGATATTGGTCTCTCATAATTTCACTACTTTTCAATATGCATTAAATCGAGCAAAGGTTATGGAAAAAGTAGACCTCGAGAATAAAGCGGGGAAACAGGCTCAAACCGAAAAAATTTTCCTATAAAGATTCAAGAAAATGAATTTCTAGCTAACATTATGGAATTACCCTTCCAAGAGTTTGAAGTCATTCTTGGAATAGATTGGTTATCGGCATATGATGCTACAGTTGAATGCCGATTGAAAAAGATTAATTTTAAAAGGACCAGGTGGCTAAGAAACAATACTTATAGGCGAAAGGCTGAATTATCTGAGTAATGTGATATCAGCTGTAAGCCTCTAACTGTTGGAAAGTTATTATCACATGGGTGTGAAACATATTTAGCTCATGTGATAAATACTCAGGAAACAAAGATAAATTTGGAAAATATACCAACGGTACGAAAATTTCCAGATGTTTTCCCAGATAAATTGTAGAGATTACCTCCAGATCGAGAAGTGGAATTTGGTATTGACGTGCTTCCTGGAACATCACCAATATCAATGGCACCTTACAGGATTGCTCTTACATAACTTAGAGAGCTAAAGGCTCAATTACAAGAATTATTAGATCGAGGTTTTATACGTCCTAGTATATCACCTTGGGGAGCTCCAATCCTATTTGTGAAAAAGAAATATGGATCAATGAGGTTATGTATGGATTATCGTCAACTTAATAAAGTGACAATGAAAAATAAATATCATCTGCTAAAAATTAATGATCTTTTTGATCAACTTAAAGGAGCAACAGTGTTTTCAAAAATTGATCTTCGATCGGGGTATCATCATTGAAGATCAAAGAAGCAGATATACCAAAGACAACTTTCAGAACTAGATACGGGCATTATAAGTTTGTAGTAACGCCTTTCGTACTTACAAATGCACCAGCAACTTTTATGGATCTAATGAATTGAGTATTCCAGCCATATTTAAAACAATTTGTGGTGGTATTCATAGATAATATATTGGTTTATTCTAAAACCAAAAAGGATCGTGATACTCACCTCCGGATAGTTCTTCACATCCTCCGAGAAAAAAAGTTATATGCAAAGCTGTCAAAATGTGAATTTTGGTTGTCTGAAGTAGCTTTTCTTGGACATATAGTTTTAGCTGAAAGGATTCGAGTAGATCCTAAAAAAGTTCAAGCAATCTTAGAATGGAAAATTCCTCAGAATGTCTCTGAGGTGAGAAGTTTCTTGGGATTAGCTGGTTATTATCGTCGGTTCGTTAAAGACTTTTCAATGATTGTTGCTCCAATAACTAAGCTATTAAGAAAGGATGTGCCATTTGTTTGGACAGATAAATGTCAGGAAAGCTTTGACAAATTAAAGAGGATATTAACAGAAGCTCATGTTTTGGTACAACCAGAATCTGGGAAGGATTTTATAATATATAGTGATGCATCCCATAATGGTTTGAGGTGTGTATTAATGCAAGAAGGAAAGGTTGTAGCATATGCTTCTCGACAACTCAAAACTCATGAAAGAAATTATTCTACCCATGATTTAAAGTTGGCTGCAGTAGTGTTTGCTTTAAAGATTTGGCGTCTTTATTTATATGGTGAAAAGTGCTACATCTTCACGGATCATAAAGGTTTAAAATATTTGTTATCCCAAAAAAGAGCTTAATTTGAGGCAAATAAGGTAGATAGAACTGATCAAGGACTATAATATATAATTATTGATTATCATCCGGGGAAGGCTAATGTGGTAGCAAATGTACTTAGCCGGAAAATATTCTCTGCCTTGCGAGCATTGAATGCCCAGTTGAAATTGCAGAAAAAATGTACATTAGTGGCTGAACTTCAAATTAAGTCTACTTTGATAGGAATAATTAAAGAGTTACAAGGAAAGGATGAGAAATGTTTGGAAAATAAGAAGAAAGTTGAACGTGGCGAATCTAAAGATTTTGAAATAAAATCAAATGGATGCCTATATTACAAAAGACATGCATATCTTCTTATTGATGATGAACTAAAGAGGGAAATACTTTGGGGGGCACATTACAGTCCTTTAACTATACATACAGAAGGCAACAAAATGTATCAAGCTATAAAGAGTCGATTTTGGTGGCCTGACATGAAACGAGCTATCACCGAGTTCGTTGCTAAATGTTTAACTTTCTAACAAGTAAAGGCAGAACTTCAAGTTCCATCGGGATTACTTCAACCAATTTCAACTCCATAATGGAAGTGGGAAAAGGTTACTATGGATTTTGTAATAGGCTTACCACTAACGCCAAGTAAGAAGGGTTCAATTTGGGTGATTATGGATCGATTGACTAAAATGGCACATTTCATATCAGTTCGAATAGACTACTCCTTGAATAAGTTAGCAGAGTTATATATTAAGGAAATTGTTAGATTACATGGTGTTTCCATCCTCAAATGGATGGACAATCCTAGAGGACTATTCAAATACACGAAGATATGCTCAGAGCGTGTATAATGAATTTTACAGGCTCATGGGAAAAATATCTTCCATTAGCTGAGTTTGCCTATAACAACAGTTGCCAATCATGTATAAAGATGGCACCTTATGAGGAATTATATGGAAGAAAATATCGAACACCATTGAATTGGTTCGAGTTAGAGGATCGAAAAATCATTGTACTAGATCTTGTTTAAGAAGTAGAGGACAAGGTAAAGATAATTCAAGATAATCTTAATGCCGCTTCTGACAGAAAAAAATCATACTCAGATCTTAAAAGAAAAGATATTGAGTTTGAAGTTGGAGATAAAGTATTTTTAAAGGTTTCACCTTGGAAAAAATATTCCGATTTGGACGAAAAAGGCAAACTTAGTCCAAGATTCATTGGTACTTATGAAATTTTGAAAAGGGTTGGTCCAATGGCATATCAACTAGCATTACCACCGAAAATGAGTAAGATTCATGATGTGTTTCATGTGTGCATGCTTCCAAAATATCGATCAGATCCTTCGCATGTCATTACACCAGAAGAAAATGAAATTCAACCAGATTTGACTTACGATAAAGAACCTGTAATAATCTTAGCACGAGGAGAAAAGCAATTAAGGAACAAAAAGATTCCTCTAGTTAAAATTCTATGGAGAAACCACAAAGTGGAATAAGCTATTTGGGAAACGGAGGAAGCAATGAAAGAGCAGTATCCGTATCTTTTTGAACCAAGTACGTAAAGAAAATTTGAGGATGAATTTTCTTAAGGGGGAGAATTGTAATACCTCAAAATTTTGGCTAGTGACCAAAATGAATAAAATAAAAGTTTGGTGACTAAAGTATAAAGTTAGGAAAAGTTTGGGGACTAAATTGTAATTTTCAAAAGTTATGTATTTTAGTCCCGTAAATGAATAGTTTACCCCTAATAATGACATTTTCATGTTACTCATATTTTTGGTACAAAAATTGTGTTAAAAGCTATAAAGAGTTAAATTCGAGAAAAATTCAGATAATCGGATTGAATCGAATAAGTGAGATATTTTGTAAAGCAAGATTAATAATATCTTTTCATGCCTTAATTTGGAAGGATTTAACATGGATCATTGGATTAAAGTAGATTTTCCATGTTAAATATGAATTGTTGGGTGAAATATGGCAAGATTGTAATTTTTGGAAAATTACAAGGGTAAAGTTGGTAATCACTAACTTATTGGTTTATTTTTGACCATTGGATGAATATTTGACAAGTGGCAAGATGAGAAGCATTAGATTATAACGGTAAAATGGTCATTTGGCTATTAAGAAGATTTTTTATTAAATATGGTTAAATAAAGCCATATGACATGAAAATAAAGAAAAGAAAAATGTAGAATATCTTGTCAACTTTCTCTCCATTGTTGTGAGCTACCAAGGATAGGTAAGAAAGTTTTCTTTTCAATTTTTAAGCTTATTTGGTTGATTTTTGGGGTTAGGGCATGAAATAAGGATTTGTTCTCCATGGGATTCTCTTTCATTTGGTATAAGTTTTGCGTGGTTTCCATGCTTCTAAGTTGATATTGGTGTTTAGTATGGATAAAGGACATGTTGGAATTTCATGTTTTAAGATTTATTCGAGTTGGAAATGAGGTTGTTATGTTGTTTCTATGCTTAAAGTGATGAAAATTCCATGGAATATAGTTAGGGAGTTAATTGAAGAAAATTAGGGGAAAATATTGTAAAAATTCTTTTAGAAATGGAAATAGTTAGAATGATGTTCTTTATGCTTTATTATGCAACTGAAGGTTAATTTAGAGTGTTGGAATGGTTAAAGGGTGATAAAGATTAGAATTATGAAATCTTCCCAGAATTTTAGTTTTTGACAGTAAGTTCAGAAATTCACAAAAACAAAATTCCACAAATCGAATTAGAAGGTGAATCTTATATGTATGAACTGGAAATTGAGTCTAGTTTCTTTTATAAAAAATAATGACTGATTTCGAGTTCTGTACAAAAAGATATGAATTTTGATGTGATGAAAAGTCAGGAAACAGAGTAGCAGTCTGCTCCGAAATTTAGCATTGGAATTCGCCTTTGAAAATTTATCATAAATCGTACGAGTTGAATTTGGGCTATTAATTTATATGGTTGAAAAACTTATTGAATCTATTTCTTTCAAATCAAACAAAATCGAATTTTGAGTTGTAGATATTTTATAGAAATATTTCTTTGAAGGTAGGCAGGCTGACAGATTATAAAATGAGTGTCTTATTGGTATTATTAATTATGCATGTAAGGGATGAATGCGAAAGCAGTCCAGTAAACATGAGAAAATCGAAAACTCAGTAAATAAAACAAAGGACCAAATTTGAAGTTCTCTTAAATTATTCAATTTAATTTGGGATAAGAAGCGTCAAGGTGAGTGCAATTGCATACATATCATAATACATTGATGTTTTATACATCATTGGGATGGCTTGCGATGAACCTACTCGAATTATTATTGTCATTATATTTAAGTCATTAATTATATATTTGACATGTTCTAAATATGTCAAAATTGAATATAAATGCATGGATCACTAGTTATAAATGATGTTATATTATGAATGTTAATTCGAGTATGAACTGCCCAATGTTAAATTATGTTGATATACATTGTCCTGGATGAGATAAATATGGAATATATGCCCAAGTATATTATTGAGGGACAAGGTATAGTTGGCATGCCATAGAGTCCAGCAGCACCCTGCATATTCGGTTTAGCACTATAGTGTGTATAAAGGACACTTAGTGCATATGGTGGGCACGACCTTATGTGTATTATGGTGGGCATGACCTTATGTGTATTAGCACTTCGGTGCATATTTGACTCGTGTACCCAAGGTCCTCAAAGGTTTATATTTGGGCTATGATTTATTGTTCAATAAATGATAAACAGGTGAAAATGTTTATGAGCTTTTGGAACAAATGGCAAGTATATTGGTAAAAAATTTATTTCCGGTTTATATTATGTTAATATATGGTTAACATAATGGTAATACATATCGAGTGATCATGATGCATTGAGTATTGTTATAGCTTTATATATAAGTATGTTGTATTGCACTGGATATTATTATTGCCTCACTAAGTGTATACTTAGCATGTGATGATTTTCACACGTAGGTGAAAAGTAGGAATAGAAGTAAGGAGTTTTTGGCATCCTACTTAGCATGGAGTATATTTACGGTATCAGTAATGACATCTTTGATGTATTTTGATTTTACTAGTTGGCATGTTTATGATAATAGTAGTTGGTTTTAAACTAGTTTAGACATAATTTGTAATAACTTATAAACTAGTTTATGCTGATAATGAATGGTGAGTAGCTTTATTAAAATTGAAAATGATTAAATGAGTTACTAGTGTAAAATCAGGTAACTATTAGGAAATGAACAAATAGAGTAATCGATTAAATTTTAAACTTAGGCAGTTATAATACTTATAGGCTATAGTTATGATCTACTAAGTTGCTACCTGAAATCGGAATTAATTGGTACATTAAAAATTAGAAAACTGATATTACGCGATAAATTGATAAATGGTTTATTGTGATTTTTAAATAAATGACTATTATAGATTGTTAGCAATTCTCTATGTGACACTTTAACTAGTATTGGACATTAAATACTGGTAAGGGTGTTACACTTATTGTAGCTGGGTTAATCGTAGATTAGTAGAAGACAGTATTATTAGTTTGAAAAATAAAATAATTAAAGTATATAGGAATGTTTGGATCAAATCAGGAGCGGAGTTAGAAAATTTGGATTGTGGTCTCAATTCGGGAGGGACCAAAATAGGAACAATACGAAAGTTGAGTGAATTTTTTTAAACTTCAGGGACCAAAATAGGAATGAGACGAAAATTGAGTGGTGAACGGTGTAGTTTACCCATTATTTTATTTAGGAAAAATTAAAAATAATGTGTCACATCAGCAGCTTCTAACGGAAGGTAACGAGAGGCCCACACTGAAAGCGAACTAAAAGTTCGGTGACTATAACACAAGTTTTAAAAGTTTGAGGACTAAAATAAAAGTTTCCTAAAAGTTCGATGACTATTTAATATAGTTTACTCTAAATTAAACTTAAAGTTAAACTAGACTAAATATTATTGAACGTTAATTTGTGTATTGTTCATACCACTAAACTTTCACTTGTATCAATTATAACACAAAATTTTAGTTTTGACTTCAATTATACCATAGGACTGTTAACTCATTAGTGACGTTAACGACAATTCCATCAATATGATGACGTAGCCAAAACGATACCATTTTGGTGTGACTATATTAATGGTTCAAAACAGCGTCGTTTACGCATTAGACTCTAAAATCATGTATTGATTTAGTCACTAAACTTTAAACAATTTTAATTTTAGGCACTAAATTATCAAATCGCCATTGACAACCAATCGCCGCTTGTCATCGATCATCACTCACGACAAGATCGGTACAAAAACATTCGCGTTTCATTCACTTATTCTCAAATTGATTTTTCAAAAAGCTACTCAAATGTACAAAAATTCATCTAAAGGTATAAATTGAATATACAAGTCAAAAATTTAAGTACATAGTTATACGTTCAACAATTAAAATATAGTCAACTTAATTTTAATCCATAAATAAATATGATAAAAAAATTTATTAAATAATTTTTACATAATCTAGTTCTATTTTCGTAAAATCAAATTTTACCGTATTAAAATTTATGTAAAATTTTATTTTTAAAAATTGAAAATAATTAGTTAAAACTCAATAATGGCCACAATACGAAATTCGAGATATAAACTCTAACACCTCTTACAGGGTCAGTTTGGGTCAAATTGTCATCTCTTAATGATGATTGAACTCAAATTATTGAACAATTAAGAGTTGAAATTGAGCCTAAATGATAAAATTGACAAATAAAAAACACATTTTTACAAGAATTATCAATTAATCTATATGTACTCGATTGGACACATACCCAAACTTAACCTGAATTGACTCGAAGATCCAATGATTGACTAGAATCGAAATCGACCTATATGATATTGACCCGAACTAAAAAAATAAATAATCCGATAAAGATTGACCTAAAAATTTAACCGATCCGGTATTAACCCGACCAAAAAAGAAGTCGATCTGATTTTGATCCTACCCTATACCCGAAATCCAAACCAAACCCGGCCTGACCTGAATCATGCTTGAACCGAAAACAACCCAATCTAAGATGACCCGACCAAACAACCTAATTGCCACATCTAGTTAAATCAACCAATCCAACCCGATTCTAATGAAACTTAACCCTGCTCATTTGACTAAGGGCCAGTTTGGTATTGTTTTTGAAAAATGTGGTGGAAACGTGATTTTAAAAAGTATTTTTGGATAGTTTGGTTTAAGTGTTTGGTATTGCTGTCAAAAAATACTTTTAAGTAGATAAAATATCTATTTTAGATATTCTTTTTAAAAATATAAAAAGATTGATGATATAAACAAGGATATATGATTAAATAGTCTAGTTTATATATCCAACCAGTTTTTATTTTTGGACTGATATCCAACCAGCTGAATCTTCGTTTCTCGATTTAGTAATAAAAA
Source organism: Hibiscus mutabilis (assembly GCA_019671005.1). Lineage (NCBI taxonomy): Eukaryota > Viridiplantae > Streptophyta > Magnoliopsida > Malvales > Malvaceae > Hibiscus > Hibiscus mutabilis. The sequence continues at coordinate 7,777,793 of CM033755.1, read as the reverse complement.
GGGTCTTATAATTTGAGATCCAGGTGTAAATCATATGTAGATTTGATCTATTTACGTTGGAATTTGTGTATTTGATTATTGAATGCTTTTTCGTATATGAATGCCTTCCCGTAGTTCTTTGATGGCATCTAACACGGTAGAGATTCCAAGCTCACAAGAACATAACATTGTCATCTGCAAAATCCTGCTTATAATTACTAAATAGAACCTATATCCAGTAAAAAATCAGATTAAAATTTCTTAACAGAATATATAATAAAGGTACTCCAGATGTGGCTAAGCATCCCAATATATGAATAAGAATTAATCAAATCAAAGCTGAATAAACCGTGATTCTTAATACAGTAATGCTATCATCATGACCATAAAGAATCATATGCAGTTTGGCAAACACAAGGAACAGGAACAACCACAAAACTTCAAATTTTACTCAAGGTTATTTTTGCAGTCAATGTTGTAGTATAAGGAAGAAACATGATGATTGTGAACTTTAGAGGAAAATACCGTTGACAGTACTTGAACGACGGAAAGGAGAACGAAAACCTTGCTTGACCTGAAATCTGCACGCAGGTTAAGAGTGGTAATTGCCTTCATGATCATCCTGATTGCAATCCATCCGTATCATTTCCAAGAAAACATTAGGAGACTACTGTTTCCCGTATGATTGTATGAAGTAAACTATACACAATCGCTAACTTACACCCCACTGCCTCTTTCGAGCAGGCCTCTGTTTCTTTGTTTCATTAGTCTGGACTTCCAATTCAACTTGGGGAGTGGAGGCCTTGTCCGGTTCACGTTTTATTTTGATTGGATCCTTAAAACGTTCCCTTCTTTTCTCCATCTTTGCTAGTGTCTCCAGTATCCGTTTGTTTTCACATTCACCCCCAGCTCTATTCTTCTCAGAAGCATTGTCAACAGGCAATGTTTTCACCTTCACCTTGTTACTTTGCATCATAGTCTCGGAAGCATTTTCCTTTTCATGACCAGTTTCTTCGATATTTTGCTCTTCATTTATAATCTGACCCTCCTCAATATCCAAATCTTTGTTGCACTCTGTAACTGAAAACTTACCAAACTGTTTCTCATTATTCCTTCCGCCATCCGTATTTGGGATGTCCATATTAACTGCTTTGCTTTCAAACGAGTCATTAAATTCCCTAACAGATTTCTGCTCCATAGTATATGCCGAGCGCGTCTTTTCGAGCCTTCCATTGCATACTGTGCTTCTACTATTTGTGTGTCTCCCAGAAGACTGCAGATGGTATTATCATATGGAAATGTCACAGATTATAATTTATCAAATTTACATATATCTAGAGAATAGGAAGCTAAGAAGGTCAGATGAAATGAGAAATCAGATGTTTATATACCATGTTCAATAATGTAATCTAGGAAGAAACTGATAGCAACCATGATTAGCCTATGAATGCAAGTAATGCAGTGAACACAAAAAGAAATAAGAACCATCAATTTTCTGCAAATAGTGACAAATCATTTTTGACAAATACACACTTACCGAAAAAGACAAGAAGAATCTGTAGCCCTGTCCAACGAAGCTAAAGTGTACTAGTTTTGAAAGTAAAAGCTTAACATTATCATCAGCTAATGAAGAAGGTACTTATTCTAAAATAAATTAACCTGTATTCAAGCACTTCACCTAGAATTAAAGGCAATTGAAGGAAGAGAATTACAGATAAGATCAAAAGAAATGATGCAATAAGATCATTAGAAGAAAAAAAAAAGAGATTTGGCCAACACAAGTAGAACACTCATATATACAAGTACAAATTATACAAGATTTTATTTGACCTCAGTTTCCCCAACTTTACCTTTCCTTCCCCAACAATCAAGTCAGCTGGGCCCCTGTCCTTCGGGACCTCCTGCTCATGCTCACCTCTATACCTAAAAAAAGATTTTCTTTTATGACAAGTGGCAGTATTTCCTTCACTTATCATTTCATATCCATGATGCTCCAACATTGAATCATTAAGAAGCATCTCATCTCTGAGTGATTCATGCCTAGCATGAATTAACTCATGCATCGAAGATTTTTCACGAGAAAAAGGCACCCCTTGAGCAAACAATTTATCATTTACAGGTAATTTATCCTCTCTCCAGTGTAGTACTCTAGATCGCTTACTACGGCCTCTCCCCCATGACTGAACTTGATTATCACTTTGTAAATCGTAGTTTTCGGTATAATTATAGGAACCGAACCAAGCACCGTCTAGGTCTTCCTCATGATATACTAATCTCTGATGTCTATGGCATCTGTCAACAGGATTGGAGCCATATTCCTCATTTCTTGATGATACAGTATTAAACCACCTTCGTCCATTATGCGCGGACAGTTCACTGTTAGCTGCCAAGGCCAGAGATCTACTGTGTGTGTGTCTCCGATACTCATCTTCACTTTCAGTAGGCCCTGATCTATCCAAATGGAAATAGGCACAGTCAATATATCTACCTTTTCTGCCAGAAGCTTTCACTTCTCTCCTTATTGGTGGTCTGCACCTCTCATATGGTTCAACCATACCCCTTTCAGAATGTGAGAATGAAATAGATGTACCATACTTGTGTTTTAACCAGTCATATTCATGCTTACAATCTAATGGAAAATCACCATGATCAGTTTTCTTTCGAAATTGGAGTCTGTTATTTCCCCTTCTCCATTGAATATCCCTTTCTGCAGAAGCAGGGGAATACCTCGAGATTAAACTCCCAGATTCTTCATAAGTGCGAGGAACCAGACTCTTCCGAACAGGACACCTTCGTCCATGATACAAAAACACATCCAGGTCATCTTCTTTAGCTATGTAGGCTTGTCTTTCATGATAAAACTCCTTCTCATTCCAGTTTTTTCTAGCAAACTGATCCGAATCCTCTCTGAAGTGCAGATAAGCTTTTCTGTCAAAAGCAGAAAGATGGCTGTCTGTAAACCTTTTACTGCGGTTAACATAAGGTTCTTTATCCCTGTAGTACGAGGAACTTTCTTTATCATGATAAACAAGATCTTCCGATCTTTCTTTTCTTTTACCAAGGTAAACAGATGAGTAATCTTTATAACAGAGTTCCCTTGCATTTGATAAATGAGAAGCTTCATAACAGTTTTCAGGGTATATCTTCTGGTTGATAATACCGTAAGGCCTACCACGGCAATGCTTCGATTTTTCTTCTGTGGGATTTCCATGTCTTCGACATCTTTTCCAATCACCCTCTGCATCTGATAATCGATAAGTGTCGTACTCATCATCAGTTTCAACCAAGATCCTCTCTTTCACATGATTCTGGTGTCTCCAACTCCCATTCATTTGCTTGTGTCTCAAGGGAATTGTATGTACTGAAAAATTTTCTCTATCATCTGATTTTGTTTTGTGGCTATTACTTCTGGAACTATTATTATCAACTGACTTCTGTAATCCAGTTCCAGGACCTAGAGATTCCCTTCTTAATGGACTTTGGGTTTCAACAGAAGCAGCACGAACACTATCTTCAGATCTTTCTTCAGAATTATCTTCAGAAAAGGAAAATGAGGGGCTAAAATGACTTCGATTGTCAAGTGATGGTTCAGTTTCAGGAATGCAGGCATCTGGTTGGTGGGTATTTCTGAAAGCCACTTCATTTCCCTTATTTTTTGTTTCCATTGCTTCAGCTGTTCCTTCTGAAATGCCAACTTCCACATTTGGATGGCATTTTCCATTCATATCAGAGACGTTTACCTTGCTGTGATCACCAGTCTCTAGTGATGTTTGATTAGATGCTGGCAGCGACCTAATCAGATTAAAACAAGAATTTTAGGCTGTTGATGATTTAAATAATAAAGAGGAGAAAAGCTTACTAAAAAACAATCACTAAAAAACTGGTATGACTATGCAGCCTATGCATCAGAAGCTGATGCATGCAAATGATGTTTGAAATACTGTAAATATACTAAATATGCCGACATTAAACCTTGTTTGCAAGTGTCAAACAAGTACTAGCATCTTTTTGTATGGAATCCCTCTTTTTCTTTTCTTTTGTTGGGGCCAGAGAACCCTTTAACTCTAACACTTGAAACCAGGCCAATAAAAAATACACCGATGTTAGAACCAAAAGCTCCAACAAGGGATATGCAGGACAAATCAAGCATGTAGATGATAGATCAATTGAGGAAAAAGTACTGTTTAAAATAGTAAATGATTCAGACCTCCCCAAAGAAGATGTGGACACATTTATCACCATTGCATAATGCTCTCCCTTCAGTTCATCACTGTCGACACTAACAGAAAAGCAAACATCTCTATCATCCTGATCCAACTTCCCAGATTCAGACACTTCAGACTTGCTACCATGACCTAGTTCCGCCTTTTCAGAGTTGGATGAATCCACAATGGAATCTTTCACAGGTATCTGGAGCCAACCCATGGAATTGAAAATGATACAAAGGTTACAATATGTAAGAATTGTGCATATAAAGACTGGAGTAATAGCATACCTGTATAATAACATCAGAATCTTGAAAACGTGGACGTCTTATATCCATGGATGGTTTACGTTCGTTGATGCTGTCTTCAACTTGAATTGCTCTTCCTTTTGGCTGAAATAATAAGTCACTAAAGAATGAAACAACACCCATGAAACAGAGAATATAAAGATCTTATCAGATACTGCAGCTTTAGGCATACCAATTGCAAGAGCATCTCTCTTCTATCAGCACATTTTAATGACAAGTCAACTTTGGCTACATCATCGGTCATAGCTTCTTGAGTTACTCTCTCATGACCAGCCTCAGCTTCATCAGCCTATTGCCATATAAAAATGTTGGAAATCTCAGATAATTGAGACAGTTTTACAATTCATTCCTAAAATCAAAAAATCCTACTATGAAGATTAAAATAACCAACCTGGTCAAATTTTGAAGAATAATGAGAAGGAATCCTAGCCTGCCTGGACGACTGTTGCCGAAATTTCTCCTGTTAAATAACTCAATAAAAAGTCTCTTTAAGCAGGAGCTATTAAGTAAAATCACACACCTAAACAACAGTAGCATCATAGCATGAGTAACAACCATATTCAAATAACATACGAAATCAGTTATTCCACAAGGTGAAATATGGTAAGGCAATTAGCACAACAAAAATTTATTTACCAGGGAGTTACAGTATTCTTTCCAACTATCCTCTTTGAATCCAAAATTGAAGAAATCTGTTATATCTGCTCCAGGATGCCTCCAAGGTTTCTCCTCAAATGCATCAATATTTACATCCAATATTGTCCTGAAAGAAATTAAGGTGGGGCAGGATATGGAAGATCTTAGTCAACAACATCAAGGAATAGTATTTACAAGAAAGAATAATACCTAAAAAGCTCCGGATGACATTAATTTCCATTGCACAGCTTAGACAGTTCATTTTTCTATACATAATACATGAAAACCTAAGCAGATTAAGGTTGAAATGTAATCAAACATAAAAAGGAATCCACTGACCTATGCCATGGAAGGGAAAAACCATATCCAAATTGAAGGGTCAATGATTTCATGGAAACAACCATCTTTTGGTCGTGAACATCATCTTCCCGATCACCTCTTCTTGACATAGAAGAGAATGAGGACATACCAGTAAGTCCATTAACCCTTGTATTACTTGGAAATGATGATCCATGAGGTCTCGCATACTACAAAAATAAATGAATCAATGCAAATCATGAAAAAATATTCACATGTTTTGATACAATAAGAAGCTCAAAGATAATGAATGGCTGTAGTTTACATTAATTAAAGCTATAATAATGTTAACATATACATAAAAAGGAAACAAAACATACAAAAACCAAATAAAAATAATGCTAAAATACCTTGAAGTGTGAATGAAGCTCAATTTTAGTCCCACTCCCTCTTTCTACACCATTCCCACTAGGATTCAGCTCCGACCCATCACTAACCGGTTCAACCCGCCTTGAAATCTTATCCAATCCGGTGACCGGAAACTTCTCGCAATCATCATCGTTCAAGACAATATTCAAATCGTCATCGCTATCACTGTCATCCATAGCTGAATCCGCAACGAATTTCTCATCCGCCTCGGTGCTTTTGGAGGCATCGCTAGACCTGTTCTGTTCCGGTTCAATGTGCAATCCGCCGAGAGCTGCGCTGGCTTGGACTTGAACGTCCGCATACAAATCACCAAAATCATCCTCCATCGACTCCTGCGATATTAGGGGAGAATCATAGTCATGAGTTGGAGATATTTGGATTACGTTAAATCCATGCTCGTTTAAGAAGAGCGTAGTACGGAGAAGCTAAAGAAACCCTATTAGGATCTAAAACCCTGCAGAAGCCATTAATGCGGGGTATTGAAGTTGGGCCTTGGCAATAGATTTCTTTTGATCTTGTGGGCTATGATGATTCTGATGCGTTGGATTTTATTATTCAAATCTAAAACCACTATGAAAGTTAGTTGCTGAATTTTTTAGCGGTTATATTTTAATACATAATTTGTGTAAATTTTTTACATAATATTTTTTTAAATTCTAAAAACTAAAATATTAATTTTAATACCTTAAATTTTAAACCTAAATTATAATCTTAAATTTTAAACCCTACAATTTAAATTTCTAAACTCATAACCCTTAAATTTGACAAACACGTGTAAACTTTAGTTTACATATATCAAATTTTTTCTCATTTTATAAAACTAGAATTTTATTATACTTATTCCCCAAGTGAAAATATAATTTAATAAAATTTATTAAAATAATTATATTTTAAAAACAATCCAATCCAATTCAAATTAAAAATTATTGATTTAAAAAATTAATTATTTTCAATGATAATTATGAAGTAAAAAAGTTAAATTTCTATTATAACACCATAAATGTATAATTTTTAGTTTATAATTTGATTTTTGTTTACTTTTTCGAATTGAGTTGGCATCACTGAATAAATTATGCACTTCAAAAGTAAAAAAATAAAAAAGAAATAATTTATATAAAATTTATTTAGGAAAAATTAAATCAACAAATAATTATAGGTGAATTGGTAAAAGTTTTGTATATAAATCTATTATTTTTATATTTGAATCTTGAATAATATTGTTCATTTATTTTATTTAAAATATTATATAAAAATGTGAGAAAGAAAAACTAAAATAATATTAAAATAATATTTATTATACTTTTCAATGATGATTATTTGTAATTTTCTAATTTAGTTGGTATCGATTTGACTCATGACATCAACTCAATCAAGACTTTAGTATAGAGTATAGTTGAATAAATAAATAAGTAAAAGATTAGGACCTGGTGAGATTTTATACCCTTGAGCTTTTCAAAAAGTTATTTTAGCCCTTAAATATTTTTCCACATCTTTTGGCCTCAAATTTCTAGTATTTTTGTCAAATTAAATCAATTGATAGAAAAATAATGGATTTTCAATAACTTTATACCTTTTTTATCAAGTTTGTATTTATTATTTACAATTTTTAATACTTTATTATATTATTTAAAGACTTTAATATAAAATAAGTGTCCAAATCATATCTCTTTTTTGCTTTAGGTGCCTAAAGTTTTTTTTATCAAAATATGTATCTAACGTTTTATTTCATACATTTTTTGTGTCTAACATTTTATTTCGTTAATATTTTAAAGTTTATATGTTAAAAAAATTCATCATCCAGTTATTGCGTGACACATAGATGAGTTTTTAATTTCTTTAAAAAAATTAAAACCTATTTTTCTGATAAAAAAAACTAATTTTTGAAAACCCTAAAACACTCATTTCTTTCAAAATAACCCCAAATCCTTAAATCTCAAACCTTAAATCATCTATCAATGTTGAACACTATTTCGCTATCGCCGACGCAAGAATGAAATCTCTTCCTCCCATCGTAAGAGCTGCAAAGTCCAGTCGTCGTCCGTCCATTCGTAACGTTCGTCGTTTGTGGAATCCATTTCACATTCGTTGTTCAATTGGCGCCTCGTTCGCCGATTTGCGATGAAGAAAGAGTGAGATAATCGATAGTGGAGGTCTGACGACAAAGGGGTAAGTGGTAGTGGTGGTAGTTGACCCGACGCCAACAGAGAATGAATTTAATGATATGAAGATTTGGAGTTAATGATCGGGAGGGTTTATGACAAATGTAAACTTTGGGGTATTTTTGAAAAATAAATAAGTTTTTTATGATTTTATTTTTAAAAACTTAATAAAATAAAAAAGTCACATGTCATGTATTCATTAGATGACAATATTTTTAACTATAATTAATAGATAAACTTTAATTTTTATTTTTGTGTAGTATGACAAAATAATTAACGTCAACTTTGAAAATAGACAAAATAATTGGCGTTAGCTTAATAGATTTATAACTTTTTTCGTAAGTTAGTCTAATTTGACAAAATAATATAAATTTGAGAGCCAAAAGAGATGAATAAACTTTAAAGGTTAAAATATTTTTTTTTAATTGAGAGTAAAAATGTTATTAGATCATATATATGTTTAATAAAAATTAAAATTAAGTGATTTAATGTCACATCCCACTAGATTAACTGATTCCTGGTAAAATCAAGTTTAAATTTACTTGCGACATTTTTTAAAAAAAATTATCTGTAACGATCAAGATTTTCGAGTTAACGATGTGCGTTGACCCAGGTCTTGGACCGACATATCGGGTCGAATGTTTAATTTATGTTGGGCCTTGTTGTTGGGCTTGTAAGATCCTCTTTGGGCTTGTCATGTGTTCTTGGGCTTAAGTGTTGGGTTTTGGGTTTTGGGATGAAAGAGATGTGAGGGTAATTGAGTAATTCCCCCTCAAATGAGTGTAAAGGCTGATGCCTCATTAAGGGGGGCTGACATCTTGTAAGAAGGATGGAGTCACCCTTGTTCTCATCTCTCTCTATCGTCTCCTCCTTCAAATTTCCATCCCAAACCCAAAGATTAAAGAAAGAAGCTTGTTATTTTTGGGTGGAACTCTCGGAGTTGTCATCAAGGGAAGTTTGTTCAGCATGTGAGGATCTATCTTTCAAGGTGAATATCTCCAAAGTTGGTTGAAGTTGGTTTCAAAGCTTGGAACAAGGAAAAAGAAGTGAAAGAAGCTTGGTGGAAGCTTCATTCGGGGAATTGTTGCTTTAAGGTCAGTACATTCTGACTTCTACATTTCATGAACATCATAAAAGGAATGACTTGCTTGGTTTTATGATTTATAGGTGCTAAGTTTGGTTTTTAGGAGCTTGAATCCCTTTCATGGTGGATTAAAAATTAGGCGTTGTTAAGGTGTAAAATTGGTAGTAAACCACTTAACATACTCTAAATAACATGTAGAAACATTTTGGGGCTTAACCATTTAGGTTAATGGCTGGGATGGTAGAATCTCGAGCTCTAGGTTTTGAAATCTGGGCTCACGTACCGGTACGGGTGACCCGTATCGGTACGCCTTTGTATGAAAGATGGGCATATTGTAAAGGGCGTACCAGTACATCATGTCGCATATCGGTACCTCATGCTTGTTAGAAATTCTAGTAGCATTTTTGTGTACCGATACGTTAGGGGGCGTATCGGTACCACTATTCTATTGTTTGAGGAAGACCTTCGTGTATCGGTATGCATTTGAGGGAGTACTGGTATAGCATAGGGATCACTACGGGGCCTCGTGTATAGGTACTGAGTACCGATACAGAGGTTGGCGTAACGGTACGGGACGTTGATTAGATTCTTTCGAACCTAAATCGAGTATCAGTACTCGTGGATAAGTACTGGTACCTAGAGGGGTGTACCAATACTCATGTAGGTGTATCAGTACGCGTAGGGCAATCTGCCCAAGAAATTAGAGGTTGCGTTCAGAGGTCCTATAATTCGGGGTTTAGGGCCCAGTCGGTGTCTAAAGGTATAAAATGAATTCTAACACTGTGAAATCAAGGTTATAAACCACGTATGGAATAAATGGCTTGGTTATTTTTTAGTAGATTGTTCATATTAATCATCCATAAAGATCTAGTGGATCGGTTGAGGCTGTGTGGAGATTTGGGGTCATTGTTGTGTGTTGAAGGGATGCCCATATGGCTAGTAGCTACGAATAATGAGATGGTCTAATGAGAATATCTTGATTAAGCTTTAAAGACTTATATTAATAATTGTAACAAACAAAATATGCCTTGGGGCATTGGTAATGGCTGGTTTGATGCCTCTTATCTCTTGGTGAGATGTATGAATGCTCGGGGAGCATATATTATCTTATGTGTCTTGGTCAGGAATCCGGATGTCCTACAGTTAGTGCAAGGAACTTATATAAGGGGATGTGTACTTCGGGCTGTGTGATCGAGTACATTCGACGTATCCACGGGATATGTGATCTGGATGCGGTTAGAAACCTATCATTGGGCTATGTGATCAGGATAAGGAAACTAAACTCGATGGGCTGGGTGAGCTCGAGTAACTTGATGGGCTATGTGAAATCGAGTAACCTGATTGGTTGAGTGACCTCAGGTAAAGACTACTTGTGGCTATTATGATCCAAGTATGTCTAGGACGTATATGTGGCTATAGTGATCCGGATATGGTCCATTAACCCGACGACTATGTGATCACGGGTAACCCGACAGATGTGTGAGCACGGGTAATGTAGGGCTTCGTTGGACATTTCTTAAGGAATATATGTTATTTAAGTTGTTGTGTGGATAATTGATGTTAGATGTTTTACCCTTGGGCTATGTGATCAGGGTATTGAGTGCTTAACTCGATCAGCTATGTGACCTTGAGTATGGTAAGCCTGGGATGGCATGCGAGACTTCTTAAATCTTAATGGTGTCTTGAGACATGGTTGTAAACTCTAGCTAGGGTAAGCTAGACGATGATCCTTAGTGTTGAGAAGCCTTTCTGTGTACTCTTAATTATATTATCATGCATGCTTGTTTTATGATATTCATGAATTGTGGTACAGTAGAATGTACCACTGAGCTTCGTTAGCTCAGCGTGCAGAATTGTGGTTTTTCCGTTCGTAGGTTGACAGGTTTCTTTTGGAGGAGCACATCGAGGAGGATTTTCCAGCACTTAGCCAGCTTCAAAGTACAATACTTAATGTTTTAGTTTGGGCTGATTGTATTCATAGGACCTTACCACAGTCGAGTCTGCAACTTTATTTGATTTGTTATTAATTGGTCAAACGGTGTATTTTAATTGGAGCTCCTATTTTGCAAACTCTTTTAATGTTATTTAATTACGTGGATTTATGAAAATGGATTATTTTGAGAATTGCCAAACTTGTGGTTTTAAATGAGAAAATTTTGATGGGTAAGTTTTGGGAGACCCGAGTGTAGTGCTTCGGATCGAGATCGGGGTGTTACATTATCATTGGTACAAAATATAACAGCCATTCATTTATCGCTTTCGAAAATTGTATGCTAGGCCTCAACAACATCAAGAAATAGAGTAAATTATTGTAATGGTTACTTTCATTTTAAAAGGGTTTATTTTTGCTCACTATATTTTAAAAAATAATATTTTAATTATTTATATTATTATTTTATAACGTTTTAGTCATTTACGTTATTGTTTATAATGTTTTAGTCATTGTAACATTAAATGTCATTAGTATGATGATGTGAAAGTTTAGTAAAAGATATTGGTTTTTAAATTGATTTCTACACTTTAGATAAAATACTAATTAATAATTAAAAAATATTTATATCATGTCAACTAAAAAGTGTAATAAGAATACAACTATATATAAAATATTATTATTATTTTTAACTTAAAAGTGATTGGCCTAGTGGTTGGAGTGTTAGCCCTCTAGATCGCTGGTTTGGGATAACATCCCACTAAGTCCATTACACTTATTTTATTTATTTGTTTTGTTTTCATCTAATGGTGACAAAAATTAAGAGAAAAAATAGGGACATGTATTATTGATGGTTAAATTTATTGATATAAATTAAAATTAAAATTAAAATTATAATCAAATTAATAAAAATGTGTAAGTAAGTAAGGTGTTCATATTTCGGTTTTAATCGAATTAACCGACCGAACCAAATTTTTTTTTGTTAATTTTAGGTATAATCGGTTAATTGTTAAGATTTTTTTTAAACTTCAGTTATTGATTAATCCGGTTTGAAATCAATTAATTAATTGAATTAATCAAAATTATTATATATTAGTTATTATATATCACATATATTTATTTTTTTGTCACTAAACTTTTAAAAATTATAAAATAATCATTAAATTTTTTGATATATTATAAAGTAGTCATTAAAATTTATTAGATTAGCACAAAATGATTATTAAATTTATTAAATTATTACAAAATGGTATTTAAACTTTTCAATATTTAGCAATAATTTATAACGTGCAATGAGTCAATGAATATTTTGTAATAGTTTGATAAGTTTAATGATTGTTTTTTAACTTTTGAAAGTTTAATGACTAAAAAGATCTTTTTAATATAGTTTAGTGACCATTTGTATAATTTACCCAAAATTTTATAACAAATTTCGGTTAATTCGAAAACCGGCCGAATTAACCAAACTTTTTTTGGTTTTGTTACAAAAATTCAAAAAAATCAGTTCAATTAACAGTTTAAAGGAAAAAATTTGGTTAATGAATTTTGGGTAGTTTGGTCGGTTAACTGAACCGATCGATTGAACACCTCTATAAGTAATGAGGAATAAATATGTAATTATACAAATTTACCTAATTGTCACATCATCATTTGTATCAAAAGTTAACTGATAGTGACTTGATTGAAATTATTTTAAAAGTTTAGTGGTCTAATTGACAAAATTTTTAGTTCAATAATCAAAATAGAATTAGACATATAGTTTGGTGGGCATGGATGTAATTTACCCAAAATAAAATAAGTAATTATTTGGTGGATGTTACTTTATGGCCATGGATAGAGAGCCTTTGTTAGGTGAGAGAGTCTTGCCCCCAAGGCACAATTTTTTTTTACCCTTTTATTTACGTATTTAAAAAAAAAACAAATTAATAATGAATTTGTCCTTTCCATTTTTAAACATTTATTTTTTTCGTTAACATCTAATCCTGCCTATGTGGTTGTTTATGTCAAGGTGATTCCACCACTGCATTATCAAGAGCTGCTAACTTCAATTAACACAAAGTACCAACCTATTAATTTTATGTTTTAATTTGCTTGTTTAAACCAAACAAATGGGGAAAAGCACTTGCCATGTGCTAATTGAACTTAATTTTAATTAACTGTACGTGTGTTTCATGAGTGTCTTTTCGACGAAACGAAAATGAGGTTAACTGATGAAGAAGACTCTGGCTAGTTGATTGTTCAAATACAAAATATTATTCCTAATCTTACACTATGTAAATATCACATACTTGATCATTAGCGACTTCATGTATTATTTTAAATTTGGTACATGTGATTCATCTAGAAAGATTAATGAGCAGGGACAGAATTGTGCTGTACGTGGTGGAAAGGGCATAGAATTTTTTTTACCTTTTATATATATTTAACAATAAATTATTTATAAATTTACCCTTCACATTCAACATTTATGTTTTCCCCGAACATCTAATACTGACTCTGTCCTTGTGAACGAGGGGAAGGTAAAGCATGGAGAGGAGTTTTCTTGGAGACTGCGAGGCCATAGACTTCAGTCATGTCCACCTTCTCAACAGTTACACCAGCTGATAACTTCCAGTCGAACCAATATAGAAGGTTGGCCATCACATACTCAACCGAAGCAACCCCGAACGACATCCCCGGACATCCCCTTCTTCCGAAACCAAATGGGATGTAGTGCAAATCTTGACCTTGAAAATCGATGGAGCTATTCTCAAACCTCTCCGGGATGAACTCGTCCGGTTTCTCCCACCAGTCGGGATCTCTGTGAATGGCCCATGCATTGATTAAGACCGTGGCATTCGAAGGGATGTCGTATCCTCCCAGTTTAACACTTGCTGATGTTTTCCGGGGAAGAAAAACAACGGGTGGGTGTAGTCTTAAAGTTTCCTTGACCACACACTTCAAGTATTCCATTCTACATACATCCTCCGGAGTCACCTTAGATTTGTTTCCCACCACATTTCTCACCTCTTGTTGGACTCTTTTCATGATATTCGGATGCTTTAGGAGTTCAGCCATCATCCATTCCGTTGTTGTTGTACTGGTATCAGTTCCTCCAACAAACATGTCCTGAGATTATCAAAGTTACAGACTTCAGATCAAGGCACAGGTAAGAGGAAAAACCAAACAACAAAATTCGCCTGCCACTTGCTGTGTCCCTTTATATAAAATCATTGGGACACAGAAAAAGGACATGCGAATTCTATTCGGGAGAGAGTGTTGAAATAACCAGTAAGATTGCTTTAATGCTGTCTCGAGTGAGGTTCTCAAACTTGCCATCCTTTTGGAGTTGCATAATGATAGAAACGAAGCCATTTTTCTGGGTAAATTTTGCACAGCTTTCGAGAGCTCCATGCTCCTTAATCACCTGATTGAGGAATGCATCCAATTCTGCAGGCAATGCTTTCATACTTGGGATGTATCCAGTAAGCACATCAACCCCCCCCCCCCCTCAAGGAAACATATCGCCAAAACAGAAACCGGTGAAGAGAATCATTAGCCTTTTCACCAGCTCCCCAAACCTGCTGCACCCATCTTCTTCCTCACTTTTGTGACTAAAAATGGATCGGGAAACGATGTTACTCGAAACAAACGTAAGCATCTTTGTTAGATTAACAGGCTCACCTTTAAGACAAGCACAACGGATTTTGTTGATGAGAGCTCCAACTTCTTCGTCTATTACAAATTGAAACGAGTGTACTCTTTGGTGGCTGAAAAGCTCAACAACACTAATCTTCCTAACCTGTCGCCAGTACTCACCGTAGGGTGCAAAACCCATACCCTTGGATTCGTAGAACAAGTGATTCACAGCGGTGGTCCTTGGCCTGTTGGAGAAAACAATGTTATGGCTTTTCACAATTTCTCTAGCCATGTCCACTGATGAAACCACTAAAGTTGGGTTATGCCCCAACCGCAGAAGAAAGAGAGAGCCATACTTGTGTGAGAGGTCTCGGAGAGAACGGTGGGGAAGTTTGCCGAGTTGGTGGATGTTGCCGATAATCGGTAGCTTTGGGGGTGATGGAGGCAAATTCAGATCTCTCTTTTTTGCTAGTTTAAGCCAAATTAAAACGGAGAGAAGGAGAATCAGAGATGGTAACAATGGATTGCTGGAATTCAGCAGCTCCATTTGCAAAATCTGATGATAAAATTACAACGCAATGAATCTGTGACAATATACTTACACTTCTTATAGGCAGCGTGAGGCCTCGACATACTCAATTATTAAGATATTTTCTAAAAAACAAACAATTCACATAAGCTTAAATGAAAAATTAGTTTCTAAATTATGTCATTTTTTATTTTTAGCTTTTCAAATTATTTTTTGTCAAAAAAACAGGAGTATATGTTAATTAATTTTAACACTTTTTAATTATATTAAGAAATATTATATTCTCATACCGAAATTTGAACTCATATAAAATGAAACAATATATGCATTCTTAGCCACTAAATTAATTAGTGGATCTCATTAATTTTAACACTTCAATAACATATACACTATACAGATAAATTATTCCAATTTAAATTGAATACATACTGCTTTTAATATTAATTTAAAAAATAAAATACATGCCAACTTTATCTTTTTCAACTCACTTTCTGACTTGAAAGAGCAACATGTTTTCTACGATATCAATAGAAGTAGGGTAAAACACAGGCCAACTTTATTTTTTAGTACCATAGATAAAAAAATTAAAAAAGTACAAAATATTCTGAAAAAATTAGTCAAATTCTCGGCATTTTCACTAGCAGACAACTTCCCATCGATGGACAGATGAATGTGGAGATGCAATCGTATTCTTTGTTCATTCAAAGTTTTTAAGAGTTGCCAACAACCGAGTTAGACCTCGATGAAATTGCCCACAACTAATGACAATTTCCGTAGCAGCATTCTTTTTCCTTTTTACATATAAGAGAGAGTTGTCTACATCTAGAAACAACTTTCACAATTATTGTAAATTTCACTATATATTTTTTAAATTTTTGGAAAGATGTTTTTTCTTCTGATCCACGTCTTATTTGAAAATATTAAATTTTTTCTTAAAGAACGTTATCGAGTCACATTTTCTTTAAAAAAATGATTTTTTTTTTAGAAGATGCATAATAAAGTTGGAGAAATTAATTGTTTATACATGTTGTCTATTTCGAGCAAATATATCTTTATCTATACTCGGGACTCAAGTTGCTCCGATGGCTAAGACAAACTATATCTTTTTCGGATTTTAAATGATATAATAGTCATAACATTAACTGTTTTCGAAAGACAATTTCATGAACTACAAACTTATTTAGATTACCTACTATTAATAAGTCGTATTGTGCATTACAAAATTATCCTTAAAATGCAACTCATAATTAGTTAAATTATTTGAAAATCAATGAACCGATATTTGTTTTTGATATTGTTTTTTCATTCAATTCCATAGTTCGAAGAAATAATGAGTACAAGAAATAAATAAAGTTTATGAAATGAATCAGTTCTAATGAATACAATAATTAATCAAAATAATTACTACACTGTGGAACAAAAACCCTAATAAAAGTATGGGTTTAAGGGGAGCAAAATGTGGTGTCGCCCATTTAGAACAAAACAAAAGTTGACAACATTGGAGTATGGTAAAGTGTTCAAGCTGGAAAATGGAGATGAACCCATGGGAGATGTGTCATTATATCAAAGGCTTTTGGATTGACTGGGGGACGGAGCCATAAATTAAACTTAGGGGTAAAGTACAAATAATTATAAAATAAAAATAAAATTTAAATAAATTAAAATTTGGAGGTCTAAGTAAAGAAACACCCATATTTATTGTTTAATACATTATGAAGTTGCTATAAGGATTGTGAGGTAATTAAGAAAAATCTAAATCACGGAATTCTTCTTGTTGCCAACCGTAGGGGAAAAACATAGTTATTTATTGTGATTATGATGTCACGGGTTATTGTATTAAATTAGGAGACTCATTTATTTCTTAAAATTCTTTTTTTAATAATGACATCTAAATTTTATTAATCACTATAAAAGATAATATAATATAATACATTAAAAAAAAAAAAAGACAAGTTCACTAAAAGTTTCTTACAATTGTGTAAAGAAAAGCAAATACATTAATCGACATTAGCATACTAAAATCCAAAAAAAATTTGAATCTCTTGTCTCTATCCAAACAAGATGCTTTACGAGATGGAAAAGGAGCGGTGAGCGAACTAAACTATCAGGCAAATTGCTCTGCTATCCAAGTCTGATTACATCGACAACCAACCATCAACTAAATGGAGATCCATCTTTCTAATACCACCGATAAAACTATAATCAGAAATATATCGTCATTTTGTATAGGAGTAGAATCAAAAAGGGTTAACGCAACACATAAGCACGAACGAATAGCTTGTAGGAAATGGATGGATTGGACCGTCGTCAGCAATCTTGGGTTTTTTGTCACAACATTCTACAACTCATTATTACGTATATATTTTTTATTGACTTAATTATAAAATATGTGTTTAAATTATACTTACTTTTTATAATAGGTGTTTAACGTTATTTTTTGTTGAAATAGATGTCTAAAATTTTATTTCATTATTTTTTAAGATAAGCCATTAAAAAAATTCATCACACAATTAAAATTTAACATGTGTCTTTTAATTCATTCTTTAAAATTTTATTTCAAATAAAACTGAAAACTTAAAATTAATTTTTAAAAATATCTCAAAATTCTAAAAATCGTAAAATAGCCATAAATCCCTAAAATCCCAAACCTCAAAATCTTAAAATTCACTTCATTGACGCCGCCAACAGTCTCTTCAGACTCCACCACTGTAGTCATCGAAAGCCTCACTCATTTCCCCCAACCACCCACCGTTGGTAATCGGCACGAGGCATGCCAATCGACCTTCAAACGATGGGAACCTTTCGCGTTCGTCATTCGATGTCCGATTGACATGCCTCCCATCGGTTACCGGCGATGGGTGGTTAGGGGAAATGGGCGGGGGCCTCCAGCAACGATGGTGGTGGGGTTCGACGAGGCTATCGGCGGCGGCAATGGCGTGAATTTTGAGATTTTGGGGAATAATTTGTAATTTTTTAAAATTTTGAGATATTTTTTAATATATTTTCTTTTCAGTCCATTTTTTAAATTAAAAATATAAAAAAAAAAAATAAAAGCCATATGTCAAGCTATAAATGGGTGATTGATTTTTTTTTTGACGGATTGACTTTAAAATGGGCCAAAATAAAATATTAAACACCTATTTCAGTTAAAAAATATTTTAAGTACATATTGCAAAAATATATATAATTTAGACACTTATTTTGTAGTTGAACCTTTTTATTCATCGTTATTATCGGAGATTCAGGTCAAATTTAAACCGGTATTATGACTTCACATTGAATTTCGAGATACTATTATCTCAATTAAAGAAATAGAAAGAAAATTAAATACTTCAATAATATGAGTTATTAATTGTATCACTCTCTTATTTAGTGTTTAAAATTTAAAAATAATTAGGCATGTAAACGAACCGAACGAACACAAACAAGAGTGTATTCATATTCGTTCGTTTAACTTTAACCGAACAAATGAACGAACATAAACATAAACGAACACAAATGAACATAAACGAACACAAGCGAACACAAACGAATATAAATAACATATATATTATGTTAAATATTTAATATTTTTGGTTAGTTCGATTAATTTAGTTAATTAACTGATTTTAAACCGAATTAATCGATAATTGAAATTTGAAAAAACTCTTAATCATTAGCCGAAACCTAAAATTATCTAACAGATTAACTAATTTTGTTTTGGTTCGAAGGTTGGTAACCAAAGAAACAAAAAAATTGTTTTGGTTCGGTCAGTTAGTTCGGTTTAACCGAACAATGAACACCCCTAGTCAATAAGAAAGAAGTTTTTAACGAGTCATAAAATATGACTTGTCAACTCGAATAACTCGAATTTTTTTGACTTGAATCGATCTAATGCTCACCCCTAGACATATGTGAATAAATTTAAATGAACATAAACGAACGAACATAAATGAACAGATTACCGAGCGTTCATGAACATAAATGAACGAATGAACCCTTTGTTCATGTTCGTTCATTTAATTAAACGAACAAAAAATATTATTCATGTTCGTTCGTTTAATAAATAAACAAATATAAACAAACTTTCCGCCGAACGGTTCGCTGAACGTTCGGTTCGTTTACAGCACTAAAAACAACAATAATAAATCAAAACATACTAATAATATAAGTGAAATTTGAAATTAATTACTACATATCATTATTATGCATGGAATCCTTTAGGTTTAGTTCTTTGTTGCGATTGAAAAATGTTTTTGAAGTTAGGAATATTTTTAGTGTCACAAGAAATGAATAACAATGAATTTTTGAGACGAAATATGTTTTTCAAGCTAGTTTTTTAATTCAGGCTAAAAAGTTAAAAAAAATAATACTTTTAACTTTTTAAAAAAGTGCTTTGGATATTTAATTATCAAAACGCATCCATTTATTATTCAAGTTTTACAATTAATTATACTTTCGAATATATTTTTATATAGACAATTTAACTCATCGTAACATTTTTTGTGTTATTATTTGATGTATTGTCAGTGTAAAAAAACCACACAAACATGTCTAATTAAACTTTGAAATAAAAAAAAACTAAATTTCTAAACATAAATCTTAAATCCTAAACTCTAAGCTCCAAATCTTAAACCCTTAAACCTTAAACTAAGCTCATAAATCTTAAAATGGACATGCTTGTGAAAAAGGCTTTTCACCACCAATGCATAAAATATTTTCATTTTCTATTACAATAATATCAAACATTTAAATTAACACATCACATTTTCTTTATTATACTTTTCTACAAGTTTTTTAAAAGTATTTTTGTAAAAATCACTTTTTAACTCAATAAAGTTCAAGAATTTTTTTGAATAAAAGCCATTAGTCTTATTAAAAAGAGAAAGTATTTAAAATTACAGTAAGGTTTACAACTATCATCGTAAACTAAATATATATTTTGGACATTTTTCTATAATATTGACACAAGAAACTAGCCACTTTAGATCATACAAAGATCATACATGAAAAAGGTTAAAAATCCAACCAAAAGACTTGAACGAAAAATAGATACGAACAAATCTGGCTGCATCGGCAAACGAACCACAAAAGGAGATTAAGCTATTGAAAGTCCATCGAGAACCGCAAATCAGAGCCGAGCATCGTGAGAAACTATCCATGAACGCAAATTGCGAATTCAAATTCAATATGAGGGTCCAGAGCAGGGAAGATCAACAAGATTACACATAAGCGACATCTTGATTAGTTGTGGCATCGTCAAATCCAACACTTGTAACACCCCTTACCTGGTTTAGTAGTAAACCAGTTCGAAGATGTTACTCGATAGTCAAACCATAACAAAGCGGACATTAAAACATTTAAAACATACATAAAATACAATAAAACCATAACTTAATTAGCCAATTTAGAGTTTAGGACCAATTTTCAATATTTTAAAACTTAAAAGACTAAATCGTAAATTATTTATTATTCTATTTCAATCCATATTTAACGAGCAATAATTTATTTGTATAAATATTTTAATTGATAACATATTTGTATCTTTTAAAAAATGATATATTTATTATCAAACAAGTAAATAAATAATATTTACTATAATTTACCCTAATATTATATATATAATATTTAAAAAATGGAAAGTGATTTCAAAACTAGCATGCAAATCAATTTGATTTTTGTTTATGCTGTTCTTTGTCTGGCATTCACGGTTTCCATCAAACTTACATACAGCCTTGTTTGGGAAAAGTCTAAATAACAGTAGCTTAACTTAAAAGGGTAAAAAAAAATTACGTTTTGAAATTTGTCTATCAACTTAAAATGTAAATTTTTAAATGATATTTTAGGTTGATATTTTTCAATAAATTTTAAAACTTGTGTTTTTTCCCCACAAATTTCAAAATTTGTTTTTAAATTTCAAAACTTAAGAAAAATTATTCAAAATCAACCTAAAATATTATCAAAAGTATAATTATGATGTTGTACAACAAAACTACACACTCTGTTTGAATAAGCAAAGAAAATTATACCATTCAAAAAAAAGAAAAGAAAATTATACAATGCGCAACTCCTGAACTTCAACGTTGTTCTGGTCAACAGCGAAGGCTGAAAAATTATACCATGTAAGTTTCTTTTGTAACCTTATAAATATGTAACGGTTTAGGGTTTTAGTGTGAGCCACGCAATCACAAAACTCTTCGCCTATAACTTTTTCCTTTAAGATTTTTCAAATATGATAGGTCCGACTCGTCATGTCATTTATAGTCTCAACCAATAAAAAACATCCATTTATTAAATTTTTCTATGTCATCTTTTTACCAAGTGAATCTTTACTCATATTTACTGTAAATTAAATTAAAAATCATTTTTTTTACCAATTATAGATTCACTTAGTAAAAAGATGATATGGAAAAATTTAATGAAATGAATGTTTTTTATTGGTTGGGACCATGAATGACGTGGCGAGCCAGGCCTATTATATAATTTCTCCTTTAGTTGTGTGATTATTATATTTATCGTTATTATGTAATAAATTAAGTTGTTCCCTTTTAATGTAGCTTTAGCTTTAAACATGGCGGAGAAATTATAGTATGGGTCATTCTCGCCACGTCATTCATGGGACCAACCAATAAAAATCACCTATCTTATTATTTTTTTATGTTATATTTTTACCAAGTGAATCTTTACCCATATTTACTGTAAATCAATTTTAAAAACAGTTTTTACCAAGTGAAGATTCACTTGGTAAAAATATGACATGGAAAAATAATGAAATAGGTAGTTTTTATTGGTTGGTCTCATAGATGACGTGGCAGGAATGACCCATTATATAATTTCTCAACATGGCGAGTTAGCATTTTTAAATCTCCAATCGCACTGTTACAATTTTACCCGTTTCTTTTAAAATGATTATTTTTTCACGAAGATCATGCAAGTACTTTTTTTTTTATCAAAATACAATTACAAACATTTTTAACATTCAAACTTACAATTTCATATAATTTTGCTCGTTTATTTTGAACTGATATCTTTTTAAAAAGAGATTTAAGTATAAATTATGTTTACAATCCTGACTTTATAGTTTGAGGGGACCTAACTAAAATTTTTAAAATTTTAATAGTCTAACCAAAATTTTCAAAAACTTTGAAAGATTTGATAAAATTTTTATTTTTAAATGTGAGGGTTTAATTAAAAATTTTGAATTTTTTGAAAAATTCAATGAAACTTTTTAACAATTTGAGGGGGAATTAAAAATATAGAACACTTTTTAAAACTTTATGAAAATTTTTATAAACTTTGAGGGGACTAAATAAAATTTTGAAATATTTTAAGGATATAATATAATATTTTTTTTCAAAATTTTAGGTGTGTCAAAGCCCCCTTGGCTCTATTCACCACCCGCCCTTGTTTACAATTACAATTACTCCATACATTCAATAATTAAAACTAGAATTAAACATTACAACGCATAGTCGGATCGTAAATACCAATATATTTATACTTAAAACTAAAATGAAATTGAACAAAGTCTATACAAAAATAAATAAAAACTCATATATTACACAAAGTGAACTCAAACCTTAAACGTCAACTTTATTATTAAACATTATACGATAGTTTTTTTATTAAATAAAATGATATTATATTCACCGTATCTAAATTTGAATCTATATATAATTTAAGGGTAGAACATATCTATTTATAAAATTGGTTAGGGCTTACAAGTTAGGCCCAATGTCTGGATGGAAGTTAGTTGGGGGTACATAGCAATGTAGCATAAGCTAAGGTACTGCGGCGTTTATGATACCAGTCGGTCGTTACCCCAAAAGAACAGTTTTTTTTAAGACTTAAATAGTAAAATAAGTGCCTAACTTATATAGGTTGATAATTTTTAGTGTTTAAATTATTTTTCGTTATTAATTTAAGTGTCTGGCGTTTTATTTTGTTACCATTTTAAGGTAAGTCGGTTAAAAAATTATTACCCAATCCACGCTTGACACATGACATGTTTGTTTTGTTTTGTTTTATTTTAAAAAAAATATTCAGAATTTTCAAAAAAATCCTAAAACTTTTAAAAAAATCTCAAAATAGTCCACATATCCCTAAGTCTCAAATCTCAATTCCAGCTGTTGTTGCTGCCAATCTTAGATGTTGTGCCCACTACTTTCGTTGTCGAACCCCCACGAACAGTTACCCTACATTTTCGTCATCGAAAATCGATAGGCGGTGTACCTAACGTCGAAGTAATCCAAACTCGTGAAAGGAAGTTGATTGACATACCTATCGTCGATTATCAGTGAGGGTGGTTGGGGAAATGGGCTGCGGCATCCAGCGGCTATAGTGGTGGGCTCCGGTGAGACTATGAACAACGGCAGTGGCAAGAATTTTGGGTTAGGAATTTGAGATTATTTTGTAAAAAAAAATTAAACTATTAAGTTTTTTAAAAAAATAAAAAAATATCACGTATTATATTTTAATTAGATAACAAAATTCTTTTAACTGCAATTAACAATCAAACACATAAAATTAACGAAATAAAACTCTAAACACTTATTTAAAAAAAAATTTAAACACTAAAAAATTAAAAATAAATATAATTTAAACACTTATTATATTATTAAAAATTGTTTTTATCTTGACATTATTGCGTAAGTCCAAATAAAAGCACGTCACCTTCGTCACATCACACTGCACCATGTGAATTATATATTTTAAACATTTCTTTTTCCCTCTCAATTATTGCATACTCCAATATTTTTTATTTAAATTTTTCAAAAAAAGCATTAAAAAATACTGAGAAAATATATTATCTATCTATGTAAAATTCAAAGATCAAAAGATTTGTTTAAATATAAAAAAAGTAATTTAAAGTTTAAAATAGTTAATTATTTCTTTAATATATTTTAGCCGCCGTTTTTTTCTTCTCAAATTGTTGTCAACATTTTTTCTATCAATCTTTGTTGAATTTGTTTAAACACGTATTAATTTATTGCTTTAGTTTTTTGGATTTAATTTAATATATATTCTTACGCAGATGTAAAATATATTATATGATTATAATTTCAATTTGAGGTAGTAAATAACTACATATGACCCAAAAAAAATAACTACATAACATTTTAATGTAAAATATTTTTATCGTTGTATAATTGTGACGTAATATATTATTATGATTTTTTTTTGTCTAACCATTAGTTTTCAATCTATTAATCGATAAATTTATATTGAATTGTGTAAAAGCTCATTATGAGGGCGATCTCCTAACTTAATTTTCTCTATTTTTAATACTATGACTCGAACATCTGATCTTACTTAAGAGATTTAGTGGAACGAATATGCAATTTGGGTTTTTCTAAGTCAACCAATTGAAAAGCTTTATCGACTTTGTTAGTGTAACTTGCACATGTTGAACATGTGACCAATATTCATCCTATAATTTGGCAGAACAACTTTGACTGGAATTAGTAGAAAATCGTATAATACTGACATAATGGTTATTTTCTCTAATTTTGTTCTTTTGACTAACGGAATTAAAAATTGAAAAAAAATCAAAGGTCGGCGGATTAACAACCCTGACAAATTTAAATAAATAACTTAATAATTTTAGAGACCAAAAAATTAATTAAAATATAATCATGTAAAATAATTATATAATATGAATTATTAATATATCAAAAGATATACAAATATCTCAATGAAACTAATATAATTTACAAAAGTCGAGGTATTAAAACTTTGAATATTTAAAATTTTCTTATTATATAGATAAATTATATGTAAATTCTTCCCACACATTTTTTTTCACACCAATTGTTGATCCTAATAACGTCGCGCACTAAATAAGGAGGTGAAAATGATTTTTGGAGAGGAGTTTGGCGATTGATGGTGGTTTATACATTTTGATGTGGGCGAAGAGCCAAAGACAATGATCGGTGGCAAGAGAGGTATTGTCGGAGGTATTGGCTTGGGATCCTTAGCTGTCAGATAACAGGTTTAATTGACGGGTCAGACTAACTTAATAGTTATCGCGTCAAAAATGATCTAGATGTGAAGATTCTGAAAACTAATGATGACATAATTAGGCGGAGGTTCAACCATTATTAGCAAAGATATGATGGTTGCAAGTCGGAGGTATAACACTAACTTACTACTTCCCTCAAAAAAAAAACTTACTACTATTATATATAGGATGTGTCCATGTTTAATATAATTGGTGTATAAAATATATTACATCATTAGTCTATTAAATAATCATCTTAAATATTTGTTAAAAATAATTATTTTATATATCTTCTACTTTCATTTGAACACAAATTTTATGTCCCATTTTGGTGCTTTTATTTATGTCTCACACTTAAAAAATAGGTTTAAGCTTTAGAATTGGAGTTTAGTGCTAGGATTTAGGAATAAGGTATATGGTTTAGGGTGTTGGGTTTATTTTTTAGGGTTTTAAGTTTAAAATTTAAGATTTAAAAATTATAATTAAAGCTTAAGATTTAATTTTTTAGTGTTAAGGTACGAATAGAGACACCAATTTTTTTTTCCCTTTCATTTGTCTTGATTTACCAAAAAAACATGGCTCATTTATCTCTTTCGTTCCTAAAAAAAACATTTTTTTATGTTCTCTTGATTTTCTTCAAAGAATAAGGCTACGTACAGCATCCTTAAAAGAAGACTATAAAATCAGATCAAAATAATGGGAATGAAAGTGATATTTGTCCGCAAATGCTATAGCTCCTGTGTGAAGAATATTTATCAAATTTATTTATTTTTCAATATTCGACTTATAACTGACTAATTCAAATTAAGTTCTGTAGAGGCCTAATATAAATGTGATCATTTCAACTTAATTTTTTTATTCACAATATCAAGATTTTAATTCTTAATTTTACTTAAAAACTTAACGCTTTATCACACTAAACCAACTTATTATTAATTTAATTGTTTTATATAATATACTGCATATGTTCCAACTGACATAAAATTATTGAGAACATATAGTATACCCTTTTAGCCGGCACCTATGAAAATACTATTTGTACACTTGCTTCATCATTTTTTTTAATATTTGTTAAATGTTATTTGACCGTTTAGAGTCTATATGCCACCATTTTTGAATCGTGACATATTCATGCATAGTATAATAAATAAATAAATAAATAAAAGAACTAGGAAATGAAAGAAATAGCTTAGTTTTTTTTTTATATATGCATGCATGTGGACATAGTCAACCTCTGACTGCAAAGGAGTTCAGACTTCAGCCTATAGTCCAATGCTTCACTTTAATTTTTCTATATATTAAATATTTTTTAACTGAATTTTCAAGTCAAGCCAACCTTGATTAAGCTTTACTTCACTCAATTCTAAGGACGGACACATAATTTTATATTAATAATTATAGAGTTAAAGTTTGGGGTAGGAAATAAGACATAAATATCGAAAGGTGAAGGATAAGTTTAGAATTAATCCTATTTTTCAAAAAAATTAAAAAAATAAAAATAAAAATATTTTCCGGGCATGGGGAGAGGGCAAGAGACCCTCCCAACACACATGGCTTTATTCATGGGCACCGATTTTATACTTGATAAAATTATATAAAAATTTAAAAACTTCATCCTTGTGAATTGATAATCATTCTCTCTCTTTTTCTCAAGTATTACAAATGAATGAAATAATAATAACCGAATTTTGTTGAACACTCTAAAATATTGTATCTGCTAACACACACATATATATAGAATATGCTGCCTATGAAATGGTTAAACTTTGTCGCCCTTGATTCAGAGACGAAAAATGGTACTACGAAATTATTACCATTTTCGTAGTGAATATAAGGACTGTGAGGAAGCTGAGGCAGCATGAGATGTTATGCAAATGGGAAAAACTGTTGAAGAGCAAGGGTTTATGTTTGAATGCTTGAATGTTTGAATTTAAAAAGCAAGTCCACCTTATTCTGCAATTTTTAAACAGTAACATCAATGGTGATGAAGACGACAATTGAAGAAGAAGAAACGGTAGGAGATATTTAGGGTTTTGATCTATAAAGAAGATAAAAAAAATTATTTATTTAATTAATTTAATTTTATTAAAAAAATTATATACCATGTCAATATTTTTTCCATGTCACGCATGAGTTAAAGAGTCAAAGGGCTAACTTGAAAAGAGTTAACGACCAACTCAGCAGAAGTTACTGTTTCCGCCGGTCAACTTAGTCAAGGGCTAATTTGCTGCAATTTGCAAACTGAAATATCTAATTGCATGAGTTTTCGAGCGAGGGATAACATTACTAATTTGAGTCGAAATTAGGGACAAAAATCCCTTTAACCTTGTTTTATTTTTTATATTATTTTATATTTTATATCATTCTAAAAATATTTTAAAAAAAAAGCTTTGCTAAACTTGAAAATTAATTTGCCCGTATTACTCCAAAATTCACCACAAACAACATTTCATAGAAATTTGTTACAGTTTCCATAATCATAAATCAAACAATTTATCTAATCAACATGAACCCTTAACATCGTTCATATTACTTCAAAATTACTTAGAAGCCTAAACCAAAACACTCCATGTTATTTCAAAATTGACCGCAACCAACACAAACCCATAACTCTAAACGACACTTCTAAAATACTTTCCGTTACAAATTCAAAACAACACCATAAAAATGATCAAACCGAATGAATCGACATAATACTTTCTTTTTTTTCTTTCTTTTTTAAAATATTCAATTTTTTAAAAGCCCGTTAATAATCACTGTTGCTCGAGACGTCATTGGACGATCGTATCACAACATGAATCGACATAACTTACACCTAAATAAAGTATAATTTTTGCAGTCCAAGAATCTTCTGTCGGAATTTTTATTTATCCAAATCGTTTTTATTTCAGTCGACAAATCATAATGACAAGATAGTATTTGAGTCAGATCATCGATTACTCTCTTTCTTTTGTTGTCTTCTTCTTCCTTGTACCTTCTACATATAGCTGTTGAAAAAAATAAACTTAAAAGAAAAAAGTTTAGCAAAAAAATTTGACGATAACTTAAAGTTTCATCCCTTATATATGTGAAAAATGATTTTTATTATTTTCTTAATATGACATAAAAAAGGGGTAAATGTGGTGGAAAAAATATGAGTATGGATAGACATAGTCATCTTCCGTTACCTCGTTAACGGACTTTAGTGTTCAAATTATCATTTTTGTTACATAACATTAAATTTAATTATTATTTTATAATTTTTAAAAACTTGATTATCGATATAAATTTTCAAACAAAATTTAATTACTACTTTGATACTTTACCAAAAAAAAAATCGAAAGTAAGTGAGTGCGCTAACTACCAAACGCCACGTGACCATCTCTCTCCAGTTCTCCCTCCGGTCGGGTGACTTTCCTCTAGGCGCTACTCCCGATTCCCTCCATTTCCCCTATCCTTTCTATATAAATTCCGGCGCTACCCTTTTCCCTCCTCATTTCCAGCTTCCAGCCTTCCTTTCCTCGTCTTTTCTTTTCTCTCCCTAATTCCGAGTTTTAACTTTTACGAGGCGAGCGATAGGCGATCTTTTTGTTCCCCCCTTACTTTCTCTTCAGGTAAAGATTCCATTTCCCCCCAAACCTTTTTCTCTCAGATCTCTTTTCTTTTCTTAATTCCAAATTTCCGTCGCTTTTCGAATTCTTTCATTTTTCTATTCCTACAAAAAAAACGATGCTTTCGAGGAAAATTTAAGATACTTTGATTTGTAAATTTTTGCTGAAAAAACAACTATATGAACTCATGAAGTTCGAGAGCTAGAGATCTCGTTTTTCTTTTATTATACAGCTATCGCGACTGCATTGCCGTGATTTGATACGATTTTCTCATTTACATTTTGTTTGAGATCTGATTCGGTTTAGGTTCGAGTTAGATGTAGTCTTGGATCCGGCTCTTTTTATTTCTTATTGCTAATTATTTGCTTAAATATCAGCTTGAGTTAATTGGCTATGGACGTGTTTGTTTAACAGTTCTCTTCGTGCCGTAGCCATGGCCACTGGACAGTTGTTTTCTCGAACTACACAAGCTTTATTCTATAACTACAAACAACTTCCTATTCAACGCATGCTTGATTTCGATTTCCTTTGCGGTAAGGGTCCCTGGTTGATTTCATGTTATTTTTAGCTTATCAGCATTTGTAGTTATGTTTTTCAATGGAATTGTCGAATTACGTTGTTTTTACTATTTCTTTTCTTTTTCTCTTTTGATTGATTTTGAATTTGTAGGGAGGGAAACTCCATCTGTTGCTGGTATCATTAATCCTGGTGCCGAGGGATTCCAGAAACTCTTCTTCGGTCAAGAGGAAATCGCGATCCCAGTACATTCAACGTAAGATGCTTCTATCTCATGTTTCTATTTCTAGATCAACTTTATATCTGTAAATATTACTCTGTACGACGAAAGTTTTGTAGGGTAAATGAACTATCTGGTATGTTACCTCCTGAATTAATCCTGTAAACTGGCCTGCAAAGTTTAACATGCTTATGTGATCACCACGTGTTACATTCGATTATGAATAAGGAATCCAACAACGACTCATTTATTTAATATAATTTAGTTAAAGGACACATGACCTGCATATAATCTGCTTGTGAAGCCTGTGAATTCCACCATCAGAGGATGATAGATGATCCATTAATATATATATATATATATATATATATATATTATACATATACATACATATATATTATATTGGAAAATTCTATCCATTTCTATTGAGAGATCAGAAAAGAATTGGTCTATTTATACTATAGCTTCGTCTAGTTTTGAGTATAGAGAATTGACATTGGCTATTTTGTTAGTTGTATGTCTACAATTGTTTTATATTGCTATTATAAGCTGTAAACAGGTTATTGGTTCCAATAAATAACCTAATTGTGTCTTGAGAGAGGACATTGAACAAATAGCATAATTTGATTTTACATCCTTACTGTTTAAGGTAATGCCATATGGCTTACATTGTTGTTGGAATGATGAACTTGTATTCTCCTAGCTCTATTTTTTCTAACATCTGAAATATATTTTGCAGCATCGAGGCAGCATGTGCTGCACATCCAACTGCCGATGTTTTTATTAACTTTGCATCATTTCGAAGGTTAGCCTTCATTTCTTTCATGCATATTTTGAGAGCAAGAATCCTTATATGCATAACTTAAATCTTTTGGTATTATTTTCTCACAGTGCTGCTGCTTCGTCATTGTCTGCTCTGAAACAACCAACCATTCGAGTTGTTGCTATAATTGCTGAAGGTGTTCCTGAATCAGACACCAAACAGTTGATTGCATACGCACGTTCCAACAACAAGGTAAACAAGATAATGAGAATGGAACCCAGGCGGTGAAAATGATTAACTAATATTTACATGTGTTTCCTTGCGATCTTGCTCTTGCAAAGATCTGATTAAACGATTTTAACTATTTGGTCTTCTTTGTCTCTTTATTTGATTTTGGTACTGATGGACTTGCAGGTTGTTATTGGCCCTGCTACCGTTGGAGGAATTCAAGCTGGAGCTTTTAAGATAGGTGACACTGCTGGAACAATTGACAATATTGTTCAGTGCAAGCTGTATAGGCCTGGATCTGTTGGCTTTGTCTCCAAATCGGTAGGTTATCTTGATAGTTTTTCATATGCGTGTGCACATTTGTCTGAGCAATTATGCCTCTTTCTCATCTGCTTAAGCAATCACACCTTGACACTTTGTGGTACAATTTCCTATCACTAATTTGGCATTCAGTGCCGTGGCTTTGGCCGGAATGTGAACCTATACCCATGGCATTGGTTATAACTTGTATCTTTGTAAAATCATTGCAGGGTGGCATGTCAAATGAAATGTACAACACTATTGCCCGTGTTACCGATGGAATCTATGAAGGTAATTATAAGCTCTCTTAACATTTACTGTTATATTCATACCTGCCATACTGATTTCAGATTCACAATGAAATATCTAATTTTTGGGTACATATTGAAAAATAATGTAGGCATTGCAATTGGAGGAGATGTCTTCCCAGGCTCCACTTTGTCTGACCATATTTTGAGATTTAACAACATTCCACAGGTATCTTCTAGTTTCAATTCAATTCGTTGTAGTTTTCTGCCTATTATTTCTTTCTACAGGCAAAACATTCGTGGTTAGATAAGCAAACAACTTGCCCTCCCAACTCCCAATTTCCTAATTTTTACAGTTTGAAATCCATATTTCATATTGAAGCATCTTGGCATTGCGAAAAATTTCCTGACATTTTTTTGGTCCGCAGATAAAGATGATGGTTGTCCTTGGGGAACTTGGTGGACGAGATGAGTATTCCTTAGTTGAAGCCCTGAAACAGGGAAAAGTGAACAAGCCAGTGGTTGCTTGGGTCAGTGGAACTTGTGCACGACTCTTCAAATCAGAAGTACAGTTTGGTCATGCTGTAAGTTATCACTTGAATTTTCTTGGAACTCATTACTCCTTTGAGTTAAAGTTTTGGTGTTACCGCCTCAATGAGACACTACCTTTACCTTGTTAATAATTCAGGGAGCTAAAAGCGGTGGCGAGATGGAATCTGCACAGGCAAAGAATCAAGCACTAAAGGAAGCTGGAGCTGTTGTTCCCACTTCCTATGAAACTTTTGAAGCTGCAATCAAGGAAACATTTGAGAAACTGGTGAGCTTCTGTTTTGGCCAAAGGTTGGACAGTTCTATGCTTTTAGCTATATTAACATATTTGATTGATTTCTTTAGGTTGAAGAAGGGAAGATTACACCCATCAAGGAAGTTAAGCCTCCACAAATCCCAGAAGATCTTAACAGTGCAATTAAGAGCGGAAAAGTTCGTGCTCCAACTCATATTATTTCGACCATCTCTGATGACAGGGGTAACTTAACTTAATCAACATTTGGTATCCAATTAAATGAGACATGATGATGGGGAGACAAGGAGTGTTAAGTTCTTTCTTTGAACCCAATTTGCAGGTGAGGAACCTTGCTATGCCGGTGTGCCCATGTCTTCCATTGTGGAGCAAGGTTTAGGTGTTGGTGATGTCATCTCTCTCTTGTGGTTCAAACGTAGCCTTCCCCGATACTGCACTAAATTTATTGAGGTAGGCTATTGAAAATTATGATAAACTTCTTATGAGTTATGACCCCCTGCTCCACAGCAACCTGCGTCTCCCATCACTTTTTCACAGTTGTTACCCGTTACACCCCCTATGATACCTAAGTTCGGCTTAATCCTTTTAATTTTTTTTTTTTATTTTACAACTGTCTTCATCTCTAGAAAGCTTCATTTTTGTTGTGTTTTAACCAATATGTTTGATCTGGCCAGATATGTATCATGCTCTGTGCCGACCATGGTCCTTGTGTCTCTGGTGCCCACAATACTATTGTGACTGCAAGAGCTGGGAAGGACCTTGTGTCCAGTCTTGTTTCAGGTTTGCTTACTATTGGTCCTCGATTTGGTGGTGCTATTGATGACGCTGCCCGATACTTTAAAGATGCTTATGACAGGGTAAGTTGCAATATTGTTACTTGTAAAAAATTTGAATTGCTTGGCGTCTGATGATTTTTCTAATACATTCTAAGATTTTGCCTCTTTTCTGTGTCTTTACAGGGTCTTACACCTTATGAGTTTGTTGAAAGCATGAAAAAGAAGGGCATCCGTGTGCCGGGAATTGGTCACAGGTACAGATGGTTTTTAATGGTCACGATGTTTTTAAATCATGCAAAAGCTACTAATCACAAGATCTGCTTTTCTATCGTTTCCTAGTGGATCCTATTACATATCTAATGGTTACAAATGCTTACTTTCTTTCCTGCGAAAAGGATCAAGAGAGGGGACAACAGAGATAAGAGAGTAGAGCTTCTCCAACTGTTTGCTCGCACGAATTTCCCGTCTGTGAAGTACATGGAATATGCTGTTCAAGTTGAAACCTACACCCTCTCAAAGGCTAACAACCTTGTCCTCAACGTCGATGGTGCCATCGGGTCACTTTTCTTGGATCTTCTTGCTGGTAGCGGAATGTTCACCAAGCAAGAGATCGATGAGATCATTGAGATCGGTTACCTTAATGGGCTCTTTGTGCTGGCAAGATCCATTGGTTTGATTGGGTAAGTTGCTAAATAATTTTGCTTGAAATTACTCATCTTCTTGACCCAAACCATTAGATGATGATACTTAACAAAATTTGATGCATTTCCTTGTTCCTGACATTTCAATTGTCCGATGTCTCAGGCACACTTTCGATCAGAAGAGACTGAAGCAACCACTATACCGTCACCCTTGGGAGGATGTTCTCTACACCAAGTGAGAGGATATCATCGCCATTTCCAAGTTGTATTCAAAGTTCACAATGTAGAGAAAAAGTCTCAAAATGTTGCATGATTCATTTTTAGTTTTTTTTTACCATTCAAGGGGAAATAAGAGACGTGAAAAAAGGGTACATTTTATTGTAATATTTGATGATAATTTTCAAATTAGGAATCCTTCAATCTGAAGTTATTTTAGGCACAGTTCGAAATACTTTTTCCCTAAAGTTGGATCAGTCAGGTCCACAATAATATTATCTGGTTTCAACTTCTTTTGATGCAATGGGCCATAGGGCGTTTTATGTACCGGCCAGAATTATCCTATTCCTCTTATTGTTGTGTGTGTGTTTTTTTAGTTTAAGAATATGCGCTTCACGAAGAACATGTAGCTTTTGATATATGTAGTCACAATCAAACACAGTGGAACAATCACATGTTGAGGTTAAAACAATGATTTTATATCGACTTAGCCAATGATTATAGTATAGTTTAAGATATCTAATTGCAGACCAACGATTCTTGCATCGACAAATTCATATAGTAACGACTTTTTAAGGATTGAAGTTCCAACCCTGGTTTCTTCCTTTGCCTACATCAACCGGTTGGTAGACCGAATGAAGTGATGAGGTGAAAATTTTAAATTATAAGAGAACTGGTGTTTAATTAAAGATTAAGGCCTGATTTTGGTTGCTTTTAACATTCCAAAGTCTCTTATCGGCAGTAAAATTAGTGCCAAATACTTTATTTTTATCATCAAAAGTGACTTCAGAACTGAATTTTTAACCCAACATAAAATGTTGAAAAATTCAACAGTTGCGTTCTATAAGCTGTTTTGAAATAAAAAGACAACCTTACCCTCATGCTTATTATTGAATTAGTTTTTTTTCTACGGTCTGTTAATGTCTTTTCCTTTTTTTTTTTTTACCTTTGTTTATGGAATATTAATTATTGGTATGGAACCATTTTGGTGGGTTTATTATGAATAAAAAAATGTATCATTATATATATTTTTGGTTATTAAGAGAAAAAGTTAAATGTTAATTGAATTGATTTATTTTTAATATTAATTTGTACATGGTCTTATCTAATAAAAAGTTATATAAAATTTATTATTTTATAAACTTTAATCATGTAAAATAATATTAATAAATTTAAATAATTTAAAGTGACATAATTTAATCTTTACAATAATGTCTAAAATTATTATTTTATATCTTCATAAGAACTTTTTAATAGCAATCCCAAAGAGTTGAATTTTAAATCTAACTTTTCAAAATCACTTCTCCACAATACTTGTAAAATCACTTTTTTACCTCACTTTTCAAAAGCAATAAGTGCTCCATTTGACATGGCTTAAAAATGAGCTTTTGCTCAAAAAATAATTTTTCACCAATCACTTAAAAAAGTAATTTTTCATCCAACCTCAAAGCTAAGATTTCTAGCTTTTGAGATGAAAAATCACTTTTGGGTGTGAAATTATTTTTTACCCTTAATTATTAACACTAATATTAATATATTAAAATAATATTAAATATTATTATTATATTAAATTAATATTTTGATATTAAATACATTAAGTACTAATTATGTTAAATATAATAATTATAAAAATAATATTAAAAAAATAATTTTTAAATAAAAATAAAATTAAATATTATAAAATAATATTACATATAATAATTATTAATATATTAAATTAATATTTAATTATATTACAATAATATAAAATGCATATTTTAGAGACTAAATTTTTATATTTAATTTAAAATTTTATATTAATTATTTATGAATACTTAAAGTCTATATTTTATATATAAAAAATTACCAATGAATTGTCATGGTTTTATATTTTTATTATTTAGGTTGATTTATTTCATATATAATAATGTTAATAAATTCTATGATAACAAATTTAAACATTATTTACTTTTATTTATTTTTATTTTTATTGTCACGTCTAAAATGAGCATTTTATATTTTCAAAAGCACTTTTGTCAATAATGCCAAACATTAAAATCTTACAATTCAATTTTCATAATCACTTTCTAACAGCACTTTCATAAGTTTTTTCAAAAGCAATGTCAAACTGGCCCTAAGGGGTAATTTTGTCTCTATAGTTATCTCAAATCAGCAATGTTTTCATCTTGTTTAATTTCATTAATTTAATTCTTAAACTTTTGATTTGTATTAGGGCTTAATACCAAAATAAGTGTCCAAACTATTACATTTTTCCCTTTTAAGTGTCTATTTTTTTTTG
This sequence comes from Hibiscus mutabilis, assembly GCA_019671005.1. NCBI lineage: Eukaryota > Viridiplantae > Streptophyta > Magnoliopsida > Malvales > Malvaceae > Hibiscus > Hibiscus mutabilis. Next base: position 7,742,062 of record CM033755.1, on the reverse strand, counting down.
CTCATTTTAAGTGCTTAAACTATCTTGTTTTTTCCTTCTAGGTGCCTACACTTTTTTTTTTGCCCCTTTTAGGTGCCCAAACTATCATTTTTGGTCAAAGCAAGTGCCCAAACTATCATTTTTTGGTCGAAGTAGGTGCCTCAATTTGACCTTAAAAGGGGCAAAAAATGATAGTTTAGACACCTAAAAGAGAAAAAAGTTTAGGCACCTAAAAGGGGAAAATAGAATAATATGGGCACTTAAAAAGAACAAAAAAAGTTTAGGCACTTAAAAGGGAAAACATGATTGATTAGGCACTTATTTTAACATTAAGCCTTGTATTAATCTCGCTCTTTAACCGTCGTTAACTGACAGAGCCGTTAAATTTTGTACATGTGGTCGTTATCTGCTTTCACATTACTCGTTATCTCCAATTGTCTTATCATGTCGATGATGACGGGTTGTTTTTTATGACAATATAGTACAAATGGAGAGCTTTAGAATTAATTATTTTAAATTACATTTTTATAAAAAAATACACGTCAATTTATACTGTCACATCATCAAAATTGACATATTATCGTCTTATTAAAAGACATTAATATATTAAAAAAATGACATATGAACTTACTAACACATACATCAAATATTTAACGAAAAAATGTCTAACGTGACAATGGATGACTTGTGATAACGATTCTAAGTCAACAACAATCAAATGACGAGATTGATATAATTTAGAAGTTTGATCACTAAATTAATCAAATTAATTGGTTTTTATATTAGTTTATTCGTACATTTATGCGACGTAAAGATGGAAAGAAAACGGAAAGGGACCTACATACGAAAAATTATTCACCAATCTGATGCTTTGCTGTGCTATTTCCAACCCCCAATGTAACTTCCACCACAAAAAGGAAAACAAAAACTCCATAATAGAAAGTGGATTAATGTTGGTGGTAGTCGGTAGTGATTAGAGGTGTTTATGAGTGTGGTTGGATCGGATTTGAATTTGATTTATGTATGAGATTAATATATTTTATATTTTCTAAGCCTAGTTCGATATCAAATGTGTCTTTCAAATTTTGCTTAAGTTCATTTATATTTGTAAATTGTTAATCGAGACTTGTTTTTAATCCGTCTATATATTTTCTTATTTAAAAAAACATTTATTTTATTTTTATTTAATGTTAAATAATTTTATATATTTTTTACACTTTTATAGATGGACAACTTAACGTATCATTAGTAAGCGCCGCAAACCAATTTTATTCCTTGCACCATTCCTAGCTCCGCGTTCTATTTCTTTCTTTTGTTTTCTTAGCCGGTAGTCGGTAATTAGTTTTAGTATTAGTTATCGATCATCGAGTCTATTATTTTTTTATATATTTTTAATAAGAATATTTACCTTTGTGACACGCTTTTTCTTTGTTTTTGTGGTTTTGTTTCGTCTGTCGTTTTTTTTCTTCATGATTTCAGTATACATTAGTGGTCGTTTGGTGCTCCCACAAAGATTTTCACGACGCTAGTTTTTTATTATGATTATGTTGGCGGTCATAGAAAGATAGATCTCCACTCAGTTGATGGTTGTTTGCCGATGTAATCAGTCCTGGGTAGTGGAGCAATCTGCTTGATAGTTTGGCTCGCTCATCACTCATTTTTTACCTCTTAATTTTTCTCGTTTGGATAGAGACAATGATATTCATGAAAGCTTCTGGATTTTGACGCTATGCTAATCTTTATATGAGTATTTACTTTTCTTTGCACTTTTGGGTTTTCGCAGAAGATTTTGGTGGACTAGTTCTCATTATTTTCCATTCTGGATGCCTTGTATTTGTAATATCTTTCGTAGTTTTTTTAATAAAATTTAGTTGTCATTGTCAAAAAAACTTAGCATATAATTAATATTCTATATTATTAAAACTTTAATTTGTATGTGATATAAATTCTGTAATATACATATTTTAACATCAAAATCAACTTCATAACAAAAAAAAAAATTACAGAAGAGAAATCAGCTCCAAAGGAGGGCTAGATGACCAGTGAGGAGGACACACATTCTTCCTCACTGCTTCCGCAACCAAGTTAGCAACACAGTTACAAGAACGCTTTACAAAAGGAAAAATACATGAGTCAAAAGCGATTAAGCAAGCTCAATAAGTCTCTCTCGACTGAGGATGATTCCTAACAAGAGTGATTATGGGAAATGAGCCTTTGTATCAGGCTTTCATCGTCTGATTATAAAAGGATAATTGAATACCCCTTATCAGCAGCATGCATCAACCCCATGTGGACCGCGCAAGCCTATGCGATTCCAATAGTAGAGGTAAACAAGGAACTCGTCTTACCATCGATAATAGTCCCTTCATCATTCCTGAACACGAAAACAATTCCTGCTTTGAGAGAAGATGCTTCGAAAGAATAATTCTAAAAAACGCAAGAGGTGCTCCGAGTACCAAGTCGCCTAGGGCCAAGTATCTGAAAGACAAACTATAGGGGAGTAAGCTATTAAGCCCAGAGTGTCTCTAAAGTGCAACAAACATAGTCTCAATTTCACAATAATATCTCAAGGAAATACAAATAACATTAAAAACTAGTGCATGAAAAGATGCTAAACGCAAAACACAAACTCAACTACATACTCCAATCACAATGGTGGCAAAGCTAACCGGTCACAGTGGAGGTGGTTCCCCAGAACCCCTCACCCTTATTTCTCCAATCACAGTGTGATCAAATCACTTATTCCTTCGTACAATCCTACCCCATGCATGTAAAAGGTTTGTTTGTAAAATAGGATCGCATCACAGTTGTATCGTACTAAATACGAGGATCATAGTTCTGATATTTTGATAGTTTCATGAAAACAAAGTTTAACACTAAATATAGCACAAAAAGAGAACACACCTCTAACGGCCAAAGCTCTAACGTCGGTATGACACCTTCTACGATCTGAACTAGCACCAGGTCTAGCTGAGTTAAAACCTACGAGATGAAGTTCTATATTAATTCACATTCTAACATAAAGTACTATACCACCTAACACATTCTATAAAATAACAATAACTCATGTGCATCTCTCAAAGAGGATGCAGGTACATGATGCACAAGAAGAGGAGGTAAAATGTCATCATTGAAATCGATATCGTCTAAAATGTATTAGAAAACCATATCAGATCTCAAATTCAGATTCTTAGGATTTACTAAATACAAAATAAGATGTAATTAGTAAAACTAGGCTTTTGAGTTCAAATTAGGAGAAATAGATTGAAAATTTAGACTCAAGACGTCGAAAAACATCAAGTCAAAGTTGACTGAAAAAGTAAACGATCAAAGTCAAAGGTGAACGTTGACTTGATGGGTCAAAGGTCAATACGGTCAAAGTCAAAGTTAACAGACAATGTTAACTTGACTGGTCAAAGTCAACGGTCAACGCTAACTTGACTGGTCAATGAGTCGGGTCGGTCAATGGGTTAGGTCAGGTTCAAAGTCGGGTTGGGTCAATTGTTCACAAGAGATTCTACTAGTTCGGTTCGAAAGACCGGTTTGATTACTAGGCCGGTTTACTTGCTGGTCTGTGTTAACTCATCAAAAGTACTAAATCTTATGCTTATTTCACATTGTCTTTGCTTGCCTTTAAGTGTGTTTAGTTGCATTTAGCCTTAAAATTCATGCATTTGCATAAGGAGTTAGGAATTGTGTTATGCCAGTGTGAAGGGTTACTTTGTTGGCATTATTACAGGCTCATCAGAGAAGGACAAGTTCGACAGAGCAAAACAACACATAAATGAAGGAATGCAGAGAGAGTGCCGAGTTGCTGTTGGCAGCGATGAACCAAAAATTGCCAAAGCACCAGTTGGCAGAGAAGAAGAGTTTGATGCTCGACTGAGTAGCTGTTGGACCTTGATGACGTTAGCCCTAGGATTCAAATATAGGATAAGATGATCACATACCTTATCTCTTGCACATTCAAAATTTAAATTTTAAGGCTTATCCTAGGCGTCCCGTGGTTGCCTATTTAAATAAAGAAATGAGATCGATCACGAAGGAAGGGGGATCGGAAGAGACGATCAGATTGAGATGAAGCCTGTACCAAAGAGACGTGGTTCGACTAGCTTGACTAAGAGCTTGGACATTGAAGGGCTGCATCGACGGACCCCCTTCTAGCCCATTATCTTTGTTTTAAATTGTTTTTATTTTTAATGATGACGAAGTTGAGATACGATTATGGTTTTTGGATGGATACCCCCACCATGAACTAAACTTTTATAGTTGGTGGGGGATGTTTGCGTTTGAACGTTGTTTTCATGTTTAGTTTTTAATAATAAAAATACCTTGGCATTGTTTTCTCTATCTGGCATGTTTTACATTTTTCTAAATTTTGTGCCAAGCGACCGCTGGCATGGTATGCTTATTGCACCTTAATATCTTAACAGACTTAGGGGCAAAGATTAGTTGCTAGATACTAAGGCGAGATGCTTCGACGGAAGATGTTCAATTAGATTAACTTACTTCGGGAGTGAGTATACCCCTTAGGAGTATAGATTGGGACTTAATCAAATTGATTTATGAAAAACTTCATTATAGAGATACAAGGGTTTTTACATGGTTAATTTCATGCATTGCCATCGACAGAGGCAATGCCAACTTTGAATCTGCTAGGCAAATAATATCAAGGCAGAAAATTATTAAAGGCTGGCATGAAAAGCGTGAAAAACAAGCATCCTTTGCCAACGCTCATCACTCATTTAAACTCTCTTGTGCCAACGCTGTTTCTTTTTATTTCTTTTCTTTTAAACTATTTTTAAAACCCACTTCAAATCAACAACACTTTCCCTTTGATGAGTAAACAAGCAAGGCAAACAAACTCTTGGCTAATCCTTGTGGGATCGATAACCAGCTTACTACTGTATTACTTGTAGACTGTGTATACTTGCACGCAAAAGACTTAGTCTTGGCACTGTTTTCATATATTTCTAATACATTTTCCCACCCCTTTTCCAAGCACTCACACAATCGAACAAGTTTTTGGCACCGTTGACAGGGATTGCAACGAAGTTTGTTGTTTATTTCTTTGTTTTGACTGGTGTGTGACCAGAAACCGCCATGTAGTGGAAGATTGGCTATACAATCAGGACATCGAAAGAACCCTTCAAAGGTTAAAGAAAAAGATTCGAGAGATGGCTCAACAAGGAAATACAAGAAATGTTGTGTTAAACAAGAAGGAAAATCCACCCAATAACAATGGAATACCACCATCTCCTGTTGCCCCAACTGTTAATGTGGAGAAAGAGAGACCTATTAGAGAACACTTGACACCAAACATTGACAATTTGATGCTAGGACTAATTGGTCCCGAGGTAAATACACCCAATTTTGAACTCAAACCAGTAATAATGCAAATGCTTTTGAATGTAGGACAATTTGATGGAGCACCTACTGGAGATCCAAGGTAACACTTAAAGTAGTTCATGGAAGTCTGCCAGCTATTTCAGCAGCCTAGAGTATCAGAGGATACAGTGAAGCAAAAGTTGTTTACATTTTCTCTGAGAGATAGAGCAAAAGTGTGGCTAAGTTCTTTCCCACCTGGTTCTGTCACCTTATGTGGAGATCTATGCCAAAAATTTTTGTAACGATTCTAGCCACCTAAACTCACCATCAAGCTGAGGGGTGAGATCATCATATTTAGGCAGGCTGATGATGAGACCCTATATGATGCTTGGGAGAGATATAAAGATACGTTGAGGAGATGTCCCATGCATGGATTCCTGAAATGAACCCAAGTAGAGACCTTCTACAATGGACTTAATGCGCAAACTAGAACAATTATTGATGCGTCGACAAATGGCTCATTGCTTGATAAAAATTATACAGAGGCAGTTAGCATCCTTGAGAGGATTTCAATCAACGATTTTGAATATCCTACTGCCAGGCATGGGGCTGGCATTAAAACTGGTGGGAAATTATAGATAGACGAGCTCACATCCATTCACGCTGAGATTTCCAATCTTACTAGCATGGTGAGAACTTTGCAAAAGAGTTATGAGGCCCAAGAAGTTAAGGCATTAGCCCCATTTTATACACTATGTGGAGAGGATCATCACACGAAAGATTGCCCTATCAACCTTGAGTCGGTAAATTTTGTTTGCAATTTTAATTGTAATTATAATCCAAATTCCAATACTTACATTGCAAGATGGAGACAACACCTAAATTTAGCTTGGGGGAATCAAGGAAGCAACCAATTTAATGCCCAATAGCAGAATAACAATGCCCAACGTCAGAACAATGCCATGCCAGGGGTAAACCAGAATGCCATGCCACAAAGGGCACAAAACAATTTTTATGAAGGCAAAAGAACAACCAAGGGACTTTGACAAAATACATGGAGAAGAATGATGCAACTGTATAGAGTTTGGCAACATCGATGCGAAACTTAGAGGTAAAAAATGGACAGATTGCCAATGTACTCAGCAATAGACCCAGTGAGCTTTGCCAAGCGATACAGAGGATGCCAGGCAAAACCATAATGAACAATGCAAAGTTGTGACCCTATGGAGTGGCAAACAATGCGAGGCTGAGACATTTGTCAAGTAGCCAAATAGTTGCTAGGAGAAGAAGAAACAACCAATAGATGAACCAAAAGAACCAAATAAGAAAGAAGCAGACATAAGCGATGCCAAACCTCAGTCGGATATCAGCAGAACCTTGACAAAGCTGATAGAGCCAGCATATATTTATCCACATCCACTATTTCCACAAATACTACAAAAGCACAAGCAGGATCAGCAATTTAAGTGCTTCTTGAAAGTACTTAAACAATTACAAATCAATTTACCATTGGTGAAAGCTCTCGAGCAAATGCCCAACTATGTCAAACTCATAAAGGACATCTTGTCCAAAAAAAGGAAGCTGGGTGATTTCAAAACTGTAGCTCCCACTGAGGGATGTAGTGCAATGATACTCAATCGGTTGCCACCAAAGCTGGAAGATTCGAGAAGTTTTACAATTCTTTGTACCATTGGCAATAGATTCATGGGTAAGGCACTGTGTGACTTAGGAGCCAACATCAATTTGATGCCAATGTCTATCTTCATGAAGCTTGACATAGAAGCAAGGCCTACCACTGTGACACTTCAGTTGGCAGACCGATCCTTTGCATATCCTAAGGGTAAGATTGAGGATGTGTTGGTAAAGGTAGATAAATTCATATTCCAGCTGACTTTATTATCTTAGATTATGAGGCAGATTTAAATGTCCCAATTATATTGGGCAAACCGTTTCTTGCCACAAGTAGAGCTTTGATTGATGTTCATAAAGGTGAATTAACTATGTGCATGAATGATCAACATGTTACATTTAATGTGTTTCAAGCTTTGAATGTGCAGATAAATTAGACGAATGCCAAGCAAATGATAAGATAAAGTCCATTTTTAAGGTGGACGTGGCACAACTATGCCAAGATACTGATGATGATGCTAGCGAAAGTGACAGTGAAGGTGAAACAAGTGAGGACACTGAAGGAGAAACCTTAGTAGAAGTAAGCTATTTTGGACAATCAGAACCATTAGAGTTTGCTGGCAGAGAGAATGTGGCACCAAAATCATCCATTGAGGAGCCAACCGAACTAGAGCTCAAATTACTGCTAGACCATCTCAAGTATGCTTACTTTGGTAAACACTCAACCTTGCCAGTGATCATTGCTGTTGATCTTACTAATGATCAGGAGGAACGATTGCTGGAAATTCTAAGCAATTACAAGCAAGCATTGGGATGGACCTTTGCTGATGTTGCGTGTGATAAGTGCTACGCAATTGTGCAAGTATACACGTCGCAAGTAATAAAGTGATATGAGTATCGTCTCCACAGGGATTGGTTTGGGCCACTTTGCTTAAGTTACTGCACTGTGAAAAGTAAAAACACAATTGATAATAAGAGTTCTAATTAACGAGTAAACTAAGAGCAATAAACTAAAAGCATAAATGAAAGAAAAAGAGAGAATAGGTCAGGTTATCGTGAGTTGAGATGTGATAGCCGATTGGATCGTCTTGGTAAAAGAGTGCACGGACAACTCAGTTGCCGTGGCAACTTGCACAACGGGGTTGCCTTGGCAACTAATTGATGGTTGCCTGGGCGACTAGTTGGGCAACTACTTGGGCGTCTGGGCAGCAACTTCAAGGTTCGGCGGAGCGTTCTTCAATGGTTTCTTCTTATCCCTAAGTCGAAACTCTAACTACTTGTGCATGCCTTGATAATACATCCCTGCGTGAATCAAGGGTGAACAACAACCAATCTTGCGCTCCTCTTAGCCGTTGAAATCCTTAACTTATTCCTAAGCCGGATTAATCTTCACCATCATTGGATTGAATAAAGATCATATTCATTCGTTTCTTGAACCTAACTCTCCCGATATTAGATAAATGGATGAAATCACGAGATCCTCTCCCAATTCACTCGCAAACAATAATAAGAACCAAGAATGAATAAACCTTGAAATAGAAAAGTGCAAACTCTTATTACCTAAACAAAAACCAATAGTTTCTCACAACAACAAAACACAATAACCCCAACCAGTCAAGTTAGTTCATGGTTGGGTTCAAAAGATATACAAAGAATAATCCCCAAACCATGAATCTAATGGAAGCAAAGAAGAAGAAGTCGAAATTTCCCCTAATGCTCTCTATCGAAATTTCTCTATTTTTTTCTATATGGATTGTCGAAATCTCCTTGCTATTTATAGGGCTAGGCCAAAGTCCTTCTTTGAGGAGGAGTTTAAGTTGGAATTAAATTATCTTTAAAGAATATAATTCTTTATTATAATTGTATTCCTACTAGAACTTCTCCTATCTTCTTGGAATTTAATTCTTCTTTAATTATGGCAATCAAATTCCTTTGGGTTTGGGCTTTGCTCCACGTCATCTTGGGCTTGTCAATCAAATTTTGACATCCCTATTGCATCTTCTCTTTGTCGACAATTGCCATGGCTAGCTCTAACTTCTTGATTTGGCATATCCTTCATGATGCCGGCAACTAGCTCTAACCTTGATTTGGCAAGTGATCCTGCACACACACAAAAACACACCAAAGCAGCATCTTTTTCCACAAAAATCACCAAGTTATGTAATCAAGCTCAACGGTGGAAAGAAACATGAATTAATGCATGAATAACTAATTATGCAACTAATATGAGCTAAAGTCTAACAATAATATGAGTAAAAAGGGTAATAAAAATAGTACTTTTGAACACTTATCACGTCCCCAAACTCGAACTATTGCTTGTCCTCAAGCAATGCAAACTAACAATTACCTGCCAAGACTTTAATCATCAAAGACATGCTTCAAACTTGAATTCAAACCTCGGAACCGTGGTACAATGTATGATCACCTTTTAATTTTTCGAATAGCACAAAAATTATCCGGAACAAAACTATAATGCTCGTGACAATGTGTGTGCGTAGTTGTGTACAAGTTGATTTTCAAGATTCTATGTGAACAATAGGCTTTTATCAATTTAATTGCCAGGGCATTTATTTTTATTTTCACTAGAGCCAATTTCGGGCACCTCTAGCAAAGTAAGCAATTTCTTATTTTATTTTAGTCGACTAGAGCCAATTTTGGGCACCTCTAGCGATTCTTTAATGTGCATTAACTACTAGAGCCAGTTTCAGACACCTCTAGCAAGAAAGTGTATTTACTACTAGAGCCAGTTTTGGGCACCTCTAGCAAGAAATTAACTTTTAATTTTCAATTTTAAATTTACCCAAATTTTAAGCAACCTAAGTTCTCTAAGTTTCTTTCAATCAACAAGCCACAACCGTGTAAAAAAAATTCAGCATCATAGTAAAATTCAAAGTTCTTTTCATGTAATCCTAAAATTAAAGGTTCTTTCAATTAAGTGCAGTGGCAAAAATTCATCATTGGATATTCAACAAGTCTTAAGCAATTAAATCAAATTAAAGGCATGACAAGTAACATATGCAACCTATATGCGATTGCTAAAGATGAATGCAACTAAACATGAAACTAACTAGAAACCAACACCCTCAAACTCGAGAGAAACATTGTCCTCAATGCACGTAAAAGTGAAACAAAATTTAAAATAAACTAAATGAAATGAGTTAGTCGAAGAGGTCGTCACCTCGAGTGATGAGTTTCCTTCGTGCCGTTTGCTTGATTCAATTTCCGGTCAGTGGTTGAATGCTTGTGGCTGGTACCGCGTGAATAGCATTGCCTTGATTTGGTCCATGTTTGCCGATGCAGGTTTACTTGCATGTGCATCGATAGTTGCGAAGCCATTGTTGTTGCCAGGCATCGCTGATTTTTCTGTTGTGGTTCTTTGTGGCAAGTAGTCGGTAGTGAATTTCTTTAGCATGGTGTTTGTGAGTCTTGTTGTGGAAAAGAAAAAACGGAAACTAAAGATAATGAAAAAAATAAAATATATCCTAAAAAATAAAGAAAAAAATAACAAAAATAATAGAACAAAATAGTTCAAAAAAATAAAAATAAAAATAAATGTATCGTAGTTGCCGTGGCGTCGAGGGTTGCCGAGGCATGCACATCCATGGTTGCCGAGGCGTCGGGGGTTGCCGAGGCGCGCGCGCGTCCATGGTTGCCGAGACGTGCGTATCGGGAGTTCTTTGCGGTGTTGAAGATTGCCGTTTTCGATACTTCTTATAGTCCATCCGCACCCTCCATCGGGTGATAATATTGCCCAAAAAGAGTTTGGCCAATGTGCTTGCCACTACTCCCTTTTGCGTTACCATGATGGATGTGTCTTTCTTCTTTGTTCGCTTGTAGTCCATGTATACTCTCCACCTTGCTACTATTCCTGAAGGCACAAATATATTAATAGGAAAAATTATATCCATTCTCAACCATTCAATTACCTCATTCTTGTCGACTTCTATCATGGTTGGATGTAGCCTTTGTTGTCGTGGCAATTGCTGCTCAAGCCAATTGCCGTGGCAATCAGTTGTCAAATTTTGCTTTAAGTCAAGGGAAGAATCAATTTTTTCAAGAGCTTTATGAATCCAAACACCTTTTTCTTTTGGCCTCTCAAACATCTCCATCAGTAGAGATTTCGATGGCTTCAAATCTACCAACCTCGGTTCCTCAAGACATACCTGCAATGGACGAGGTGAGTTTTTAAAGAATTCGAAAGGTTCAACCATTACCTGCTCATATTCCATTGGCAAAGTATTATCATCTTGTTGATCTTGCACGTGGTCGTGTAATTGCCGTGGCAATTGTTGATGAGAGCAATCTACACATTCCTGCTTCAACATTAACGTTGTAACTTTCTGGGCATCAGGTTCCTCGAATTTCTTTGTAGTATTGTTGTTCTCGGCTTCACCGAGTGTTGTCGCGGCATTGCTCTGTTCAGGCTCCTCAATCATTGCCGAGGCAATTTGTTGTTCAAGCTCATCATGTGTTGGGCGGTCTCTCTCATTGGCATCCTCTTGACTTTGAGGTTCTAGTTGTTCCTCACACATCGGAGAGATTTCTTTGTATTGCTCCTTATCCTCTTGCCTTGGGACGTCAGTATCCCTAGGAATGAATTGTTGGTGCATGTTATCCATGACATATGTGGATCTCCCCAATTGATCTTCTGAATCCCCTAAGGTTGCATCCCACTGAGCTATCATCGTATCCATAGATTTTGATAGTTCTCGAATCTCTTCAATTGATCCGTCAAGTCTAGCCAAGGAAGCTAGTAACGTTTCCTCCAAGGAATTGGAATGCTCTTGAAAAGGACTACATTGCCATGGCATATCTGTTGCTGCGGCAAAATTGTCATGGAAAAAAAAATTTGAGCTTGTTGACCATACCATGAAGAATTTTGCTGCTGGTTCCCTCTATGGTCCTCCATGTAGTTATATGCACCGAAAATGTGAGGGCAATTTTCAAACACATGATGTTCTCCACACATAGCACAAGATTTTTCCACAGTATAAGTTCTTTGGGCTTTTCTCGGTTGGTATAGGTAATCATCAAAGGGTGCAAGAAACTCTTGATTGGATTGATTCATATCTTCCAACATCATCTCTCGAATAGATCGGCTTTTATTTCCCGACATGTTGATGTCCCTTAACTTGTAGCGCACCTAATTTTTTTTTGATAAAACAAACAAAAAGAAAAGTTAGTAAAACTAATAGAAAAAATGCAATAACAAAAACAACTAACACCAATTGCCAATCCCCGGCAACGACGCCAAAAACTTGTTGCGTGTGATAAGTGCTACGCAATTGTGCAAGTATACACGTCGCAAGTAATAAAGTGATATGAGTATCGAGTATCGTCTCCACAGGGATTGGTTTGGGCCACTTTGCTTAAGTTACTGCACTGTGAAAAGTAAAAACACAATTGATAATAAGAGTTCTAATTAACGAGTAAACTAAGAGCAATAAACTAAAAGATTAGATGAAAGAAAAAGAGAGAATAGGCCAAGTTATCGTGAGTTGAGGTGTGATAGCCGATTGGATCGTCTTGGTAAAAGAGTGCACGGGCAACTCAGTTGCCGTGGCAACTTGCACAACGGGGTTGCCTTGGCAACTAATTGATGGTTGCCTGGGCGACTAGTTGGGCAACTACTTGGGCGTCTGGGCAGCAACTTCAAGGTTCGACGGAGCGTTCTTCAATGGTTTCTTCTTATCCCTAAGTCGAAACTCTAGCTACTTGTGCATGCCTTGATAATACATCCCTGCGTGAATCAAGGGTGAACAACAACCAATCTTGCGCTCCTCTTAGCCGTTGAAATCCTTAACTTATTCCTAAGCTGGATTAATCTTCACCATCATTGGATTGAATAAAGATCATATTCATTCGTTTCTTGAACCTAACTCTCCCGATATTAGATAAATGGATGAAATCACGAGATCCTCTCCCAATTCACTCGCAAACAATAATAAGAACCAAGAATGAATAAGCCTTGAAATAGAAAAGTGCAAACTCTTATTACCTAAACAAAAACCAATAGTTTCTCACAACAACAAAACACAATAACCCCAACCAGTCAAGTTAGTTCATGGTTGGGTTCAAAAGATATACAAAGAATAATCCCCAAACCATGAATCTAATGGAAGCAAAGAAGAAGAAGAAGTCGAAATTTCCCCTAATGCTCTCTATCAAAATTTCTCTATTTTTTTCTATATGGATTGTCGAAATCTCCTTGCTATTTATAGGGCTAGGCCAAAGTCCTTCTTTGAGGAGGAGTTTAAGTTGGAATTAAATTATCTTTAAAGAATATAATTCTTTATTATAATTGTATTCCTACTAGAACTTCTCCTATCTTCTTGGAATTTAATTATTCTTTAATCTCTGCATGGCAATCAAATTCCTTTGGGTTTGGGCTTTGCTCCACGTCATCTTGGGCTTGTCTAGTCATTAATTTCGACATCCTTATTGCATCTTCTCTTTGTCGACAATTGCCATGGCAACTGGCTCGGCGTCTCCTTCATGCATTGCCCTGGCAACTAGCTCGGCATATCCTTCATGTATTGCCCTGGCAACTAGCTCTAACCTTGCTTTGGCAAGTGATCCTACACACACACAAAAACACACCAAAGCAGCATCTTTTTCCACAAAAATCACCAAGTTATGTAATCAAGCTCAACGGTGGAAAGAAACATGAATTAATGCATGAATAACTAATTATGCAACTAATATGAGCTTAAGTCTAACAATAATATGAGAAAAAAGGGTAATAAAAATAGTACTTTTGAACACTTATCAGCTGATATCCAAGGAATAAGCCTAACCATTTGCATGCACAAAATCATCTTGGAGGAATATCATGGAAAGACCATTGAAGGTCAAAGAAGATTGAACCCGAGAATAAAAGAGGTTGTTAAGAAGGAGATTATCAAGTGGCTAGATACCGGGATAATCTATCCTATTTTTGACAGCTCGTGGGTCACCCCGGTACAATGTGTGCCAAAGAAAGGTGGCATAATCGTGGTTTAAAATAGCAACAATGAGTTAATTCCTTCCAGGACCGTTACTGGATGGAGAGTGTGCATGGATTATAGGAAGCTGAACAATGCCACCAAGAAAGACCATTTTCTATTTCCCTTCATTGATCAGATGTTGGATAGACTGGCAAGTAAGATATTTTACTTTTTTCTATATGGTTATTCAGGATATAACCAAATTTCCATAGCTCTAGAAGATTAAGAGAAGACCATGTTCACGTGTCCATATGGGACGTTTGCCTTTAGAAGAATGCCATTCAGGTTGTGTAATACCCCGACAACATTTCAACGTTGCATGATTTCTATTTTTTCTGACATTATTGAACAAAATTTGGAAGTATTCATGGATGATTTCTCAGTTATTGGAAAAAAATTTGAGGAATGCCTTCAGAGTTTGAAGCAAGTCTTGAAGAGATGCATTGGGACAAACCTAGTGTTGAATTGGGAAAAATGCCACTTCATGGTGAAGGAGGGCATTGTTCTCGGGCACAAGGTAACCAAGAAGGGATTGGAGGTCGACCAAGCAAAGATTGAGGTAATCAAGCAATTGCCACCACCGACAAGTGTAAAAGGTATTAGAAGTTTTTTGGGACATGCAGGTTTTTACCGTCGTTTCATTAAAGATTTTTCTAAAATTTCTAAACCTTTCTGCTTGCTTTTGGAACAAAATGCCACTTTTGCATTTGATGATTATTGTTTAAGAGCGTTTTAGGAACTTTAGGAGAAGTTAATTAATGCCCTATAGTCGTGTCACTAGATTGGAATAAGCCATTCGAGCTCATGTGCGATGCCAACGATTATGCTGTCGGAGCAGTATTGGGAGAATAGTGTGGCAAAGTTTTTTATACTATCTGCTATGCCAACCAGACACTATTTGGAAGGCACTTCGAGGAATACCAAGGAGGTTATCTTCCTGGCAGAGATTCAGTGATCATCATCAGCGTATAATTTTTGTAAATAGTAGGTTAGATGTTTTTCTTTTCAGCAACTTTCATTTCTTTCTTTTTCTTATTAGTTTTAACCTTTTTTCTTCTCATTTTTATTTTGATTTTTCTGAGTTGAGAGGTTTTCTTTGAGAATGTGTAGACTTAATGTGCCAGGCATATTGCTGAGACAGGGACCTGGCAAGCGGCGATTGCAAATTAGGAGAATTTTGTGTGCCAGATACAATGCCAGGGCAGGGGTTGGCATGTGGCGATTGGAAATTTGGAAGAAAGAAATTTACCCAAGGCTTGATTAAAACTCGGCCCATGAAAATAAAAATTTTCCTTTGAATTTTTACCCTAGCCGCCTAAAGTGATAAGTTGAATTTTGAATTTCAACTTAATCATATCGCCTTATCACTCCACTTTTAAACCTATTTTATCAGTTAAACCCTTATCACACCATCCTTATCACTTAAACCCTTACCCCTGTTAAATTGGTCACTTTATTACCCTAATTAAAACACTCAACCTCTTTACCTTTCATCTACCCTAGCTGTTCAAAACCTAAAAACTTTTCACTTTTCCTTTTTTTTCTTTATCAAGAAAACTAAGATTCACTCTCTTTTTCTCTTGTCCAAAATGCTCGAGTTTTTTTCAATCTTTTTCAATGGCTTATTCATCGACTCCCTTCAAAATCTTCTTCAACAAATAGACCCACAAGAAGTATGCCGATAATTTTGCTTTGAGATCATTCTGTTACGAGAAAACCTTTGAGGTCAATGATGAACCAAACTTGGGATTTACCCCAGAGTTCATGTCGATGGTAACCAAGCGCAAGTATGAGCTTTTATGCCAACAGAAGGGAGATGTTTACCCCAACATTGTCCGAGAATTCTATGCCCATCTTGTCACCAAAGATTTATCCTTTTTGATGATTTGAGGTATGTGTGTGCGTTTTGATGAAGGGTACATGAACACTATGTTTAAGTTGGATGGTACAAAGGATGAACACTAGGAGTTTGTCGAATCCATGAACACTGCCAAGAGAAAAAAGATATTGACAGATTTGTGCGAACTTTGCGCTGCATGGACTGTGTCGTCCAAGTGACACCGAACAGTCAAGCGGCTGGCCTTAAAAATGCAGTCGAGGGGGTAGAACCATTTTATCAAGGCAAATATGATGCCAAATACCCACAATGAGACTGTCTTAGAAGAGAGGTTGGCATTATTGCACTCCATTATTACGGGACGCAAGATTAATGTAGACCAAATTATTATCAATGAAACTTATAAATGTGATGAAAAAGGTAATGGTAGTATGTTTTTCCCTTTGTTAATTTCTAACATTTACATGCAACATTGTGTGCCCAAGCTTGCTACGAATAAAGCCCAAATAATCAAAGAAATAACAATCAAGACTACCATGTAGAGACAACTCACTGCCACCAAGTCGAAAGACAAGGGCAAGGGAAAGGCTAAGGAATCAACGCCCAAGCCTAAGGTTCCGAAGGCAGAGCCTAATGCTCCCACGCCAGCTAGTTCAGTGGCACTACTCTCCTAGATCCACCACCGCCAGGAGATCGTTCTCCAAAAATAGAGAGAGCTGAGGAGCAAAATGTCAAGCTCTGGAATTACTTTCATATAAGGGATATTGCTATCAAGGAGACCTTTGCAAGTATGTTTCCAGGAGTTATGCCAACCTTCCTTAAATTCCCTGATGAGCTCTTTGCCAATGATGATGCCATGCCAGATAGCCCTCACTCAGTTCATAACCTGACACACTTAAAAGCCACCATCCCAGTTTTTCCAGTTCAAGTTGAATCTGCCAAGATAGAAACACCGCCAAAATCAGAAGAAAAAGTCTAGAAGAAACTTGCCACAATGCCTGCACTGTCTGATGCCACCGCCACTCCTGTCGCGTCGGAGCCAGTGCAAATTCTCAAGGAAGTTAGAGCTTCCACTGCTGCTCCAAAGCCAAGCATGAAAGGAAGGAAAAGAATGGCCCCTGATCATAGGACATTTATTAAGATAAAAACCCGCGTCATACGAGAGAAAGTCTCCACAGGAGAGTCATCTTCTTCCTAAACTCCTTTGCATTCACATGTTCATGCATTTTATTTTTCTGTTATTTGTATATATGTGTTGTTTTCATGCATTGAGGACAATGCACATCTTTAGTTTGGGGGTGTGTGTTGCCTCACATTTATGCTATGCCATGCATTCATGATTACATTTCTGTTGCCATGCCTAGATTAATGCCATGCATACTGAACCACTAAAAAAAAGAAAAAGAAAATTTTGCCTCGGTCAAATTTTGAAGAATGTTAACACTTTGTTAGGCATGTTTAATGTGTTCTAGGGTAGTCTGTCTGATGAAGGATTTTTAATTTTTAGTTGCCTATGCCAGCAGAATAGTAATGCCAGGTCTGCTTGGCAATTGATCTCTAGCTTAGGGAGTTGGCTTTCACTTAACACGTAGCATGCACCTAGTTCCTACGCGAACTTAGAATTTTTGAAACTAAGCTCAAAAAAAATCTGCAGGGTAAAAGAAATTAATAAGGCAACAATGTTTTGCCAAGGCAAGAAAAAATGGAACACTCTTATACCTTAGAGATAATAGGTAGCCTGGGGCTTGGTGGAACCCCCTCGTTAGTGCTCAGGTTAAAAACTTTAAGGGTATGAGTGTAATGGGTTAGCTTAGTGATGTAGCCTGGACTAACGTGGTGATTCGTGGTATGCTCCCTCTTATTACCCACGATAAATAGTGCCATAACGCGAACCTTAATTTAATGCCAATTGGAAAAAAAAGAAGAACCCCTCGGCAGGAATAAAAGAAAAATTTTGAGTTTAGGTAGTAAATTTGACTAAGGGAGTAAATAGATACTTGATGTATATTGCCTAAACTTTGTGCACTTGTCATACCCTAGACTAGAGTTATATTGATGCACTTGAATTTACTACATGCTTGGCATTATTGCACTGAGATATATGAGGACAGAACTAGAGCTTCATTCTACTTGGCAGCACGTGTTGGCATTCCGATCAAAATTTTACAGAGGTACTATTTTCACCATTTTGTTTTTAGCTTATTTGCATTACTTGAGGAAAAGCAATGAGCTAGGTTTAGGGGTGTGTTAACTCATCAAAAGTACTAAATCTTATGCTTATTTCACATTGCCTTTGCTTGCCTTTAAGTGTGTTTAGTTGCATTTAGCCTTAAAATTCATGCATTTGCATAAGGAGTTAGGAATTGTGTTATTCTAGTGTGAAGGGTTGCTTTGTTGGCATTATTGCAGGCTCAACAGAGAAGGACAAGTTTGGCAGAGCAAAGTAGCGCAGAAAAGAAAGAATACCAGAGAGAATGTCGAGTTGCTGTTGGCAGCGATGGACCAAAAATTGCTAAAGCACCGGTTGACAAAGAAGAGGAGTTTGATGCCCGGCCGAGTAGCTGTTGGACCTTGATGACATCAGCCCTAGAATTCAAGTATAGGATAAGATGATCACATCCCTTATCCCTTGCGCATTCAAAATTTAAATTTCAAGTCTTATCCTAGGCGTCCCGTGCTTACCTATTTAAAGAAAGAAGTTAGATCGATCACGAAGGAGGGGGATCGGAAGAGACGATTGGATTGAGAGAAAGGCTGCACCAAGGAGACGTGGTTCGACCAATTTGATCGAGAGCTTGGACCTTGAAGGGCTGCATCGACGGACCCCTTTCTATCCCATTCTCTTTGTTTTAAATTGTTTTTATTTTTAATGATGATGATGTTGAGATACGATTATGGTTTTTGGATGGATACCGCCACCATAAACTAAACTTTTACAGTTGGCGGGGGTATGTTTGAGTTTGAACATTGTTTTCATGTTTAGTTTTTAATAATAAAAAATGCCTTGGCATTGTTTTCCCTATCTGACATGTTTTACAGTTTTCTAAATTCTGTGCCAAGTGACCACTGACACAGTATGCTTATTGCACCTTAATATCTTAACAGACTTAGGGGGCAACGATTAGTTGCTAGATACTAAGGCGGGATGCTGCAAAGGAAGATGTTCAAGTAGATGAACTTTCTTCGGGAGTGAGTCTACCCCTTAGGAGTATAGATTGGGACTTAATCAAATTGATTTATGAAAAATTTCATTATAGAGATATAAGGGTTTTTACATGGTTAATTTCGGGAATTGCCATCGACAGAGGCAATGCCAACTTTGAATCTACTTGGCAAATAATATCAAGGCAGCAAATTACTAAAGGCTGGCATGAAAAGCGTGAAAAACATGCATCCCTAGCCAACACTCATCACTTATTTCAACTCTCCTTGTGTCAGCGCTGTTTTTTTATTTCTTTTAAACTATTTTCAAAACCCACTTCAAATCAACAACACCTTCTTTTTGACGAGAAACAAGTAAGGCAAACAAACTCTTGGCCAATCCTTGTGGGATCGATAACCAGCTTACTGCTGTATTACTTGCAGACCGTGTATACTTGCACGCAAAAGACTTAGTCTTGACATTGTTTTCATACATTTCCAATACATTTTCCACTCTTTTGCCAAGCACTCACACAGTCGAACAGTCTGGCCTAACTCTACAGATCTGCCATTTTCGCGGCCATTCAAATGGCCTTATTATCTTGGGACTCATCTAACAGGCATAACCCAACAACCCTAACAACCCACACATCACCCCTACAATAATTCTAAATAAGATTTAGGGTTAATAACCCACAAAATAATGGTGGCCACGTGGTAAGGTTCGTCCAACTGTAGCACAATAACTTGGGAACACGAAACAGATAGCACGACGATGCAACCTTGACCATAGTGCGAAACATAAGTTTTAACACCACAAACTCGTTCAAATGGAATTTAAATGCAAGAGTATGGCCACCAAAACTTACCCAAACTTAAATACGAAAGGAGAAAGGTAGAGCATACAACAGAGCAAGGAAAGCTGAAAGGTTTTTGTATGGTTTCTAATAAAGATGAATGACGAAAAAGAGAGAGATGGTTAGGGTTTGGAACACAAAGAGGATCTTATGAATAGGTGTGGCACAACCCACAGATGGTGACAAGAGCTTCGATGAAGCCTCACCAAAAAATGCAAAGAATGTAGGGGTTGGAACTAGGAATTTCCATTAAAAGGGATTGGGGTATGCGGCTGCTGAAAGAAAAATAACAAGGAATAGGTGCTAGGGTTGATAAAAAAATATGGTTAAATACCCATCCAAAAAGGGTGGGTAAATTGCAAAAAAAGGGTCCAAAGTTTGACCCGCATTATACTTAATCCCCCATAAGGTTTCAAATCATCACAAATAGGTCAATAAATCCAGTTAACTCAATTCGAATCCCAAATTAAATGATTAGGGTTTTAGGTTTTAAAATTCCCAAATCCTTGGGTTTTAAATTATGAATTCTTAACTTCGAATTAGGGTTTTAATTTAATTTTTAGGGTGTTACAAGCATCATAGTTCACTTTGATCTAACCAAATATGGAGGCCTCTTGTAACTACCTGAGAATTGTGGGCCATGTTGGAGCATAAAGCCTTTGGGTGTTGGGCTTAAAGGTTGGGCCTTCAGTGTTTACATTGGTTGAGGGAAGGAAATGAGGGGGGTTTGTTGCAAATAAATATTTTTTAAAAAAAAAGGCTGAAACTCATTTATTTTCTATGTAGAAAATAAGGTGGGTGATATCATCTTGTCTTCCCCATGTTGCTTTTCTATCTCCTTTCATCACCCTCTCTTAAAGGAAGCAAGACAAAGGTTGGATCTTTGTTATTCTTTGTAGAAATCTTGGATTTTGGCTAGAGAGTATTGTAAACCCCGTCCAAGGATTTATTAATCAAGGTAAGAACAAAGGAAAATGGTGGAGTTAGAGAAAATAGGTATTTGGTAGGGGTGAAGAGGAAGAACATGAATAAAAAATTTGACTATATTTCTTGTTGTATGATTCTTCCTTTATCATATCCTAAGTTTCCAACAACGTTGTAACTTGATTTACAATATTTTCTTATAGTGAAAGAAGTTGGAAACTCTTCCAATGATCAAGGGAAGAAGAAAGCTTAAAGCTCAGGCTAGGGGCTTCATTCTCTGCTGTAGGGTCAAGGTTAATAATCTACTAACTCCTTTGTATTCCTAGAAATCATAAATTTGATTGCTTTGTTGATAATTTGGTTGTTTGAGTGCTTGAGACCCTTTAATGGCAAATCCAAATATTAGTGTTAATATGGCTTAAAAATGGTAGGAAACCACTTAAACCACTTTCTATAACTTTTAAGTTCGATTTGGGGTCTTGCTTTTGGGTTTTGGAGGCTTGAGGGGTGAGTTTTGAACCTTGGAAAATGAATTCTGGGTTCAAGTACATATACAGATGAACACGTATCAGTACCCTGTGTTAAATCAGCTAATTTGAAAGAGAGTATCGGTATGCCTAAAGGGGTACCAGTACCCCTTGTTCTATCAAATTTGAGTAACCAAAATTGACATCTGTTCGTGTGAGAGTGTATCAGTACACAACCTTGTGTATCGATACGGGGTTTTAGCTAAACCCCTTCAGAGGGCAAGACGAGTATCGATATGTCCAAGTGAGTATTAGTACCCACTGTAGCATATCGGTACTCTTAAGTGAGTATTGGTACCCGCCGGGCAATCTACCTAAAAATTACATTTTGAGTTTGAGGGGCTTATAATTCGAGGACTAAGGCCCAATGGGCCTCTAAAGTAGTAAAATGAATAGTAAAACTGAAGAACCGAGATTTAAACCTTATATATGAGCTTAATGAGTAAATAACTTATTAAAACCTTGGGGTGACTTGTTATGTTGTTTTAATAAAGATCTTTGGTGGATCGAATGATGGTTGTATGCCACGTAAGGGCATTATTATGGTTTAGTCGCCTTGTTTGATGGGACTCCAGATACCCATGTGAGAAAAGAGTGTTGCAACACCATGGTTAAAGATTTTTGAATGTATGAACCTGATTCTTAGTGGGACTAGGACTCATTCCAAGATGCTCGATGCGAGATTTTGAGGATAAGTGTATGAACCTGATGCTTAGTGGGACTGGGCCTCATTTAGAGTGTATGTACCTGATGTTTAGTAAGACCGGGCCTCACTCAGAATATGTGTACCCAATGCTTTGTAGAACTGGGCCTCACTCCAGGTTTGTTGGTATTATACATACGATTGCTATGTGAGACTTTTTATGTTTTATTACTTGATATTTGTTTAGGAGGCTAGAGGTAGTGCCATATAGATATGATGTTATTGTCATGTTGTCATCTTTAGTTGCATGCTCTTATTTATGTTTTGCATGAAGCATGATTGAGTAAAAGTGTATCCCCTGAGCTTCGTTAGTTTAGCGTTCAGAATCGTTGTTACCGTTCGCAGGTTAGTAGGTTGGCGTGCATTGTTGGAGCACCATCAACGTAGGACTTCAGCATCGACTTTTTGTTCGAATATAGTACTTAGATCCTTAGGCTATGTATTCGTAGGACTCTATGTTGTATTGTAACTCTCATTTTAGATTTTAAATTATGAGTCAAATACTTTTAATTATGTATTTTAAATGAAGCTCTCATGTTCTCTGAGTACAATACTTAGATCCTTGAGCTATGTATTCATACTCGTTGGATCATGTGGTAGATGAAGTTGGAACCCGAGGACAAGTTAACATGCGTCATTTCTATGTTGAAAGAAAATATACGGGAATGATGAAAAATAGTAGAGTTGGGGTGGTACCCTAACCGCCATTCTTGGAATGATTTCATTGATGAGTTTGAAAAGAAATATATGGGTGAAGCTCACATTGACATTTTGAGGGATCAGTTTAACCACCTTGTACAAGGAAATCGATTAGTGTTTGAGTACGAACAAGAGTTTCTATAGTTGAGTAGGTATGCCTCCAAATTGGTCACTACCAGAAGATGAGATGTAAGAAATTCCTTAAGGGTTTGAGGAAGGAAATCCAGACCTACTTTAACTGCTGCCCCACCAAAGGTGTTTTTAGAGTTGAACACTAACACCAAGTCACTTGAGCAGGTGCACAGATTAACCTATGGCCCAGCGGGTGGATAAGAGAGCTCAAGTGGGAGGACCCATAACTTCTCTAACAACTCACAGTCTTATTTCGGGGGAATAAAAATTGTTGGAACCAAGGTAGATGAGCTTTGAACCAAAATTTGAGATCAGACCGTAGGTCAGAGTTTGCTATACGTAGAGGCCTTCATCATCTTCAGCCATGTCGAGTCCGTAGGGCTCGTAAAGGGGTGCCCTAGTTTATGATCATTGTGGGCGTAAGCACATAGACGAGTGTTGGAGGACATTTATAGCTTGTTATGATTGTGGGTCGAGTGATCACTTTTTGAGGGATTTCCAGCTGCTGCTGATACCACCTCGGTTTAGGCTCAAAGGACCTCTTATCCATCTCAGAGAGGTTGGGGCTTTGTTAGAGAAGAAGCGAGCCACATGTTTGGATATCAGAGTAGGGGTATGATCTAGTCCACTACTAGGGCACCAACGAGGCAGTACGTAGTCAAGGCCCAAAAGGACTGTGAGGCTACCAATGTTATCTCAAGTACGTTTACCTTATTTTTAGTTTCTCTAGTTGTTCTTGTAGATTCAGGGTCTACCCATTCTTACATCTGTAGTGGAATATCTCAACAGTGGGGTATTTTTGCCGAGGATCTTAAGATAGGTGTTCGTGTGACTAGTCCTTTAGGGTATGATGTTTTGGTGGTTAAGGTGTATTGAAGATCTCTGATTGAGGTTCAAGGTTTGATCTTTTTGGCTGATCTGATGGTGTTATCATTTTAAGAGTTCGATGCCATCTTAGGGGTGGATTGGTTGTTTGAGCATGATATGCGGTTAGGCTATAGAGCAAAGAGCTTTAAGCTCCGTGGTTTGGATAGGGCAAAGTTGGTAGTGAAGGGTGAGAGAAATCCTTGTCTTTCTAATGTGGTGTCGGCCTTGGTGGCACAAAGAATGATCTAACAAGGTTGCGATGTCTTCTTGGCTCATGTGGTTGAAACAAGTGTTGAGAGTTTGATGCTTGAAAGCCTTCATACTGTTAGAGAATTTGTCGATATGTTTCTGAAAGAGTTGTCAGGACTACCTCCAGATCATGAGCTAGAGTTTCGGATAGATGTGATGCCTACCACGACGCTAGTGTTTATTGCACGTATTTCATGGCACCGATAGAATTGAGAGAGCTAAAGAATCAGATTTAAGAGTTTTTGGAAAAAGGTTTTATTCGACCAAGCATCTCACCTTGGGGCGTACCGATCTTGTTGTCAAGAAAAATGATTGGTCAATGATGATGTGTATTGACTACCGTCAGCTCAATAACGTAACAGTGAAGAACCGTTGATAAGTGTTCAAAAGTACTATTTTTATTACCCTTTTTACTCATATTATTGTTAGACTTAAGCTCATATTAGTTGCATAGTTAGTTATTCATGCATTAATTCATGTTTCTTTCCACCGTTAAGCTTGATTACATAACTTGGTAGTTTTTGTGGGAAAAGATGCTGCTTTGGTGTGTTTTGTGTGTATGTGCAAGATCATTTGCCAAAGCAAGGCTAGAGCTAGTTGCCAGGGCAATGCATGAAGAAGATGCCGAGCTAGTTGCCAGGGCAATGCATGAAGGAGACACCGAGCCAGTTGCCAGGGCAATTGTCGACAAGAGCAAAGGTGATATGGTAGTCGAAATTGATGACTAGACAAGCCCAAGATGACATGGAGCAAAGCCCAATCCCAAAGGAATTCGATTTACATGAAGAGATTAAAGAAGAATTAAATTCCAAGAAGATAGGAGAAGTTCTAGTAGGAATATAATTATAATAAAGAATTATATTCTTTAAAGATAATTTAATTCCAACTTAACTTCCTCCTCAAAGAAGGACTTTGACCTAGCCCTATAAATAAAAGGGAGATTTCGACAATCCATAGAGAGAGCAAGAGAGGGGAATTTCGACAACTCCAAGGAGGGCAAGAGGAGAGAATTTTCGACAAGCATCTAGGGCAATGAGGATTTCGACAAGCCTCCTTCTTCATCATTTTCTTTCTTGTTCGATTGGGTTCATGCTAGGGATTATTTATCTTGTGTTTCTTTGGAACCTAGCTATGAACTAAATCTATTTGGCTATGGTTATTGTGTTTTGTGGTTGTGAGAAACTATTGGTTTTTGTTTAGGTAATAAGAGTTTGCACTTTTCTATTCAAGGTTTATTCATTCTTGGTTCTTATTCTTGTTTGCGAGTGAATTGGGAGAGGATCTCGTGATTTCATCTATTTATCTAATATCAAGAGAGTTAGATTCAAGAAACGAATGAATATGATCTTTATTCAATCTATTGATGGTGAAGATTAATCCGGCTTAGGAATAAGTCAAGGATTTCAACGGCTAAGAGGAGTGCAAGATTGGTTGTTGTTCACCCTTGATTCACGCAGGGATGTATTATCAAGGCATGCACAAGTAGCTAGAGTTTCGACTTAGGGATAAGAAGAAACCATTGAAGAACGCTCTGCCGAACCTTGAAGATTGCTGCCCAGTCGCCCAAGTAGTTGCCCAGTCAACCATCGATTATTTGCCAAAGCAACCCCGTTGTGCAAGTTGCCACGACAACTGAGTTGCCCGTGCACTCTCTTACCAAGACGATCCAATCGGCTATCACACCTCAACTCACGATAACCTGGCCTATCTCTCTATCATTCAATCTCATCTTTTCTTTTACTTTATTGCTTTCTAGTTTAGTTATTAGTTAAACTCATATAATCCTTTATTTGTGTTTTTACTTTTCACAGTACAGTAACTTAAGCAAAGTGGCCCAAACCAATCCCTGTGGAGACGATACTCGAAACTCATATCACTTTATTACTTGCGACGTGTATACTTGCACAATTGCGTAGCACTTATTACACGCAACAAGTTTTTGGTGCCGTTGCTGAGGATTGGCAATTGGTGTTAGTTGTTTTTGTTATTGCATTTTTTCTCTTAGTTTTACTAACTTTTCTTTTTGTTTGTTTTATCAAAAAAAATTTTAGGTGCACTACAAGTTAAGGAACATCAACATGTCGGGAAATAAAAGCCAATATATTCGAGAGATGATGTTGGAAGATATGAATCAATCCAATCAAGAGTTTCTTGCACCCTTTGATGATTACCTATACCAACCGAGAAAAGCCCAAAGAACTTATACCGTGGAAAAATCTTGTGCTATGTGTGGAGAACATCATGTGTTTGAAAATTGGCCTCACATTTTCGGTGCATATAACTACATGGAGGACCATAGAGGGAACCAACAGTAAAATTCTTCATGGTATGGTCAAAAAGCTCAAAATTCTTTTTACCATAACAATTTTGCCACAGCAACATATATGCTATGGCAATGTAGTCATTTTCAAGAGCATTCCAATTCCTTGGAGGAAACATTACTAGCTTCCTTGGCTAGACTTGACGGATCAATTGAAGAGTTTCGAGAGCTATCAAAATCTATGGATACGAGGATAGCTCAGTGGGATTCAACCTTAGGGGATTCAGAAGATCAATTGGGGAGATCCACATATGTCATGGATAACATGCACCAACAATTCATTCCTAGGGATGCTGAAGTCCCAAGGCAAGAGGATAAGGAGCAATGCAAAGAAAGCTCTCTGATGTGTGGGGAACAACTAGAACCTCAAAGTCAAGAGGATGTCAATGAGAGAGACTGTCCAATGAGCCTGAACAACAAATTGCCTCGGCAATGATTGAGGAGCCTGAACAGAGCAATGCCGCGACAACACTCAGTGAAGCTGAGAACAACAATACTACAGCAAATTCTGAGGAACCTGATGCCCATAAGGTTACAACGTTGATGTTGAAGCATGAATCTGTAGATTGCTCTCATCTACAATTGCCACGGCAATTACACGACCACATGCAAGATCAACGAGATGATAATACTTTGCCAATGGAATATGAGCAGGTAATGGCTGAACCTTTCGAATTCTTTAAAAGCTCACCTCGTCCATTGCAGATATGTCTTGAGGAACCGAGGTTGGTAGATTTGAAGCCATCGAAATCTCTACTGATGGAGATATTTGAGAGGCAAAAAAAAAACGGTGTTTGGATTCATAAAGCTTTTCAGAAAATTAGTTCTTCCCTTGACTTACAGCAAATTTTGGCAACTGATTGCCACGACAATTGTCTTGAGCAGCAATTGCCACGACAACAAAGGCTACATCCAACCATGATTGAAGTCGACAAGAATGAGGTAATTGAATGGTTGAGAATGGATATACTTTTTCCTATTAATATATTTGTGCCTTCAGGAATAGTAGCAAGGTGGAGAGTATACATGGACTACAAGCGAACAAAGAAGAAAGACACATCCACCATGGTAACACAAAAGGGAGTAGTGGCAAGCACATTGGCCAAACTCTTTTTGGGCAATATTGTTACCCGATGGAGGGTGCAGATGGACTATAAGAAGTATCGAAAACGACCATCCTCAAGTTTTCTCATATATGCACAAACATTAGAAGATGCATGATGGCACTCTTTTCAGACATGGTCGAAAACTTCCTTGAGATCTTCATGGATGATTTTTCCGTTTTTGGTAGTGACTTCAACAGTTGCCTCTACAATTTAGAGAATGTGTTGGCAAGAGGTGAAGAAACCGATTTAGTCCTTAATTGAGAGAAGTGTCATCTTATGGTAGATGAAGGAATAGTGCTCGACCACAAGATTTCATCCAAGGGAATTGAAGTAGACAAAGCCAAGGTGGACGTGATCGAGAAGTTACCCCCACCAAGATAAAGTCTTCCATTTTGATGATTCTTGCACCCAAGCATTCGAAACCCTAAAGGAAAAGCTTGCCTCGACACCCATTGTCGTTACACCAAATTAGACGCTACCTTTTGAGCTCATGTGTGATGCAAGTGATTTCGCGGTAGGAGCAGTCCTATGCCAATGCACAGGAAAGGAACAGAAAATCAAGTGGCTGATCACTTATCACGTTTAGAACTCAATAGGGAGGAGGACGCGGATTTGAGCATTGATGGTTGTTGGTTTTGAGCATTCCTCGCTAAGTCTAGTATGCTTACGCTCTCGTTTTCCATCAATATAGATAATTAGAGATTTCGGGCAACAATGAAGCAATGAAGGATTTTCGAAGACTCATTTTCAAAGTATGGTTTAAATGTATATAGTAGTAATAAAGACAATGTGTCGAATGAGGTTTGGGAGGGTTTTTGACGAACTCCCTATTGATGAAAGTTTTAATTGTGGTTTTGGACTTGCAACAAGTTTAAAGTGGCTAAAATGTGAATGGTCTTGAGTCTTGGTTGTGGACTAGGAAGCATGCCTATAGACTTTGTGATTGATTTTGCTAGATTGGCTAGGTTGGTCCAAAATGCCGCTATGATGATGTTTAAGCATGTCAATGATGTTATATGATGTTTGGATATATGTTAATGTTGTTTGGAATGAGCCAAAGTGTGATATTTTGGACCTAGAGGTCATTACACGCCTCTGCATATAGGTATGGGTACCTCAAGGTTCGGTACGTAGAGTCCTATAGAGGCTCAAATCATCGAAATTAAGCCTAGCGTACCGGTACTATTAGCCATTGTATATGTACGCCTCGAAAGAAAAAGGCCTAGGTGTCGGTATACGGGTTAGCGTACCAAAACGACACCTTTAATTTTAACAATCCGTATCGATACGCATGGTACAATGTCAGTACGAGCTCTAGCTACTAGAATTCTAAGTCTTTAAAATAACCAATGGGGATCGGTACGGGGTCAAAGCTGTATCGATAAGGTTTGCTCAACATACCGTATCGATACGGGCATACGTGTATCGGTACAGAGAGCCATTTTGTTAGTTAACCTGTATCGGTATATGCTTGCTCGTATCGGTACGCCTAGCCTATTTTGCGCAATGAGTCTGCTGAAGTTTGGAATCTTGTAGTTTGATCCCTGAATGTTGTGCATGCAATTGAATGAGTTCTAATGATTGTTTTGAGTTGAGATTTAACATGAGAGCATGAAATGGTCTTAACTAAGTTTGGGTAATCTTTAATGTAATACAAACCTTATAATTTGCAAAAATTACATTTTTGTCCCTAATATGAGTTATTGAGCAATTGGTCTCCGTTTCATAATCTGATTTGATTGTGACATTTTCGTTGAAGCTTGAACATATAGGATTATAATTAAATGTATATATATAAGATAAAAAGAAAAAAAAATCTCAGTTTAGGTTATTAGATCAGGTTTGCTTCGGCAAACCTAATGTGACTCTTTTAGTCTGGTTTCGGCCAGGCCAGGCTAAGGGGCTATATTTGGTGGTATCAGAGCTAGGTTTACGAAAAATTAGGATGTTGTTGATGTTGTATGATGCTGATTGCTATGCACGGTAATTGTTTACATGTACATTATTTGAAATATGTCATGTTGGGGTATGTTTGAGGACACATTGCCTTATTGCTACAGTTATGAAATAATTTTGGTTTACAATAAAAGTCTTGAATCCTTGCTTGAGCTGGCATGATTGATTTTGTTTTGATGTAATTATCATGCCTTAGATACGTTTATTACGATGGCACTAAGGAGAGAGTTATGATCTAGAAGAAAAGTTATTGTCAGAGGGCAAGGAGTAGAGGGCGAGATTGTACATCTTGAGGGATTGCCGCCTCCTCTGCATAATCCTCATAAGGGAGTGGAGCAAGCACCACATGGTCCAGTGTTTGGTGACATGACGCCTTTGGTTCAGGCGATGATAGGAGCGTTCTCGATCACGATGGCTAGAGTTAATATACCTGCACCGACACCTACTGTTGCTGTTAATCTAGGGTTGCCGTTAGAGTGTTTTTGCAGTCTTAGAGGAGTTGAGATTAGAGGGTTGGCACCCGAGGCATTTGAGGAGTGGATGGCCTGTACATATTAGATTTTGGTTCAGATGGGGTGTAATGACGAGCGTAAGCTGAGATGTACAATGTCTCTGTTACAGGGTGATGTATACAGTTGGTGGACCACTACGATCGCGAGTATAGAACCCGATGATATAACATGGGAATTCTTCCAAGCTGCCTCAAGAAGAAGTATTTAAGAGTTAGATACTTAGATGAGAAGAAACACGAGTTTATGGCTTTGGTTCAGGGCAGTATGTTATTGTCAGAGTATGAGGTGCAATTTGTGAGGTTGAGTTAGTAAGCACCTGAGTTGGTGCCGATGAGGGACATCGCTGTGAACGTTTCCGATATAGATTGATGCATGATGTTAAGAATCATATGTTGGCCAATGACTATACTGATTTTGACGTTTTGGTTACACGGAGGAAGGATATTGAGCATAGCTTGGGTTTATCTCATCGTTCTGGAGGTTCTAGCTCTGGGAAGAGAGCAACAGACTTTGATTCTAGTGGTGGTCATTCTAAGAGGCATCGTGATCGGAGGTTTCGATCGGATGTGAGATGCGGTGGAGAGAGGGCTATTCGAAGGCCGTATGGATAGAGTACCTAGGTTCAGGTGGCGCATAATGCTTGTTAGGTTTGTGGATAGAGGGATCATGTAAAGTGAGACTGTCTACGTTTGGCCAGAGAGGGGCAGGCTCTTGCAGTTATGGCTATAAATTCTTGTTGGAGTTGTGGATCTATGGAGTATATAAGATGTGATTTTCCATTGCATGCTAGAGGTAGGCAGGCACCTGCATATGTTGCTGCACCACTAAAGGGCCGTAGGCGCGATCGAGGTAACTTCTAACAGATAGAGAATGAACAAAGGAATATATCGTACATTGTAGCAGTTTGACCCGAGGGTGGCAGGTCAGTGAGGGTTTATGCATACCGTACAAAGAGGAATGGCACAGACGTGATAGCAGGTACCTTTACTTGCAGTCTATGTCGTTATTATCCTTGATAGATTTTGGTTCCACGCATTCATATATTTTGCATGAGCATGCGCATTTGCTTGGTATACCGGTAGAAATGCTTGATGTTGATATGCAGGTAACGAGTTCGTTTGGAGATATGGTTGTTACGAGGAAGTTGTATCAGAGATATCCTCTGATGATTCAAGATCACGTGTTTGCGGCTGATCTGATGGAGCTACCATTCCTTGGTTTTAACGTGATCTCTAGAATTGATTGGTTATCCGAGCATTGGGCTATGGTTGACTTTGAGTCAAAGCAAGTTTTGTTGAGACTTGCGGATGATTATGAGGTAGTGGTTGTAGGTGAGAATGTTAAGTTCTTATCCAATGTGGTATCGGCCTTAGAGGTGCAGAAAATGTTGGAAAATGGGTGTCAAACATACCTGGCCTATGTTATGAACCTGAATATGGAAGAAGTATGGACTAGGGATATCCGTATTGTTTGTGACTTTTTGGGTGTGTTTCCGAAAGAGTTACCTAGTTTGCCACCGAATAGAGAGGTGGAGTTTTGCATTGAGACATATGTTGATTCGACTTTGGTGTTGATTGCACCATATCGCATGGCACCAAAAGAGTTGAAAGAGTAGAAGACACAACTCCAGAAGTTGTTGGATCGTGGTTTTATCCGGCATAGTGTTTTATCGTGGGGAGCACCAGTGCTATTTGTGAAGAGAAAAGATGGCACTTTGAGGATGTACATTGACTATCGGCAACTGAACAAGTTGACGATTAAGAATAAGTATCCGTTGCCATGAATTGATGGCTTGTTCGATCATTTTCAAGGTGCTACGGTGTTTTCCAAGATTGATTTGAGATTTGGATACTATTAGTTGAAGGTTAAGGATAAAGATGTGTTGAAAACTATTTTTCATACGAGGTATGGCCATTATGAGTTTTGGTGATGTCGTTTGGGCTAAAAAATACGTCGGCAGCATTTATGGACATGATGAACTGGGTGTTCCATGAATTTTTGGATCAATTCGTAGTAGTGTTCATGGATGATAATCTTGTGTACTCTTATACCGAGAAGGATCATGATCGACACTAGCGAATTATGTTACAGACCTTGTTGGATAATCAGCTTTACGCCAAGTTGAGCAAGTGTGAATTCTGGATTAGGGAAGTGATTTTTTTGGATATGTGGTTTCAGCTGAAGGTATCCGGGTGGATCTTAGACGGTTGTGAGTTGAAAGCAACCAAAGTCTGTATCGGAAGTTCGTAGTTTTTTAGGTTTGGCGGGTTATTACCGCCGCTTTGTTGATGGGTTTTTGAGGGTTGCTGCTCCGTTAACCAAGTTGTTGCAAAAGTTTGTACGGTTTGAGTGGACAGAAGCTAGACAAGAAGCTTTCGAGAAGTTGAAGGAAGCTTTGACACAAGCTCCAATCTTGATTCAACTTGAGTCAGGGAAAGAGTTTATGGTTTATAGCGACGCATCCTACGTTAGGGGTGTGTGTTGATATAGGAAGGAAAGGTTGCAGCGTATGCATCGAGGCAGTTGAAGGTGTATGAACGTAACTACCATACGCATGATCTTGAGCTTGTTGCAGTAGTGTTTACATTAAAGATTTCGAGACATTACCTTTATGGTGAGAAGTGTATTGTATACACGAATCACAAAAGTCTGAAGTATTTGATGTCGCAAAAGGAGTTTAATCTCAGGCAACGTAGATGGTTAGAGTTTCTTAAGGATTATGATTTGACAATTGAGTATCATCCGGGCAAAGCAAATGTTGTGGCCGATGCTTTGAGTAGAAAAACTGTTGTGGAGTTGAGGGCCATGTTTGTGAGATTGAGTGTGACCTTTGATGGAGGTTTGTTGGAAAAGTTGTAGGTGAAGCCATCTTTGTCGCAGTTGATTAAGGAAAAGAAACCTTATGATGAGGCGTTGGTACCGCATGTCAAGGACATCATAGATGGAAATTCTACAGATTTTCACTTTAGTAGTGATGGGGTTTTGTGTTTTAAAGATCGGATAGTGGTGCCTAATGCTATAGAGTTGAGACGGATGATTTTGACCGAGGCACATGATAGTCCTTTTGCTATGCACCCTGGTAGTACCAAGATGTATCGAGGTTTAAAGGAAGAGTACTACTGGGTGGGTCTGAAAAAGAATATGGCTGATTTTGTTGCTAAATGTATGGTATGTCAACGCATGAAGGCTAAACATCAATTTCCTTCCAGGTTGTTACAAGCGTTGAAAATTCAGAAGTGGAAATGGGAGATGATCACCATGGATTTTGTGTTAGGTTGCCTTTAACACCGACTAAAAAGGATTTTGTTTGGGTGATTGTTGATCGGTTTACGAAGTGTGAACATTTTCTGCCAGTGCATACGACTAATTCTCTGGATAGGCTGACAGATTTGTATGTTGTTAAAATTGTGAGGTTGCACGGGGTGCCCAAGTCGATTGTGTCGGATATAGATCCGCGGTTTGCAGTAAGTTTTGTAAATGTTTGCATTAAGCTTTAGGTACTCGCTTGAATTTTAGTACATTGTATCATCCCCAGATAGATGGTCAATCTGAACGTGTGATTCAGATTTTGGAAGATATGTTGAGATGTTGCATTATTGAGTTCCAAGAAACCTGGGAAAGACAGTTGCCTTTGGTTGAGTTTGCATACAATAATAGCTACCCAGCAAGTATAAAGATGGCACCGTATGAAGCCTTGTATGGAAGAAGGTGTCGTACACCTTTGTGTTGGGTTGAGGCTGGGGAAAAATATGTTTCCATGCATGATGTGTTGAAAGACACGGATGAGAAAGTAAAGCTTATTTGCGGTCGGTTGAAAGAGGCCTTGGATAGACAGAAATCCTATGCGGATTTGAAGCGTAGAGAGGTTGAGTACGCTATTGGTGAGAAGGTTTTCCTAAAAGTTTAAACTTGGAAAAAGGTTTTGCATTTTGGACGCAAAGAGAAGCTGAGTCCAAGGTTTATTGGACCGTATGAGGTGTTGGAACGTGTTGGTCTTGTGACTTATCGGTTGAATTTGCCTCCTGAGTTGAAGAAGATTCATGATGAGTTTTATTTGTCCATATTACGGAGGTACTGTTCGGATCTATCGCATGTTATGCCAGTTGAGGATGTTGTGTTACAACCAGACTTGTCTTATGATGAGGAACCAGTGGAGATTCTTGACTCTAGTAGTAAAGTTCTTCGTGGCAAAATGATTGAACTTGTTAAGGTTTTGTGGCGGCATTACGGAGTTGAGGAAGCCACGTGGGAAAGTAAATCGAACATGGTTGCTCAGTTTTCGTATCTATTCCCATCGGGTAAATTTTGGGGACAAAATTTCTTAAGAGGAGAATTGTAACGCCACGGTTTTGGGCCTAGGAGTTTTTAAGTGGTTTAGACGGTCCGTTGGATCGGATTAGTGGATTCGAGTGAGTTTTCAGGATTTAGATTGGATTAAATATTTTCAGAAGGGTTAAAAATATGGAAAAATTATCTAAAATCATTTTTAATATGGAAACAATTTTGGTGAAATCAATTTTACAAAAAAGGGTCTCAAAATTGGACATTTTGGGTAATGACCAAAATGTAAAGTTTCAAAACTATTTTCAGTGACTGTTTTGCAAAAGGGTCAAAACTTTGAATCTTTAAAAAGCTATTTACTCTAAAGTCTAATATCATACTTTTCCCCTTAATTATCTAATTTTAATGATTTTAAAAGGGATATAAAAGGGTGGAGAATTTATTTTATATTAAATAAAAGCTTTAAAACAAAAGTTACGTAACAAACTTTTTACAAAAGGATTTTCTCTCCAATTCTCTCCAACCAAATGCCTTTTCTTACTTAAAAATCCTCAGGTAAAATCTTTTTTAATTAATCTTTTGATTTCAATTGAGATTATAATGATTTTGTAATAAAATAAACTTGATTTCATATTGTTTTGGTTTTGGAATCCATCTAATTAAGGGAAAAAGCAGCCATTAAAGGCGAAGTTCATTCTTCTCCTCTAATACAAAGTTCTTTATTGAAATTACCAAGTTCTTGACCCTTTACTTATGATTTGTAACTTGTTTTGATGATTTAATTAAAGAAAAAGGTTAAATCAAGGTTTAATTGGTGAAATTGATTTAGTCTCGTAATTGTTCTATTTTCTCATGATTTGGATTGATATAGATCATGATTTTGATGTTTAATGATGCTAATAAGATGGCTTAATCATAGGAAACCCGAAACTAATTGAATTCATAATTTTCTAGGTTGCTAGTTATGTGCTTTTGAGGAGTTGTGAAGGTTTTATGTATACGGGAGGTATAAGGATGATTATGACGTGTTTTTAAATGTTGTTTGATGTTAATTGATAATTTGAAATGTTAAGTTATGGCTGGGTTAAGTTTGGAAGATGTTAGAGGTTAGTTTCGATTGTTGTGGAGTGGGTTTGGATGTAGGAATGTTGAGGATTTGTGTTGTTGTGTTGTTGATTTCATTTTGATGCACTGTACCCTCTGTTTTTGTGTGGATAAAGCAGGGGAATTCGGTCCTCAAGCTTGAGCCTTAGTTTCGGAAGCTTTGGAGGTGAGATTACCGTATCGGTAAGCGAGGCTTTGCGTGTCGGTGAGTAAGAACGTGTTTAACAACTTTTCAAAGGTTTGAAAGTTCTGTTTGCAAGTTTAGATCAAGCTTGAAACGCTGGTCTAAGCTCGAAAGTAAGTAAATGATGAAATCTCTCTCTCGAACTCGGTTTGGCAATCAATTTTATGCACTTGTTTAAATGGTTTAATTATTCACTATATATGCATGTTTAGAGCATGGTTTAATGCTGGAAAATGATTGCAAAATGATAAGGATGCATTTGGAAGTAATGCACATTTCGTTAATGTTTATGAATATTGTTTGATGGAAGGTTATGTTGCATTGGTTTAATGATTTCGATGATACATATGAAAATGGTGAGTTGTTAATAAAGTGAATTATATTGGCAAGTGATGAGATGAAAAGGTTTGAAAACGTTATCGGATATAGTTGGCCGGCCATAGGATTAATAGTACACTATAAAAAGTCTCCTTGGATGTTGAGGGGTTTACGTGTACCGAATACTCCATCCAAGTACCCTGACGGTTGAGGGGTTTAATTGTACCAAAGACTCCCGTTAGTGGATTATACATATGATCGATGTGTGGTGTTGAGGGGTTTATGTGTACCGAAAACTCCACCACGGGTGTCACAGTAGTAGAAGAGTTTATGAGTACCAAAAACTCCGTGTGTAAACCTTTTAATGCCGATAGATTGTATGTTAAGTGTTGAGGGAACACTTATTGATTCTGTGTATCTGATGTTATGTTTTGTAAAGTGAAACTTGGTTAATGATCACCTGTAAACCAATATGATTGATGATGTATCAAGAGATGGGTTAGGTTGTTTAATGTGGTTTAAGCATGTTTTACTCTTTAAGCCTTGCATTGAAAGTATGCATGGGAAATTTTAAATTGAGGGTAGAAAATGAGATTTTTGCTGTTGAATCCATGATACATGTTGCATATGGTTTAATATGTTGTTTTGGAAATGCTAAGTGCATGGTTTTGTTAAGGAATGATGTTGTGATGATGCTTTGAAAGTATTTTGGAACGTGTTTATCAAATATTGGTAAAATGGATTAAAACACATTGATGGTTGTTGGTTTTGAGCATTCCTCACTAAGCCTAGAGTGCTTACGCTCTCGTTTTCCATCAATACAGATAATTAGATATTTCGGGCAGCAAGTGTAATGCCCTGATTTTGGGCCTACATGTTTTAAGGGTTGGTTCGAAGGTCCGGTGGACCGGTATTAGAAATTCGAGTCAGTTTCGGGATTAAATCGAATTACATATTTTTTAAGGTGATAAAATTGTGGAAAAATATTCTAAAATCATCATTAAATATATTAATGATTTTGGTGAAATCAATTTCAAAAAACGAGTTTTGGAAATTGGACATTTTGGACTAATGATCAAAATGCAAACTTTAAAAACTGTTTTTAGTGACTGTTTTGTAAAGAGTCAAAACTTTGAATTTTTAAGGAGGTAATTGCCCAAAAAGTCTAATATCAGACTTTATCCCTTAATTGGTTGTTTTTAAAGTGTTTTGAAAAATATAAATAGGCTGGGGAGAATTAATTTGGTTATTAAATCTTTTAAACAAAAGTTATGTAACTTTTTCTCAAATATTTTCTCTCACAATCTCTCCAGCCAAACATCAATTTCTTCTTCTAAATCTTCAGGTAAATCTTTTTTTTTCTTAAATCTTTTGTTTCCAAATGATTTCTTATTGTTAGTTTACCAAAACCTTTTTTTTTTAACTTTGTTTTCTCATGTAAATCATCCAATTAAGGGAAAGCCATCCATTAGAGGTAAGGTTCGTTCTTCTCCTCTAAGGAAAGATTCTTTACTGAAATTCCCAAGTTGTTGACTCTTTACAATTGTTTTCTAATGTGTTTTGATAGTTTGATTTAGGAAAATTGGTTTAATTGTGTTTGGATTGATGAAATTGACATATTTCGAATTGGATCTGTTTTGATGGGTTTATGATCAGATTAGATCAAGATTTTGATGTTTAATTGAGTTAATAACTTGGTTAATATTGTAATCCCGAAACAAGATGAATCTCTAATGTTTAAGGTTGTTAGTTAAAGATTTTGTGAGGTTAATGGAGTTTAACCATTGCTGGAAGTAAAAGGATGTTGGGAAAGAGTTTTTAGATGTTAATTGAAGAGGTTTGATGTATTGAGTCGTTATATTATGGTTGGGTTAAGTTTTGGAAGTGTGTGAGGATGTTTTCGATAAGTTTCGGATAGTTTGTGAGTGGGCAACTTGTGAGTTACGGGTAATTGCTTCTTGGAAATGGTTTGAATGCATAATGATGCATTTTCCCTCTGGTTTTATATGGTTAAAAATAGGGGATAATCAAGGCGACGAAGTTTGACGTTGATTGTTGCTTGTCGGGAGCTCGATTTGCGTTGGCGAGCAAGGTGAGGTGTATCGGTGAGTGGAAACAGTTTTTCAAAGGTTTGAAAGTGTTTTGGGGAGTTTAGGTTAAGCTTGAAACACTTACCTAAGCTCGGAAGTAAGTTTTCCTCTTTTGCTCTTTAATATCAGTTCGGATATGAGCATGTGTAATTCATGTTTTGGTCGTAAACATGGTTTGTTTTACTTACTGTAAATGCATGATTTTGAGTACATTTGCAATGGTTTAAAAGTATATGAAATGCTAGTGAGCATTGGTTTTCATTCCGGCCGGGAATGGTGTTATTAATTTGGCAATGTGATTTGCACATGTATTGATTTTGTATAATGCATTGTAAAACAGTGAGTAAATGGTTTTGTAAATGATATATTGGCTATGTGACATGATGAGAAAACATTCGGATATAGTTGGCATGTTATAGGATGAAGTGTAATATAATATGTTAAAAATCGATCTTGGTTAAGGGTCCTTGAGGTAAGCGGTCGGCTACTCGGACTATGATGTTATCACTTGGGTTGAGTGGTCGGTTCCCCTTGTTGATGTTGATCTTGCGGTCGGCAAGGTTGTTATATCATGCGGTCGGCATGGTATGGGTTATGGTAGTGGTCGACTATCATGAGAGGTCCGTGTATCTGAATTGTAAGGTTAATGGTCGGTTACCTAAAGGTTAGCGGTCGGCTAATCAAGGATAGTGGTCGTCTATCCGGGGTTACTATAATTGCCAATATATGCAAGTTCATGAGTTGAACCTATTTTATAATGCTTTGGGATTTAAGCATGGTTTTGTAATTTAATGTTTTGGGATTTAAGCATGAGATGACTTAATGCTTTGGGATTTAAGCATGTGATTTGTAAATGTTGTTGCATATGGTCGATATGCATGTTTTGATTGGAATCAATGAAAATGCTTTGGACGTAAGCATGGTTTGAAAACAAGTGTTTAGTTTTCAAAGGATTTTAAATGCATCATTGTTTTAAGAGCATCCTCACTAAGCATGTGTGCTTACGCTCTCTTTTTCCTAATGATACAAAGTATTTTGGGGGGAAGAAAATGCAAGGTTTGAAGTGATCCAAGTACAAGACTACTTGAGTATGAACCCGGTTTATGTTTCCGGTTAATAAGGCAATGTGTTCGCCATGTTTTTGGGACTTGTAATCTTGTTTGCCCATGGTTTTTAAGCATATGAAGTGCTGGATTTTATGGTTGGTTTGTTGTTGTTAAGCTTGTTGAGAATCTTTTCTTATGTTGATGCTAGATAGGTGCTTAGGTATGCATCTAGTTGTCTTGGAAAGGTTGCCATGTTTTGATGATTCAAGCATGTTTGTTACTCCCTCTGTCCCAAGAATATTGTCCCTTATTAACCTTTTTTGGTCAAAAATTTTAAACTTTGACTCGAGATTTTTTAAAATTTATTATTGATAAAAATATAAAAAGTATTTTAAAAACCTTTAATCAAATAAATTTTAATTATATATTTTATAAAATTTAATTATTTAAACTATTTAATATAATTATAGTCAAAGATCAAAAATTTTGACTTTGGAAAAGTCAATAAAGGACAATATTTGTGGGACAGATGGAGTATGGTGCTTTAGATGTATAAGCATGTTGTGTATGCCCTTAAAGTGTCAAATGAGAGTTTTGGTTATGTGGC
This sequence comes from Hibiscus mutabilis, assembly GCA_019671005.1. Taxonomy (NCBI): domain Eukaryota; kingdom Viridiplantae; phylum Streptophyta; class Magnoliopsida; order Malvales; family Malvaceae; genus Hibiscus; species Hibiscus mutabilis. The sequence goes on along the minus strand of CM033755.1, from coordinate 7,702,680 downwards.
AAAATAATATTAGGAAGCATGCCTATAGAAAATCTTGAGTGTTTGAATGCTATGTAATGTTGTTGATTATGTGATGTTTTGGCTAGGGCTGTACCCTAGTAATGTTGTTTGAGTGTTTGGAGCATGTTGGAGTGTTATGGTTATCATCAAAGTTTGTTTAGTGAGCAAATTGAGACATTACAGGTCAAGGCGTATCGAAACAGGTGTCCCCGTACCAGTACGGCTAGGCCATTTCAGGCATAGTGTTTCGATACGCGGGAGGGTTTATTGATATGGGTAGGCCTTTACAGACATAGCGTTTCGATACTCGAGCAAGTGTTCTGGTACGGTCTCAGGTATTTTGGCTAGGCGTTTTGATATGTGAGCAAGTGTTTTGGTACGAGTTTTAGCTACTGGAATCTGAATTTTAGAAATTATTAAGGCTTACCGAAACACCTGTACGCGTACTGGTATGACAACAGTTAATTATGTTATTTGGAATATTTGGAAGTTTCTGTTTCTTTCATTTTGGTCCCTGAGTTTTGAGAATGCAATTGTATGAGCTTGAATGATCGTATTGGCCTGAAATTTGTCATGTAAGCATGCAATTGGACTAATTGATATTGGTAACCTTAATTTCAGTTTTGGTCCTTAATTCTATCAAATTTACATTTTAGTCCCTAAAAGGTATGTTATGCAATTGGTTGCCTTTCCGTGGTTCATTTCCCTTGTAAACTCACCGCTGCAAGTATTACACTTAGGATTAATAATATGCATCTAGACAAGATAAAAAGAAAAAATGGACTGGTTTTTCGTAGTCTTTCTTTGTTTTGCTTCGGCAAACCTATTGTAGTTCTCTCGGTTCAGTCGGGCGTCTAGGCCGGGTTGAGGGGTTACATTTGTTGGTATCAAATCCATGTTACGAAAGGTTGGGATGTTTTTGGTTGATTATTTCGTAATGTTTGTTATGCACGGTGATAGTGTATATGTATGGTATTGTTTAATAACATGTTGTTTTATGAATTGGGAACACATTGCCTATTACCGAGGTTTTAAAAGGGTTTTATAAGGTTGCCTTGGATCCTTTGCCTAATGCTAGCCTAACTTTAATGTGTTTTGATGCTTTTGTTAGCATGGCTCGACGTAAGACGCGTTCGATGGCTAATAATGCCGGAGTTGGTCAGAATAATGATGTGGAAGGGAATCCCCCTAATGTTTTACCTCTTTCTCCTCTGTTGGTTCCTTCTGTTGATGTTGGGGCGGGTGGTGTACCCCAGGCTCCTCATGTGCCAATTTTTGGTGATCTAACTCCGTTAATCCATGCGATGACGGGAGCTTTTCAGGCAGAGATAGCTGGAGTGCAGTGCAAGCACTACACCTGATGTGGTGGTTAATCAAGGTTTACCCTTGGAGCATCTTCATAGTTTGGGAGGGGAGAAATTTAAAGGTTTGAGTCCTGAGGCAGCCGAGGGATGGCTGGAAAAGACAATCAGTATCCTGAACCAGATGGGTTGTAATGAGGAGCGCAAGTTGGGTTACACTGTGTCACTATTGCAGGGTGATGCTTATCATTGGTGGGTGACCATAGTTATAGGTGTTCTCGAATCGAATGTGACTTGGGAGTCCTTTTGTAGAGCTTTCAAGAGAAACTATCTTGGTACACAGTATTTGGATGCAAAGAAGCTTGAGTTTATGTCGCTATCACAGGGTGGCATGTCTGTTGCCGAGTATGAGGTGAAGTTTATTCGCCTAAGTCAGTATGCCCAGGAGTTGGTTCCAGATGATCAACAGAGGTGTGATAGGTTCCGTTATGGTCTTGTGAAGGATATCAAGACTTATCTATTGGCTGTAGATTACACGAATTTTGATGTGTTGGTCAATCGTGCTAAGGATATTGAGCAATCCTTAGGTACATCAGTTTAGGCTGCTAATACGAGCTTGGGTAAGAGAGTGGCCAGTTTTAGCTATTTTGGGAGGCATAATAGGAGGTTTCAGGACAAGAGACATAGGCCAGATCACAGGCGTGGTGGCGGTGTTGGTTAGGGTAACATAGGAGCTCGTATTGTAGCTGAGTGTGAGCGTTGTGGTAGATGAAACACGAGTGTATGTTGGGGAGGTACCTTGAGTTGTTGGATATGTGGATCTCCTAATCACGTAAAGCGTGATTATCCTCATTCTGTGAGAGATGCACCTGTAGGGGTCGAGGCCGTGGCATGGGTAGTTTTTAGAGGTGTGAGGATGGTTAGAGAGTTGTAGCTTATGCTGCTACAGTGCGTTCAGAGAATGGTAGACCAGCTCGGATCTATGCTCATCGCGAGGTTCGCAATGACACGGATGTGATCGCATGTACCTTTACTTTACAATCCTTGTTATTGTTATCTTTGATTGATTCGGGGTCCACTCATTCTTATATCTTGAGTGAACATGCATCTTTGTTGAATGTTCCTATTGAGATCCCTGATGTTGGCATGTTAGTAACTAGTTCATTTGGTGAGACGGTTACTACTAGAAGGTTGTATAGGCAGTGTCCTTTGGTTGTAAAAGGTCATGAGTTTGCCGCATATCTGATAGAGTTTCCATTCTATGGTTTTAATGTTATTTTGGGTATGGATTGGTTGAGCGAGCACAAGGCGGTTGTGGATTGTAAATCTAAAAGGATTTCTTTGAGGTTGGTCGATGATTATGAAGTTGTGGTGGTTGGCGAGAATGTGAAATTCTTGTCCAATGTGGTCTCGGCTACTCAAGCGAAAAGGTTGATGCAAAGAGGTTGCCAAGCTTATTTGGCTATCGTGATGAATCATGAGGTTAAAGGTGTTCGGGTGTAGGACATTCGAACTGTCAATGCTTTTTTAGAAGTTTTTCTAAAGAGTTATCGGGTTTACCGTTGGGTAGGGAGGTGGAATTCGGTATTAATATGTTCGTGGGTTCGGCACCTGTGTTCATTGCTCCGTATAGGATGGCACCGAATGAGTTGAAGGAGTTAAATTCACAGCTTCAAGAGTTGTTGGATCATGGGTTTATCCCACCGAGTGTTTCTCCTTGGGGTGCTCCAGTTCTTTTTGTGAAAAAAGAAAGATGGTACGATGCGTATATGCATTGATTACCAACAGTTGAATAAGCTAACGGTGAAGAACAAGTATCTTTTACCGAGGATTGATGATTTGTTTGATCAATTTTCTAGGGCGGCAGTGTTCTCTAAGATCAATTTAAGATCGGGGTATTATCAGTTGAAGGTTAAGGATGAGGATGTACATAAAACTGCATTTCGTACGAGGTACGAGCATTATGAGTTCTTGGTTATGCCTTTTGGTTTGACAAATGCCCCGGTTGCGTTCATGGATATGATGAATAGGGTGTTCCATGAATATCTTGATCATTTCGTGGTGGTGTTTATAGATGATATTCTCATGTACTCTCGTACCGAGGAAGATCATGATCGGTATTTGCGAATTATGTTGCAAGTTTTGAAGGATAACCAGTTGTATGTCAAACTGAGAAAGTGTGAGTTTTGGCTTAAGGAAGTGGCGTTCCTTGTTTATATGGTTTTCGCGAAGGGTATTCGTGTTGATCCACAGAAAATTGAGGTTATTCTCAATTGAAAGCAACCTAAGTCAGTGTTAGAAGTTCGTAGTTTTCTTAGGCTGGCTGATTATCACCGTCTATTTGCTGATGGGTTTTCTAGTATTGCAGCACTGTTAACGAAGTTGTTGCAAAAGAATGTTCCTTATGTGTGGACAGAGAAGCAACAGTATAGTTTCAAGAAGTTGAAGAAAGTTTTAACACATGATCCTGTGTTGATTCAACCTGAATCTGGGAAGGAGTTTGTGGTTTATAGTGATGCATCTTACGTTGGTTTGGGTTGTGTGTTGATGCAAGATGGTAAGGTTGTGGCCTATGCATCGAGATAGCTGAAGGTTCATGAGCGCAATTATCTGACTCATGATTTAGAGCTAGCGGTTGTGGTGTTTGCCCTGAAAATCTGGAGACATTACCTTTACGGTGAGAAATATGTTGTTTCTACGGACCATAAGAGTTTGAAGTATTTGATGTCTCAAAAGGATTTGAATCTTAGGCAACGTAGATGGTTGGAGTTGCTTAAGGATTACGACTTAACGATCGAGTATCATCCTAGAAAAACCAATGTAGTTGCGGATGCGTTAAGTTGTAAGGTTGCAGTTGAACTTAGAGCTATGTTTGCGAGGTTGAGTGTGACGCGTGAAGGTGGAGATGTTGAGATGTTGCATTATTGAGTTCCAAGGAACCTGGGAGAAACATTTACCTTTGGTTGAGTTTGCGTATAACAACAGTTACCAAACGAGTATACAAATGGCACCGTATGAGGCATTGTATGGTCGGAGTGTGACGCGTGAAGGTGGAGATGTTGAGATGTTGCATTATTGAGTTCCAAGGAACCTGGGAGAAACATTTACCTTTGGTTGAGTTTGCGTATAACAACAGTTACCAAACGAGTATACAAATGGCACCGTATGAGGCATTGTATGGTCGGAGGTGTCGGACGCCTTTGTGTTGGGCTAGGGTAGAGGAAAAGCATGTTTCCTTGCCAGATATGTTGAAAGACACGAATGATAAGGTAAAGCTTGTGTGTGATCGCTTGAAAGTGGATGTGGATCGGCAAAAATCTTACGCAAATTTGAAGCGTAGGGAGACTGAATTTGCGGTGGGTGATCATGTGTTCTTGAAAGTGTCACCATGAAAGAAGGTGATGCTGTTCAGGCTTAAGGGTAAGCTTAGTCCGAGGTTTACTGGACCATACGAGGTTATTGAGCGTGTTGGTCCCGTGGCTTATAGGTTGGGGTTGCCTCCCGAGTTGGAGAAAATACATGATGTGTTCCATGTATCTATGTTGCAGAGGTATCGGTTGGATCCCTCGCATGTTATGCAGGTAGAGCATATTGAGTTGAATTTGGATTTGACCTATGTTGAAGAATCGGTGGACATCCTTGATTCCAGCATCAAAGTTCTTCGTGGCAAGACGATTGAGCTTGTGAAGGTCTTGTGGCAACACCATGGTGTCGAAGAAGCGACTTGGGAAAGCAAGGCGGATATGTTGGAGCAATTTCTGCATTTGTTTCCTCCAGGTAAATTTCGGGGACAAAATTTCTTAAGTGGGGGAGAGTTGTAACGCCCCGGTTTTGGGCCTAGATGTTTTAAGGGTTGGTTCGAAGTTCCGGTGGACCGGTATTAGAGATTCGAGTCGGTTTCAGGATTAAATCAAATTAAATATTTTTGAAGTTGATAAAATTGTGGGAAAATATTCTAAAATAATTATTAAATATATTAATGATTATGGTGAAATCAATTTTGGAAAACGAGTTTTGGAAATTGAACATTTTGGACTAGTGACCAAAATGCAAACTTTGAAAACTATTTTTAGTGACTATTTTGTAAAGAGTCAAAACTTTGAATCTTTAAGGAGCTAATTTCCCAAAAAGTCTAATATTAGACTTTATCCCTTAATTGGCTATTTTTAAAGTGTTTTGGAAAATATAAATAGGGTGGGGAGAATTAATTTGGTTATTAAATCTTTTAAACAAAAGTTACGTAACTAACTTCCTCTCAAATATTTTCTCTCACAATCTCTCCAGCCAAACATCAATTTTTTCTTCTAAATCTTTAGGTAAATCTTTTTTTTCTTAAATATTTTGTTTCCAAATGATTTCTTATTGTTAGTTTACCAAAACCTTATAGTTTTAACTTTATTTTCTCATGTAAACCATCCAATTAAGGGAGAAAGCATCCATTAGGGGTAAGGTTCGTTCTTCTCCTCTAATGAAAGGTTCTTTACTAAAATTTCCAAGTTGTTGACTCTTTACAATTGTTTTTTAATGTGTTTTGATGGTTTAATTAAGGAAAATTGGTTTAATTGTGTTTGGATTGATGAAATTGACATATTTCAAATTGGATCTATTTTGTTGGATTTATGATCAGATTAGATAAAGATTTTGATGTTAATTGAGTTAATAACTTGGTTTTAACATTGTAATCTCAAAACAAGTTGAATCTCTAATGTTTAAGGTTGTTAGTTAAGGGTTTTGTGAGGTTAATGGAGTTTAATCATCGTTGGAAGTAAAAGGATGTTGGGAAAGAGTTTTTAGATGTTAATTGAAGAGGTTTGATGTATTGAGTCGTTATATTATGGTTGAGTTAAGTTTTGAAAGTTTGTGAGGATGTTTTCGATAAGTTTCGGATGGTTTGTGAGTGGGCAACTTATAAGTTACTGGTAATTGCTTCTTGGCAATGGTTTGAATGCATAATAATGCATTTGCCCTCTGGTTTTATGTGGTTAAAAATAGGGGATAATCAAGACGACGAAGTTTGACATTGATTGTTGCTTGCTGGGAGCTCAATTCGCGTTGGCAAGCAAGGCGAGGTGTATCAGTTAGTGGAAACAGTTTGAAAGTGTTTTTGGGAGTTTAGATTAAGCTTGAAACATTTTCCTAAGCTCGGAAGTAAGTTTCCCTCTTTTGCTCTTTAATATCGATTCGGATATGAGCATATGTAATTCATGTTTTGGTCGTAAAAATGGTTTGTTTTACTTACTGTAAATGCATGTGTAACCCTCTAAGTTTAACCTAATTTCTTAGGTTAAATCTTGAGAGCCAAGTTAAAAAACTTTCCCCTCAAGTAACACATTTTAGGTTTACTTATTTATAAAATAAAGTAATTATTAAATAACAATATTAATAGTAAAATATCTCAATTATAAAATTCAACCATTAAAACATATTCTGAATGTTTAATAAAATATCTAATTAAAATTTGAAATTGTATACGAAAACATAATCTCAAAATATAATGTCCAAAGTCTGATTACATAAATGTCCCAAAATATAAAATAATAATCTGAAAGTTTAAAATTAAATAGTTCATACTGATGATTAAATATCTGGGTAAAATACAAGATGCTCCAAGTACCGAGTCGCCTAAGAGTCTGAGTATTTGAAAGATAAACTAAGGGGTGTAAATCTAAATCATAATGATATGATGTCCGATGCACATGAAAACACAATACCCAATCTCCGAAATACCGAAGAGTGAGGTTTCCCAGAACCTACTCGCTCCATCGTCAACATCTGAAGTGGAACTCAGCCCGAAGGGTGAAACCACTGATCCGAAGCAAAATTCAGCTGAAGGGTTAAACCGCTAAACTTCCTCGAACAATCTCAATCCATATACCCCAATGTTATGATGCTAAAGTTAAAATCTGAATCTCATCCGAAATTTGAATTGTTAAAATTCGAGTTGCAAAAATTTATAAATATGAAGTTTTACAATTTCGAAAGTCTGATATTTCATAATCCGATAAATCTGATTTTAGTTAAACCGCAGTCCAATATGCTATGCATGATGTCTGAAAATTTTCACAAATCACAACACAAAATAAATCACACAAGATATAAAAATCTCATTTCACACAAGCATAAAGCATAGAAAAAAATACAAGTTTATAGCACAGGAAAAGACACGCCTTTAGCGGATAAAAGCTCTATAGCCAAGAAGAACGCCTTTTACGTTCTGACATATCATTGGTCTAGCTGAATCGGAACCTAAAAGGTATGAATTCTATATTAATACAATAACAGCTATGACTAAGGAATTATTCTTGAATATTTATTCAAGAAATTTACTAATGCAAGTACACCTATCTGATTGTATCATTGCTGTCCAAATCAATCAAAGAAACTGAAAGATTGAACGGTTCGGATAAGGTTGATCAGACATGTTAAAACCAAGGTTAATCAAATTAGACGAATGGGGTTTCAACATCATCAGAGATAGTCTGCAACGAATGTAACTTAATTTAAGGAACTAAAACTATGTAGTTTAATATAATAAATTGGAAAAAGTGGTACTGATGAAAAATATTAATTTAAAACTATTATGGATTTGGAAGAACCTGTACAATGAATTTAATAATGATAATACCTTAAAATAAGAAAAAGCGTGCTTTGAAAATTGTGAAAGCAATTCAACTTATCTTGGTTTAGGGGTTTAGCTTCGCAGAGATTTCCAGTTCATTTATCACAATGGAAAATGCTATAAAGTTCCAGAGATTGAGAGAGATATCTGAGGTGGGTAATTTACCAATTTTGGAGCGAACAACATAATGTGAGTTTGGTTAACGCACAACAGAAGGCAATAGGCTCTTGTGTTTGGTTTTGATGAGCACGACATTCAGTACACGAGAGTGTGGGGATGCAGTCACGACCATGGGGATGTATAAAAAGCTGCCGATAGGATTTGTGGACAAATTTAGGGAAGAATAACGGCGGCGACAGCAGGTGAAACGGTGGATACAAGGGCGATACCACACACCGATTCGACAACAACCACCATGGCTATCGAACAACTATTCTTCGATCTCTTAGAAACATGGCTGAAGAGGAAAAACCAAGGGTCAGGGTTTGTTTTTGAGGCTAAGAGTAACACAACGGCAAGGGCGATGCAAAGCACGAACGCCGACAAGGTGGTCATCTAACTTCGCCGAAAATGCAATGGAGAGAAGAGATGCATTATTCGAATGAGGGAGAGAAAAGAGATATATCGAGAGAATGATATAAGGTTGGGAGGCTACGGCAAAATGAAATCTGATAGGGTTTCTCAGCTGATAGGAAGAGGTTAAAATACTCTAATAAAATGGGTAAAACACAAGATAAAGTCCCACCTTTTATCAGAATTGCAAAGAGCTCACCCAAGTTCTAATTTTAACCAAATAAGCCACCAAATCTGATAACAATCACAATTTAAAACCTTAATTCAAAAAGGGTTTGATTCAAAATTTCCCAAATTTCTAGGGTTTCTGAATTAGGGATTTTTCTGAATTAGGGTTTTTAAATTAGGGCAAAATTTGGAGTGTTACAGCATGATTTTGAGTACATTTGCAGTGATTTTAAAGTATATGAAATGCTAGTGAGCATTGGTTTTCATTCCGGTCGGGAATGGTGTTATTGCTTTGGCAATGTGATTTGCATATGTGTTGATTTTGTATAATGCATTGTAAAACAGTGAGAAAATGGTTTTGTAAATGATATATTGGCTATGTGACATGATGAGAAAACATTCAGATATAGTTGGCATGTCATAGGATGAAGTGCACTATAATATGTTAAAAATCGATCGTGGTTAAGGGTCCTTGAGGTAAGTGGTCGGCTACTCGGACTATGATGTTATCACTTGGGTTGAGTGATTGGTTCCCCTTGTTGATGTTGATCTTGCGGTCGGCATGGTATGGGTTATGGTGGTGGTTGACTATCATGAGAGGTCGTTGTATCTGAATTGTAAGGTTAACGGTCGGTTACCTAAAGGTTAGCGGTCGGCTAATCAAGGATAGTGGTCGTCTATCTGGGGTCACTATAATTGCCAATATATGCAAGTTCATGAGTTGAACATATTTTATAATGCTTTGGGATTTAAGCATGGTTTTGTAATTTAATGCTTTGGGATTTAAGCATGTGATTTGTAAATGTTGTTGCATATGGTCGATATGCATGTTTTGATTGGAATCAATGAAAATGCTTTGGACGTAAGCATGGTTTGAAAACAAGTGTTTAGTTTTCAAAGGATTTTAAATGCATCATTATTTTAAGAGCATCCTCACTAAGCATTTGTGCTTACGCTCTCTTTTTCCTAATGATACAAAGCATTAAGGTTTGGGGGTACAAAGGCAAGGTTTGAAGTGATCCAAGTGCAAGACTACTTGAGTATGAACCCGGTTTATGTTTCCGATTAATAAGGCGATGCGTTCGCCATGTTTTTGGGACTTGTAATCATGTTTACCCATGGTTTTAAGCATGTGAAGTGCTGGATTTTATGGTTGGTTTGTTGATGTTAAGCCTGTTGAGAATCTTTGCTTATATTGATGCTAGATGGGTGCTTAGGTATGCATCTAGTTGTGTTGGAATGGTTGCCATGTTTTGATGATTCAAGCATGTTTGTTATGAAGCTTTAGATTTGTAAGCATGTTGTGTATGCCCTCAAAGTGTCAAATGAGAGTTTTGGTTATGTGGCAAAATGATATTAGGAAGCATGCCTATAGAAAATCTTGAGTGTTTGAATGCTATGTAATGTTGTTGATTCTGTGATGTTTTGGCTAGGGTTGTACCCTAGTAATGTTGTTTGAGTGTTTGGAGCATGTTGGAATGTTATGGTTATCATCAAAGTGTGTTTAGACAGCAAATTGGGACATTATAGGTCCAGACGTAACGAAACAGGTGTCCCTGTACCAGTACGGTTAGGCTATTTCAGGCATAGCAATTCAATATGCGGGAGGGTGTATCGATACGAGTACGCCTTTACAGGCATAACATTTCGATACTCGAGCAAGTGTTCTAGTACGGTCTCAGGCATTTTGGCTAAGCGTTTCGATACGCGAGCAAGTGTTTCGGTACGCATTTTAGCTACTGGAATCTGAGTTTTGGAAATTGTTAAGGAGTGCCGAAACATCTGTACGTGTACCAATACGACATCAGTTAATTCTATTAATTGGAAATTTGGAAGTTTTTATTTCTTTCATTTTGGTCATTGAGTTTTGAGAATGCAATTGTATGAGCTTGAATGATCGTATTGGCCAGAAATTTGACATGTATACGTCATGGACCGCGAGCCCATGAATGAGGTTGCTTCAATTCAAGCTGCCCAAGAAGCCATTCACAAGATCTTGGGCCTGTCAAACCCATCGGAGCTGGCTCTATCCTTGGAGAATACTAGAGGACCCATTCAAGCAACATATGGAAATGAAGACTATTCCATGAAATATTCCAGTCAATCCCACCATCCATGGAAGTGTTCCCATGATTCAAGGGATGTGTCTCCACAGTTATGTCATGTATCAATTTACTTGATGTACTTTCCATGTATAGTTTGATTAGGTTCGATCTCATCCGTCGATTGGAATCATTGTAAGCCATTGGATGTATTGGGGGCCAACTATAAATAGAGGCCCACCTTATTTCTCATCTCAGAGTAATACAAAGCAGAAGCATTCACTCATCCTCTTTTGTTCTTTGCCCTTTTGCCTTCGTTGGTTTCCGCAAGCTGCAAAGCATTCTAGCTTTGCGAAGAGGCCGACTTAGTCAATTTCAACCGAGGCAATCATCTAAGGCCGCACGGTTTCGCTAGTTCGAGTCTAGCCCCATGAAAATTGGAATCAAAGCCAATGTTTCAAGCAACTCATTCGAGATGGCATCCATTGGCAGCGATAACGTTGAGGTAGCTGAGACCCAACGTGAGACCAGGTCCACGAAGGCGAAGAGGGCAAACTCGAGGGACAGGTTGACGACACTTGAGGACAAGGTCGAACGCCTCGAGGACATCACGAGGGAAGTTGATGAGAAGCTCGATGTTGTGGACACTCGCCTTGACGAGCTGGAGAGCAAGGGGGATAAAGTCAAGGAATGCATCAACCTTGCTATCAACGAGGCGATGATGAACATCGACGAGAAAATGGATACCTTTCAAGTCGCGCTTGTTGTTCTACGGGAAGAAATGCAAGCCAAGATCACGAATCTCGAGATAGAGCTCAACGTGTGCAAAGCTGACTTCACCAACAGTGCAAGAACTAAGGAACCTAGGAGCCGGGCAGACATCCCGAAGCCCAAGGAGTTCAAGGGTGACAGGAACTCCCAAGAAGTGAAGAACTTCATATGGGGCATAGAGCGGTGCTTTCGAGCCATGGGCATCAAAGAAGAGTCTAAAAAGATAACCACAACTTCTAATTATCTTATTAATATCGCTCTTCTGTAGTTGCGACGTAGGTGCTCTAAAGAGAAAAAATGAGGCACCACAATTGAAACTTGGGAAGAGTTCTAGACCGAGTTCAAGGCATAGTATTATCCAGCCAATACGGGCATGGAAACTCGCATTTGATAAGGGCACATCAAGCAAGAGGGTTCAATCAAAGAGTATGTCAAGGAGTTTACGGAACTCATGCTCGAGATTCCAGACCTGAGTGACTCAGATGCCTTTATCAACTTTATGGGTGGACTGCAACGATGGGTCAGAACTGAATTAGAGCACCGAGGAATCACTGAGATTTCCAAAGCCTTATTTGTCGTAGAATCCTTGATCGAGGTGTATCAAAGGAAGTTCGATTCTTCCAAGCCAAAGCTAAATCCAATGAGCAATAGTGGGGGAGACAAGAAGAGACCTTCCAAGAATGCAATTGAGAAGCATTCTGGTGGTAACAACAGACCAAATGACCAGTTCCAAAGAACCAATAAGTCATATGAGAAGAAGGATGAAGGGTCCGTGAAGTGCTACATTTGTGGGGGACCGCACGTCTAGCGGAACTGGCCCAAGAAAAACAAGGTTTATGCCATCAAGGGAGATGGGCAGACCGCAGGTGAGACCGTCAAGCTCGGCTCGATTATGAGCTCTGTTCAAGTCAAGAAGGGCCATAAGCAGAAGGGGCTGATGTTCATTGACATCACCATTGAAGGTAACAAGTTGACTGCACTGGTGGACACAAGTACCTTAGAACTATTCATGTACGACAAAGCTACCAAGTGACTTGGCCTTGCTGTAGAGAAGGCAAGTGGGTGGATCAAGACTGTCAATTCCAAGGAAGCACCGATTGTGGGGATGACGAGAGGGGTCAAGCTTGAGCTTGGGAGTTGGTCTAGTAAGGAATACATCAAGGTAATACAACTTGATAATTTTGATTATGTGTTGGGCTTAGATTTCCTTGACTGGATTAACGCGCTGCTTGTCCCATTTGCTGACTGTCTATGCATACTTGACCCGCAACACCGATGCATTGTGCCCGTAAGCCGAGAGGTAGGAGTTGGGGCCAAGATGATCTCTGTTATCCAGTTTGCCAAAGCGGTTGTGCGCAAGAAGGATACAACTTATTTGGCTACCTTGAAATGTGACTAGTTGATGATGCTATCGGAAGTCCCTAAGGAGGTGAGATAGATTTTGGATGAGTTTCAGGACACGATGGCTTCTGAGTTGCCGAAGCAATTACCACTCAAGAGAGAGGTTGATCACAAGATCAAGTTAGTCTCCAATGTGGAGCCGCCAGTAAAGGCTCCATACCGAATGGCCCTACCAGAGTTGGAAGAGTTACGGAGATAACTAAAGGAGCTTTTGGATACTGGGTTCATTAGACCATCCAAGGCACCCTATGTTGCACCTGTTCTGTTCCAAAAGAAGCATGATGGCTCTCTTCACATGCGCATCGACACCGGGCTTTGAACAAGCTCATGGTGAAGAACAAGTACATGATCCCCCTTATTATAGATATGTTCGATCAACTTGGGAGTGCAAGGTGGTTCACCAAGTTGGATATTCAATCGGGGTACTACCAAGTAAGGATTACTGAGGGAGACGAGCCAAAGACAGCATGTGTGACCCGCTATGGCTCTTACGAGTTCCTTGTCATGCCCTTCGACCTCACCAACGCTCCTGCCACATTCTGTATCCTCATAAACAATGTACTACATCCAATTTTGGATCACTTTGTAGTTGTTTACCTTGATGACATTGTGGTGTATAGCAACACTTTGAAGGAGCATGTGGAGCACTTGAGGCAGCCTTTCCAAGTTCTCTGAGAGAATGAGCTATTTGTCAAGCGGGAGAAGTGCTCATTCGCCCAGAAGGAAGTGTTGTTCCTAGGCCACATCATTGGAGGTGGCAGAATCTGGATGGACAGGGACAAGTTATGGGCCATTGATGAGTGAGAACCGCCAACCAAGGTGACCAAGTTGAGATCGCTCCTTGGGTTAGTCAATTACTACCGGCGTTTCATCAAAGGCTACTCTAAAATTGCCACCCCTTTGACCGAGTTACTGAAGAATGACAAGGAGTAGGACTGAAGCCATGAGTGTTAGAGTGCCTTTGAGAAACTCAAGGAAGCCATGGTGAGCGAGCCCGTGTTGAAGTTATCTGACCATGCTAAGCCGTTCGAGGTCCATACTAATGCATCCGATGTAGCCAACGGGGGAGTTCTGATGCAAGAGGGACACCCGGTTGCTTTTGAGAGTCGAAAGCTCAATGAGACAGAGAGGCGGTGCACAGTTTAAGAAAAGAAGATGACCACGGTAGTGCACTGTTTACGGATTTGGAGACATTACTTGTTGGGTTTGAGATTTCTGGTATTTACCGATAATGTTGCCAACAGTTATTTTTTGACCCAAAAGAAATTGTCTCCCAAACAGGCTCGATGGAAAATGTTCCTAGTCGAGTTCGACTTTGCCATGGAGTACAAGCCGGGAAAGGCTAACTTGGTGGCTGATGCACTAAGCTGAAGGTACAATATGGAGTTCATCAGCAGACCCGAAGACCGCTGTTATCATGTATCAAGGAGGGATTTTCCCATGATCCGACAGCCCAGTCTTTGATCGATTATGCCAAGGAGGGCAAGTCCAGACAGTTTTGGCTCGAGGGGGACCTTTTGTACACTCGGGGTCGTCGCCTCTATGTCCTATAGTACATGACAAAAGGAGCTCATAAAGGAATGCCATGATTCCAAGTGGGCTGGTTATCCAGGGGTGCATCACACGATGTCGTTGTTAGTGGATCAGAACTATTGGCGACACATGGAGAGTGATGTCGAAGCCTATGTGAAGACTTGTCTCATTTGCCAGCGAGACAAGATCGAGGCCAAGAAGCCAGCATGATTGTTGCAGCCCTTGCAATCCCAGAGAGACCATAGGAGAGCGTATCCGTGGAATTTATAGTCGGTTTGCCAAACACTGATGGGTTTGCCAGTATTGTTGTCGTTGTTGACATGTTCTCGAAGTATGCCACTTTCATTCCTGCCAGCAAAGAGTGCCCAGCTGAGGAAGCTGACAGACTTTTTCTCAACCAAGTGGTGAAGTACTGGGGGTGCCACGGACCATTGTGAGTGATCGAGACCCTCACTTTACGGGCAGATTTTAGACCGAGCTATTCAAGCTGATGAGAGCAGACTTGAACATGTCCACGAGTGTTCATCCATAAACTGATGGGTAAACCGAACGAGTGAATACTTTTTTAGAGATTTATCTCAAGCACTATGCAAGTACGACTCAACGTGATTGACCGAAACTGCTAGACGTGGCCCAATTTTCCTACAACTTGCAATGGACAGAGGCTACCAACCAAAGTCCTTTTGAGATTGTAACCAGACAACAGCCACTCACACCCAACGTTGTTGTGCTCGGTTACGAGGGGCCAAATCCAGCAACTTACCACGTTGCCAAGGCGTGGTAAGAGCACTATGACCTAGCCCGAGCTTGCTTACACAAGGCTGAGAAACGGACCAAGAAGTGGGTTGATCGTGCGTAGGGACGAGGAGTTTCAAGTTGGTGATCTAGTCCTTGCCAAGCTACACTTGGTGTTGAGGAAACTCGGAGTGCGCAAGGCACTTGTGCGACAGTACGAGGAACCATTCAAGATCATCAAGCGAGTAGGTGTTGTGGCTACAAACTGGAGTTACCGCCAAAGCTTCAAGTTTACCCTATTTTCCATGTGAGCGTGCTCAAACCGTTCTATTCGGATGATGTGGATCTGGATCGAGGTAAGTCATACCAAGCACCGATAGAAGTGAAAGTCTCCTATGAGAGAGAGGTACGAGAGATCTAGGCGGACCGAATTGTTTGACGGAAGAACCATCGGCCAAGGCAAGAGTACTTTATCCAATGGAAGGGGCTTCTCGACAGTGAGGGGAGTTGGAACCTGTCGAGGCCTTGTGGCAATTTAGAGACAAAATTGCTGAGTTTCATTCCTAAGACCCGATAGGGACGTCACCAGATTCAGTGGGGGAGAGTGTCACAGACCGCGAGCCCATGACCGAGGTTGCTGTAATCCAAGCTGCCAAAAAAACCATTCATAAGATATTGGGCCTGTCAAATCCATCGGAGCTGACCCTATACTTGGAGAATGCTAGAGGACCCATTTAAGCAACATATAGAAAAGAAGACTATTCCATGGAATATTCCAGTCAATCCCACCATCCATGGAAGTGATCCCATGATTCAAGGGATGTGTCTCCACACTTATGGAATGTATCAATTTACTTGATGTACTTTCCATGTATAGTTTGATTAGGTTCGATCTTATTCGTCGATTGGAATTATTGTAAGTCGTTGGATGTATTGGGGGCCAACTATAAATAGAGGCTCTCCCCACCTCATTTCTCATCTCATCTCAGAGTAATACAAAGCATAAGTATTCACTCATCATCTTTTGTTCTTTGCCCTTTTGCCTTCGTTCGTTTTCTCAAGCTGCAAAGCACTCTAACTTTACGAAGAGCCTAACTTAGTCGATTTCGACCGAGGCAATCATCTAAGGCCGCACAATTTCGCTAGTCCGAGTCTAGCCCCGTGATATAAGCATGTAATTGGACTAATTGATGATTGGTAACCTTAATTTCAGTTTTGATCCTTAAGTTTATCATATTAGCATTTTAGTCCCTAAAAGGTATGTTATGCAATTGGTTGCCTTTCTGTGGTCTGTTTCCCTTGTAAACTCACTCGCTGCAAGTATGTATGCTTAGGATTAATAATACGCATCTAGACAAGATAAAAAGAAAAAATGGACTGATTTTCATAATCTTTCTCTGATTTACTTCGGTAAACCTAATGTTGTTCTCTCGGTTCGGTCGGGCGTCTAGGCTAGGTTGAGGGGGTTACAGTAAGGAAGTAAGGAAAGATTTTTGAAGACTCATTTTCAAAGTATGGTTTAAACATATATAGTAGTAATAAAGGCAATGTGTCGAATGAGGTGTGTGAGGATTTTTGATGAACTCCTTGTTGATGCAAGTTTTAATTGTGGTTTTGGACTTGTAACAAGTTTTAAGTGGTTGAGATGAGAATGGTCTTGAGTCTTGGTTGTGGACTAGAAAGCATGCATATAGACTTTGTGATTGGTTTTGCTAGATTGGCAAGGTTGGTCCAAAATGCTGCTATGATGATGTTTAAGAATGTCAATGATGTTATATGATGTTTGGATATATGTTAATGTTGTTTGGAATGAGCCAAAGTGTCATATGTTAGACCTAGAGGTCATTACAGGCCTCTACGTACC
The DNA here is from genome assembly GCA_019671005.1 of Hibiscus mutabilis. Classification (NCBI taxonomy): domain Eukaryota; kingdom Viridiplantae; phylum Streptophyta; class Magnoliopsida; order Malvales; family Malvaceae; genus Hibiscus; species Hibiscus mutabilis. The sequence goes on along the minus strand of CM033755.1, from coordinate 7,685,673 downwards.
GGTACGAGTACCTCAAGGTTCGGTATGCGGGGTCTTGTAGAGGCTCAAATCATCAAAATTAAGCATAGCGTACCGATACGCTTAGCCACCGTATTGGTACGCCTCGAAGGAAATAAGCCTATATGTTGATACACGAGTTAGCGTACCAAAACAACCCCTTCAATTTTAACAAGCCTTATCGATGCGCAGGGTACAATATCGGTACGAGCTCTAGCTATTGGAATTCCAAGTCTTTAAAATAAACAAAGGGGATCGGTACGGGGTCAAAGTTGTATCGGTAAGGTTTGGTCAGTATACCATCTCGATACGGGCATACGTTTATCGGTATAAGGAGCCATTTTGTTAGTTAACATGTATCGGTATGTGCTTTCTCGTATCGGTACGCCTAGCCTATTTTGCGCAATGAGTTTGCTAAAGTTTAAAATCTTGCAGTTTGATCCCTGAATGTTATGCATTCAATTGAATGAGTTCTAATGATTGTTTTGGGTTGGGATTTAACCTGAGAGCATGAAATGGACTTAACTAAGGTTGGGTAATCTTTAATGTAATAAAGACCTTATAATTTGCAGAAATTACATTTTGGTCCCTAATGTGAGTTGTTGAGCAATCGGTCTCTGTTTCACAATTGATTTAATTGTGACGTTTCCGCTGAAGCTTGAACATGTGAGATTATAATTAAATGTATATAGATATAAAAAAGAAAAAAATGAGCTCGGTTTAGGTTATTAGATCATGTTTGTTTCGGCAAACCTAATGTGACTCTTTTAGTCCGATTTTGGCTAGGCCGGGCTAAGGGGGTTACATTATAACTTGATTTACAACATTTCTTTTAGTGGAAGAAGTTGGAAACTCTTCTAAGGATCAAGGGAAGAATAAACTTAAAGCTCGGGCTAAGGGATTCATTCTCTATTGTAGGTTCAAGGTTAGTACGCTACTAACTCCTTTTGTATTTTTGGATATCATAAATTCGATTGATTTGTTTCTTTGTTGATAATTTGGTTGTTTGAGTGCTTGACACCCTTTAATGGCAAATCCAAATATTAGTGTTAATATGGCTTAAAATGGTAAGAAACCATTTTAAACCATTTCCCATAACTTGTAGGTTTGATTTGGGTTCATGCCTTTGGGTTTTGAAGGCTTGAAAGGTGAATTTCGAACCCTAAAAAAATGAATTCTAGGTTTGAGTACCGATTCAGGTTGAACGCGTATCGGTACTCTATGTTAAATCGATTAAAATCAAGCTAATTTGAAAGGGCGTATTGATACGCCTTAAGGGGGTATCAGTACCCTCATGTTCCATCAAATTCCAGTAGCCAAAATAGGTATCAATACGCGTTGGAGTGTATTAGTACAGATAAGGTATCAGTATATGGCCTCGTGTATCGATACGGGGTTTTGGCAAACCTTTTTAGAGGGCCAAATAAGTACCGATACGTCTAAGTGAGTATTGGTACCCACTTTAGCGTATCGGTACTCTTAAGTGGGTATTGGTACCCGCTGGGCAATCTTCCCAGAAATTGCATTTTGAGTTCGGTGGGCTTATAATTCAGGGACTAAGGCCCAATGGGCCTCTAAAGTGGTAGAATGAATAGTAAATTAGAGGAACCTAGATTTAAACCTCACATATGAGCTTATTAAGTAAATAACTTATTAAAACCTTGAGGTGACTTGTTATGTTGTATTAATAAGGATCCTTGGTGGATTGAATGATGGTTGTATGCCACGTAAGGACATTATTATGGTTGAGTCACCTTGTTTGATGAGATTTCGGATACCCATGTGAGAAGAGATTGTTGCAACACCATGGATAAATATTTCCAAATGTATGAACCTAATGCTTAGTGGGACTGGGACTCATTCGAAGATGCTCGATGAGAGATTCCGAGCATGAGTGTATGAACTCGATGCTTAGTGAGAGTGGGCCTCACTCAGAGTGTGTGTATCCGATGCTTAGTGGAACTGAGCCTCACTCCAGGTTTTTTGGTATTATACATATGATTGCTATGTGAGACTTTTTACGTCCTTATTGCTTGATATTTGTTTAGGCAGCTAGAGGTAGCACCCTATAGATATGATGTTATTGCCATGTTGTCATCTTTAGCTGCATGCTCTTATTTATGTTTTGCATGAAGTATGGTTGAGTGGAAGTGTATCCAATGAGCTTCGTTAGCTCAACGTTTGGAATTGTTGTTTTCGTTCGCAGGTTAGTAGGTTGGAGTGCATTGTTGGAGTACCATCTGCGTAGGACTTCAGCATCGACTTGTTGTCCGAGTATAATACTTAGATCATTGGGCTATGTATTCGTAGGACCCTATGTTGTATTGTAACTCTCATTTTGAATTTTAAATTATGAGTCGAATGCTTTTAATTATGTATTTTAAATGGAGCTCCTATGTAACTTTTTAACTATTTATCTATGTCGAATATTTGAACTTAATGGATTTTATGAAAATGAATGAGATTCAGGCTAAATATAGTTGCAAAATTTTATGGTTATGGGTTGGGTTTAAGGCCCAAATGTAGCATCCGAGTCAAGGGTGTTACAGCTCCACAAATCTCTTTGAACCGGCTTAACTATCGGAACTCTTTAATCCCTTCCACACACACTGCGAAACTCTTGGAAATCAAGCTCACACGATTTTCATACTTCAATTGGATCGTCTCGAATACAAGAAAAGACACATTTATTGCGCGCCTTCTAAATATGTCAACACAAAAAGGATAAAAGACAAAGGCCTTCCTTATAGAAAGTTGCATCGCTAAGATTAAGAAGTGAAAATCACCACTTACAAATTCCGAATGGGATCATGGATGACGTGATGAGCTGGGTCCATATAATAATTTCTCTCATAAGAGATATTCATGGGTTGGGATGGGTTTATCTTATGCATGAAATCAACATACTTCAAGCTTGTCCAAGTCTAGTCTAACTCATAACATTTAGCCTTAATTTTTTGTCAAAGCTTGTACATATTTGTAAACAACTAACATAAGCTCGTTTTCAATCCGCTTGTATTTATTATTTTTTCAAATTTATTATTTTTAGATAATTTCTATTTCACTAAATTAATTTATTTTTTACCCTTTTATGCATAGGCAATTTATATTTAATGTTTGTATTATAAAATCATTTTTATATGACATAAAGTACATAATATATAGAAGCTTACAAAGCAAGCCAAGCTTTGAATGTTAGAAACCGATCCGACCCATTTTTTTATACGGGCATGATTTTTGTAAGTCTATTTTTCGAGCCAAATAATCCTCCAAAATTTATACGGGCCTTCGGGCTTGGGCAAGTGGCCCAATGACCCTTGAATGGAAAATATAAATTTAAAATTATTAATTAAATAACCTAATCAAATTATTATATTTTATTTTTAAAATATAATTAAAAACAAATAGTTAAGATAAAAAAATGAATTTAATTTCAAATATTAAAACCTTATACCGACCTGTATGAGTAAAATGGATTAAATCATACTAAAATTTCAATCGAAACTGAATTTAAACTACGCGATATTAGTTTAAGACTGCAACAATATATACAAGTTGATATAATGTTTTTTTTTACCTTATATCAGTGTATCTGAGCAAGGGAATGATTTCATAAAATTACAAAATTCTTATTAATGTAATTTTTTTACTACACAGTCCAATAACAATAACAGAACAACAGAACCCGTTTAAAAAAAACAGAACAACATAAGCTAAACATTGTATCACAGTTCAAAAAAATAAATTATTAAGATATACTAATTGGTCGAATAATAAAAATGCTCATATTGTTTCATATTGTATGTGTTCGAATTCTGACATTTATCTTGAGAACATAACACCTCTCTATTTATTAAAAAAAGCCACCAATAACATAAAATAGCAGTATAATTACACTTTAATGTTGACTTTAACTTAATTTAATTCTTGCATTAATAATTTTTTTGAAAAAATATAAATATTTTTTTCAACATGTGGAGTATAAGCTCATATTTATCACTAAAGTCGACGTTTAAACTGACTTTTGGAGATTTATTAGTTGACTGTGCCATAAGGATACTCATGTTATTTTATTTTGTATGAGTTCAAATTTTAACATTTGTCGTTCCAACAAAAAACTGACTAGTAAATTAGAAATGTTCTTTTTAAGATTAGGTTAAAAGCATACGTTTAAATTGGGTAAAAAAATTATATAAACATACACAAATGGTAGAATTTTTTTCCCACAAACGCCTTTTAGTTTTAGGTTTTAGGATTTTAGTTTAGGGGTTTAAGCGTATGAGTTTAGAATTAGGGGTTGTAGTTAGAATTTATAGTTCATAGATTAAAACCTAAGTCTCTAAATATTACTCTACAACCTAAACCATAACCTCCAAACCCTAAATTCTAACCACAATCTCTAATTCTAAACACATACGCTTAAACCCACCATGAACTAAAACCCTAAACCCTAAAACTAAATCACTTGTAGAAACAAAAATTTTCACAGCCTTCAAATCAAAAATTCTAAATTATAAACCCTAAATTTAAATCTTTCCATCATACACTAAATTCCTAACTCTTACAACAACAAAAAATTTAAGGTCCGTTTGTTTTACTGAAAACTGTTTCCGGAAAATGAATTCTGGAAAGTGAACTACAATTTTTAGAAAACTGATTACAGAAACCATTTCTCGGTGTTTGAATGATGTTGTGCAATTCATTTTACACTGTTTGATAAATTTTCATGAAAACATTTTTTGAAATCTGTTTCAAGTAAAACAAGCACACATTGCAAATTTATTGATGTAACAAAATAATATTTTGCAGAATTTTAAATATATATTACAATATTTTATTTTTTAATGAAATAAGCAAAATTATTTTCTTTTCATCAATTAGTTTAACATTTTTAACAAATTTATGTAATGTATGCAACAAATTTACAACAACAATCTACGTTATATATTGACCATTGTAAAATCAGCTAATTTATCATATTATAAGTTATTGCTCACGTGAAAGAGATAAACAATAAAAATTCTTAAATTTCCTCTTTAACAGCATTCCTAATAGCGTCTTATATATAAACAACAATTTATGTACAAACCTATAATGATTGTGATAAGTGTTTCTATCTCTAATGCAATCTCATTTTTTCTTGGAATTAGATTTGGTAACCTTGTCAACGCTCTCAACACCACCAACAACCATTGCCTGAAACATATCCCTAACAGAAAAAGTTCAAGAAATGAGTAATCAGAGAGTCTCAAAAACTAAAGGATTGGTGGGAACCATCTTTACCATCCCAGTCTCATAATTGTTCACAAAAATGTGTTCCTAATGTTAAGTATTTCTTATCCATATACACTACAAGATATGGCAGTGAAAGGAGATATGATAGTAAAAAGAATGTATTTAAGTTTGTTCTTGAGATTATGTCTAACCAGATGTTACACAACCATGAACTTACATTAGAAAATTTCAGAAATTAATGTATCAAATATCAACACTAACATCTACAAGTCATGATAATGAAGCTCAATTAATAACTCTTATCAACTATTCATATAATAATGAGAGGATTCAAGGTAAATCTCAATGATTCAACCTTGTATAATAAATTTCAAGCTTACTAAAAATATGTATCAAAATAATCTTGACACATTATTAAAAAAAATGTAAAATATGATTACCAAATCATCGACAAGAATAACCAATTAATCAAATAAGCCTACTTCCCACCATGTCAAGATTAAATCTCTTCTAATTATTAATTATATTAGCAAAGTCCATATCAATAGGATTAACATCAAGCATTACTAATGCAGGGATAAACACATAACCATACCTCAAGCGAAGGTTTACGTCTTACACACTAAATAACCTCAAATCAAATGTTTGTGATGGTACTATCAGAAAAATTAAAGCCATGTCCAAAGACAATGTCAATACCCAGATCTCAAAATTACCCATTAAATCTGAATTTTATCAGATTAGGGAAGAACCAGAGTTATCAGCGGTGGCGATGGAGAGAATAGGAAAATAAATTAGGGCAAAAAAATTGAAGATCTAATGACAAAACAAATTAAGGCAAAAAAATTAAAAATCTAAAGACGAACACAGAGAATAGGAGAAAGGAAAAGAAAGAAAAACAAGCACATAGAAGCTAACGGAAAACATACTCACCTGAATTATCAGCGGTGGCGATGGAGAGATGCAGGTGACAGTGTCGTGCCGACAAGAGTTGATAAGGGGGAGACTCTTTTATGTTAAAGAAAAATCGCAATATGTTTTATGAAAAAAAAAAGGTCAAACAAACTGCAGAAAACGTAAAGAAAAAAAATTGATCCGTAAATCAAACTACGTTGACTGATTAATTTTACATGAACTAAACACAAAAAATTACGAAAATTAAATTCCAGAATTACATTTTCATGAAACAAACACAGCCTTATATAATCTGAACTGCAACGTATATATTAAATAATTTTTCCACATTAAAAATGAAAGTATGATCTAAAAATTCAGGACATGAAACTGATGGAAGACAATCCCAGTACAAAGAGAACAGAGCACACAAGATGAAAGCAGCATCTCCTTGCCCACGTGGGTGTGTCAAAGCGTCAACACTACCTTTCCCCCCAGACCTATCCCTTCCAACACTACATTTACCCACCGATTTTCTTCAAACCCAATCGCTTTAATTCAGCACACAGACATGGCCTCAGCAGCAGCAGCAGCAGAGCAGTTCACTCCCACAATCAGCGCCAACAGCAGCAACAACAAGCCCAGTCTTCAGGCACCAGCAACATGAGAGCCCCCCATGCCCACCACCAAGCCGACTCCATAAGCAAAGCCATTGCTCAGTACACAGTCGACGCTCGTCTCCACGCTGTTTTCGAGCAGTCGTGGGAGTCTGGTAAGTCGTTCGATTACTCCCAGTCCGTGAGAACCACTACCCAATCCGTCCCCGAGCAACAAATCACCGCTTACTTGTCTAAAATCCAGAGGGGAGGTCACATCCAGCCCTTTGGCTGCATGATTGCTGTCGACGAACCCAGTTTCTGTATCATCGCCTACAGCGAGAACGCCCGTGAGATGCTTGGGATTACCCCTCAATCGGTTCCCAATTTGGAGAAGAACGAGGCCCTCACGATTGGGACCGATGTCCGTACGATTTTCACTCTTTCCAGCGCTGCTTTGTTGGAGAAAACCTTCGCGGCCCGCGAAATCACGTTGCTGAACCCGGTTTGGATCCACTCCAGGAATTCCGGGAAACCCTTTTACGCTATTTTACATAGGATTGATGTTGGAATTGTGATTGATTTAGAGCCTGCGAGAACCGAGGACCCTGCAATGTCGATTGCCGGGGCTGTCCAGTCTCAGAAATTAGCCGTGCGGGCAATTTCCGAGTTGCAGTCCCTCCCCGGCGGCGATATTAAGCTTTTGTGTGACACGGTTGTGGAAAGTGTGAGACAGCTTACTGGATATCATAGGGTAATGGTTTATAAATTTCATGAGGATGAGCACGGGGAGGTCGTGGCCGAGAGTAAACGGCCAGACTTGGACCCTTACATAGGTTTACATTATCCGGCAACGGATATTCCCCAGGCCTCGAGGTTTTTGTTTAAACAGAATAGAGTTAGGATGATAGTGGATTGCCATGCCACGCCAGTGCGTGTGCTTCAGGATGATGGGTTAATGCAACCTCTGTGCTTGGTTGGTTCCACTCTCCGCGCTCCTCATGATTGCCATGCTCAGTATATGGCTAATATGGGGTCAATTGCTTCTTTGGCACTGGCGGTTATTATCAATGGAAATGACGATGAAGCGACTGGAGGAAGGCATCCAATGAGGCTTTGGGGTCTGGTTGTTTGTCATCATACTTCTGCTCGTTGCATTCCTTTTCCTCTTCGGTATGCTTGTGAGTTCTTAATGCAAGCGTTTGCACTTCAATTGAATATGGAATTGCAATTGGCAGCACAGATGTCAGAGAAACGTGTTTTAAGGACTCAGACTCTTTTGTGTGATATGCTTCTTCGCGACTCTCCAACTGGTATTGTTACTCAAAGTCCCAGCATTATGGATCTTGTGAAATGTGATGGGGCTGCTCTTTATCACCAAGGTAAATATTGCCCATTAGGAGTGACCCCGAGTGAAGCCCAGATAAAACATATTGTTGATTGGTTGTTGGCATTCCATGGAGACTCGACTGGTTTAAGCACCGACAGTTTGTCTGATGCTGGTTACCCTGGGGCAGCCTCGCTTGGGGATGCTGTTTGTGGGATGGCTGTTGCTTACATTACTAAAAGGGATTTTCTATTCTGGTTCCGGTCCCACACAGAGAAGGAGTTCAAATGGGGTGGGGCAAAGCATCATCCAGAGGACAAGGATGATGGACAGAGAATGCACCCGCGGTCTTCATTTAAGGCATTTCTGGAAGTGGTCAAAAGTCGGAGTTTGCCATGGGAGAATGCCGAAATGGATGCAATTCACTCACTTCAGCTTATTCTGCGCGATTCATTCAAGGATGCCGAAGCAAGTAATTCTAAAGCTGTTGTACATGCACAGCTTGGAGATCTAGAGCTACAAGGAGTGGATGAGCTCAGTTCAGTCGCAAGGGAAATGGTGAGGTTAATAGAGACTGCAACTGCTCCCATATTTGCCGTAGATGTTGAAGGCCACATTAATGGGTGGAATGCAAAAGTTGCAGAATTGACTGGACTCTCAGTCGAGGAAGCAATGGGGAAGTCTTTGGTTCATGATCTTGTTTACAAGGAATATCAAGAAACTGTTGACAGGCTTCTTAGTCATGCTTTGCGAGGTGATTGTTTAACATATTCCATCTTTTCCTACCGTCTCAAAATCTGATAAAGTAAACTGATATTGTTTTCATTTTATTTTGTACAAACATGCAACTATACCTATCAGAGTGAGACCAACTAAATAAAAGTAAGAATTGATTTAGAGAGAGTTCTACTTTTTTGCAGTTTTGAGTTTTGATGGTACCTTCATGCACATTGAAAGCTTTATCAAATTGTACAAAGCTAGGCACTAAATTGAGTTTATAGTAATGGTTTTACTTCCACATGTGATGTGTCGTTTATGGGAATATATAACCTTACTCTCCTTACACCATGCTTCAAAGTGATGATTTATGTTTCCTAACAGCTTGATGCTTGCTTTGAAGTTTTGCTAATGTTGCCTTAATTGATGCAGGCGAAGAAGATAAAAATGTAGAGATAAAGTTGCGGACTTTCGGCTTAGAAGATCATAACAAGGCTATATATGTGGTGGTCAATGCTTGCTCTAGTAAGGATTATACTGATAATATAGTTGGAGTTTGCTTTGTTGGTCAGGATGTGACTGGTCAAAAAGTGGTGATGGACAAATTCATCCACATACAAGGTGATTACAAGGCCATCGTTCATAGTCCCAATCCATTGATCCCACCAATTTTTGTGTCAGATGAAAACACATGTTGCTTGGAGTGGAACACTGCCATGGAAAAACTTACCGGGTGGCTTCGAGGGGAGGTCATAGGGAAAATGTTGGTTGGTGAGGTTTTTGGCAACTGCTGTCGCCTCAAGGGTCCAGATGCTTTGACAAATTTCATGATTGTTTTACACAGTGCCATTGAAGGGCAGGAGGCAGATAAGTTCCCTTTTGCCTTCTTTGACCGCAATGAGAAATTTGTCCAGGCGCTCTTGACGGCAAACAAAAGGGTCAATATGGATGGCCAGATTTTAGGAGCCTTTTGCTTCCTGCAGATTGCAACTCCTGAACTGCAGCAAGCGTTGAGAGTCCAGAGGCAACAAGAAAAAAAGTGCTTAGCTAGGATGAAAGAGTTAACCTACATTTGCCAGGGAATAAAGAGTCCTTTGAATGGAATCCGCTTTACTACCGCACTTTTGGAAGCTACAGAGCTGACCGAAGATCAAAAGCAGTTTCTTGAGACTAGTGTTGCTTGTGAGAAGCAAATGTTGAAGATTATCAGAGATGTTGATCTGGAGAGCATTGAAGATGGGTAGGTCTCCTAGCCTAATTATTACTGCAACCAAATATTAAATTCTTCCGACTTGCATTTTCATCAGGAATTATATTGGTCACAACTGTTTGATTTCTAGAACTTTGAGGGAACATACATCTGATGCCAGACTATTGAACTCTATTTCATCTCTGGCAATCACATCTGCTAGATTATTTATTGATTATGGCTGCAATTACATTGGAATCTAACTCGAACAGTAGTTTCTGCATCACAGTTTCCTTTAACTATGTTTGAAATATTCATTTTTTTTGGATAAATGGTAATCTTAAATGCGCAAGAAAGTTATTCTCTAGTACTGTATTCATCATAGTTTTATGTGCTTTATCTTTGCGGTTATTGTCGCAACATCCCACTTTGGAAATGTTTATGTAAACTCTGTTATTGTTTGGTTTGAAAGTTGACTATAACAAAGTTGTGAAAGTTAAACCAAAAACACATATGTTCATTTCACTTGATAGTGAGGCATTGACCATGGATCTTTTTTTAAGTTTGCATCTGAATTCTCTCTTGTCAATATAGCTTTGAGAAACTGAAGCCAGACCATAAGGTTTCATTGCTGAATCTTAGGACCAAAATTGTAGTTCTATTGTGCCTTGCGTTTGTTTGATTTCTACTTTATTAAGATCGAGCATACATTAATATTTTTATGACATATCTTTGGCATGATTTCATTAATTAGGAAGACATGATCTAATTCTTCACTTCATGTGTTGGACCTAGTTCTATGGAGCTTGAAAAGGCTGATTTTTTTCTCGGGGGTGTCATAAATGCTGTTGTTAGCCAAGTAATGCTACTGCTGAGGGAAAGAAATTTGCAGTTAATTCGGGATATTCCAGAGGAGATCAAAACATTGGCTGTTTATGGTGATCAAGCAAGAATTCAACAGGTATTGGCCGATTTTTTGTTGAATATGGTGCGTTATGCGCCATTGGATGATGGTTGGGTAGAGATTCATGTTCGTCCAACTTTGAAGCAAATTTCTGATGTTCTGACTATTGTTCATATGGAATTCAGGTATTTTGCTTCCGCTCTATGCATTTCGTATGATAATGTCAATGGTTATGTTAATATATGGGAAATAAAAGGAGCAGCTACGGTATCATTTTATTGGATAGACATTAAAGCCAAAGACAATATTACAGAAAACTTGGTTTTGCAAATTAGTGTAAATATATGTAGAATTCAAACCTGTAGAAGTCGAGTGACAATTTACTTCATAAACTATTGATGATGTGAATCCTTTCTATGTCATGGTGCTAATTTCACAAACATCGGTGTATTTCTGAAGGATGGTATGCCCCGGTGAAGGACTTCCTCCTGAATTGGTTCAAGACATGTTCCACAGCAGTCGATGGGTGACACAAGAGGGCTTAGGTTTGAGCATGTGCCGGAAAATCTTAAAGCTCATGAATGGTGAAGTCCAATATATCAGAGAGTCGGAAAGATGTTATTTCTTAATTATCCTCGAACTTCCTGTACATCGGAAAGGCACAAAGAATGATGATTAGGTTAGCCCTTGAGATCATCAAAATTTAGGCACCATCAAAGTCAACCCGAGTTCCTTTTCAGTAATTTGCCAAACTGTTGCTTGTCCCATTTGCATGGCTTGTACGTGAACATCACCTAGGCCACCTGATTCAGCTAATGATGCTCTCAACCGAATGAAGAATTCCAGTCAACTATCATATCGAAACTCTGTTGTACATGCAATTTCCTGGTACGTTCCATATCAAATAATCTTATGATATAAGTCTGCCTATCGATTCCCACGAGTGTAGTTCTTAAAAACCAGACAATGTTGCGCATTGTACTGCATTTTATGAGCTGTCTTGTATTCTTTAACAAGCAGGACCGAATAAGGTAATTAGAGAATGTTATATGTATATATCCCTTCCACCACAAAAAGCTGTTGTGGTAGTGAGTTTCTGGTCGGATCGAGAAGCTGTTTCCTGCTACATGTATCCTATTATGTATCATAAGAGTTGGATTAGATTTTCTCATGATCCTAAGATAATAGTAGTCCAAAATCAATGTAAATATTTTTAGTTTTTACATAGTGTAAGTGGATCTTATCCCCATATATAGATATAGATGTATCATATATGCATATAGAGATGATGTCTGCTTCTCCTTGTAATTATTAAGATAGGATAACCTATGCATAATTTACTGGGTTGATACTGTTGTCCCTATATTGGCTTGGATTGTTAAAGGCTAAACTAGCTGTTAGGTCCCTGTACTGTCCGCTTAGGAGCAAATAAGTCCCTCTACTATCCGCTTAGGAGCAAATAAGTTCCTCTACTATGTAAGTTAGCAATTTAAATTTAGGCTGAACGTGACTCGAACGTTAATGTGAGTATTGGATATAGGCAATATTTTATTTGTGTCCCCCCCAAAAAAAAAAAAATCAATATGGATTTGGAGGATTATTGTAGTGTTATAACGTAATATGTACGTCCTGAAAGGCCAAGAGGAATGAATATACGTATTATATACGCTCCCTTTCCGCTTGGTTCTGCTTTTATTCTGGTGGTGGGGTTAGGCAGCAGCAGCAGGTAAGGTATCTGATACCTACATGGATTGGTCCATCTCCTGAGCCATAAAGAATAAAGCTTTTCATTAAATCACTGATTTTACCTGGGTATAAAGGTCATTGCACGTCAATTGTTGAGTCCAGAATTTCCATCTAGTTTAAGATAACCTTATAAAAAGCATTGCCAACATATTATGCATTTATGCTAGCCATGCTAGTATTTTTTTTTTGACAATGGCAATTGAATTTTATTAAAAAAGTTTTGAAAGATATTACAGATACAATGTATTCAGAAGGAAGAACAATAAGGGCTAGTTCACTAAAATTTTATACAAAAATTTAAAGGTGCAAACAAAAGTAAATACTTTCGTATAGATTAGCATACAGTCAAAATTCGGAAGTTTTCTTGAATCTCCTTGTCTCTATCTAAATGAGACACTCTATTAGATGAAAAAAGAGTGGTGAACGAACCAAATTATCAAAAAGACTACTCTGCTACTCAGGTCTGATTACATGGACAAACAATCATCAACGAGTGGGAAAATGTCGTTTTATAACTACCGATAGAATCATAATTAGAAATTTGTGCCGTAAAGATCTCTCTACTAGCACCAAACGATCGTTAATATATGTTAAAATTTTGCCAAAACGACAGATGAAACGAACTACACAAAACAAGAAAAAAACGTGTCACAAAGACAAAGAGAATGCGTGCCACAAAGGTACAAATTCTTATTAAAAGTATGAAGAAAAAATAAAAAAATAATAAAATTGGTGGTCGATAACCAATAGTAAAATTAATTACAGAATCAAGAAACAAATGAAAAAAAAAAAGACTACGGGGCTAGAGAAAAAAATAGGAGGCTGCGGCGCTAGTATTTAAATAGTGCACAATTCATGGAAGCATATCAAATTATGAATTATGCAATTCATGAGTAAAATCAGAAACCCAACGGGTTTATTCCATGTAAATTCCATTTTTATAGTAAAAAGACCTTTTAGATCTCTCTTAATTACGAAATTGAGAAAAAATTTTAAAAAAAAGAAAAGCAATTTAATCAATGTTAATTTCGAAAGTGAACAATCAAGTCCAACGTTAACTTTTTATCAATTTCATATGAAATTAATTGACATAATAACAAAATTAGTCTTCAATATCTATATATAATGTCAATTTGATCTTAATTCTAAAAGTTCAACCAATTGAACTCTCAATATTTACAAAGTGTGTAAATTCAGGATCATATTGATATAATATGTAAAAATTAAGGTCTAAATTTATTATAATATCAATTAAAATCGTGTAAGATTGATGAAAAACATTGAAGGCGTAATTTCACAATTGGCAAGGATTAAATTGCTTATTTCTCTTTGAGAGGGACTAATGTGTCCACTTTTTAAATTGAGAGGGCCTTTAGGTGTTTTTACCATATTTGGGTGAATTGACAAAGATGTCAATGGTATTGGACTAGGATGGTTAGGGGTTTTGATAAAAATCCGAACCGGCATATTGTACCGAAAACCGAAAAAATCAGATTAAATGGTAGGTAACCGTACCGATAAAACTTGACTGAAATAGTACGGTAATCGTGCCGGTAAAATTAACGGTTAAACGAGACGAAAACAGTTACGATTTTTGGTTAAATGGTTAACCGAAAAACGATAAAAAATTTTAAAATTAATTTTATAATAATATTATTCATATAATATAAATATTGAAGACTTTATTACATTAATGCATCGTAGTCGGTTTAAAGACTTTTTAATTGCTTTAAACTTTTAGTTGAGTAATCGTACCAGTAAAATTAATTTTATATTGATATTATTTATGTAATATACTATATATTATTTATTTAACCGTACTGGTACAATAAAACTAGTATACTGGTAGTACATATTCATAGATTGAGGAAGTAATTTGTACTAATATAAGTGAACATTCATCAATCTAGAAAATAAAATAACAAAAGAAATTGAAGGAAAAAATGGTGTTAATTATCGTATATATATTAAAAGATTAATGAAGCATAAATATATTAAGGATATATATGATCAATGTTTAGAGGGGGGAAAGGGATTGTAACTCATTGTGATTGATCAACCTATGTTATAAGTTATGCCTTTTGCTGGAAAGATGAAATATTTAAGCCTAATATTATTTATAATACTACACGTAAAAAGGTTCATGGTTAACCGTGTAACCGTATTGAATAAACTAGTTAATCGTTTAGGCGATAACCAGCTTAAACAGGATGATAACAGTTCATTTAAATGTTAAAATTTCTATTTCGGTAACCGTACCGATAAGTCGTTCCAATACAGTTAACCGTCCTGGTCGTTTGACCCAGACCCAATAGATTTTGAACTGACCTTACCTTACCCTATAGGATCAGGTTTGTGTTGAGTTTTTTCAGGATAATGTCGAGTCAAATTTGAATTTAGGGTGAAAAATATTTAACCCAGCTCAACTCGAAATAATAATTTTATTTTATTTTAAATACTTAGGTATAATTGCTATAATGTCTCTCTTCATATATATATATATATTTCAATTATCTCCTTATTTTGTCTAATACAAATAAAATAATTTTTATAATGTCCCATTTTTATTTGTAATTTTTCAATTAACTCCATATTTTAGAATAAAAATAATAAAAATAATTTTTATTTATATCAGATTAAATTAAATTAAGGTTCAAATTTTTATTCTAAAACTCGGATAGAATGAAACGTCATAAAGTGTCGGGTCGGGATTGAATACGGGGAAGTACTACATTTTTAAATAGAGCGAGAATTGACCAACAATCTGATCCAACCCGAGCTATGTAC
Organism: Hibiscus mutabilis; assembly: GCA_019671005.1. Taxonomy (NCBI): domain Eukaryota; kingdom Viridiplantae; phylum Streptophyta; class Magnoliopsida; order Malvales; family Malvaceae; genus Hibiscus; species Hibiscus mutabilis. The sequence goes on along the minus strand of CM033755.1, from coordinate 7,670,281 downwards.
ATCCCTACATTGGACTTTCCCCTTTGTAGCATTCATGGTCTCTTTCTACTATCAAAAATATCTTACACATAAACATCTAAATTACAAAAATATCTGACATAAGAGAAACAGCAGCTTACCGAACAAACACAGAAACCGCCCAAAAAGAAAAGGAAGAAATTTTAGTCTTTGAGTCTTGAATTTGACTTCGTGAGGAGGAAAGTTTCTAAAAAGAGAGAAAGCGGGAGAAAAGGGGTTGATGAATTTTTTATCTTAGCAAAGATTTGAAACCCCAATGCCTTGGATTTGATTGTTTGGAGGGAAAATGGAAACCCCTTCATCGGAGGAGCTTTTGAGGAAGATCCAAGTTCTGGAAGCTGGGCAAGCGCAATTCAAGCAAGAAATTTCAATATTGAAACAATCCAGCGGAGACTCCAATCCCGGCTCAACTCATCAAAGATCCCACTCTACTTCCCCTCGACGCCAGCGGTTCCCGGGGAATGCTGCTGCTTGGAAGAAAGGGTCGGCTTCCTTTCGGCATTCTTCTCCGTTGCAAAGGGAGAGCGGAAACAATGAAAACTTTAATGGCGGCGGCGGAGGAGGACGAGCTCTAGAAAGAACCGGGAGCATGGGGCACAGCCAGTATTTGAATATATTTCAGTCTATGTGACAAGCTGTTCATATATTTGATCTTAGTGGCCATATTATTTATTGGTACGCGAAAAAAAGTGTCTTTTGTTTTCGACTATTCAGTTGCAAAGACCAAGATTTTGTGTTCTAAATTAGTAATTATGATGTGTTGTAATCTTGTTTATTAACTATTAAGTAGCGTTATCATTTCAGGAATCAAACTGCTGAAAAATTTTATGGTTATTCAGCGGCAGAGGCTTTAGGGCAAGATGCCATTGATCTTCTTGTTGATCATAGGGACTTCACGGTTGCGCATAACATAGTTCATCGAGTTATGACGGGGGAGACTTGGACTGGGCAATTTCATTTTAAGAATAAAATGGGGGGAGAGCTTTTCGGCTAATGTAATTAAGACTCCTTTTCACGATGGTGATAATGGTGTTGTAGATGATGATGATAGTTCTATAGTTGGAATCATTTGTGTATCCAGTGGTTCTCGACCTTTGCCAAAAGTTGCAATGTCCGCTAACATGCGACTAGAAGGAGATTCAACCTTTAGCCGGTCTAAAAACACCGTCTCGGCTAAACTTGGTCTTGATACTCAGCAACCTTTTCAAGCTGCAATTGCATCAAAAATAACAAATTTGGTATTAGTTCCTTAATTTTTATGTGTTGAGGATGGGTTTTAGTATTATCATATATATTTGTAGTTTGGCATCAGTTGACTATTAAGTGTTACGGATGCAGGCGTCCAAGGTGAGCTACAAAATGATGTCCAGAATTAGGACGGGAGAGAATTGTGTTGATCGTGAAGGGGGAAATGGGGATGGTCATTATTCCGAGCATGGTTTCTCAATTGCAGCTCTTTCTGATTGTAAAGAAGATGCAATTTCCAGTGGAGTTAGTACACCCAAGGGAGCATTAGACCCATATGCCTTCGGTGTATTTTCTTCGTTGGACGAGATTTCCCCAGCAAACACCTTTAGAGATCATGGTGATGAGAGTGAAGGAAAACCTGCAATCCAAAGGATTATGACTTTAATGGGTAAGAAAGGGATATCCTGGACTTGGAAAGGGAACGATCGAGAAGTCCAGAGGCAAGGACAACTCGTTTAATATGCCCTGAGTCAGATAATGATCAAGAGAACGAATCATTTCTACCAAAGAGTCCATATTCTGGTATAAAATCTGAAGGCCACGTTAATGAAAGCAACACCTGGTCAATAATGAGGCATCGAGTTACTGGTCATCCTCTGTTAACTTCAATAGTGCCAGCAGCTTTGGAAGCACTAGCAGTAGTACAGTTAATAGAGTGGACATGGACACCGATTGTTTAGATTACGAAATCTTGTGGGAAGACTTGACTATTGGAGAGAAAATTGGGCATGGTAAATTTTTGTGTGTGTGAACTACTGGGAGACATGAATGAATTATGAACGTGTTAATGGTGCCATTACTATATGGATAGAAGTATGAAACTTCACATTGATTCATCTTTCTTCATTCTTCTTTGATTTGGATAATATCAAAGCACACGAATGAAACAAATGCCCACTAGGCAATCATTTCTGAGACTGAGATTCTGGTCATTGAATCAAAGCTTGGTCCACGTTCTACCTTGTTTCTATTCTATTGTATTTGTTTCTGGGTGACGTTTTTCTTAGATAATATAACAATATTTACTTTATGTTCCTGCTTTCCTCACAGGTTCTTGCGGAACGGTGTATCATGGCCTTTGGTTTGAATCAGTACGTTCCCCTGCTCTTTTCTGCGCCTTCACTTTTGAGAAGGCATACAAACACATTATAGATAAATCTGAACTAAAACTTTTGGGATAAGATTTATCATATATCATGATTTGCTGTGGTTTTTTTCCGTCTAACGAAATTGATGCACTTACATAAATAGAGTTCTCCAAAATGGAAAGATGGTGACAAGGATTTCCTTTGCTAGTTTTGTATATGTTATTGCATCATATAGGTTCATCAAATCTCCATATGATGCCCAAGTCTAATATAGATCGCCTGATATGAAATATGCTGAATCCTTTTGAGGATCTTGTGGCATTCCTGTGGTAGATTCCAGTTCATGGAACTGCTGGTGTAATTGCAATACACGAGTCCTTGTAGTCTGTAGTTATTTATTGGTATTGGCAAATGGTAAGTGACCATGAAAAAGAATTGTAATCATCTTATTTATGTAAATCACCATGTTATTTCAGGATGTTGCGGTCAAGGTATTCTCAAAGCAGGAATATTCAGATGATGTCATACATGCCTTTCGATGGGAGGTGTGCTTTACTGTTAAATTACTTTATCACTGTGTTCGCATACTTAGTCGTATGTTTTTCTTTCTGTTTCAAATACTGCTATCACTATTTTGCTTTTGAAGGTATCTCTTTTGAAAAGACTTAGGCATCCAAATGTTCTTCTGTTCATGGGGGTTGTGGTTTCTCTGCATTGTCACAGAGTTCCTTCCACGGTTCAATCTCAACTTTCTTTTAGAGAATCTTTCTGTGCGGATACTTTTTCAAACTTCCACATTGCATGTTTGTTGCTTTGTGGGACATTTCTTACATCTTTTATACTTATTGGCTTGATGCATTGCTTATGTTTATATTTTATTGATGCAGTGGGAGTTTGTTTGACTTACTACAAAGGAATACTACCAAATTAGGTTGGAGACGGCGTGTTAATATGGCTTTGGATATCGTAAGTATCAAGTGGTTTTGAATTATTTCCCCAAAAATTGTGATGATTCTCCAGCTATGATGGATGTAATGCCATCATGTGTCGGTCTGCATTTGTTTTTGAATTTCATTCTTGTTTGCTCATTGGAGTAGCCGTTTACCGATTGAACTTTCACAGGCCCGAGGCATGAATTATCTTCACAATTGCAATCCGCCTATCATCCATTGTGACTTGAAGTCGTCAAATCTTCTAGTTGATAAGAATTGGACTGTCAAGGTTTGCCATTTGTTATCTGCAAGTCCAGCTTTAGTTTACATCAGGTTGTTGAGGATACCTTTTGTTTACTTGAGGTAAAAGGTAACGAAATTCTATTTGAACAGGTTGGCGATTTTGGTTTATCATGTCTCAAGCATGAAACATATCTCTCAACAATGAATGGGAAAGGAACGGTATATACTGAAGCCTTTATTAGCTTCGTCAATAATATTAATCTAATCTAAATTTCTTTGTGAGGATGCACAACTTTCTAGTTTCTCAGTTGACTTACAAGTACTATGTCTTTTTGTAGCCTCAATGGATGGAGCCAGAAGTTCTTCGCAATGAGCACTCTGACGAGAAGTATGTTGCTGCTTTTCTTCACCTTTTCAATTGCACAAGCAAATCCCATCCGCATCCCTCAGCCCCGTCACATTTTCTTGTTCTCTCATCACTGACCTTTTATTTCTTGTTCCGGGAAACACTTAGGTCTGATGTTTATAGTTTTGGAGTCATATTATGGGAGCTTGCCACGGAGAAGATACCCTGGGATAGTCACAACTCAATGCAGGTATGGTTTTCATTAAAAAAAGATTTGAAGTCATTCTTATCTGAAGAGTTCAAAACAATCAAACCAAATGCTAATTTCTATAGGCAAGGTCATATACTAATGATTAAAATAAGCAAACCAGTGGTCCGATCGGGTCAACCTGTTGAACCAGATGGTTCAATCCTCTTGAAAACTTAAAAAATATAAATTAATAATTAAGAAAAATTCATAAAATTATAAAAAAGGTTAAGGAAAAATATAATAAAAAGAATGAAAATGAACCAAATCATAATGAAATAGCCAGTTTTTTGGTTAAAAAAACTGAAAATTAATAGAAGGAAAAACAAACAATCTGGTTACTGTTTTTTGTTGCTTTTTTTTCCAATTTCCCTACTTTTATGGGTTTTGGTATGTTCTCTAATTTTCAGGTTCAACTTTAATGGTTGAACTGCCATACTGACTGGTTCCCGGTTCAACTAATTTGAACTGGCTGGTCTGTTCTGGTTTTTACATCCATGGTTAGAACCCCTGCTCTTCCCTTAAGAAAAAATAAAAATAAAAATATGTGCTGTCTAGCTGTGTGAATAGGTTCAAGGGGAATTTTCCTTCAGAAACTATCGAGCATTGCAAGTATGAATAACTGTTTGTTGAGAATTTTTGTAGTTGATTGGAGCTGTAGGGTTCATGAACCAACGGCTAGAGATTCCAAAGGAACTAGACCCAAGGTGGGCTTCGATGATAGAGATTTGCTGGCACAGGTGCTTATCTCCGTATAATGTTTACATGTTTTTTTCAATAAATCCACCGCTCAAAGTTTAGTTGTAGCCTACCCGTATGCAAGTTAATTCAAGCACGGCATTATGCTAAATCAAACTCGGACTTCACAATTCAATTTTGCAATCATTGATATACCCTTGATAGGGTCTTAGGTAGTACTTTAGTTATTAAAACAAATTACGTCTTTTCTACAACTCGCGTAGTCATTATGATTTCCAATTATGCTACAATTTGCAAATTTGATCTGATATATGGAACTACAACTTCCCTGGAAACCAGTGATCCACAGTGCCGGCCAATGTTCCAGGAACTACTTAACAAGCTTAGAGATCTTCAAAGACAATATACCATCCAAGTTCAGCAAGCTCGTAACTTGGCCGAAGAAAAGGAATTATGAATCAGATGTATATGTTTTTAGTTCCATATTCTTTCATACAAGCAAAAGCTGTGGAAGCATGGGCGTATTTTTACAAACATCGGTTGCTGTTCGCCTTATGGTTACTGCAAAATTTCCAACTAGACGTGTTATCGGCATCGAGAAAAACTTGGGACATACAAGAGAAAAACAAATTGGTTAAATTATGCTTCTGGGGGTGGTGGGATTCTGAATCAAACCGGAAAAATCTTTGTAAGGCTTCTTCCCAAGGTGTTTTAACTGTTAAAAAAGAAGGTTAAATTATAATTTTGGTCCATCTAGTATATCAAAATGCATGGTTTAGTCCTTATACTTAAATTTGACACTAGTAACTCCCTTTGAAGTGCTGAAGTTAAAGTTTTGGGTAAACAACACCATTGGTTATTAAACTGTTTCCGCTTTTTTGTTTTGATCACCAAACTATTATTTTTAGCAAAATTGTCACTAACGTTACGTTTTTTTTTCTATTTTGGTCACTAATATTACTTTTTTTTTCTGTTTTGGTCTCTAATCTATTTGCTTCTTTTCTGTTTTAGTCACCAAACTATTGTTTTTTCCATGAATTTTTTAACGGCGGGTGACCAAAATAAGAAAAATGTAACGTTAGTGACGATTTTGCCAAAAATAATAGTTGAGTGATCAAAACGGGGAATCAAGAATGGTTTAGTGACCAAGGGTGTTGTTTACCCTAAAATTTTCTACTAATAAACTTAAGCATTCCTTTGACATGTAAACTTTTTATTGGATTGAGTTGTTTGACTTGGAACTTTTTCAAAACACCCTTCTATGGACATGCCATTTAAAATAACCTAACATAATTTGGACTAAATAATAACATTATAAAAGTAGAAGTAAAGGGACCAAAACCAGAATTTGACCTAAAACAATTGACTTTGATCTCACGGTGCAGGAACTGGTTTCAGCTTGTTCGAGATTACATTATCTTATACTTTCTTTTATGTCCCAAAGATCCATAATTTCCCTTAATAATAAGCAATCACTAACACAATGAAGGTTTTTAGTGACGATTTTTTTGTGACTTTGAGTTATTTTGTCACAAATGCTAGGATAAAATATTTTTGTGACACTATTGATATAAGTAATTGTGATTTATTATTATTTAGTCATTGATATATGCATGCAACGATATAGGGTGGTCGAATCAACTTTGATGCACGGTTAGACAATTTCGAAAACACCAGGCAAGATATAATCTCCGCCATGGGAGCTTCTGCAATGCTAAAGCTGCTTCAAACTTCTCTTTTCTCAGTTACAATGGGATCCAATGATTTCATCAACAATTACTTTACACCCATTGTCTCAGCTGAGGAGCAAAGATTAGTCCGTCCGGAAATGTTTGTGGCCTCCATGATTGCAAGATTCAGGCAACAGCTTACCGTAATTTTTCTAATTTATTCAGTATGGTTAAAACATGTAGGGACTCGATCTTGAACTTTGATAAACCACGACGACTGACTGCGTATTTTGACCTAAACATCCTTTTGCAGAGACTTTACAATTTGGGTGCCAGAAAGATTATTGTGGTAAATGTAGGCCCTATTGGTTGTATTCCATATGAGAGAGACCTGAATCCAAGTTTTGGAGATAACTGTGCTACTGGTCCGAATCAGCTGGCTCAGTTATTTAATACTGAGTTGAGGAGTCTTATTAATGAACTCACTACTAGCTTGAAGGGATCAATTTTCTTGTATGCTGATGTTTACCGCATAGTGGATAATATCATACAAAATTACGGATCTTATGGTAAAAATGCTGTAAAAAAAATTCGCCAACTTTTCAAGCATGCATTAACCATGTTCTGAAACGGTTTAGTTATTTTTGCGTTCGACAGGTTTCGTCAGCGGGAGCTTTGCATGCTGTTATATTGCCGGTAGATTCGGCGGCTTGGTCCCGTGCAGTCCGTCGTCGAAAGTTTGTGCCGACAGATCAAAGTATGTTTCTGGGATCCATACCATCCTTCCGATGCTGCTAATGTCATAATAGCTAAACGTCTCCTGGATGGTGACTCTGATGATATTTTCCGATGAACATTCGCAACTCACTAATGTTTGATTCGACAATTGTGAGGAAAATCTGATGAGAACATTTTCTGATGGGGATTAATAGGATATATGAAAGAACTATATTAAGAGGCAACCTGTATTACTTAGAAAGAGTGTGTCATGTTTGAATAGGCTTCTTTAGTGCTGCTGATATATGTGAATAAACCGTATTTTTTGGAGTAAACTTGCTCAAGGGCCAAATTTATCTATTTAAATTCGAAGTTATGTTCGAAAAATTAGCCTTTAGAAAAAAAAAAATTAAACTCGTTTAAAATATAAATCGGACTTAGATTTCAACCTTTAAGGTTTGAACTTTGCCAAGTTCTAAGTTTGTTATATATTATGTAGGGATGTGCATTCGGTTAATTTGGTTAACTGAACTAAATTACCCAAAATTCATTAACCAATTTTTTTCCTTTTAACCGTTAACCGAACCGAATTTTTAAAAAAAAATTTAACCGAACCGAAAAAATTGGTTAATTCGGTCGATTTTCGAATTAACCGATATTTGTTATAAAATTTTGGGTAAATTACACAATTGGTCACTAAATTATGCTAAAATATTATTTTTAGTCACTAAACTTTTATTTTATGCTAATTTGATAAAAGTTTAATGATCATTTTATAATATATCAAAAAATTTAATGATCATTTTATAATTTTTAAAAGTTCAAAGACCAAAAATAAATATATGTAATATATATAATATTTAATATATAATAAATTCGGTTAATTCGGTTAATTAACCGGTTTCGAACCGAATTAACCGATAACCGAATTTCCTAAAAAAAATTAACTGTTAACCGAACCTACCTAAAATTAACTGACCAAATTAACCGAAAAAATTTGGTTCGGTCGGTTAATTCGGTTAAAACCGAATAATGCACACCCCTAATATAATGTAATTTGTATTACATAAAAATAATCCATAATAATGTATAATACTAAGATTTTCATCCTATACACCGACAGTTGAAAAAAAAGTTTTTACAAATATCTAGTTTTTAGGGTTTAGAGGTTAGAGTTAGTGTTTGTGGTTAAGTTTTAAGGTATGAAAATAGATTTTATGATATAAAGATTATAGTCTAAGGTTTAAAATTTAGGGATTAGAGTTTAGGGCTCCTAAACGGATATATGACAACTTTAGAAGTTTGCTTGTGAAAAAAAAAACTTTATACTAACGGTGCATCGAATAATTACCCATAATACTATAGTGTAAACATTAAAAAATATTCCGTATGTTCAAAATTTTGATTTTTTTATTGAAAGAGTTAAGGACTTTGTTATCATTTTTAGAAGAGCTATTTTTAGAATATGTGTTTATTTGTAATAGAATGTTAATAATTAGATTTGTCAAATTTGATCTGAACTCAGAAATACAATTTGATTGATACGTATTCAACCTGATTTAAACATCAAAAAGTCGATAATCCGGACCCAAACAAGTAATTTGAAGTGATTCGAATTTAATTAAATATATATTTTCAAAAGCGTAATTTAATACAAAAAAACACTTAAAGTTAACACATAAATATTTAATTACTTTGATTCGAGCCACCAAATAAAGTTGCACGCCGTGTGTTTGAGTTTATGCCCCAGTCTGAGCTCTAATTACTTTTTTCATCGCAGAATGCCATCGAAAGATGACTATTAATACCGAGACATTTTACACATTTGAATCCTCTTAAAACAACTGCTCATACGTCACTATTCCGAGCAGTGCACCGTGAAATGACTTCATGTTGGCAGTGCAGGTTTTTTCGAGTGTTTTGGGCAAAAACCGGGTTCAGTGAGAAGCAAGAATATATATGGTTCATGAATAATTTATCTGTGCTCCAGAGCACTTCTAATGGACACGGGAGGATCTTGGACCGCACCTCGGGATATAAGATCGTGATTAAAGAATAATACGATAACAGTTATATCGTCGTGAAAATGGCGTCGGACCTTCTTGTCGATCTTCCGAAGATCCGAATATCTCATTTCTCGTTTCCAGGCTGCTTCTTGTAGGGCAGCTTTGACCAGCCTTTTGGCACTCCCCTGCATTTGTAGAGGCTCATGAGAAACACCATTGATTACATATCATATACAAATAAAACGCGGCTACATGCCATCATGTTTGTGAATGGCAAATGCATAGAATTCGGAGACGATGGAACTGGTAATTGAAAATAAACAAAATTTGACGACCGAGAAAAAGCAGTTTACTGTCAAATACAAAAGAATAAAAAACAGGGTTGTCCAAATTACCAGATACCGAAATTTGGTATTAACACCAACCATGGAATGCAATGATATCAAGAAGACGCGTAATCAAGTTTAGACATTTGGAATTCATCTAGTTCCTACAAGAAATGGTATGGAATGATAACGAAAAAGCTTTAATGCAGCAAACTATGCCTTCAATGAACATAGAAATAAAGACAAAATCTTACTGCACGCGGATGACTGTGGACAATATCCACAGCTTTTTCATTACTCAAGTGTTCCCAAAGACCATCGGATGCAAATATAAGGAAACAGTCATTTGGTTGGAGAGCATGAGAAATAATAGTCGGACTGGCACTCAATATAGGCATGTGCATTGGTTCGGGAAGTCTGAATTTTCCGTTAATTGGTTCCCTGTTATACTGTGCATGTTTCATATAAGCATCACCTATAGATCTAGAAACCTGCATCAAATACAATCATGAAATTGATGACATGACATGATGGAATATGATTATGAAATTGATAAACAGGAAATAATGCCAATACATCTTCTCGGTTCCTAAAGCCTTACATGAAAAGGAAAGCAATCAAGATGAGAATTCAGTGGTTTTATGTGATTCCTATACCGACATGGCTTACTCTAAGAATCCTAAGAACTAATCAGTGTGTAAGCGTTGGAGGCTATAGCATTAGCAAATTAATCGTAGTTTTCCCGACTACAATGGACATAAAACGCTTCATTCCACGAGACCTAGACCAGTATCTCTGTGTTGGTTTCCGAAGATAATCGTATAAGCTAAATAAGAAATTATGCAAGCCTGAAATATGCTGAATTTTGAAAGTTCTGAAGGATGTGAATATTTTTGTAACCTGAATAATGCCTTTTACTCTCCAAACACCATGCTTGAGAACAACGATTTGCGGATCATGTGGGTGTAATTCCTTAAGTTCCTGCCTTATAGCCGCAATATTTGCATTGTGTTCGGTCGACAACTGCATAGCAGCCATTCCTCCAGTGTTGCCAACCTTCTTGCCCAGGACAACGCGTGAATCACCGAGATTCGCAATGAAAAGTGTTTGCTGATGTATTACTCCAACCAGACAGCATGTCCCAACTGTTGCCATGTTCGGCCGAGTACTCCACAACTCCGACACAAGGGCAGTGAACCCTTCTTCCGTTTGACGAAAAGCTCTTTGAATGGTCTCGTCTGTCACAACTCCCTGCGACTCGGCTACTATTGCTGCATAAACACAAAGCCTAAGAATGCCAACATAAGAACAGCTGAACTAAGCCAATAGAGGGGATTCTTCGGTATTAATAGCAACTCACACAACATAATGCACAACTTAAACACATCAATCTCAGTAAGCATTTCAAAAGAACAAGTTCCCTATCTTCAAGATCACATGTTTAGTTCTAAAATATCCGAAAGAAGTCGACAACAACCGGCTTCTTTTGAACCCAAATTCACTCTGATTTTAGCCGCAATAACTTAGTAACCAATTAAACAGTTTCGGAATCGGAAACTAGCAGTTTGCTGTCTGCTTTCAGTTGTAAACTGATCCAAATATACCATACACTTCCCATTCACTAATCAAAATATGAACAAGTCTAAAAGAAAAAACCTTGAATAACAAAAAACCGAAGTTAACTTTTTTTTGGGTTAATTGAAAACACCCAAAGCAACGAACCTCGAAAGTGCTTGAACAGGTTATCGCAAGCGTAACGAGCCGTGTCGGGTCCGCCGTGCCCATCGTAGATCCCGACGAAAGTTCCGTACTGGCCGGACTCGATCTGGCTCTGGTCCTCGAGTACCTGGTTGGCTTGGATCACGGCCATGGAAAAATCCCCGGACCCATATTTCCCTAAATCTCGATACCAAAGCAAGCCATCTTTACCTTCCTTCGACCCACCACTACTTCCGCCAAGAACGCCGTTGGTCTCGCGATTCCTCTTCTCATGCCCGAATGGCTTCCAGCAGAGCGAGAGAAGATTCATCAATCCCCGAAGCATCAGACATCTCTCATCGTAAAACAAACAAAAAAAGCCCAAAGCCCCACACCACCAGACTCCAAATTTCGTAATATGTTTGATCTTATCTGAGCCCTTATTTCAAAAGAAACCCCCAAAACCTCACACGTAGTCGCGAAACAAGGACGATATATGATGATCGGAGAAAAGGGTATGCGTAGGATAAGATGGTAAAGGTGGGGGAAGGGGGCGGTGGTGCGTGTTCGGTGGTAGAGGAACAAAGGAGAGTCGGTTGTTTTGGGGTGGTTTCTTTATTTTTCCCTCTCTGAACAAAATGGGTGTTGTTTTCAATGTCCTTTTGTTTGTACTGTTGTAATGGAACATAAAAAAGGCAAGCAAATCACTTCAATTTTTTATTTTAGAAAAAAAAAGAATTCTTGTGTGTTCTTGGATTTGTTTTCTTACATGTTTCTTTCGATTTTTGTAGTTGTTTTGTTTCTTCATATTCTGTGATCATTGGAACGTTGATCGGTTTATTAATGATTTGTAACTGAAGAATGAAGATTATGTTTGAAACATCGACATGTTCTAATTATAATAAGTCAAAGTTTCTGGCACTTTATTGGACTGATTTTTACTTGGTTTCTGCAGAAAGAAATCATGTAATTGGTAATAGGTTTCAACGTGGTAGCCATTATTTCTAAAATGTGCACATGTTTCATTTAAAACTCACTATTGTAAATGTTGAAATTCAAAATACTTCAACGAAAAAAATGATATGATCATTTTTGTAAGAGTAAGATACGCATTTTGTGAAATGATTAAGGAAAAATATGAAGTTTTAATGCGGCTAAAAGACGATAAGTTTTAAAATTTGTTCAAAAATTTAAAATATTAAACTTTTAATTGTATTTTATGTTGGATTTTTCGTATTTTTTGACAAGTATCAATATTTATTTTTTTTATAATATTTTAACTTATTAACAAGTCTAGCATTTTAAATTTTTAAACAAATATCAAAACTTATCATTTTTTAACCGTATCCTAAACCTATTGTACCTTAAATTCACCCATTAAAGAAAGGTACCTCTAATTGGGTCATTGAGGGACCTAACCAACAATTTGGAGTCTCATCATAGTGTGACATTTGCAGTGAGATAGAGGCATCAACATCTAGTGCTAGCTGTTTTGGGTTTTGGCCGAGAGAAAGCAGCCAGCACTGAAAGAGCCACTCCATGCTTAATACTGTTATCATTGGCCTCATTCGCTGTACTATTCATGCATTTTCCTTCTTTTTAGGCCGTTTTTCTGACCCCCCCGCCCCCTGGAATTTGGCTCATTTGCTGTATTATTCCATCATGATATCGTATATTCGGATGACGATGGAACCGGTATTTTTTCAACAGCACTGCTATTGACCCCAAAAATTTTAATGGAAAGTTGTCTGACTCTGTTCTGAAATCTGTTTTATTAGTTTTATTATAAAATAAAGGTTTAAACTAGTATATTTTTCACTGTAGGTGTTTAAAGTTTTTGGTAAAATAGGTGTTATTTTATAATTATGCTAAGATCGATGTCGTAAAAAAAATATGTCCCCCACCTATATGTGACATGTGGCTTATTTATCAATTTTCTTTATTTTAAACAAATACGGATTAACAAAAACATACCCATAATTCTCAGAGAAATTTCGTAACTGTTTCCTCTAAAAAAATAAAGCTTTGAAAACTGTTCAACAAGTTGATTGAGGCCGAAACACTTTTATAAATGCCGCATTGCCTGCGTGCCATATAAACAAGATGTTGACATAAAATTGACACTGCCAAAGCTTTGTTGTCAATATAATTGACAACAAATAAAGGGGAAAAGGAGTTTGTCTCCAAAGTTTGTCAATTAACAGTGGGATTTGTCATTACATTTCATTCCTGTAATTGTCATTGTGCGCCGAGTTAGGGGAACACTGCAACCAAAATCAGCCTCGGCCAAATAGGTTACGCCAAGCCACCTTCCAGCTCGGTGCTTTGTTCCCGCGGTCATCCCCAGCGGTAACATCTCAAGGCATAAGGCAAAGTTCACGACATTTTGGCCATGTGGGTGTCAAAATATTAGAGGTCACAATCGGGTCGTTCGGATCGGAGTTGGGTCAGGCTGATTTTCAGTTCGAGTTATTTTCGATTTATGTTCGCTTCTGGTCAGATTCGGATTTCGTTCGGGTCTATGTTATTTCGGGTCGGGTATCAGATCGGGCCAGTATCGGTTCGTTAATTTTTGGGTTGGGTCAATATTGGATCAGTTGATTTTCGGTTCAAGTCAATATCGGATCGGTTACTTCTTCGGTCGGGTTCATATGAGATCGAATGATTTTCGGGTCGAGTCAATATCGGATCAGACGATTTTCAGTTTGAGTCAATATATGAAGATGATCTTTTAATGAGAAAAAATGATATTAAACTATTACTAAAGGTGGCTGCTAATTAGTAATATAATATAAAAGGAGAATAAAACATACATATTTGAGCAAATTAAATTCTGATTGCTTTCGGTTCAGTTTGCTTTCAGTTCGGTTGTTTTTGGTTCGAATTGTTTCGATTTAGGTTCAATTCGGGTCTGATTTGAATTTTGTACGAGTCTATGTTATTTCGGGTCAGGTATCAGATCAGTTCGGTTTATTTTTTGGTCCGATCAATATCGAATCGATTGCTTCTTCCTGCAGGCTCAATACCGGATCAAACAATTTTCGGTTTAAGTCAATATATAAAGACGATCTTTTAAATGAGAAAAGATGATATTAAACCATTAAACTATTATTAAAGGTGGTTGTTAATTAATAATATGATATAAAAGGAGAATAAAACATACATATTTGAGCAAATTAAATTCGGATTGCTTTCAGTTAGAGTTGGTTTTCGGTGTTGGCTGCTTTCGGTTCCTGTTATTTTCGATTTCGGTTGATTTTCGGTTCAACTAAAATTCGATTCGGTTTGCTTTTGGTTCAGGTCAAGTTTAGACCATCATGTTCGAATCCATATCGGGTCTCAAATCGAGTAAATCGGTTTGAGTATCGGGTCAAATTTGCTAGGTTTACAAAATATGCACACTTGACTAGGGATGTGCACAGGTCGGGTCGGGTTCGGGTGGGCTAAAAACCCGACCCGTGCACATCCCTAGTCAAGTGTGCATATTTTGTAAACCTAGCAAACTTGACCCGATACTCAAACCGATTTACCTGATAACCTGACCCGAAAATAAATACCCTAAACCCGACTCAACCCAATCTATAGAAAAAGTAAATTTAGGGATCTAATTGTAAAAATAATAATTTTAGGGAACTTAGTTGTCAAAAATAATAATTTTAAAGACCAAATTGTAATTAAAAATTCAATTTTAAGGGCCTAATTATAAAAAACATAAAAAGGGGATTATTACAAATATTTCTAAAAGTTTAGGGTTAAAAATATACTATTAGTTCCGAATTAGATATTTGACCCGACGTGAACTTAATTTTTTATTAAAAAATCTGACCTGACTGGGTTGGGTAAAATGTCCCTCTCTACTCTTGACGCTGGATATTTAATATTTTATTTGTTTCTTTTTGTTGTATTTAAACAAAGCTAAGGTGGTTGTATTGAATGTTAGTTCCGTCCTACCTAATTGGATTAATTCAGAAAGCATCCCAAAACATTCTAATTAGATCGTCATTATATCTTTATTATATCAAGCATTCCTCATGTTAGCACGAAGTTAAATGCAAGCTTATCTTAAGTATACGTACGGTAGGGGTGAGCATTCGATCGAATCAAATCAAATTGATTCAATTTTTTATTATATATTAATTTATAAATTAATAATATTTAGGAGGGTTTCTTGACAATTTATCAATTTAGGGGATCATGATCCCTGTTAACCCTTGGATTTGTGCCTGATTTAATGTGTCCAAACCAACAATTAACCTGATAAAAAGATCAAATTGAAATGATAATATTACTTTGAGGATTTTAATTATAATGTCTACGCATCCATAGTTTGGAATGTATAGTTTATGATTAACGGTATCTATATTTTATTTTATTTTTAAAATAATTATGTTTAATTTATATTCAAACATAAACTTAAAAGATACAATCTTCAAAATGTCTAAAAAAATTAAATAGCTGATAACTTTTTTTAATATCAAACAAGCATATAAATCTAAACCGGTAGATAAAAATCGGATATTTACACGAGATCTGAACCTTAAATATGTCAACGAGAGACCACTAATTGGTCTAGCGACCAAAAATACCTCATATTGTATGAATTTGAATCCCAACATAATACTTCTCTATTTAATAAAAAATATGATGTCAACGAATTTAAAACCAATATACTCATTGTTATTAACCTAATAATTTATTTATAAAATAATAAATATCATCGTATTTGATATTCACCGAATTTATATAAAATTTAGGTGAAGCTATTGTAGTGAGTGGCTACTGTCAAGTGTGAAGGACTCATGGTCCCAACTTCGAAAAGGAAGATGGATGGGTTAGGGTTAGGGTTAGGGTTAGGGTTAGGGTTAAGATGGGCGTAGGATTCAGGGTTTCTTTATAAGTCACAGCCGCAGAATTATGGTTTTTAGTTTAGTGGAGTTTGGTGAATCAGAGGTGGTGTGGGGTTCAACTTTTAAGATGGGCATTCCATTATCACCTAAGTGCCTAGATTGGGTGAATGAATGGTGTGAAATTATAGGCAGCCTCACCTATGGATAGAATTAATATATTCGAGCAGACCAATAACCAATTAGTTTAATAGGATAAAACACTAAAATTTTTAAGTGTTTAATAGGATAAAACACTAACTTTTATTCACAGAATTTTTTTTTTTTTATCTCAAAGCGAAGTTTTGTTATAGAGTACAATTCCACATCCCAGAAAAAAAAAATAGGCTAACCTCCAAGCTATAGAAAGAGAAAAATGAACAAATGAAAATTTATCTATACCCTTCTGTGCAATCTTTACCCGAATAATCTCCTTAATTACATTCAAAATCTCAGCCAAAGAATGAGAATGGCCACAATGAACTTTGCGATTACTCTCTTCACAGAGTGTATAAATTATCGCATTTCAGGTGATTTTAAGAACGAAAGCCCTCAAAGATTTGCCCTTCATGGCATGGACTGCCCAAACTAACTCGTCTTCCCACTTCGCAACATCCCTGGACACCCCACACAATGACAGAACATGCTCCAGCAAAACTGCACTCAAAGAATAAATGGTCCCTTATTCACAAAATTCATGAACTCTAAAATATTAGAATTAATTAGATGCAATTAAATCTCAATGATCTTAGTACAATTTTTAGTATTGAGCACTTTACAAAATAGATGAAAATGGAGCGTTGACTACCACCATGAATGAATGAATTTGAATATCTGATCTCCCATAAAATGTAATTCAAAATACAAATTGTTGTCCAGAAATTTCTAAATAGTTTGGAGGTAGGAATTGTTAGTTTAGTTTTACTCATCTCTGGTTATGGTTAGAATAGGTTCTCTCGTGCAGGTTCCATTCGAAGTGAATGTGGTGCTAATTGGTCTCAATGGAGATGGAGGCTATCGGTACAAAGTTGATGCACCTAATACCTCCCATAGGCTGGAACCGCTATTGTCAAAAATAGCGGTCCGCAATAACCGTAATAACATCTTTTATGTTTATAATCGTGACAAAAAACGCAGCCGCAACCGCAATTTAAATCCTTAAACACCATTGTTGTTTATAACACGTTTACTATAAGATTTTATATTCCTTATTGCAGCTTAATAATTACTGCTGGTTTAAACTTCAACCTTCAGCTAGAGATCTAAACTAAGTTGCAAGTGTTATTCTTCATTTATTTGTTGTACTATAGGCAGGACAGCCAAAATTGATTGTACTTGAGAAGGCACTCAACGAAGTTTACTATATAGTTTCATTTATTTCCTGCTGGTTCTCCAAGAGAAGTTTACTATATAGTTTCAAAATTACTATTAGGCATAAAGCCAAAAAATGCTTCCAACGTTTGACTGAATAGTCATTTTAGCCTCTATTCTTTTTTTTTGGAGCAATTCAACCCTCAATGCTTCATTTTAGGTCAAAATAGCCTATATGCGGATGAAAACTGTCAGTCAACTGATGGTAAATAGCTTGAAATGACAGGACAAACCTATATGGTAGTACATGTTGACATGGCAATATCATATAGGCAAATGTGTTGACTTGAAAAACGTTACATCAATCAAAAAATTATTTTATAAAGTTATATAAAATATAAAATAATTTTTTCTGCTGACTTACCATTATGTCAAGTCATTTCAAACTGTTCACCGTCAGTTTTCTAACAATTTTCATCCGTAGAGGGACCGTTTTGACCCAAAATGAAACATTAAGGGTTGAATTGCTCTAAAAAAGAATATGAACTAAAGTGACTATTCAGTCAAACGTTGGGGTATTTTTTGACTTCATGCCTTACTATTACTCTTGATTGTTGAAAGGAAAATTAACTATATCAAATTTTTGTAAATGAATTTTCATTTTTTATATATTAGTCTGATTTTGGGAGAGATATGCCCCTATTTGACATTTTAGGTTAAATTTTTTGTATTTCTTTTGACAAGTTTCGATACTTAGTTTGTTTTGATAACATTTTAAGTTTTTGGACAAGTATCGATACTTACAAAATAAGTTTCAATACTTGTCAAAAAACACGAAAAAACTAATCTAAAATGTTATCAAAACGTCGAACATTTTAAGTTTTTGGACAAGTATCGAAACTTACCGTTTTTAACCGCACTCTAGACCTGTTGTACGCTAGACTCTCCCGTCAATGATGTGCGTCTGTATAGAACTTGTTGAGTCTGATTTTACTTATTGACTATCTTGTCTGTCCAGAAAAGTTTATATAAATGCCAGAAACCCATGTTTCTTGTTTTTAGTTTTCTTTTTCATCCTTTCATGGATGGATTGATTTTTTTTTGATAAAGTTAAACCCTTGAGAAAATTACATAGACATGTGGTGTCACAATGCTCAAGATGCATAATCGAGGAAGGTGGATTATCAAACCACAGTTTGCCGATTTATTTACCATGAGACAACTTAGCTTGTTGTGAAATGCTCAAGTACAGTATCCCATATTGGGTAGGAAAGTACCTTGAGTTGAGTTTATATAGAGGCCTTTATAGCCTTCATTATTGAAGAGTGGTAGAAAAGGTCCTTGCATGTGCGCCGCCGCTACTAAACACTGGAAAAATTATTTCCTTGAGACTACTATATTTATTATGAGTTCAAATGGCTTGAAATTTTGAACCTTTATACAGTAATTAAGGGAATAATTATGTGAATGTTTATGAAATGGTTTTGACGGATAATTAAGCACGTTTTTAGTGCTGGTTTTACAGCTATCCTTTAAACATATTTCCAGTGTTCAAAACGTGTTTTAAATGATATAATTACAGGGTTTAATTCTGGATTATCTTGAACGCTATTTTACGATTTTAACCCTAATTTTCATACACTGAACTACAACATTTTCTTACAAAACACTCTCTACTTCCAATATTTTCTGAGTTTTTTGATCAAGAAGAGCAGTACCACCATTTCCACTTTGAAGTTTGGGTGTACATACTTCAAAGAGTCCGTGTTAACCTCAGGGGACAATCCGCCTATAGCAGCAACTACACCAGTTGGGGCGAATCTGTTTCTAAGGAAGTGGTGTTTACCACAACACGGTTTAAGTTTTATTTCGGTTGTTATTTAATTCCCAGTCAGTGCTAACGCTCTGTTTTGCAGTATACATTCCAACAATTTAGAAACAGATTTTACTGCAAATGACGAACCAATCGAGCAAGCTTGTTCCTGACCTTTCTAAGCTCGATGCACTGGACGGATTCAATTACCGAAGGTGGTCACAAAGAATAATGATATTCTTTGAACAACTCGACCTTGACTATGTGCTAATCCAGCCACGGCCATTTCAGCTAGTCTCGGATGCTGCCGATGCCATCATAACCAATGAAGATCTCGCAGTTGTCCAAGTGAATATAGATAAGTTCCAAAAGGACAACAAGATGGTTCGAGGTTACCTGCTAAGTCACATGTCAAACAAATTGTTTGATATGTTTCACAAAGAAAAGAGTGTCAAGCTGATTTAGGATACTCTCGAGATGAAGTACGGATCTGACGATGTTGGAATTAAAAAATATGTGATCGGCGAATGGCTAAAATTCCAAATGATGGACAAAAAGCCTACATGGAGCAAGTACACGACTATGAGAAGCTGGTGTCTGACATTCTTTATAAAGGAATAAAGATGTGCAAGGTACTGCAAGCCAACGTCCTGATCGAGAAGTTACCCAAATCCTGGTCCGACTACCACAATTCTCTCAAACACAAAACGTGAGATATGGCAATTGTGGAACTGGTGGCCCATATGAAGATAGATGAGGCAAACCGGTTAAAAGATAAGGTTTCCAAATCTAGTCAGTTTTTTTAAAGCTAACTTGGTTGAGTCTGGTGGTGCCCCATGTTCTAAATTCAAGCCAAACAAAAGGGCAAACCAGAAAAAAAAAACCAAACCCAATAAGGCTACCAACTTCAAGAAGCCAGAAAAGGACAAGGCCCAAGGCAAAGTGGTCAATTGCTATGTATATGGGCAGTCTGGTCATAGAGCCTACCAGTGTCAACAGCAGTCTGATCGCCAGAATCAACCACAACTCAACGTTGTAGAGAATGTCAGTGATGTCATTGCAGCGGTGGTTTCGGAAATAAATCTGGTGGAAAACAACACTGAATGGATCGTAGACACTGACGCTTCAAGATATTTATGCGCCAAAAAGGAGCTGTTCGCTGAGTTTGAAGCCGTAGACAAAGGAGAACAAGTTTACATGGGAAACTCCAGCAGCTCAAACGTGCTTGGCAAAGGGAAATTTTTGCTCAAACTGACATCGAGTAAAACTTTAGCTTTAAGCAATGTCTTGTATGTACCTGCCTTAAGAAGAAATTTGATTAGTGGTGGATTATTGAATAAGGCGGGCGTTAAACTAGTTTTCAAGGTAGATAAACTAATACTTTCCTGAAATAGAGATTATGTAGGGAAATGTTTTTACAAAATGGTTTGTTTGTAATCGAAACCCAGTTTAATGAGAATAATGAAGCCACTACTTCTGTTTATACTGTTGAGACTCCTGATATGTGGCATGCTAGATTAGGTCATGTGAACTTACAATCACTTAAAAAACTCATAAAAATGAAGTTAATACCTAATTTAGAAGATAATATCTTTAACAAATGTGAAATTTGTGTAGAATCTAAGCATACTAAACCTACTTTTAAAACAGTCTCTAAATGTAGATTTGAACTTCTAGAACTTATACATACTGATCTAATCCTAAGCAGTGGTACGAGAAATTTCATAAAACCATTTTGAGTTTTGGTTTATTGTTAATAGAGCAGATGCATGCGTGTATTCGAAGATGTTTGGAACTGACTGTGTCATCATAAGTTTATATGTGGATGATATGTTGATTTTCAGTACCAACATTGAATCTATTAACAAAACAAAAAATTTCTTGTCTTCTAAATTTGAGATGACTGATTTGGGAGAGGTTGATGTGATCTTAGGAGTAAATGTTACCAAATCTGAAAAGGGATTTTCTTTAAATCAAATACACTATATTGAAATAGTGTTAAAGAAATTTGACAGTTTTGATGTCAGCCCTGTTCGAACTCCTTATGACTCTAGTATACATCTCTTTAAGAATAAAGGAATTAGCGTTTCCCAGGAAGAGTATGTAGAATTATTGGAAGCCTTATGTTCTTAATGAACTATACTCGGCCTGATATTGCCTATGCCGTGAGTAGATTAAGTAGATATACTCATAATCCTAGTGGTGAACACTGTATTGCACTCAAATGCTTACTTAAGTATCTTAAGAGTACTATTAATTGGCAACTCGAGTTTGTTAGCTTTCATTCTATTTTAGAAGAATACTGTGACGCCAACTGGGTTACTAGTAATGATGAAGTAAGCTCCACGAGTGGGTATGTCTTTACCTTAGGTGGTGCAGCAATTTCATGGAAGTCTGCTAAGCAGACTTCTATTGCATGCTTTAACATGGAGTCAGAGTTTATTGCTCTTGACTTAGCTGGGCAAGAAGCTGAATGGCTTAGAAATCTATTAGCAGAAATTCCTTTGTGGGGGAAAACTGACTACTACTGTGTCATTGTTGTGTGATTCACAAGCAGCGATATGTGTGGCGAAGAGACAAGCTTACAATGGTAAGATAAGACACATTCGCATAAGACATGAATCAGTGAGACATTTAATAAGGAACAGGGTACTCTCTTTAGAGTATGTCGGAAAGGAACCTTGTTGATCCACTTACCAAAGTGTTAAGTAGGAAAATGGTTTTAGATTCGTCGATGGGGATTTGAGGAATTCATGGTGGATACCCAACTTAGTTATCTGAGTTCAATGTGGTCAAACGAAACCATGGAGAGTACTCATTGTGTACATTTATTACTACCTATCCCTACCCAGGTTGAGTTTTATTACTCTTAATAAATTCATAGCCCAAGTTTTGGGTGGTCTTAGTGAGAAAGACTTGATGAATTTACCGACTTTGGTTGAATAACTACTCTTAATAAGTTCATAGCCCAGTGTTGAGTGGGTAGTCCTATCGCGAACGATTGAATGAACTTGCCGCTAGAAAGGATGAGTTTTCAACTCTTAATGAATTCAATGCCAAGAGTTTGGGTTGTTCTATTAAGAAGAACTTATTGAATTCACCGATTAAAGAGGTTGAGTTTTATTCTTAATAAATTCTTATCCCAGAGTTTGGGTGGTTCATTTTATAAATAAACTTGAAGAATTCACCTATTCTTTGAGAGGATGAGCTTGAAGAGAAAAAGCTCTTAATTATTTCATAACTCTTTTAAGTGGTTTATATAGAGATAAACTTGATGAAATAACCTACGTAAGTGAGAAGGATTAGCCACCTTCTATGGAAAACATTGGGCTATTTTTCTAGTACACTTACTAGAGTCCAGAGGTCAGATGGCTATATCTGTTTACATTTGTATATTTATATGCATTTGTATATTTTCTGACACATCAAAGATTTCGGTGGATGAAGGGGTTAGTTGTGTGTTATGAGTTTACCCCTATCTTAGAAAGTTCCAGATTCGTTCACTTATCTAAGAGAAGAATCGCTCATATCATTGTGTACTAGTTCCAGATACGTTCACTAGTGCTTAAGCAACTAATCTCGCTATTGCTCTCCTTGTGTTTAAAAAAAACTCAAATTTTTATCACTATATTTTTAAAAGATTCTTTCGTATTTGTGGGGGATTGTTGTGAAATGCTCAAGTCTAGTATCCTACATTGGGTGGGAAAGTACCTTGAGTTGGGTTTATATAGAGGCCTTTATAGCCTTCCTTGTTGAAGAGTAGTAGACAAGGCCCCCGCACGCGTGCGCCGCCGCCGCCGTTCGGTCGGCTTGGCTGGTGTTCGTGTTAACACGTGTCGAAGATACGTAGGCGCGTTCTATCTTTTTTTGGAAAATTAAGAAGAATTCTTTTGTAAAAATACTGAAAACTGGAAAAATTATTTCCTTTGAGACTACTATATTTATAATGAGTTCGAATGGCTTAAAATTCTGAACATTTATACAGTAATTAAGGGAATAATTATGTGAATGTTTAACGGGTAATTACTCAATTATCTAAAACGATTTTGAAAGATAATTAAGCATGTTTTTAGTGCTAGTTTTACAACTATCCTTTAAACATATTTGCAATGTTTAAAACGTGTTGAACCTGGACTGTTTCACTTCCAGATTCATCTAGCAATGCAACAGATGTTACAATTGTTTCACAATATTTTTAAAACGTGTTTTAAATGACATAATTACATTGTTTAATCCTGAATTATCTTGAATGTAATTTTATAGTTTTAACCCTAATTTTCAACTATAAATATGAGCCTCTCTTAGCTCATTTTTTCACACACTAAACTACAACGTTTTCTTACAAAACACTCTTTACTTCTAATATTTTTTTGAGTTTTTCGATCAAGAAGAGCAATACCACCATTTCCGCTTTAAAGTTTGGGTGTACATACTTCAAAGAGTCCGTGTTAACCTCAGGGGACAATCCGCCTGTAGCAGCAACTACACCAGTTGGGGCGAATATGTTTCTAAGGCAGTGGTGTTTACCACGACACAGTTTAAGTTTTATTTCATTTGTTATTTAATTCCCAGTCAGTGCTAACACCCTGTTTTGTAGTCTATATTCCAACATAGCTAAACCATCGGTAACTCCATTCTTTTCCCGAGCACGAGAAGGGATTTGATGATGTATAGATGATGCATTGATTCTTTAGTATAATCTTTCGTGCTCTGACTTAGAATTGAATTGGTTTCCACTGATCAACTGTTTTTTTCTAATTAATTCTAAATATAACTTCTAATTAACTAATTTCTTTTGTTGCTATTCGAATAATTTTTTTCACTATTGCTCCATTTTTGTCTTGATGGGTAATGATATCAGTCTTAGTGTTGGTTACCGACCATTGATACTCCTTATTTTTCGTTGCTTGCGGATCTCTCATCTTTGTTTCTCTTTTGTTCCTTTTAAAAAAAACATTAAGAATAATTTTGACTTTATGACATATTTTTTCTACCTTTTGACACATTTTTGATGTTTTTTATTATTCGTTTGGTTGTTTTTTTTTTTTTTTTTTTTCATGGTTGAATTTGGCGTCGCCTCGACTGATCAAAATGATAATTATTTGTTATCATGCTAATCTTCCCTGCTTTGGACCTTGAGATTGGATTTGGATACGCGGTTTGCGTTCGTGGATAGTTTTCTTACAACACTCAGATCTGATTTATCGTTGTCGGTGGACTTTTAGTAATTTAATTCTCTTTGTGGTTCGTTTGTCGATGTAGTTAGATCTGTTTATATCTATCTTTTGTTTGAACCTGGTTGAGTTTTTTTTAAGTTTTTTCCTTGTATGGTTCTGGTATGATCTTGAGTGACTAGTTTCTTATGTCAAGTTTATAATATAGTGTCTAAATTATGTGTTTAATTTATGTTTATTGCTGAAAACTTTTATTATAATTTTAGATATTTTCTCTTTTCAATAAAAACTAGTTACTTTCATAAAAATGTTTTATTTATTCTACCGTTAAAAAAGCAAAAATATATAATGAGCCTCTTGTTGAGTCACAACTACTTCTCCAATAGGATTAACAGTTGCCATAACGGCTAATGTAGCCTCTTAGTTTCTGTATTAGCTAAAAAAACGGAAGCATATCTCTAATCTATATTGATTTTCTGCGACAAAATAGTCGTTCATAGATGAATAAGATATTATATACAATTTAAAAATTGATTAATTACGAATTATCCACTTTAATTTGATTGCAATGTTTTTAAAAATGTGACAGAAAATTTTATTTTTTTCTGATGTGGTTACTTTTAAAAAAATTTCTTGAAATCTTATTCTTCGTCTATGTCGTCTTCGATGGCGGTCTTATGACGTCGACTAATTTTTAATGCTTACGTTGATTGTATATAATAATATTATTCTCTTTTGATGAAGAATCATTTGTTTCATTTTAATTTCATTTTTTTGTTTTGCTTTGTTGAAAATCATTTTACATCTGATTTTTTAGTTGTTTTTCGTCTGCTTGTGACAGTTTGTTTGTCTGTTTTTTACAGGTTTTGCTTTATGACTGTATTGTCCGATGTTATGCTAATTTAGCTTTTAGATAATAAGTATTATTGAGCATTTTAAGTCACAAGATAATCGACGTTATGTTATTCTTCAGATTTCCTTGTAGTAGTTTGCCGATGTACCAAGAACTTGGTGAAATATCAACACCAAGCAATTAATGTTTAATTAAATTTATGTTGTAGTTCATTAATGGGTTGAGTTTTTAGTTTTAACTTTAAATGTTTGGTTATTAATGTAATGGCAAACGTCTCATGAACTTTGCCTACATAAACAAGCTATACGCTTGTTTTTAATCTAACACACACCAAAAGAAATAGTAGGTGTTCCTTCTTCCACTTGATTTTTCTATTTTTTTAGTGTTTTGACTGTGGGGTGTTTAACAAGTGGTATCAGAGCCTCGTTGAAGGTTATTTCGGTTGCTCGATTGTTACAAAGTAGTGAGGTATTGTGACAGTGCATGTCTAGGAAAGTTCTAACTAGGAAAGACTTTGTATTTGAGTTATTTGAGTGATCCACCTCTCTTTCCTGGGAGCTTACCTGGTGTACGTTACACATACTTTCACTGTTGCATTTAGTTTGGTGAGAATCATTTGTCGACACAATGATTGACCTACACACTGTCGGTGGAATGAGGAAGCTTAACAACGACAACTACAATACATGGTCTACTTGCATGATGTCATATATGCAAGGAAAAGACTTGTGGGAGATTGTCAATGGTAGTGAAAATGAGCAACCAGAAGCAGAGGATGCAAATGGCATGCTAAAAATGAAAGA
This sequence comes from Hibiscus mutabilis, assembly GCA_019671005.1. Classification (NCBI taxonomy): domain Eukaryota; kingdom Viridiplantae; phylum Streptophyta; class Magnoliopsida; order Malvales; family Malvaceae; genus Hibiscus; species Hibiscus mutabilis. The sequence continues at coordinate 7,644,206 of CM033755.1, read as the reverse complement.
TAAAAGCAGGCAAGGCAATGTACGCCTTGAAGACAACAGTGGAAGAAGATATGCTAGAGCACATTCAAGATGTCAAAACCCCAAATGAGGCTTGGGAAACATTCGCCAAGTTGTTCTCTAAGAAGAACGGTACGAAGCTCCAACTTCTAGAGAGTGATTTGTTGTCTATGAAGCAAGGCAACATGATGATCAAACAATACTTTCATAAAGTAAAGTTGTTATGTCGAGAGATTTCTGAGTTGGATCCAGCAGTTCCTATTGGTGATACTAGGATAAAATGAATCATTATCCATAGTCTAAAGGCAGAGTTTAGGAGTTTTGTTGTTGCTGTACAGGATGGCAAACTCAACCATCGCTTGTAGAATTTGAAAATTTGTTAGCTAGTCAAGAAGCCTTAGCTAAACAAATGGGAGAAGTCTCATTAAAAAATGAAGGAGAGACACTCTACGCCAGTAAAGGCAAGCAAAACTTCAAGCAGCGTGACAATGGTGGGTTCATTAGAAATCAAGGAGAATGAAGCTCTCATGAAGGGGAAGGTTCCAAAAACCACAACAACAATAGAAGGTTTGAAGAAAAGTGTTACAACTATGGGAAAAATGGTCATATGGCCAAATCTTGTTGGTCAAAGAAAAAATCTGTGGAGAATAATGTTGTTACTTCTAACACTGAAGAATAATGGGACGTAGAAGCATTATTTGTAATAGAAGAGGAAGAGCTAGCTCTCACAGTGACTATGTTAGGCAAAATTGATTATGAGAATGACTGGATCATTGACTCTGGTTGTTCAAATCATATGACATGTGATAAAGAGAAATTGTATAACTTGTCAAAATACAAAGGAAGTCGTGTGGTGGTCACATCAAATAACTCTAAGTTACCAATAGCACATGTCGGTAACTCGGTGGCCTCTCCTCAGAATAATGGCACTGAGATGCTATTTTAGAATGTCTATCATGTGCCAGGGATTAAGAAAAATCTTTTTTCAGTAGCACAATTAACATCTTCGGGCCATTTTATTCTATTTGGTCCACAAGATGTAAAGGTATACCATAATCTCGAGATCAAAGAGGAGTCGGTGATGAAAGGGAGAAGATTAGAGTCTATCTATGTGATGTCTGCAGAAACTGCATATGTTAACAAAACAAGAAGAAATAAGACAGCAGACTTGTGGTACATACGGTTAAGTCATGTCAGATACTCTAAGCTAGACGTGATGATGAAGAAGTCAATGTTGAGAGGACTTCCAAAACTAGAGGTGAGAACAGACACAATATGTGCGGCTTTCCAGTACGGAAAAACAAATCAACTACCATATGAAGAGTTAAAATTTAGAGTAAATAAGCCATTAGAGTTAATCCACTCTAATGTGTTTGGACCTGTTAAACAAACCTTTATTGGTGGAATGAAGTACATGGTGACTTTCATTGATGATTTTTCCAGATATATGTGGATCTATTTTATGAAGGAAAAATCTGAGACTCTTTCAAAGTTTAAAGAATTTAAAGGGGTTGCGGAAACAAAAGTTGGCAAAAAGATTTGTTGGCTATGCACAGATAATGAGGGAGAGTACACATTAGAATAGTTTGCAAAATTTCTCCAAGAGTATCAAATACACCATCAATTCACATGTGCTAGCACTCCACAAGATAATGGTATTGCTGAAAGGAAGAATAGATATTTGGCAGAAATATGCCGAAGTATGCTTCATACAAGAAACTTTCTGAGTTGTTTTTGGGTAGAAGCAATGAAAACTACAGCTTATGTGATCAACAAACTTCCTCAACAAAGGTTACATTTTCTTTCACCTTTTGAAAATTTATGGAAAATGAAACCAAAAGTTAGCTATTTTCGAGTTTTTGGAAGTTTTGTTATGTATTTGTGTCTGACCATTTACGTAGCAAAATGGACAAAAAAATTGTTAGGTGCATTTTTGTAGGGTACGACAGTCAGAGGAAAGGGTGGAAATGCTGTGATCCTATAATTGGAAAATGTTATGTGTCTCGTAATTGGTGTTTGATGAAGCATCTTCATGGTGGTCCTTAAATAAAGAGTTATTGCCAGACCCAGACACTCTCAAGCAAGACTTACAATCTTCTCAAGTTCAGTTAAGTCTAGATGAAACTGAAATTGTTGATGATGATTGAGAAGATGGAGCCACTTAAACTCCATGGCAAATTGGTGTTCACCAGCAACCAATCGAAGATGATGAGCCGAGTGAAATAGAAGAACCAACACCACTTAGAAGATTCATAAGGATCAGGAAGCCAAATCCCAAATATGCTAATGCTGTTATAGTAGAAAAAGACGATGCAAAAGAGCCAGAAACATTTGAAGAAGCTTTTCAAAAAGCAGAATGAACTGAAGCAATGAGAGATAAAATTGCTGCTCTTGACCGGAATCAAACTTGGGAGCTCGTACCAAAGCCAAGAGATGTGAAGCCCATTTCTTGTAAATGGATCTACAAGATAAAGCATCGTACAAATGGATCGATTGAAATGTACAAGGCTCGATTAGTAGCTCGAGGATTCTCTCAACAATATGGACTAGATTATGATTAAACTTTTAGTCCAGTGGCAAATCTTACAACTGTCCGAGTCCTACTAGCACTGGCAGCTAGCAAGGATTGGAGTTTATGGCAAATGGATATGAATAATGCATTTTTGCATGGGGAGCTAGATAGAGAGATCTACATGGACCAACCGATGGGTTTTTCAAAGTATAGATCATTCTGAGTATGTATGTAAGCTTCGAAAGGCGTTGTATGGATTGAAGCAAGCACCCAGGGCTTGGTTTGGTAAGATTGTTGAGTTTCTAACTCGTAGTGGCTATTTTGTGGCTCCTTCAGATTCTAGTTTGTTTGTGAAAGTAAATGAAGGAAAACTAGCTTTCGTGTTAGTATATGTTGATGATTTAATCATCATTGGAGATTTTGAGGATGAAATTCTTCGAACCCGAGAGAATTTATCAGTTCGTTTCCAAATGAAAGAGTTGGGGCAACTCAGACACTTTCTTGGTCTAGAGATTGATCACACCAAAGAAGGATTTTTTTCTTCATTAGAGAAAGTATTTCCAAGATCTGTTGAAAAAGTTTGGAATGCTCAATTGCAAGCCAATTTCTACACCAATGGAACCAAATGCCAAAATCTATGCTAACGAAGGGAAAAATTTAGAAGATGATACGATGTACCGATAACTAGTTGGTAGTCTTATCTACTTAACTTTAACAAGGTTGGATATTTGTTTTTCAGTTGGTGTTGTGAGTCGATACATGCAAAATCTAAAGAAACCTCACTGGGAAGCAGTTCGACGAATTTTGCGATACGTGAATAGTATAATTGATCATGGTATTCTATATAAAATAGGTGGAGATTGCAAGCTAGTTGGCTATTGTGATGCTGACTATGCATGTGACCATGATACCCGACGCTCAACTACAGGGTATGTGTTTGTACTTAGATCTGGAGAAATTTCTTGGTGTAGCAAAAAACAACCTACGGTGTCTTTGTCAACCACCGAAGCAGTGTACCGTGCAGCAGCAATGGCTGCTCAAGAGAGTACTTGGCTTTTGCAATTGTTGAAAGATTTGCATCAGTAAGTGGATTTTCCAGTCACCCTATATTGTGACAACTTGTCAGCCATACGCTTAGCCGGAAATCCAGTCTTTCATGCAAGAACTAAGCATGTGGAGGTGCATTATCATTTTAGTAGAGAAAAATTCATGCAAGAAGAAATCAAGCTTGAACATATAAAAACAGAAGATCGAGTGGCAGACCTGTTCACAAAAGGCTTGAGTGGCAACAAGCTCGAAAGCTTCTGTCGTCAGCTTGGCATAACAAACAAAATGAAAGTTAGTGTTGAAGGGGAGTGTTGAAATATCAACACCAAGTAATTAATGTTTAATTAAATTTATGTTATAGTTCATTAATGGGTTGAGTTTTTAGTTTTAACTTTAAATGTTTGGTTATTAATGTAATGACAAACGTCTCATGAACTTTGCCTATATAAACAAGCTATACGCTTGTTTTTAATATAACACACACCAAATGAAATAACAGGTGTTCATTCTTCCACTTGATTCTTTCTATTTTTTTAGTGTTTTGACTGTAGGGTGTTCAACAGAACTCGCAAGGAAAAGAAATGTTAGATTCATGGAGATTTATGGTCCAAGTATATCTTTGCTGAATTTTTATTTGGATGATGAAACACGTTTTCTCATGAAGGAATATGTTTAATTTTACCTTTCACGCTCTTTGATTTTTTGATTTTTTATCTCTATGAATATTCATGGTTTAGAGTGTGTTCATCATTTGTAATTCTTTCCTTTGATTAATGAAATTCAGTTAAGTTTTTCGTTCAAAAAAACGTGGTTCAATTTTTGAATTCTTTGCGCCTGTTTCACACGTTTGTTATTTTTTCGGCCCACCACTTTCAGCTTTATTGGAATCCTTCAATCCATGTTCAAAGATGAACAAATTGACTTTCCAAAGTCTGTTTCAGCGGAAGTAGAGATTATAGTGAATCCTCTGAACCAAGCTCAACTCCAAGCATTGAATTCTATTGTAAAATCCAAAAAGGTTCTAGATGCATTGATCAAGTTTACAATTAATGAGTTTTACACTACGCCTCGAGAGAGATATGATACCTCAACTTGCTTCTACAAAAGCCTATGTCAGACTCAGTGATGAATTTAGAAATTAAAAAATAAGAGTCCAAAATAATTTTTTTCTCAAATAGGTATGCAACTTTTTTTACCTTTAACACATTAAATTAAAAAATTAAAGAATAAATTAACACTAAATTAAACTTGATTTTTAAAAAATGGAGATACAACTATTCCCTTAATGGTTACATGCATCCGCCTTTGGTCAGACTTCACTGTTTGGTGCTCTCGGTTGTTGCGGTCTTGCTGTTTTATTTCTACTTGTTCTGCTATTCAAAAGTTGATGGTTATTCCACCAGACTGCCGCCAACTTAAAGGTACTTCCCTTATTGTTTGAATGCTAGTAAGATTATTTTTGTGTGTCGTGGTTGTGCTTTTCCTTCTACTTTTTTGTTTGGTGTGCTTTTTTGTATCGTATTTGTGCTTACATAAAACCTTTTTATTCTTCCAAATTAATGTCCTGTAACGACCCGAAATTGGGTTTTGCAAATTGGGCCTTGGACCCAATTTATTTAAGCCTTATAATAGGAAGCCCAAATCAAAGGTAGTTGGATTTAGGCCTTGGGGTAAATTAAAAAGAGATGTGTGTGTGAATAATAATAATAATAATAATAATAATAATAATAATAATAATAATAATAAAAGGTTTTAAATAAAAAGAAGAGTGGATGGTGATTTGAGGGGGGAAAAGAGAGAAAAGTGGGGGGGAAGCTTTGAGCTCTGATCTACGACCATCGGAGTCGCCGTTAACAATATCACCACCACCATCATCTTCAGCTCGTCAAGACGCTTCCGGCGGTGGTCGTCGCGTCATCGTTAGAACCGCCATTGGAGGGGGTGAGAGGAGAGAAGTTTGGCTTATGGTAGGATGAGGCATTTTTGACGGCCAAAATGAAAAATAGAGGCTATCCGCGTGTCCACCAGCACCGGAACAGCCATGAGGGAGCTTGCCGTCGCCGTCTGGCCATCGGAAGGCTGCCCACGCACCGCCCCTACGCGTGGGCGTGCGCTTCTGCAGGCGGGTGCACCAGGATCCAGTGCACTGCGACACACTGAATCTTGCACCAGGTTTCACGTGGGCTCAGCCACACCAGATCAGGCCACACGGGTGCACGGTAGTTGTGGTTCACCGCGTCGCACCTGAACGGCCAGTTTGACCTGGCCGTTGGCTGGGCTGTTGACTTTTTTGAGGGGACCCTACATGGGGGTTTCTCGATGTTTCGGATCCAATGGCGCAGTCCATTTTTCCAAATTCGAACCCGGTAAGTTTTTTTTAAGCATTTGACCTTTTGAATAGTATATGAGTTGTATAGCAATAATGTATGTTCGTATTTGTTGATATACGAAGGTTGCTCAGGTTTGGATGTCGAATCACATGGAATATTCGAGAAGCTAGGATGAGGATTTTAGCGATGTTAGCATAAGGTTAGTACACCTCGAACTCTGAAATGCTTCATGAGCATCATAAGTGTAATTGTCTTGCATGTTAGTAGTTGCAAATTAGGAGATGAGTAATAAGCATGTGATGACGTGGATATTCAAGGCTTGGTAATTATTAAGAATGTTGAGACTGTTATGAGCTTTAGAGACCGTATAGGATTGTTGGAATATTCGTATGATTATCTGGTTTATGGTTTGCTATGTGATGATGCCTTGTGTGCTAGTGGAACAATTAATATGTTTGATTGAATATTGGTTAGGGGCAGTGCTGATAAATATTCGATTAAATGTTTACAAATCGGTAATTAATAATAAATGATTTAAATACGCTAGCAACAAACTATAATGACTCTCTTAAGCTTTAGGGGTAGAATAGGGCCTCATAATTAATATTGATGTTGTCATGATTAATGGACTAATTTCGGCAAATACTCGATAAACTACTTATGAACTGGTAATTCAACACTAACTGGTTTAAATGCCAGTTAAGGTAGAAATTGACGGATATGTTTAACAAGCGGTTATTATTGTAATCAATGAGATAATGTGAATTGATGGAAATAATTGATGGGAATAAATTATATTACTCTTCCATAAAACATAACAACTCGATAATGCTTGATTGGTTGTAATAGCAACAATAGAGACCCGTGGTGGGTCGTGTGATGGTTGTGTGCCAGGTAGGGCACTTGTATGGATTCGTGGTGGATCATGTATGGTTGTGTGCCAGGTAGGGCACTTGTTTGGTTATGAGTCTTTGTTTGGTGGGATCCAGATACCTAGTGAGTGAGTGTTGCAACACATGAAGGTCACTCGATGTGAGATTCCGAGTGATGAAATGAAGGCCATCCGATGTGAGATTTAGGGTGATGATACTTGCTCGATGTGAGATTCTGAGCCCCGCTCGATGTGAGATTCTGAGCAAAGACTCGATGCGAGATTTCGAGTATACCGCTCGATGTGATATTCCAAGCAGCTCAATGTGAGATTCAAAGCATGGGTGGGTCTCCCAGTGTCGGGTGACATTGGGCCTCACTCCTGGTTTGCTTTATTAATGTGCTTGTTGTAATTGGAATGTTGGATATATGCTTGACATGTATTTAGGCGATTATGGTAGCGCCACATGTTTATTTATCTTTCCTTATTGCTCGTACTAGCTTGCATGCTTATGTTTATGATTAGCATGAAGTATAGTATAGTAGATGTGTACCACTGAGCTTTGTAAGCTCAGCGCTTGGATTTGTTGTTTCCGTGCGTAGGTTGTCCGTTGGATCGTGGGATCGTGGAGCACTATCAGATCGGGATTCTAGCACATGGTGATCTTTAGAGTACGGTATTTAAGTCTAGTGGGCTATATGTTCATAAGACCTTACTTGTGGAGTTTGTAGTTATTATTTGAAATTGTATTATTTAAATTGTACCTTCAAATGTTTTAAATTTAAATTGGAGCTCCTTTGTAATATTTTATTTACTTATATTTATTTATTTATTTATTTTTATCATTGGTTTTAAATGCTTTTGCAACTTGATGGGTTGATCCTGTTTGAAAAGAAAATTTTATAGTTTTGGGTTTGGACTTGAGGCCCTAATATAACATCTGGGTCAAAGGTGTTACATGTCCGATATTACGCGCACGCACACATGCACATATATAGCTGTTAGCTATATTGGCTAATGGAGCTTAATTGGTTGAATATTTTTTTTTCTCAATTTATAGGCTTGATTAGTTCTAAGTTCTCTAGACTTCCTAGTTATTGCTAGTAACAATATTACTCAACGGCCTTGGTTCTGAGACCTTCATGTACCGTGCAAACGATTAGGCACATTATGAATATTAAATAATTGTGCTTTCTTCAAATATATGAGATTAATACATGCTTCAAATATCATTTAAATTTAATAATTGTGTTTCCTTCAAATATATGAGATTAATACACATGCTTCAAATATCATTTAAATTTAATAATTAACCAAGTTGCATTAAAAATACAGTTATATAAACAATTGATACATAGATCTTCAAATATCCTTAGTAATGTTAATATTAAAAAAATAGTTTTCATAATCTAATTATTATTAGTAGGTATCAAATATTGGTAACTAATAAACTATTCAAATAAACATTAAACATAAACATATATTTCTATGTCATTTTATTTGTTCAAATAATCAAACAATTATTAATTATCAGTTAATATAATTAAATAGTCAAATCAACTAATATAATCGATTATTAACTATTAATTATTCACTAATTACCAAATAGTGTCATAGTTTATGTAAAACTGAATGCAAATTGATGACATACAGTTGGCCTATGTCGTCGTTTAGGTCCTTCCCAAAAATATATATCTTATTACACATTGAATTTGGCTGTTTAGATATTTGACCTCTTGATGTCACTTGTGCGTGGAATGATAAAAGGACAGCGAACGAGGGATGATAGGATCTTTGAGAGGTGGCGGTTAGAAATTGTCATAAAGGATGAGAAGATATTTTCACAAAGCAGGGGTCTTATAAGACCAACTTAATAATTAATCGGTCAATAAAAGAAGCCTGATATTCACTAATGAGGCAGAGGTAGCTGGATTATAGTTAATGTTTACGTGGAATCCACAAAACTGCTGTTTGTTTATGAATAAGACTCAGTTAAAACAGTAGGTTTGGCTGTATGGAAGGAGTTGAGAACTTGTTGAATAGCTTTTTCCCCATTTTAAAAAAATAGTTAATAACAAAATAAGTGCTCAAATTATACATATTTTTTTATTTTTGGTTTCGAAATTATGTTTGCTCAAAATAAGCGTCCAACGTTTTAGTTCGATAATTTTAGGTGTTTGTCGTTCACTACCGTTATTTTTTTTTCCATTTTTGATTTCCTTTATTTTTAACTTAATTTTAATAAAAAAACTAAATTTCACAAAATTCTCAAAATAGTCCCAAAACCTAAAATCCCCAAACTGTCGCCGCTACCGTCGTTGACTGCCTTGTCGAAGCCCACCACTATTATTGTCGTATGTCGCAGCCCTTTCCCTCAACCACCCATCACCAGAAGTCGACGGTAGGTGCGCCGATCGGCTTCCTAACGTTGAAGGAAGCCAAATTCGCTAAAGAAAGCTGATAGTCACACCTATCGTCGGTTACTGGCGATGGGTGGTTGGGGGAAAATGGGCAGAGGCATCCGGTGACAGTAGTAGCGGGCTTTGATGAGGCAGTTAGCGGCGGCAATTTGGGGATTTTAGGTTTTAGGTTAGGGATTTGGGACTATTTTGTAAGAAAATTTAAACTGTTATTTTTTTATAAAAATAAAGAAAATAATAAAAAAGTATGACACGTGTCATGTTTTGATTGGATAATAAATTTTTTTAACTGTCGTTAATGACCAGACACCTAACATTACCGAAATAAAATATTATGTACATGTTTTAAACAAAATATAATTTACGACACCAAAAGTAAACAACATATATAGTTTATACATTTTTTTTTGCCATTAAGCCTTAAAAGAAAGCTGTTTGTAATTTAAAGCAACGTTTGGTATAATGAAAAGATGCGTCTGAATCATTGGATGATGTGTGAATGGGATTGTAAAATAATCATGGGATGTTTGATTTGAATCTTGTAATAAACTTTAAAATAGTCGTAAAGCAAGAGCATTTCAGTATTTAATGAATTTAAATTGACTCACTGGCTGCATTATATATTTATATATTTTGACATATCCCGATATCTATAACTAACTCAGATAAACTGATAATTGAACAAGTCGTCTTGTGATTACTGTTTTCTGCCAACTTGTTTAGACCTAAATGTTTTGACCATGTCGTTATTATTATTATTATTATTATTATTATTATTATTATTATTATTATTATTATTATTATTTTCTTTTTGCGAGAATTCTCTTATGTATTTTATCTAGGGGTGATAATGAGCCTGACCGGCTCGCAAGCTATTCGGCTCGACTCGGTCAAAACTCGACTCGAACTTGTGTTTGGCTCGAGATCTTAACAAGCTGAGTCGAGCCGACCCAAGGTGGGCTCGAAAAGCTTACGAACAGGCTCAATATATATATACACACACTTGTATGTTTCATGTTGTTAACTTGTTATCATGGTTAAATACTTTAAATCTCATTCTCCTTGTGGGTTAGTATAATTTAGAAAATACACTATGATTACTTGCGTACTTCAAAAATAAATATTATATTTTCCTGAACATGTTTTCACATGTTATTTTTTCAAAACTTCAAAAAAATATTTAAAAGCAATTTGAGGAAATCAACAAGTCGAGCTCAAGCCTCGAGCAGAGCCCAAACTGTCCAATTCGAGCTTGAGCTCGAGCCTAAAATTTCTAGCTCAACGAGCTTCGAGTCCGAGCCAAATCCGATAATACTATTTTCGAGCCGAGCCGAGCCTGCTCATTATCACCCCTAATTTTACCGTTGATGACATGTTTATTCCGTTGAAGCTTGTTGGAGAGTAATTTGGGAGGGATGTCGCTGCGACGATTTCTGGTGGTTCACATATTTTGATATTGAAATCCACGATAGACAATGGATAGAACAGAGATAATCAGTTTGAAGAAGGCCGGAGGCCTTATAAAGTATGGAGAGTGGGAAGAGTATATTTGGGGATGCTCTCCTCATGCTTTTGTCAATCCCTTCTTGACGTGTTTAAGCAGGACGGTTCAAAAGTTTACGGGGCCCTGTGCAGTTTATTAAAACGATGCCCTTTAATTTTTAATGCCAAAAAGTATATAAGGTTTTTTTAAAATATTTTTATCTTGGTAAAAAAAATATTATAGGCCCTCTTTAAAGTCATTTATTATTTTTTCTTGTAATTTATTAAACTAAAATCTTTTATTTTTTCCTATAAACATTTAACTCAACTCATTTGGGGCCCTTTTTTTTTTTGGGGTCCTGTGCGGTCGCTCATCTCGTACATGTCCAAACTTCACTGTTTAATGAGTGCGACCGGTAATTTTTAATGATAAGTGTCAAGTCATAGATGGACGCCTATTGACTTACTAGCCTAATGAGTAGGTTTGTGTGTCAGATAGTGGGTTTGACTGGTGAGGCATGTGGATTCGTCGATGAACATAACGAGGTAGTCTCTGGATAAACTTTTATTTCTTCTTAGAAAATATTATGGAGAGTGTATGCGAAATACTTGGAGGCAGGGAAACTTGGAGACGGAAAATGTCTTTCGAAACGTCAGAGGTCCTCTATTGCAGAGGAGTGAATGTCGGAGGATGTAGGGGTATAACAAAACTGATTACCTTTAAAGGAGGATGTTATGCAAGGTATATTGATCTTTATCGAAACCATTAGACTGGTTAGCTTAGTAGAATTATAGGCTAACAACCTGTAGAAGGATTATTGTTCATCTTTCATTTCTATAATTCGAATTTGAATTTTTTTTTAAAGTGTAACCTATCTTATCATTGTATTCAATACTTAATTGCATTGTATTCACTTAGATCCTAAAATAGTTACCTCGCAGTCATTAGACAGATTAGCTAGAGGAAATATATATATATTCACGTATTTAGATTTTAGGGTTGTGCTTAATCATAGAGGATTTCACATCGTTGTGTTGACCTTTTGCACATCACAAAACGAACATGGCTTAGAGAAATAATAAATAATATATAAACAACATTTCATGGTGGATTAATGGAGAGCTTGGTCCGACTATGTCATATATCTTGCCAGCAAGTTTATGTCTGTCAATCACATCGTAGAAACTGCCGCTTTCAGTCCCATGTTTACTCTCTTCGTTTCCTTTCTTTGAGTTGACTTTTGGTAGACTCAACATGTTACCGAGGAAATCTGTTTCAAAGTTTTTCAAACAAGAGGTGACGTTTTTGTATTTGTTCTTGCCTCTTGTTTATTGTTCAGACATAATGATAAACTGATTCTGGTTTGAGCAAATTCAGTTTAGATTGTGCTTAGGAACGAAACTAAGATTGAGGTTAGAGGACAAAACATAAATGTTAAAAAAGAAGAGGCAAATTTATAATTAATTCATTTTTTTTAAAAAAAATTATACAAAATAAAGGTAAAAAAATTATAGAGAGGGGGCAAGAGCCCCTCCCAAACTACATGTAGCACTGTCCCCGATCGTGCTATACATTTATGGTCTAACTATGGTTTTAGTTCTTCCACGATAGCCAAAATTTGGATTTAATCCACCTACTTTAAGTTGACATAACAGAGTTGTAATGTATAGTGATATGTATTTATGTTCTAATTATGGTTTTAGTCCTTCCACGACCGTAAAATTTGAATTTAATTTGATTTTTTTGTTGATTTAAATATACATTATTGTTAGTTGTTGTCGTTAAAGTGATGTCATAAATTTTTTCTTAAAAGAAATCCTAATTTATTTTTCATGTAAGTTTATCAGTAGTCAAGCATGGTTGATTGGATTTTCAAGGCAAATGATTATGTAACCTAATAATAGTAAAAAAAAAATGTCTAGCGCTTGCAATTAGACAGTGTAATCAACTTGGACATGGAACAAATTATACCAATTAAAGTAAAGGATTATATCTCAATTTTTAACATGGTAAAGGACTAAACCCATAATTAGACCAGCCTACTAATGGAGTTTTATCAGATTTCATGAGCTGAAACAATTTCTCCATATTCATGCAGGTCTGACCTCAACTGCTCTTCTTTCTCACATCTACCAGGTATTTGTTGGAATCTCCTCTTTCACTCGTAAACATTCTCGAACTGAATTTTTACTGTTTCACATTTTGTTTAACTTTTGAATATTCATCACTAATAATGTTACCAATAATTGGTGCTAACTCCCATTCCATGGGTGATCCCAATGCCATTAAAAAGAAACCTTGAACCACTCTTCACAGTAGCATCAATAATTAGGGTTCACTCCCTGTTCATGATTGAATACAAAGATCGAATCGAGTCAAAAAATTTTGAGTTAACTAAATTAATAAGTCTTATTTTATAATTTAAACTTTATTTTAAAAAAATTTAGTCAAAAAAATTATTTTTTCAAATCCGCGAGTACCACCCTTTTTTCCCTGTACCTTTTAATGCATTTGCCCCCGTTATTGTGGTTGTAGCTTTAGTATGCCTCACATAAGGGAGGCAGTCTCTATGGGGCGCACATCGCAATGTCAACTGTTATTTTTTGTTTTTCTATTTTTGGGTACAAAATCCTCTTTTTTTATTAGATTTAAATTATTTTAAAATTTCCTCGATAACATGCCTGTCCCTACCTAGCCTCGTTTGGCAATCAGCATAGACATGCTAAAGTGACTTTTGGTGACCATTAGGGTTAGGTTCAAGGACTCATCTTTCTTTTGATTTTCCCAAGGTGTCGTGAAAGACCTAACTTGTTTACCATCGTCCGATTCTATAGGGTGATCAAATACCCTAATTCAAGCAAAGCTGTACAATAACCGTATCATTTCTATCTACTATTTTTTTCTTATGTAGCTGAATATGAACTATCTCCTGTACTGTATCAATAATATGTGTAGTATCCTAAACAAAATTCCTGAACTGTTTCATGTTTCTTTCACTCCATATGATGCTATAAACAAAAGCACAAACAATTAGTAATGCTTAGATGAGGTTTAACAATTCTAAGCGCACCGTCTGTGAGAATCGAATCCCAAATAAAACTTCATTGTTGTTAGGGATTGAACTCGGTCACCCGCGTGACAGAAGGGAATACTTACCACTATACTGCAACGACCAGTTGATTCTGTGTTTTTTTATAGTCAGCGGTATCCAATCAATTGATTGATTAATTCGGATCGGATACTATATAAATTCATTGTGGGAGCGATCTTTTTGACCCAATTTATTCCATTTATAATGTCAGAACTCGAACTCTTAACTTTACTTAAGAGATTTAATGCAACATCCCACTAGACCAACCAATGGTTGGTTTGATTGTAAGTTTCCATCAATAATTTACATAAAACCAATTGCAGCATTACGGTGGGGATTAGATTGTTTATTAACTTAATAATAATCTATATAACAAAGGCATTAGGTGTCCAATATATGCATACATATAACACATAGTACAATATATGTTTAATTAATTTATAACCAAATTAAATGTTAAATTAGTTGGTTTTCAATTCTTAATAAAATTAATTGGAATGAAGGATTCAATCATATGAGAGAACTTAAAATATCTTTTTATTAAATAGAGATGTGTTACAAGATAAGACACCATAAGCATCATTAATAATAAAAAATAAATATTAATAAAAAGACAAATCGATTATACCAATTTTAATTATTTTATTATAAGTAAAAAAATATTTGTAAAAAATAAATAATCAAAATGAGCCAAAAAAATAAAAAGCCAAAACTTTTTTGTTTAAAAAGGAAAAATATTATTAAAAAGACAAAATGATTATACCAATTTTAATTATTTTTTCAATACTTGTTTTTTATTGAGTCTTTAATTTTTTTAGTTTATATAATTGAATTGTTAGATAATTTAATTTCTAACTCAACGATTAAACAAATCGATTCGATTCGATAATAATCTTTTAACTCATATTTGGATATAGGTGTCTAATTTGAGTTTAAAATTAATACTCTATTTAGAGTAAATTGGATGGGCCATTTTCTTGAAACTATCTAAGATAGTCATATGTTGCTTGGACATCTTTACATTACAATGAATCCAGTTGAACTTTTGTGAAAGGGACTAATCTGGTAATTATCCCACCAGACTTTTTTTTTTTTTTTTTTGTTAATGAGAGAATAGGTTGTGATACTCGAATAGTGCGGCAAAACACGGAAGCTCCCCTTCGATTATTGATTAGAAAATGTCAATTTCTGTTTTTGGTCCTTCTACTATGTTTAAACTTAAGATATAGTTTAATCCTACTTCTATAGCGATATTAATTATCATTAAATATTTATATTAAAATGTTAATGTTGATATTTTAAAAAAAAACATTGATCCTAGTTGTATAAAAATCAATGTCAACGTGGACTGTTTTTTTAATCTATGTTAAAGCTTTAATCGAAATACTTAACAATGTCAATTATTTGGATTAATAATATTTTGTTAAAACTATATATTTGGCTTGTAGAAAAACATTTGGGTGTGGAAACTTTCCTGCTAGGATTGATGGGGATTAGGTGGAAAACAAGTCATTCGGGTCATTTCGGTTCGAGTCATTTCATTTCAGGTCTGGTTCGGTTTTAGTTTATGTCTATGGTGATTCGGTTCGGGTAACGGGTCAGGTCAAGATCAGTCGGTTTCAATCATGTTTTTAGGTCGTGTCAATTTTTTACACCCTTATATGGCTTTATAAAGTCAGTATCTTTGGCTTTTAAGTGAGTTGTGCGCTAGTTCACATCTCATCTTTTTATTTCTTTCAATATCTTTTATTTATTTATGGTAGCCTTCGGTTTGGGTGAAATCGGTTCGGTTGAAAATTGGTTCAACTATAATTCAGGTCCATTTTGATTCGGTTTATTTCGAATTTCGGATTAAATTCGAGTCATCATATGCAACAACATTTACAAATCACATGCTTAAATCCCAAAGCATTAAGTCATCTCATGCTTAAATCCCAAAACATTAAATTACAAAACCATGCTTAAATCCCAAAGCATTATAAAATAGGTTCAACTCATGAACTTGCATATATTGGCAATTATAGTAACCCCGGATAGACGACCACTATCCTTGATTAGCCGACCGCTAACCTTTAGGTAACCGACCATTAACCTTACAATTCGGATACACGGACCTCTCATGATAGTTGACCACTACCATAACCCATACCATGCCGACCGCATGATATAACAACCTTGCCGACCGCAATATCAACATCAACAAGGGGAACCGACCACTCAACCCAAGTGATAACATCATAGTCCGAGTAGCCGACCGCTTACCTCAAGGACCCTTAACCAAGATCGATTTTTAACATATTATACTACACTTCATCCTATAACATGCCAACTATATCCGAATGTTTTCTCATCATGTCACATAGCCAATATATCATTTACAAAACCATTTACTCACTGTTTTACAATGCATTATACAAAATCAATACATGTGCAAATCACATTGCCAAATTAATAACACCATTCCCGGCCGGAATGAAAACCAATGCTCACTAGCATTTCATATACTTTTAAACCATTGCAAATGTACTCAAAATCATGCATTTACAGTAAGTAAAACAAACCATGTTTACGACCAAAACATGAATTACACATGCTCATATCCGAACTGATATTAAAGAGCAAAAGAGGAAAACTTACTTCCGAGCTTAGGTAAGTGTTTCAAGCTTAACCTAAACTCCCCAAAACACTTTCAAACCTTTGAAAAACTTTTAAAACTGTTTCCACTCACCGATACACCTCACCTTGCTCACCAACGCAAATCGAGCTCCCGGCAAGCAACAATCAAAGTCAAACTTCGTCGCCTTGATTATCCCCTATTTTTAACCATATAAAACCAGAGGGAAAATGCATCATTATGCATTCAAACCATTTCCAAGAAGCAATTACCCGTAACTCACAAGTTGCCCACTCATAAACTATCTGAAACTTATCGAAAACATCCTCACACACTTCCAAAACTTAACCCAACCATAATATAACGACTCAATACATCAAACCTCTTCAATTAACATCTAAAAACTCTTTCCCAACATCCTTTTACTTCCAGCAATGGTTAAACTCCATTAACCTCACAAAAATCTTTAACTAACAACCTTAAACATTAGAGATTCAACTTGTTTCGGGATTACAATATTAAAACCAAGTTATTAACTCAATTAAACATCAAAATCTTGATCCAATCTGATCATAAACCCAGCAAAACAGATCCAATTCGAAATATGTCAATTTCATCAATCCAAACACAATTAAACCAATTTTCCTGAATTAAACTATCAAAACACATTAGAAAACAATTGTAAAGAGTCAACAACTTGGGAATTTCAGTAAAGAATATTTCCTTAGAGGAGAAGAACGAACCTTACCTCTAATGGATGGCTTTCCCTTAATTGGATGATTTACATGAGAAAACAAAGTTAAAACAAAAGGTTTTGGTAAACTAACAATAAGAAATCATTTGGAAACAAAAGATTTAAGAAAAAAAAGATTTACCTGAAGATTTAGAAGAAGAAATTAATGTTTGGCTGGAGAGATTGTGAGAGAAAATATTTGAGAAAAAGTTACATAACTTTTGTTTAAAAGATTTAATAACCAAATTAATTCTCCCCAGCCTATTTATATTTTTCAAATCACTTTAAAAACAACCAATTAAGGGATAAAGTCTGATATTAGACTTTTTGGGCAATTACCTCCTTAAAAATTCAAAGTTTTGACTCTTTACAAAACAGTCACTAAAAATAGTTTTTAAAGTTTGCATTTTGGTCACTAGTCCAAAATGTCCAATTTCCAAAACTCGTTTTTCGAAATTGATTTCACCAAAATCATTAATATATTTAACGATGATTTTAGAATATTTTTCCACAATTTTATCACCTTCAAAAATATGTAATTCGATTTAATCCCGAAACTGACTCAAATTTCTAATACCGGTCCACCGGACCTTCGAACCAACCCTTAAAACATATAGGCCCAAAATCAGGCGTTACACTTGCTGCCTGAAATATCTAATTATCTGTATTGATGGAAAACGAGAGCGTAAGCACTATAGTCTTAGTGAGGAATGCTCAAAACCAACAACCATCAATGTGTTTTAATCCATTTTACCAATATTTGATAAACACGTTCCAAAATACTTTCAAAGCATCATCACAACATCATTCCTTAACAAAACCATGCACTTAGAATTTCCAAAACAACATATTAAACCATATGCAACATGTATCATGGATTCAACAGCAAAAATCTCATTTTCTACCCTCAATTTAAAATTTCCCATGCATACTTTCAATGCAAGCCTTAAAGAGTAAAACATGCTTAAACCACATTAAACAACCTAACCCATCTCTTGATACATCATCAATTATATTGGTTTACAAGTGATCATTAACCAAGTTTCACTTTACAAAACATAACATCAGATACACAGAATCAATAAGTGTTCCCTCAACACTTAACATACAATCTATCGGCATTAAAAGGTTTACACAGGGGAGTTTTCGGTACTCATAAACTCTTCTACTACTGTGACACCCGTGGTGGAGTTTTCGGTACACATAAACCCCTCAACACCACACATCGATCATATGTATAATCCACTAACGAGAGTCTTTGGTACAATTAAACCCCTCAACCGTCAGGGTACTTGGATGGAGTATTCGGTACACGTAAACCCCTCAACATCCAATGAGACTTTTTATAGTGTACTATTAATCCTATGGCCGGCCAACTATATCCGATAACATTTTCAAACCTTTTCATCTCATCACTTGCCAATATAATTCACTTTATTAACAACAACTCACTATTTTCATATGTATCATCGAAATCATTAAACCAATACAACATAACCTTCCATCAAACAATATTCATAAACATTAACGAAATGTGCATTACTTCCAAATGCATCCTTATCATTTTGCAATCATTTTCCAGCATTAAACCATGCTCTAAACATGCATATATAGTGAATAATTAAACCATTTAAACAAGTGCATAAAATTGATTGCCAAACCGAGTTCGAGAGAGAGATTTCATCCTTTACTTACTTTCGAGCTTAGACCAGCGTTTCAAGCTTGATCTAAACTCGCAAACAGAACTTTCAAACCTTTGAAAAGCTGTTAAACACGTTCTTACTCACCGACACGCAAAGCCTCGCTTACCGATACGATAATCTCACCTCCAAAGCTTCCGAAACTAAGGATCAAGCTTGAGGACCGAATTCCCCTGCTTTATCCACACAAAAACAGAGGGTACAGTGCATCAAAATGCAATCAACAACACAACAACACAAATCCTCAACATTCCTACATCCAAACCCACTCCACAACAATCGAAACTAACCTCTAACATCTTCCAAACTTAACCCAACCATAACTTAACATTTCAAATTATCAATTAACATCAAACAACATTTAAAAACACGATATAATCATCCTTATACCTCCCGTATACATAAAACCTTCACAACTCCTCAAAAGTACATAACTAGCAACCTAGAAAATTATGAATTCAATTAGTTTCGGGATTCCTATGATTAAGCCATCTTATTAGCATCATTAAACATCAAAATCATGATCTATATCAATCCAAATCATGAGAAAATAGAACAATTACGAGACTAAATCAATTTCACCAATTAAACCTTGATTTAACCATTTTCTTTAATTAAATCATCAAAACAAGTTACAAATCATAAGTAAAGGGTCAAGAACTTGGTAATTTCAATAAAGAACTTTGTATTAGAGGAGAAGAATGAACTTCGCCTTTAATGGCTGCTTTTTCCCTTAATTAGATGGATTCCAAAACCAAAACAATATGAAATCAAGTTTATTTTATTACAAAATCATTATAATCTCAATTGAAATCAAAAGATTAATTAAAAAAAGATTTTACCTGAGGATTTTTAAGAAAGAAAAGGTGTTTGGTTGGAGAGAATTGGAGAGAAAATCCTTTTGTAAAAAGTTTGTTACGTAACTTTTGTTTTAAAGCTTTTATTTAATATAAAATAAATTCTCCACCCTTTTATATCCCTTTTAAAATCATTAAAATTAGCTAATTAAGGGGAAAAGTCTGATATTAGACTTTAGAGTAAATAGCTTTTTAAAGATTCAAGGTTTTGACCCTTTTGCAAAACAGTCACTAAAAATAGTTTTGAAACTTTACATTTTGGTCACTACTCAAAATGTCCAATTTTGAGACCCTTTTTTGTAAAATTGATTTCACCTAAATTGTTTCCATAGTAAAAATGATTTTAGATAATTTTTCCATATTTTTAACCCTTCTGAAAATATTTAATCCAATTTAAATCCTGAATTTGATTGATATCATATTTTAAGACGGGTAAATCAGTTCGGGTCTTGAATTAAAATTTTTAAATCTAGAGATTAGTGAGTACTTTAGTGAATAAAACAGATATGTTTGGCAATAGAGAAAATGGGACCCCCCATGGCAGGAAATGTGGACACCTGAGAATGTGGACACCTGAGAAAAAGAGTAGGAAAATGCCAGGGAAACAACACACATTTGCACATGCATTATTCCCTTGTTTATTATTCTTTTGTGTGGATCATCACCTCCAATAATCATTGCATACGAAAACAAAATTTTAAATGGGACCAGGTTTCCCAGTCATTTAGTGGAAGCCCACACCACCAAATCCATCCAATCACACCTCAACACGTCATCTATATTCTTTCTTTCTTTTTTTCTCATATTACAATTTGCCATCATGGGACACTGAATTTTTGTCGAACTGCAGGGTGTTTTTACGAAAATAATATTATTTTCAAAATTATTTATAAATTAATATTTTTTAAAATTATTTATGAAAATAGTATCCAAACAATGTTACATCAGATAGAACATGTTGAGTTAGGGCTAATTTGGTGTTGTTTTAAAAAGTATGATGAGAAAGTACTTTTAAAATGTAATTTTAAAAAGTACTTTTATGTTGTTTAGTTTAAAATTTAAATATTATAAAGTTGATGATAAAAGTGTTTTTAGTAGATAAAATGTTTATTTCATATATTATTTAAAAAATATAAAAGAACTAGTGATATGAGTGATTACAAATGAGTAATTTTGTCTAAAAGTGTTTTTGGAAAAGTTAAAAGCTAGAGATTTCATCTTATGGAAAGCACTAGGGGTGCTAACTGAGCTGAGCAACTCGAGTTTGACTTGGTCAAAGCTCAGTCAACGCTTGACTCAAGTTAACTTGACTCAAATTCGAGCTTGACTTGAGACCTTAATGAGTCAAGTCAAGCAAATTCTAACTCGTCTCGATAAGCTCGACAAAATCTTGTTAATTTTTTTTTTTGTAAAGGTGACCAATTTGAACCTAATAGATGATAGAAATATCGATATTTGAAGTTTCATATTTTTTTCAAGGTTAGTTGTTTATATTTTAGCCATTCTAATAACAATTATAGCTTTTGAGGCTACATTTAGTGTAGGGAGTCGTGTGATTGATCCTTATACAGTTTCATTATCTCTAGACACTGTGTAAATGTTGATTTGTAGTGGTGATTAATGTCGATCTCTCTTTGGAGTGAAAATAAAGAAAAAAGTAAAACCATTTAAGATTGGGCATATTAACTCATTCAGTTCTATATTATTTATGACAAAGTCGGAATATTTATTTTTGTTGCCTATTATATAATATTATAACTCCTTTTTTATTGGTAGAATAACTATGTTGATCAAGCAAAATGAAATTATTCATTCATTCTTGTAGTTTGGTGATTGCAAGCAACAAAGAAATTGAGTGAAGGGATGTTGATTGCCTTATTTTTAGGATCGATTATGTATTGTTAAATTTCTTCTTTGTTTCAAGAATAGTTACAGTAATATGTTAGTTTGATGCATTTGTAAATTGTTATTTTGGAGTTTAGACTTTAAAATAGTTTTACACACTATTCTAATATTTTTTTATTAAATTTGTCAACTTATGCTTATATTAAGCATAAATATATATTATAATTGAAAAATGGAAAGGGTGACCATCTTGTGAATTGAAAAACGTGGTTGCATTTTGCCCATGCATGGTTTGTTCAAATCTCAATTGTTTTTAGAAAATTAATGCATTGTTAGAAATTTATTGATATTATATTTCATATGAGTTTCCGATCTATGGAAAATGATTGCAGCGACAAAAAACTCAAGATGTTTCTATCTTGAATATTATTATTCGGATTTACATCAATTCTAGATATAAAATTTGTCGGATATTTGATTCCGTTAAATATTTTTTTGTAAAAAATAAATTATTTTTATTTAAATTTAAGAATTGTTATTAGGGGTGATAATAAGAGAGCTCGGCTCAAGTGAGCTCGACTCGAGTTTGTGCTCGGTTCGAGACCTGAACGAGCCGAGCCGAGCCGATCCAAGCTCGGCTCACAAAGCTCGTGAACAAGCTCGAAAATAATTATATATCACCCTAGGCTCTAGCTCGGCTCGATATCACTCCTAATTTGTTATCATATGTAACATGATTAAAATAATTTATAAATTTAAATATTTGATTTACTATGTTTTTGCTTTTTAATCACTTGGAGCAGAGATACATCGACATTAATTTGGGAAGGAGAACTTCGACGCTCTTATGGACGATGTAAAAATTAATCGTTTGGAGTAGAGATATCTCAACGTCACTTTTGAACAAAGACAATGCTTTTTTTATCGGTGTTTTTCGACAAGCCTTTGCGTGGTACACTACAAAAAAATGTAAATATACAGACGGAAATTAAAATTGTCGATAAAAGTTCTGTTTTTACCGACGAATATTTTATTTATAAAATTTATACCGACGAAGACAAAAAACCGTCGGTATAGATATAGTGTTTACCGACGGAAAATTGTATCTGTCGGTATAGACAAAATGTCTCTTATCCGGGTACCTGACTACCCGTGCCCGGTTTGATTTTTATTCTTTTTATTTTATTAAAACACGTCGTTTTAAATTACATACTTACCTCCCTCTCACGACCTCACCTCCCCAAACCTAGCAAATGAAATTCCCTCAAGTCGTCTTTCACTCTCTCATCTCTCCACTGGTTAGGCAGCCCCCATCGTCAGCGATAATCTGCCCAAAGGTTAGTCTCTTTCTTTCAATTTAGGTAAAACCGATGGGTTGAAGATTTTTGTCTTCTTTAATTATACAAATTTTCTTTGCTTCCCTTTCGAATTAGGGTTTTTGCTTCTTCTTTTGGAAATTCCTTACGGTTTCTGTTTGCTTGTGTGTCAGTTTTATGGTTTTCACTTGAATCTGACATTGAAGGTTTCTTTATGGCTAAATTTAATTTTCTATTTTGTTTTTTTTTTAAGTTCTATAGATATTAATTGAAAATAGGATGAGGATTAATTTGTAGATGGACAAGTGAGGGAAACAAGGAGATGACTTTTTTGTTGTATGTGTTAGAGTGCATGTTTCTTCATGTCAGTTAGCTTTAGGGTTCATATCTAAACTAAAATGTGGCACTGAATTATAATAAGCATTTTTGCATATTTGTAGAGATGATACCGAATATTGCAAGCTTTTAAACTGTTATTGTAAAATACATTTGATGATTTAGTGGAATTATACTTAGTTTCATGTTGTTTGATTTTGCGTGACTATGTTTGTTGAAAAGGTTTTCCGGCTCTCACTTGTTATTGTTTTCTTGATTATTTTCAGATTTGATCGTGACTAGAAAAAGATCGAAGCATTTGTCGGTCAAAGACTGTTATTCAGGTATACTGAAATATATCTAACCTTTTTCCTTAGTCAAGTTTCGTTTTGCAGTTTGAAAAGGAAAGAGGCAGGAGGGTGGTTGTGGAATGGAGGATATATTTTATGCTTTTCAATCATAGTTAGTAATCTCTCCCATGGATCCTACACTTTCTGATGTTTTGGTAAGAGGCAACAGATTTGTGATGCTATGAGAACAAGTGTAGTTTCTAATTAGAGGTTGTTTGTTTTAGCAATTATTTGTGGATAACAATGCCTATGATGAACATTTAAAATGAAGTGTTTTCTTCTTCCTCCTGTAGATCCGTAGTCATGCCCAGAAGTATTTTCAAAAGGTTCGGAAGAATGGAACAAATGAGCACCTACCTCCACCTCGACCTAAAAGGAAAGCAGCTCATCCATATCCTCAGAAAGCCTAAAAAAATGGTGAGAATATTTTATCCCAAGTAAGAGTAGTGATTGCAGAACCGATTCAACATAAGAAATCATGTTTCTCTGTGTCACATCTGGCAGCTCATACACACCTACAAGTATCAGGGTCTTTTCAGTCATCAACTGCTTTAGTTGACACTGGCAGTGTTCTAAGACCTGATCCCTCACTGATATTTATGGACCCTATTACTACCGTTGCATCATCTTCTTGGACAAACAATGAACAAACCATCAGTTTGTCACAAGCTAAAAAGGTTTCTTACTCTTCCTAATTATTTCATTCTGACATTGAACTCATTTATGGTAGCAGACCCCTTAGAAGTTTAGGTTTCGATTATGTGCCATATACTCTCCACTATAGGTTCTAGGATGGCCAGTAAGCCTTCTGGTTTGAGAATGAATTTGCCACTTACTACTATGCTTTCATTTCACTCTTTATGTTTATGTTGCTAATGCTTTTTCCTTGATGTCCTAAACTTCAAATTTTGTTGTGTTTAATTACCTTTGGCTGGAATTAACTAGTTTACTTACTATATATAATATTTGCCAACTATTTCTTTTCGATTCTATTTTTTTTGCAACATAAGTTACTGCCTCAACCCATTGTATCTCCTTGGATGCAAAAACTGCTTCATCTCCTTCCTTGCAACCAAGATTTAATTAATCTAAAAAACAAAAAGGAAAAGAAAAGAAAAGAAAAGCATTTCAAAGATGTTGATCACAGCTCCATTTCACCAAACTAGAATATTTCCAAATCTTTTATTTTTCCCATATATCATCGGGGTTTGGTTAGTTAGATGGTGAAGTGGAAGTCAAGTTTTCAAAACATATCGACCAGTCTTAATCCCACTATACTCGGGGCCAACTTCAACCACCTATAGATATTTAGGTCGGCTATACATTGTTTTTTTAATTATTCATCCGTGTTTGAAACACGTATTGCATATGAACGGTACTTATTATTATAATAAAATATTTGATTTTTTATGCAAAATATTATTTTGATATTTGCAATGAAGAAAAAGCGGAAAAAATATATTTGATTTTTCTTAATCATTGCTGTTTCATTGTCTGTGTATATGATCTTTTTTACATATGTTTCCATCAATACTTTATTTGTTTTGAAATTCTCTCTTTCAAGTTTTTTCTTTGTGCTAATACTACATTCTTAAATGCTTGTATTTCCAGAATATTTCCAAAATAAGTTGGTGGACACAATACATTTCATGGAAATTCTTAATTTGAAAGACAATGTTGGGAAAGATGCTTTCTTTTCCTAATTCGGCAAAGCAGCTTCCTTGCCAAATTGTGTTGAAGAAGGTGCACTGTTTAGAACTCAAACTAAGATCAATCATCCATGATTTCAACTGCCAATTTATAATTTCATCATTTGCTTTGCCCTTGAATTTGGTTCAGCTGCTGCCTCTGCTTTGACTGCACTGCTAAAAATGAGTTCTTGGCTTTCACCTGAAGAATTTAGTCTGAAGGACATTCTATTTTTATTTCGGTTTACTTTAGACATTTGATTTTATGTTTGCTTTTATTATGTACATTATTAAGAAACACAAATATTTGCTTGCACATTTCTTGTGCTAAAAATGAGTTCTTGGCTTTGTACATGTTTTACTGATTATATATTACATACTTTTTTTATTCAATTATCAAACAATATTTTTTCCATTTAAAAAAGGGTAAACTACATCAGTAGTCACCGAACTATAGTTTCTTTCCTATTTTGGTCACCAAACTATTTTTTTTTGGCAAAAATATCACTAACGTTATGTTTCTTTCCTATTTTGATCATCGGTTGTTAAAAACTTAACGATTTTGCTGACGTGGAATTTTATTTTACTTTTTTAATTTTTCATGTCATTTATTCTCTCTCCTCGTAAGCAATATATGTTATTTTATAATATTTTTATTCAAACTAACAAGATGGTGACACATGTCATTGCCTATTAGTGGAATAAAAAGAATGAAAAATCAAGCCCCTTATACAGCCAGAGAGATTCAACTAATAGACAGTTTACACGTGTAACCATCATACTAGGCAGTTACACGTGTCACTATCTCTCTGGTTGCATAAGGAGTTTAATTTTTCATTCATTTTATTCCACTAATAGGCAGTGATACGTGTCACCATCCTGTTAGTTTGAATAAAAATATTATAAAATAACATATATTGCTTACAAGGAGAGAGAAAAAATGACATAGAAAATTAAAAAATAAAATAAAATTTCACGTCAGCAAAACAGTTAAATTTTTAACGACCGGTGACCAAAATAGGAAGGAAACATAACGTTAGTGATGTTTTTGCCAAAAAAAATAGTTCGGTGACCAAAATAAGAAGAAAACATAACGTTAGTGATGTTTTTGCCAAAAAAAAGTTCAGTGATCAAAATAGGAAAGAAACTATAGTTCGGTGACTACTGGTATAGTGTACCCTTTAAAAAATAAAACAATTTTTGTTATAACTTTATC
Organism: Hibiscus mutabilis; assembly: GCA_019671005.1. NCBI lineage: Eukaryota > Viridiplantae > Streptophyta > Magnoliopsida > Malvales > Malvaceae > Hibiscus > Hibiscus mutabilis. The sequence continues at coordinate 7,617,821 of CM033755.1, read as the reverse complement.
TAGCATTACAATAGTATTAATAATTTAATATAAAAAATAATATTAAATAAAAAATATCAATAGTATTAACAATTATTAATATTTAAAATAAAAAATGTTAATTAAGCATATACTGATGGACATGATACAAATACCGACGGAGACAATCGTCGCTAAAAGTCTGAATCAATTGTGACAGATGTATTGTCAATGAAAACCTATCATTATATATTTATTATATATATACCGACAGAGAGGCGTCCGTCGGAATAGATACACTAATTTGTCTGTATATACCATACTTATACTTACGGATTTGCCCGTCGATATAGGGTTTGACCATTTATACCGACAGTTGTTTTCGTCGCTATAGATATATATCGACTAGCGTTTTATTAACAGCTATTTGTCTGTCGAAATATAACTTTTGGCCGTCAATAAAGGATTTTGAACCATATACCAACAGATTTTAGATATTTTACTGACGATTTTTTGTCTATCGATATATGTCATTTTTTTTTGTAGTGATAGGTGCATAATCTTGAAAATTCTTTCACAAAGATGAATACAAATAGCAAACTTAAGAAAACCTCACAAGGTAGACCGTCGACTTTCCTTGAGCAGGGACATGCATTATGAAGATCGCTACAACAATACAAAACTACCACAAAAGGTAGATGCGAATCGTGCCACAAGGTAAACAAAAAATCATGTCATAAGACAGACGAAACAGAAAGATGTGTGAAAATGAAGAATCCAAAACAAATAGGTTTCTTATTGGAAACTAAAAATAAAAAAGATCATCGACGGTTGGTAGCAAGCATAAGACCAATGGTGTTGCCAGTAACATAAAAAAGAAAAAAAATATTCAGAATGATACATGAAAGAAGAGAACGACAATTTAAATAAAAGAAGATTGGGTAAAACATTTTTACAGAACTTATATTCAAAATAGGCTTAGCCATCAAATAAGTGTCCAAGTTATGCATTTTTTCTAGACAAGTGTCTAAAGTATTTTTCGGCTCAACTAAGTGCTTAATGTTTCATTATGTAACCTTTTAAGGTTTTTCGTCAACGACCGTTAAAAAAACCGTCAATCAATTAAAACGTGAGATGTAGCAATTTTTAATTTTTATTTAAAATAATCAAAAAATAATATTTTGAAAGAATCCCAAAACTTTAATGTTTTTAAAACAACCCTCAAATCCTTAAATTTCTCCTTTATCGCCGTCGAACACAACGTCGTTGCTATAGCGGTGATGTCTCCTCTTTTCCCAGGATTCGCAAGGCTCAATTCGTCATTTAATCATCCGTCGTTGGTCATTCGATTAAAAATTTAACATTTGACGTTCATAGTTCGTTTGGCCGCTCACTGGTCGATTTTTGATGAATGGTTGGAGTTATTCGCTATAAAAGATCGATGAAAGAATGAATGGTTGGTGATAGTTGAATTGACGGTCGAAAGAGAAGAATATATGAATTTAGTGATCTATGCGAAGGGTTGTGGGATTTTTTAAGAAATAAAAAATTTTAGGAAAATTAAAAAAGTTTCTGATTTTTTATTTAAGGGTTAAGCCTTCAAAATACAACTCTTATCCGCAATTCGTAGCTCGTCACCGAATCATAACATAACAGCTCAGTTGGACCGACCATCACTTTGCCACCACACCAAAATTCGCAACCATAACCATCCCCACAAAAAAAAAAATGAAATAAAAAACCCAAATTAAATAAATAAGAATTAAAAAAATTGCCGCGTGCTCTCTTTTCATTCCATTCTTTTATTTATAACCTTCTCCCTCTGCTCTATCTCTTCCTCCGTTCCGTTGGATTCCCCCCCGTGACTTCATCAAAATCGGTAATAAATTTTCCCTTTCTTTTCGTGGAATTGTATTTTGAATCTCTCTGTTTCACCTCAAAATCCCGAATCTAAATCCGCGTTGCTTTTGTTTGCGGACGTTACCGTTACAATTCGCCGAATACTGTGAAAAGAGAGTGAGAGAGGGAGAATATTAACGGATTTGATCGCGTGTGATGGCGTCCATGATAACGAATCCAGTGACGAACTCGGATTCTGTTCGCAGCAGGAGGAAAAAGAAGAAATCAACGATTAAGGACAATCAGACGAACCAGAGCCACATCACCAGATGGAAATCAGAGGCGCAGCAGCAAATCTATTCCTCTAAGCTTCTTCAAGCCTTGAGCCAGGTCAGTCTCGACGCTCCTTCTTCTTCGGCTCCGCGTAGTGGTCGAGCCGTCCGTGAAGCTGCTGATAGAGCCTTGGCCGTAGCCGCTAAAGGGAGAACCAGGTGGAGCCGGGCCATTTTGACGGGACGGCTTAAGCTGAAATTCAGGAAGCAGAAGAGACAGAGGGGATCCACCGTGGCTGCCGTCACCGGGAGTAGCCGGTCGAAGAAGCAGAGATTTAGTGTTTTGAAATTGAAAGCGAAAAGCTTACCAGCTGTTCAAAGAAAAGTCAAGGTTCTTGGCCTGTTGGTTCCCGGTTGCTGGAAGCAGCCGTTTCCTGTTATTCTTGAGGAAGCAACTGATTATATAGCGGCGCTTGAAATGCAGGTTCGAGCCATGAGCAATCTCGCCGAGCTGCTATCTGGCTCCGGCGCCACCAGCTCTGGCTCTGCACCGCTGCCTCCGACTAGTCGGTAACACTTTTCATTATTTTGCTTAGTTGCCAAGTCATCCTCATCCTCATCCTCATCCTCATCTCATCTCATCTCATCTCTTCTTTTTTTTTTCTTCCCCTCCTCTCTCTTTATTAGTAATGATCTGTTAATTAAATTTTCCTTCAGCATTAGGCTACTTTTGGCCTGGAAGCGTATTGCAATAATTTTTGTACGTAAATGTTTGATTTTGTAGAGTTATTTACTCAGTCTCAAATTTTGTGAAAAGCTTGACTTGTTTTATTTATTATGGTGGGTTTGATTGTGACAAAATGCTATTGATCTTGATGGCTACACCTATCATCTAAATAGCTACTATACTACTGTATTCTCCAGTTATATTATTCGGATTTGAGTGTTAGTAATATACAATTATATTTTAGTTTTCAATTTTTTAAGATGATATTCTTATATTCAAGTGTCATACATCAATTTTTTTTATGAAAAATATAAATTTTGAACATAATTCTTGAATAACATCTCTTAGGTGTGGTGTTTTCACTTCCATCTTTAATGTTCATATGATCTGTCGTTTTTAGTTTCTAGATTTCAGTGACATTTGAACCAAAAAAAATTGGAATAAATATATATATCTTCTTTATTTTTCTTTCGAACCGAAACAGTAATTGAACGGAGGAGAGTGAATATGAAATGCATGTGCATAGTCCAAAAGGTGGCGATAGGATAGCGCCAAACTAATGGTAATGAGAAGTCTTCCTGGCATGGCAGCTATCATGTGGGTACATGTCCCCACAATTTTGCAAACATCCCCTAAAATTGGCTACTTTTGATTTGAGAGGTAAACCCAAAATGTGAGTCTTTTATAGATTTTGTATCGATTCAGTTCAATTTTTTTTAAATAATGTCAGATTTTATATTTTTTTTAAACAAAATATTTAATGTGATAATATATTTTTAAAATGTCTAATGTGATATTTGTATTTTGATAAAATAATCAATGCAACATGTCACGTCTGGAAAGAGACTAGGACATTAATCTTACATCGGAAAGAAAAAAAAAGTCTTGGGATATATAAACGGTGGCGCTGTACATCCTATCAGACATATCTTTTGAGAAGCGGGTAATGATCCCGTGACAAGTGGTATTACAGCGACCCTTTGACTGCTTGATTTCACGTCGAACGCCCGTGAGCAGGGTAGGCAGGGTGGACAACTGTGACAATTGGACCATCACGAACGTGGTTGACTCGTGACGAGGGCGTCACGAGGTTGAGTGAGGGAGAATGTCACGCCTGGGAAGAAACGAGGACATTAATCTCACATCGAAAAAAGGTGGTCTTGAGATATATAAACGGTGTCGCTACACATCCTATTAAACATGCCTTTTGGGAAGAGGGTAATGTCAACGGGACAAAAACTATTATTTTAGGTTTAAGGGTCAATTTAATCATCAGCAAAAAATCAGTTTCATTCTCATAAATTTCTTTTATTCAAATTAAATTTCATAATTCAAATTGCGATCAGTCAAACTCTAATAATTTAAATCTCCATCAATTTAGTCATCTCGTAAAGTTAACTACCATAGTTGATTGATTTTGAATTTTAACTCACAAATAATCCATTAAGATGGTGATACACTACACACCTTAGAAGTGTCACGTTATAAAAATGGAAATACAAAAAATATATATAATTTGAAATTTAAAAATAATCAAAATAAAGAATGTATAAAATTATAAAAAAATATACTAAAAAATTTATATGAAAAATATGAAAAACTTTTAAAAATATTAAAATAAAAAATATTGAAAATTGTATAAAATTATAAAAACTATATTTTTAAATACATATGTTGTGTAAAAAGTATTACACAACTATTATTTAAAATTTCAAATCAAAATTCTTAAACCTAAAATATTAAAACCTAAACTTTAAACTTCAAACCCTAAATCCTAAATTCTAAATCTTACCACCTAAACTCTTAGACCCTAAACCTTAAACTAACACAATAAAACCTAAAATTAACAAGCTTGTGCAAACTTTAATTTACACATATTGTGTATCAAAGTTATTTTTCATATATATATATTATACGAGATAGGATCCTCTTATACTATGTAAAACTTGAAAGTTTCAAACTTTTTTGAACTGTTGGATGAAGGTAAATGGATGAATGAGATTAACAGTAGAAAATGTGAAAATTATCACTTAAAAATATTAAATAATCTTAGTCATTTATTACTGTAGCAACCCTTTTTTAAAAAAGTCGAATGATCACTAAAAAATGAGTATTAGTTTTCCTTTCGTTTTTGGGAAAATATTTGGGAAATGGGGAGTTCTTTAAAAATTCGTATTTTTGGAAAATAGGAAAACGTAGAGTCGCCACCGGCCACTGAGGTAGGCCAAACACCATAAAACTGGAGATTCGTTTGAAAGCCAGTTTGGGAGTCGATTATAGATGGGGAAAGTTTTGCCCCCCCACTGCCCAAAAATTGGTACCAAAAGAAAAATATAATTACCGCTTTGTTAATATTAAAATTTCCAAATTAAAGTGACGATTAAATTAAAATTTGGTTATACATGCGAGTAAATTTTAAGGACCCGTTATTCAAGAATAAGCGAAAACTACCACCACTACGCTTGATACTAGCCAAGCTTATCCTTAAATAAAGGGGCACTGCATTGGCAATTTATATATCTGGATGCAATACAACAAGGCAGTTAAACATGCTATATATGTATGAGAACACAAATATGCTATATGTTATATAGAAACTATATTATGTAATAATATATACATATAATAAGACCATATTATATATACCTTACGATTGAAAGTCGAAGCACACATATATATGATATGGTTGAAAACACAATATGTGAATACACTATATTATTATTTAAAAAGCAACAAATACTAAACATCAATCACATCCTATGCAAAATAAAGGACCGAAATTTAAATAAAATAAATTACATGATTGAAAATTAAATATGCATCATAGATGGGGAAATTAAACAAACCAAAAAAAGGGGCTAAAAGGGGATTACACCACTGAAAAAGGACTAAAACACAATAAAAACCAAAGTTTCAAGGACCAAAAGGGAGTTAAAATGCTAAAAAATCAGATTAAAATCAAAACGAGGAGGAAATTGTAAAATGATTTAAAGGTGTAGGGGCTACAGAAGGGATTTAAAAATGCGGAAGGGCTAAGAGTGAGATTTGAAGAGAAAAAAACTTAAAAACATGGAGTGACCAACTGGGGATTAAACCTTTTTTGAAAACACTGATTAAACTCTAAAAGGGGGACAAAATTGATTTTTTTTAAAACCACAAGGATCTCGGGTGCATTTTAGAAAAGCGAAAATCTTTCTGTATGTAATTAGGGATACACGAAGAGATTTATTTCTTAAAAACATTTTTAAAAGAAAACAACATATAAAAAAGGTATTTCGGGCAAACACTGACCCCTTTACTCATTTTAAAAGAAAATTTTTTTGCCTAAAGGGGTAAAATCCTCTAGAAACCTATGAACACCGCCGTGTTCATCAGAATCTGGGATAAACCCAAATTCTGGTCATCTCTGCTGCAACAACCACCATCGGCCGCCGTACTTTGGCGCTAGAAAACCACAAAAAAAAAAAACGTTTTCACCTTTTTAAAAATAGATCTGAGTCTAGATCTTTCAAAACAACCCTCTTTTTGCTTAAAACGCAAAAAAACCAAAACATTTTATCCCTTTTCTTAAAAAATAATTTCAAAAGAGTTTTTTTTCCTTTTCTGTGTGCAAAACCACCGTTCCATGACCGATTCACCTTGCTCTATTCGAAAGAACTTGGGAGGCTTATCACTGGTGGGCGAGGTTTAGACGGCAGTGAGGAGAACCAATAGTTGGGAAGATAAAATCCTAATCCTACTTTTTTGATGCATGCAATAAGAAGCCTATAGGAAGATACCTTCAATTTTCTTTTTTGCTTTTTTGTATTGATGGCCGAATATCCCCATTTTCTCTAGGGTTTACATCGTTAGGGTTTCGGTTAAATACCCTGATATTACAAGTTTTTTGAAAAACAAAAATAAACCTAAAAAATAAATCATTGGTTGCCTCTGAGTTTTTTGTTTGGGTTCATGTTGGTTTTTGATTTTGTCGGCTTGTCTCTAATTGCTCTGGAATTTTGTATGCATGCATTATGCCGGCTTTGACCTTGTCTTTTTTGTGGTTGTATATGACACTGGCTGAGCACTAGAGAAGATTAGACGACGTAGCCATCAGAGAAGGTGGGGGACCATCGGTGGTGTCCATGTGCGCGTGAGGGAATGGAACATACGAACGCGTGAAAATTGAGGAGCCGAGCTGTGAGCTCCACGCGCGTGTGGGGGAGCTAGTGAGCCATGCGTGGGCGCGTGGGAGTTCTAGAACATTCTATGTATTGATCTGGGCCGTTGGTATGCCTCCTGATCTAACGGCTACAGATGGTGAGGCGCCAAGTTACCTAAGGGAGCGGCTAGGGCTTTGTGTATCAGAGTGATCTGGACCATCCGATCGTGTTCCCAAATTTGACGGTCCAGGACGGGCTGCGCATAAGAGAGCAAATAAGATTAGGGTTTTCATCAGATTAGGGCTAGGGTTTGATGTATTGGGCTTATCGGGCCACGTATTTATTTATGTAATGGGTTATATATATATGTAAATATATAACTTGGGTTGCTTTATTTATAGTTAATTAGTATTTTGTTTTAGATTTTAATTAATATAACAATAGTAATAATAATGATAATAATAATAATAAGTAATAATAACATTAGTGGTAATACTAATAGTTGACAATAAAATTGAAATAACAAGTAATAATAATAATGTTTTTTTTTCAAATCATACTAACATATAACATATAATATACTATGATAATAGTAATAAGTAAATTAATTATAATAATACTAATAATAGTAATATTTTGGGGTTTTTAATCATAAATAAATAATAAGACGATAGTAGTAAGGAAATAATACTATTAATATTTACAACAACCTATTATTATGAAAAATGTAAAACAGGTTAATACCCCGGATAAAATTAGTGATTACAGTTGCCCCTCTTTACTTATCCTTGTGGAACAAGTATAAAGCAAAGAATATAAGCATTAATTTTATTCGACTTCCCTGAAGGTTCAGAGCGACGAGTTACTCCTATATAGAACTGTTCATCCTTTCTCTTCCTGAAATCCTAGAACTTCAAGTTTTTCCTACGTAAAGACTAAAGAAAAGAAGCCCTCGAGATGATGTCCTGATTTCTGATCATCTTGACATCAGAGGGTATCTCGCTTTGAGACTACCAAAATGCCATGATTTCTGATCGCCTTGGCTGAAGTGGTATCTCGTCTTGAGACTACCTGGAGATTTTCATCGCTTCCTTGAAGACTGAAAACCTTAAAATGATGCCTCAATTTTTGATCGTCTTGACATCGAAGGGTATCTCTCTTAGAGACTACCAGAATACCTCGATTTCTACTTGCCTTGGAATGGGATGGTATCTCGCCTTGAGACTACCGAAAGATTTTCACCGTTTTTCTAAAGACTGAAAACCTTAATATAAGATGATGTCCCGATCTCTGGTCGTCTTAACACCGAATGGTACCTCGCCTAGAGACTACCAGAATACCCTGATTTATGTTCGTCTTGGCATGGGATGTTCGTTGCTCTCAAATGACTAAAGATTAGAAAACTTTCAAAAATCATAAATGTGCAAGTTTAAGGATTTTTGCCTCTTTGTTGAGATATAATCCTTTTATCGTGGAGTACAAGATCTATATGTAAAATAGACATGATGATTTGATGATGTGAGTTAGCATACTCCTATCTTAAGGATGCCTAACTACTCATGATACATGGCAAATAAAATCTAGTCATTGTTCGGACGCCTTCTTTCTTGGTTTCTTGCTCGACTTCTTTTTGCTTTCTTCTTCATCTTTGTACACTTTTTATATCCCTCATCATGTTAAGACTCAAGCTTTCTAACCCTTTTTGCTCGAACCTCTAAACCTTTGCTCTAAAACACCATTTCAGGTTTTCACTTTAGACTGGCTTTTCTCAAAGCGCCCTTTTCACTTTGGTTTTTTTTTCTTCTCTTTTTTCCTTTTTCTTCTTCTTTCTTCTTTTTTCTTCTTCTTTTTTCTTTTTCTTTTTTCCTTTTTTTGGGTGCCTTTTCGGGTTTTCGTCTCTGGATCTTTCTTTATTTTAAACTCAGATGTTGAAGGAATTTGTCATCTTTTCTCGGTAAATTTTGCTAACTTTGCACCCAATGTCTTCTAAGCTTTGACTTTGGCAAACTCCCTTTAACAGAATCAATTCTTGTCTTTGGATAACCTGCACTTAATAGGTTAAATCATAGTAATGCCAAGAAATTATTTGCTTTTCAATAATTTATGTTAATCTATTTGCTGGATGATCATGAAATAGATAAAGGAATGCACAGAATGATATTTCATTAATATTTAAAGAAATTTTGGAATGATTTAAAAGTCACGACAAACATGAGAAAATGAGAAAGAATAAATAAATAACATATGGTGCAACATCCCTGAACATCGACTGTATGAATGATGCGAGAGCTCATCAATCGTGGTAGATCTCTCACTCGCCGTCTTTGACTGGAATTTTTGATAATCGATAGGGATTCCACCATAAACCAAAGTAGAGCACATTAATCGGATGCCAAACCTCAAAATTTATCTAGACCGCTCTTTTTTGGATTTTCAATTCAGATCCTCCCTTGGTTTTAAGACGTCCATTTTTGGGTTTTCATCTTAAACCCCTATTTCTTTCTCTTTTTTTCTTTTATACTTGACGCGCTCTTTTGGGTTTTCACCACATGTATTTTCATTTTACGAAGCGCCCTTTCGGGCTTTCACTCTACTTTTTTTTTCACTTCAAGCATGGTAATTTTTGACGGAGTCCGAATTTATAGGATTGCTCAACTCTTTTCCATCTATCTTAGTCAAAATTAACGCTCATTCGAAAAAGGCCTTTTTAACAACATAAGGCCTTTCCCAATTAGGCATCCACTTCCTTCGAAAGTCTTTTTGAATTGGCAGGATCTTCTTAAGCACTAGATCCACCTCTTGAAATATTCTTAGGCGAACCTTTTTGTTATAAGCTCACATCATCCTCTTCTGGTACATTTGGCCATGACAGATGACCCTCAATCTTTTCTCTTCGATGAGGTTCAACTGATCAAACCTGACTTGCACCCAATCGGCTTCTTCTAACTTTACCTCATTCAAAATTTAAAGTGATGGAATCTCTACCTCAATGGGTAATACCGCTTTCGTGCCATAGACCAAAGAATACGGTGTTGCTCATGTGGATGTTCTCAAAGATGTTTGATAAGCGAACAGAGCAAAGGATAGCTTCTCATGCCAATCACTAAAACTGTCCGTGGTCTTTGCTATGATCTTCTTGATATTCTTGTTTGCCGCTTCTACTGCCACGTTCATCTTGGGACGATAAGTAGTATAATTGTGGTGTACAATCTTGAATTCGGTTATCATCTTGTTGTTCAAATTGGAAGCATTGTCGGTAATGATTCTTTCTGGCAAACCATAGTGACAAATTGTTGCCCTTCTGACGTTGGCATAAAAAGTGACTTCTACCCACTTGGTGAAGTAATCAATAGCCACCAAGATAAAGTGGTGCCCATTAGAAGCTTTCGGGTGTATCTAACCAATGACTTCCATGCCCAAGCAGCAAAAGGCTATGGTGAATTCATGGTGTGGAGCGGCACCGACGGAGAATGTATTTTGTCGGTATAAATTTGACATTTATGAAATCTCTTTGCATATTCAATACAATCTCCTTCCATCGTTGACCAAAAATAAACATAACACATAATTTTTCTAGCCATCGAGAAATCGTTATGGGTTTCGCAGAAACTATCGTGTACTTTTGCTAAAATATTTTTAGCCTCTAGGGTGTTGAAACGTCTCAACAATATTTGGTCTTTGCCCTTTTGTACAAATCTCTCCATCAAGGACATACCCCGACGTTAATATTCTAATAGTTCTCTTATTATTGTCGTTGGCCTCTTTTGGGTAAACCTAGAATTTGATATACTGAAAATGTCATAATACAAATGATTACCATCCTCCTCTTCTTCCAAATTATAGCAATGGGCTGGTACCTCAAAAATCTGCATTTTGATCGGCTTTATTTCAGCTTTCATGCTTGCCTCAAACATAACAGCCAATGTTGCTATAGCATCAACCATCCGATTATCTTCCCTCGGCAAATAAGCAAAACTAATCTTCTCAAAGTTTTTAACCAACTCTTGAATCAGATCGTAATACTTGATTAACTTCGGATCTCTTGTCTCCTATTCTTTTTGAAGCTGATAGATTACCAAGGACGAATCTCCAAAGACCTAAAGCACCTTGATCTTTATTTCGATGGCCGCACAGAGCCCCATAACATAGGCCTCATATTCGGCTATATTGTTGGTACAGAAGAATTCTAATATACTTGTAAAGGGGTAGTAGACATTTTCGGGAGAAATTAGCACTGCCCCTATTCCATGGCCAATGACATTAAACGCTCCATCAAAATAAAGCTTCTAAGACTCATTCTTCGAAGTGGGCTCATCTTCAAATAAAATGCATACCAGATCTTCATTCGAGAAACTAAAATCCAATGGCTCGTAGTCGTTCAAAGTATGACTTGCCAAGAAATCTGCCACCACACTTCCCTTTATCACTTTTGACTTACATAAACAATATCAAATTTCGACAATAGCATTTGCCAATGGGCCATTCTCCCGGTCAGTGCTGGCGCTTCCACCAAAAATTTTAATAGATCTAATGGGAAATCAAGCAAGTGGTGTGATACAACATGTATTGCCTGAGTCGTTTGGTAGCCCACACTAGGGCACAACATATCTTCTAGATTAGTAGGTACCCTGTTTTTTACTCGGTGAACTTCTTGCTCAAATAATAAATAACCCCTTCTTTCTTGCCCAACTCATCATGTTGCCCTAGCACACAACCCATTGAATTCTCAAACACTATCAAGTACAAAATTAAGGTTATATCAGGCACCGGTGCTACTAGGGCTGGGCATTAGTCAAGTACTTTTTGATCTTCTCGAGTGCCTCTTGACAATCTTCATATCATATCCCCAGATTGTTTTTTGGAGCAGTTTGAAGATGGGATCACATTTATCGATCAATTAGAAGGTAAACTAAGATATGTAATTTAATCTTCCCAAGAATCCTCAGACTTCTTTTTGTGTTTGAGGTGGAGAGAGATCCTGAATTGCTTTCACCTTAGTAGGGTCGATCTCGATTCTCTTTCGGTAAACCAAGAAACCTAAGAGTTTCCTAGACGTAACTATAAATGTACACTTGGTCGGGTTAAGCTTTAATTGATACTTTCTCAATCTTTGGAATAGCTTTCGTAAATTTAAAATGTACTCATCTTCGGTCTGAGATTTAGCTATCATGTTATCTACATACACCTCGATCTCATTGTGCATCATATCATGGAATAGGGCTACCATGGCTCTTTGATAAGTTTCCCCGGTATTCTTTAGCCCAAAAGGCATTACTTTATAGCAAAATATTCCCCACATGGTCACAAAAGTGGTTTTTTCATGTCTTCAGGGTGCTTTTTAATTTGATTATACCCCGAAAAGCCATCCATAAATGAGAACCACGAATGTACCACGGTATTTTCAACTAGAGTATCAATGTGAGGCAAAGGGAAATTGTCTTTGGGGCTTGCCTTGTTGAGGTCCATATAATCCATGCACATGCACACTTTCCCGTTATTTTTTGGCATCGGGACTATGCTGGCCACCCACTCGGGTATTTGGCAACTTTCAGAAATTCAGCCTTAAACTATTTCTTCACTTCTTCTCTGACTTTTAACAATATGTCTGTTCTTATTCTTCGAAGCTTTTGTTGGACATGCTTATATTCTGGCCTTATAGGTAGCTTGTGTACCACAATATCCATGTTTAATCCCGGTATATCTTGGTATGTCCAGGCAAATATGTCTTTAAATTCTAGAAGCAGTTCCATCAAATCCTGTCTAGCTTTTGATGACAAAGTAGTGTCGATCTTCACCTCTTTCCTTTCCTCATTGAATCCCAAATTTAAGACTTCTAATTCTTCTTGATGTGGCAAGATCTGTTTTTCCTCACTTACCATTAATTTTAACAATTCATCTAGGACCTCATATTCTATTTTGTCCTCTTCTTCATCGATTTTTGCCAAGAACATGGGTTGTTCGAAATCTACCCCAGGATTAGATTCAGAATTATTCATAAGTTAATATTAATGGGCCTTCACAAATTTGAAAATATGTATTGGGAATAGAAATGAATAGTTTATGAAATGAATAAAAAATAAATAATAAACGAATAAACAATGAATGGAAGAATGTCATGTTTGCCATTTGAGAAAGAAATATGAAAATTATTATTTTCATTGAAAGCAAATAAAGTTGACATAGCCACCCTTTACAAAAGATCCCTGATAAGTGTTCAAAAGTACTATTTTTCTTACCCTTTTTACTCATATTATTGTTAGACTTAGGCTCATATTAGTTGCATAGTTAGCCATTCATGCATTAATCCATGTTTCCTTCCATCGTTGAGCTTGATTACATAACTTGGTAGTTTTTGTGGAAAAGATGCTGCTTTGGTGTGCTTTGTGTGTGTATGTGCAGGATCACTTGCCAAAGCAATGCCGAGCTAGTTGCCAGGGCAATGCATGAAGGATATGCCGAGCTAGTTGCCAGGGCAATGCATGAAGGAGAGGCCGAGCCAGTTGCCATGGCAATTGTCGACAAAGAGAAAATGCAATAGGGATGTCGAAATTAATGACTTTACAAGCCCAAGATGACATGGAGCAAGGCCCAAGCCCAAAGGAATTTGATTGCCATGCAGAGATTAAAGAAGAATTAAATTCTAAGAAGATAGGAGAAGTTCTAATAGGAATAAAATTATAATAAAGAATTATATTCTTTAAAGATAATTTAATTCCAACTCAAACTCCTCCTCAAAGAAGGACTTTGGCCTAGCCCTATAAATAGCAAGGAGATTTCGACAACTTGTAGAGAGAGCATTAGGGAGATTTCGACAAGTCCAAGGGAGAAAGCAAGGGATTTTCGACAAGCTTCATCTTTTCTTTCTTGTTCGATTGGGTTCATGCTAGGGATTATTTATCTTGTGTTTCTTTGGAACCTAGCCATGAACTAAATTTACTTGGCTATGGTTATTGTGTTTTGTGGTTGTGAGAAACTATTGGTTTTTGTTTAGGTAATAAGAGTTTGCACTTTTCTATTTCAAGGTTTATTCATTCTTGGTTCTTATTCTTGTTTGCGAGTGAATTGGGAGAGGATCTCGTGATTTCATCTATTTATCTAATATCGGGAGAGTTAGATTCAAGAAACGAATGAATATGATCTTTAATCAATCCAATGATGGTGAAGATTAATCCGGCTTAGGAATAAGTTAAGGATTTCAACGGCTAAGAGGAGCGCAAGATTGGTTGTTGTTCACCCTTGATTCACGCAGGGATGTATTATCAAGGCATGCACAAGTAGCTAGAGTTTCAACTTAGGGATAAGAAGAAACCATTGAAGAACGCTCTGCCAAACCTTGAAGGTTGCTGCCCAGAAGCCCAAGTAGTTGCCCAGGCAACCATCGATTAGTTTCCAAGGCAACCCCGTTGTGCAAGTTGCCACGGCAACTGAGTTGCCCGTGCACTCTTTTACCAAGACAATCCAATCGGCTATCACACCTCAACTCACGATAACCTGGCCTATCTCTCTCTCATTTGAATTCATCTTTTCTTTTACTTTATAGTTTTCTAGATTAGTCATTAGTTAAACTCCTATAATCCTTTACTTGTGTTTTTACTTTTTACAGTGCAAGAGACTAGATTCTTGAAGTAGCACCAATCCCTGTGGAGACGATATCTTTTATACTATAACTTGCGACGTGTATACTTGCACATTTGCGTAGCACTTATTACGCGCAACAGTTTTTGGCGCCGTTGTCGGGATTGGCAATAGCGACTTTGTTTTTACTTTCTTGCACTTTCTTTTTATTTTTCTTGTTTAAAATTCAAAGGGCTAACAAACTTTGGTTTTGCATTGGTATATGACTGGCGAGACCAACTTCACCGTAATATCCCTTTGATCCAGAAATCGAATGAACCTTACAAAGACTTAGACGAAGGATAAGAGAAGCAATGGCAAATCAAGACGGCAATATGAATCAAGATGTTCGAGCAGGAGGAGGAGTGATTCCTGCACGAAACAGAACTATTCGAGACTATCTTGAAGAAGATCTTGATGGACTTAACCCAGGAGTTGTCGCACCTGAAATTGAAGCCGACCACTTTGAGTTCAAACCGGTAATGTTTAATATGATCAACACAATAGGTCAATTTGGCGGCTCAAAGAATCTGAAGATGCACGACAACATCTGAAATCTTTCCTCGAGATTTGCAACTCGTTCAAGATACACGGAGTCACCCCCGATGTCCTACGATTAAGATTATTCCCCTATTTACTAAAGGATAGAGCGAAAGCATGGTTGAATAGCATTCCTGCCGGATCAATAGCATCTTGGACTGATCTTTGTCGTGATTTCCTTGCTAGATTTAATCCTACAAATTTGGTGATAAACTTCAGAACGACATTACTTCTTTTCGCGGCGGATGATGAATCCATGTACGAGGCTTGGGAGCGATATAGAGAACTTCTACACAAATGCCCCCTACACGGATTCCTGGTGTGGACTCAAGTAACAATGTTTTACAACACCGTGAATACACCAACAAGGATGATGCTAGATGCCTCGGCAAACAGCATACTCCTAGATAAGTCGCCGGAAGAAGCGATGCAAATTTTAAACAGGCTGGCCAAGAATGACTATCAATTCCCATCTACTAGAAGATGAGGAGTTAGACGCCAAGCCACAATACATGAACTAGGATCATCAGATTCAATTTCGGCACAATTGGCCGCTCTAACCAAGATGGTCCAGAACATGCAAAAACCAAACAACACACATGAAGTCAAGGTAATGGATTCTTTTTGTGAGTTATGTGGTGATAACCATAATTCTTCTGAATGCATGCAGAATCCGGAATCCAGCTTCTATGTGAGGAATTACAATCGGAACAACAATGTGATGTCCAATACATACAATCCAGCTTGGAAGAAGCACCCAAATTTTTCATGGAGTAATCCCAACAATGCTCTAAACCAGAACAATCAGAATGCACAAGCATCGGGATTCCAACAGAATATGCCACGGCAACAGATGCCGCAGCAACAACCGACAACATCTAGTTCTTTGGAAAATTCTCTAAATGCTTTTATGATGAAAACTGAATCTTATATGGCTGAGAATAGTAATTTCATAAAAAGAACTAATGCTTTTATTAACAAGACCGAGATGAGATTGCAAAACCAAGAGGCGGCAATCAAATCATTAGAAAATCAAGTCGGACAGTTTGCTCAAAATCTGAATACTAGACCACAAGGAGGTTTACCTAGCGATACTGAAGTCGCAAGAGGAACTGGCCATGAGCAATGTAAGGCGATCACCACTAGAAGTGGCCAACAACTTAGAGAGGTTCAAACCCGCTCGTTAAACAAAACTCCACAAAAAGATCAGGTCGAACCTAGCGGCAAAGCCTCAGATGCTGAACCAAGAATTGCCGCGGCAACCGACAATAAGCATGCCTCGACAATCGACGATAAAGACGCCTCGGCAACTTGCGATAAGCATGCCTCGGCAACCCCAGTTGATAATGCCTCGACATCTCTAGATGTCCCGGCAATGCCGTCAATCAGGTTTCAAACCAATGAAAGGATCGAAGATATCCGACTTCCACCACCATTTCCACAAAGGTTGAAGCAACAAAAGCAAGAATACCAATTCAAGAAATTTCTTGATATCCTAAAGCAAGTCCACATCAACTTGCCATTGGTGGAAGCAATTGAACAAATGCCAAACTATGCCAAGTTTCTTAAAGACATTGTGTCCAAAAGAACAAGGCTAGGAGAGTTTGAAACAGTTGCCGCGACGGAGGGATGCATGGCAATGTTGCACAATCGTATGCCACCCAAGTTGAAGGATCCCGGAAGTTTCACAATACCCTGTTCCATTGGAAATCACTATGTCGGGAAAGCATTATGCGACCTTGGGGCTAGCATAAACTTGATGCCTAAATCGGTTTTCCAGAAACTAGGAATCGGGAAGGCAAGACCTACAACAGTCATGCTGCAGCTAGCCGACAGATCCTATGTGCATCCAGAGGGAAAAATCGAGGACATACTGGTAAAAGTTGATAAATTTATTTTTCCCGCTGACTTTATTGTTTTGGATTGTGAAGCAGATAAGCATGCACCCATCATTCTCGGGAGACCATTCCTAGCAACAGGGAGAACCTTGATCGATGTTGAAAAAGGAGAACTCACAATGAGGGTGAATGACCAGCAAGTGAAATTAAATGTGTTCCAAACACTAAGGCATGCCGATGATCCAGAAGAATGCCAACTACTTCATGCCACGACAGAGTTTAACTTCGATGAGGAATTTAGTTGCCTCGGCAATTACATTGCCGATCAAGAGGAACATGAGGAGTATGAAGAACCGGTCGATGAGGAACAACCAGAAGAGGCAAATTGGCTAGTCAATCGACCAGGTACATACTTTGAACCACTGGACTACTCAGGTAAGGAAGGTAAGCTCGAAAAACCCTCTATTGAACATCCACCAATTCTTGAGTTGAAACAATTGTCAGAGCAACTAAAATATGTATACTTAGGGACCGATAATACATTGCCTGTAATTATTTCTTCTAAGTTACAGCCTGAGCAGGAAAAGAAGCTGATCAAGATGTTGAAGCTACACAAAAAGGCAATAGGGTGGACAATTGCCGACTTGAAGGGAATTAGCCCGGCAGTATGCATGCACAAGATCTTGTTGGAAGATGATCACAAACCTTCAATTGAGGCCCAGAGGAGACTGAATCATGCCATGAAAGGGGTTGTAATGAAAGAAATCATCAAGTGGCTTGACGCTGGCATTATATACCCTATCTCCGATAGTACGCGGGTAAGTCCGGTACAATGTGTACCGAAAAAGGGAGGTATAACAGTGGTAAGCAATGAAAATAATGAACTTATCCCAACCAGGACTGTGACCGGTTGGAGGGTTTGTATGGACTATCGAAAGCTAAACAAAGCCACTAGGAAAGATCACTTCCCATTACCCTTTATTGATCAAATGCTTGACCGTCTTGCAGGTAAACCCTTTTATTGTTTTCTTGATGGTTATTCAGGTTACAATCAGATTGCCATAGCACCAGAAGATCAAGAAAAGACAACCTTCACATGCCCATACGGTACTTATGCCTTCTGAAGGATGCCGTTCGGATTGTGTAACGCCCCGGCAACCTTCCAAAGATGCATGATGGTACTCTTTTCAGACATGGTCGAAGACTTCCTTGAGATCTTTATGGATGATTTTTCGGTTTTTGGTAATGACTTCGACGGCTGTCTCGGCAATTTAGAGAGGGTGTTGGCAAGATGCGAAGAAACGAATTTAGTCCTCAATTGGGAGAAATGCCACTTTATGGTAGATGAAGGAATAGTGCTCGGCCACAAGATTTCATCCAAGGGAATTGAAGTAGACAAAGCCAAGGTGGACGTGATCGAGAGATTACCCCCACCAAATTCGGTTAAAGGAATTCGAAGTTTTCTCGGACATGCAGGTTTTTACAGGAGGTTCATTCATAATTTTTCTAAAATCACTAAACCCTTGTGTAATCTGCTTGAACAGGATAAAGCCTTCGATTTTGATGATTCTTGCACCCAAGCATTCGAAACCCTAAAGAATAAGCTTGCCTCGGCACCCATTGTCGTTCCACCAGATTGGATGCTACCTTTTGAGCTCATGTGTGATCCAAGTGATTTCGCGGTAGGAGCAGTCCTAGGCCAACACACAGGTAAGACCTTCCATGTGATATACTACGCTAGTAAAACTCTTAATGGTGCTCAAGTGAATTACACAACAACGGAGAAAGAGTTACTAGCTGTAGTTTTCGCATTTGACAAGTTCCGATCCTATTTAATTGGTACAAAGGTAATTGTTCATACGGACCATTCGGCAATCAAATACTTATTTGCTAAAAAGGATGCTAAACCTCGTTTGATTCGTTGGATATTACTTTTACAAGAATTTGATATTGAAATTAAGGACAGGAAAGGAACATAAAATCAAGTGGCCGATCACTTATCACGTTTGGAACGCAATAGGAAGGAGGACGCGGATCTAGAGATATGCGATGCATTCCCGGATGAACAAATTTTAGTTGCCTCGGCAACCCTCGACGCCTCGGCAACCCTAGATGCCTCGGCAACCCACGACGCCTCGGCAACCATGGATGCACACTCCTCGGTAACTCTCGATGCCGCAGCAGCCTTTGACGCGCACGCCTCGGCAATCTTGGGAGCAGTCGCCACGGCAGCACATGCCTCGGCAATACCCTGGTACGCGGATTTAGTTAATTTCCTTGTTTATGGTATTTTTCCTTATGGCATTACTCACCAAGGGAAGAAGCGGTTCCGCCATGATGCTAAGCATTACTTTTGGGACGAGCCTCTTTTATTTAAACAATGTGCAGATCAGGTTGTACGCTGATGTGTCCCTGAAGAAGAGCAACAGAATGTACTCCGACAATGCCATTCTTCACCCTATGGAGGACATTTTGGAGGAACTCGTACCGCGGCCAAAGTTTTGCAATTCGGGTTGTATTGGCCAATATTGTACAAAGATGCCCAAGACTTTTACAAGCAATGTGATCGTTGCCAGAGGACGGGCAATATCTCTAGACGATATGAGATGCCACTCTAGAACATCATCGAGGTGGAACTGTTCGATGTGTGGGGGATCGACTTTATGGGACCTTTCCCATCTTCATTCGGCAACCTCTACATCTTACTTGCCGTCGACTATGTGTCTAAATGGGTTGAGGCAGCTGCAGTTCCCAACAACGATTCCAAGACCGTGCAACGATTCCTGCAGAAAAACATATTTACACGGTTTGGGATGCCGAGAGCAATTATCAGCGACGAAGGCAAGCATTTTGACAACAGACTAATTGCCAAGATGTTGCAACGCTTCGGCATATCACACAAGATCGCCACGGCATATCACCCACAAACCAACGGGCAAGTAGAAATCTCCAACCGGGAATTGAAGGGTATACTCAAGAAAGTTGTAAATCCCTCAAGGAAGGATTGGTCATTAAGACTAGATGACGCATTTTGGGCATATCGCACTGCATTCAAAACACCTTTAGGTATGTCCCCCTTCCGACTTGTCTATGGTAAAACATGTCATCTACCGGTGGAAATCGAGCACAAGGCGTACTGGGCAATCAAGACTGTGAATATGGATTGGGAAAGTGCCGGACAAAAGCGTTTGATGGATCTCAATGAGATAGAAGAATTTCGTGCACTCGCCTATAACAATGCACGAATCTACAAGGAGAAAACAAAGCGATGGCACGACAAAAACTATTGCCACGGCAATTCATGCCAGGGCAACTAGTTCTCCTATTCAATTCTCGGCTAAAACTTTTCCCGGGAAAGCTGAAATCAAGATGGTCGGGACCATTTGAAGTCGTCAAACCATTCTCCCATGGGGCCGTGATAATCAAGTCCATCTCTGACAACCATGAATTCAAAGTTAATGGACAAAGATTGAAGCACTACAATGGTGCCCGTGTGGAACGTAACAAGGAAGTGGTCAACTTAGGAGATGCATGAGCATGCTCTCCTTTCAGTATTTTCTTTTTCTTTTTCTTTTTATTTTCATTTTTATTTTTAGGAGATATTTTATTTTTTCTTCATTATCTTTAGTTTTCAGGTATTCTTTGTTTTCTTTTTCACAACAAGACTCACAACTACTATGCTAAGGAAATTTACTGCCAAGATCCTTGCACGGTAACCAACCCTGAAGATGCCACGACAACTAAAGCTAAAGACATCTCGGCAACAAGAAAACAACCATCGCGTTCAAGCAAGAGAATCAAGACACCGACCAAAAGGAAACTAATCATCTACGATGACGAACTCTCGGAGTAAGTCCTCATATGCATTTTTATTTTTAATTTTTTCGTTATTTTTATGCATGCATTGAGGACAATGCCTCACTCGAGTTTGGGGGGATTGTTATTTACCATGTTTAGTTACATTCATCTTAAGTATTACATTTAGGATAAATAAATTGCTTGCCATGCCTTTAGTTGAAACAAGAATTGCTTAAGATTTGATGAATATCCGATGATGACTTTGCCAATGCACTTAATTGATAGAATTTTTATTCTAGGATAACCATGGAAAAACTTAGAATTTTACTATGATGCTAAATTAGATGAAACACTGTTGTGGTTTGATTGATTTAAGGAATTCTAGTGAACTTAGGTTGATAATTAACGAATTGGGGGATTAGAATAAAAATTAGATGAATGCTAGAGGTGCCCGAAATTGGCTCTAGCATGTGCTAAAAAAATTTCACTAGAGGTGCCCGAAACTGGCTCTAGTATGTGTTAAATTTTTTTTGATTGATCGCTAGAGGTGCCCGAAACCGGCTCTAGTCGAATAAATTAACTTAAGAAAAATAAAAACAAAACACTAGAGGTGCCCAAAACTGGCTCTAGTCAAAACATGTTAAAAAGAACCCAATGAAGTAATTTGAAAACCTATTGTTTGCATAGAATCCGAAAAATCAACTTGCACACAACTCCGCACACACTCACAAGCATTATAGTTTGATTCCGAGTAATTCCTAAGTTTTCTGAAAAATAAAAAGCCAATCATACTTTGTGCCCCGGTTCAGAGAATTGAAATCAAGTTCAAAGCTAAGTTTGTGAAAATTGAAGTCTTGGCAGGTAATTATGAGTTTGCATTGCTTGAAGACAAGCAATAGTTCGAGTTTGAGGGTGTGATAAGTGTTCAAAAGTACTATTTTTCATACCTTTTTACTCATATTATTGTTAGACTTAGGCTCATATTAGTTGCATAGTTAGCCATTCATGCATTAATCCATGTTTCCTTCCATCGTTGAGCTTGATTACATAACTTGGTAGTTTTTGTGGAAAAGATGCTGCTTTGGTGTGCTTTGTGTGTGTATGTGCAGGATCACTTGCCAAAGCAATGCCGAGCTAGTTGCCAGGGCAATGCATGAAGGATATGCCGAGCTAGTTGCCAAGGCAATGCATGAAGGAAACGCCGAGCCAGTTGCCATGGCAATTGTCGACAAAGAGAAAATGCAATAGGGATGTCGAAATTAATGACTTTACAAGCCCAAGATGACATGGAGCAAGGCCCAAGCCCAAATGAATTTGATTGCCATGCAGAGATTAAAGAAGAATTAAATTCCAAGAAGATAAGAGAAGTTCTAATAGGAATAAAATTATAATAAAGAATTATATTCTTTAAAGATAATTTAATTCCAACTCAAACTCCTCCTCAAAGAAGGATTTTGGCCTAGCCCTATAAATAGCAAGGAGATTTCGACAACTTGTAGAGAGAGCATTAGGGAAATTTCGACAAGTCCAAGGGAGAAAGCAAGGGATTTTCGACAAGCTTTATCTTTTCTTTCTTGTTCGATTGGGTTCATGCTAGGGATTATTTATCTTGTGTTTCTTTGGAACCTAGCCATGAACTAATTTTACTTGGCTATGGTTATTGTGTTTTGTGGTTGTGAGAAACTATTGGTTTTTGTTTAGGTAATAAGAGTTTGCACTTTTTTATTTCAAGGTTTATTCATTCTTGGTTCTTATTATTCTTTTTTGAGTGAATCGGGAGAGGATCTCGTGATTTCATCTATTTATCTAATATCGGGAGAGTTAGATTCAAGAAACGAATGAATATGATCTTTATTCAATCCAATGATGGTGAAGATTAATCCGGCTTAGGAATAAGTTAAGGATTTCAACGGCTAAGAGGAGCGCAAGATTGGTTGTTGTTCACCCTTGATTCACGTGAGGATGTATTATCAAGGCATGCACAAGTAGCTAGAGTTTCGACTTAGGGATAAGAAGAAACCATTGAAGAACTCTGCCGAACCTTGAAGGTTGCTGTTGAAGCCCAAGTAGTTGCCCAACTAGTTGCCCAGGCAACCATCGATTAGTTGCCAAGGCAACCCCGTTGTACAAGTTGCCCACGGCAACCGAGAGTTGCCCGTGCACTCTTTTACCAAGACAATCCAATCGGCTATCACACCTTAACTCACGATAACCTGGCCTATCTCTCTCTCATTTGAATTCATCTTTTCTTTTACTTTATAGCTTTCTAGATTAGTCATTAGTTAAACTCCTATAATCCTTTACTTGTGTTTTTACTTTTTACAGTGCAAGAGACTAGATTCTTGAAGTAGCACCAATCCCTGTGGAGATGATATCTTTTATACTATAACTTGCGACGTGTATACTTGCACATTTGCGTAGCACTTATTACGCGCAACAATCCCTATTGCTCTCGGGAAAAAGCAAACATGGTTGTTCTGAGCATTTCTTTGATTCAGTCCTAAAAACCATAGGCAAGTCTACACAAGTCCAATTGTTGAGCCTTTCCCCCGAGAAACATGGGCGGATATTGGTCAAAGGTTGGCCAGTCTTGTCGTCCTCAAAGATCACGTTAACATTTATCGCTTCCAAAGCTTCACTGATCAATTCTTTATTGAGGACCTTCTCACTCTCTTGATTTGCTTCTTGCACTTTTTTATTCGGGGCTCACTATTCTGCCAAATACAAAAACTCTCTTGATACCAGCATAAGTCATGGGCCCCCATGGAATGTCTTCCCCTTTGAACTAAGCCTTTTTTTGTTCTTCTCTCATTTTCCATTCTTGTTTCCTTTGCAAGAAATTGGGCTTATAGCCAAGCCCAAAATGGTCTTTTTTGTTGATGACGCTTTTAGCTTGCAGACATCCTTGCAGGTTCATTCCCAAACCTTTTCCTTTTTTTGCTTCTCTTCCCAAAGTTTCTGTCACTACCATCTTAGTACAATTAGACAACTTAGGGCATGGAATCCTCTTTTCTTCGGCAATAAAATTGGCATTGACAAACTCTAAAGCCCTAAAGGAACATTCCACTGCCTCTTCATCGGTCTGAATATATAGTGCATCGAAAATTACCGAAGCAATGATATCTTGTTCGGCATTAACAGTCACTAGCTTTCCTTCAATAACAAACTTTAACTTTTGATGTAGTGATGACAAAACCTCACTGGTAGAGTGTATCGACGGCCTTTCCAACAAACAATTAAAGGATGGTCGAATATCCATAACCACAAATTCGATAGTGTACTCACTTGGGCCAATGAGCAGGGGTACTTTAATTTTCCCGACCATATCTCGTTAGGTCCCATCAAATGCTCGTACTGTATTCTAACAAGGTTTCATGTGTTAACTATTGATAGGCTTACGTTGCAAAGTAGCCAAAGGCATGAAATTCAAAGTATAACCATTATCAATGAGTACTCCCTGTAGCACATGCCCTTTGCAATGTATAGTGATGTTTAGAGCGTTGGTGGACCCTATACCTCCCTCCGGTAATTCATCATTGCTGAAGGTAATGCAATTGTCTGCGGTGATATAGTTGATTATCCGGTCTAACTTGCCGATCGAAATATTACTTGAAACAAAAGTTTGGTTCAAAACTTTCAACAATGCTTCACGGTGTTTTTCTGAGTTTAACAGGAGATCAAGTACTAAAATTCATGCCGGTTATTTCCAGAATTGCTCTACTATACTGTACTCACTGTGCTTTAAAAATCTTAAAAATTCCTGGGCTTGAGCCTCCGTTATTGGCTCATTGATTTTTGGAGGTGGCTCTTGTCCGAATATATTTTTAGGTTCAGACTTGGTTACTTTGCCCTTACCCTTAGACTTTTCCCCCGCCTTTGAAGTTTCTGGAGAGTAGCATCGACCACTCCTTGTAAAGTGCCCAACATTATTTACCCCATCGAGATTGGGTTCCATAAGCTCTTTTCCTTGGGCGGGCTTCACTTCGTCAGATAACTTCTCACTTTTCTGTGAATTGGGAAGCCCAGTATTGAAACATTAGCGGTGTAATTCTATGGGAGCATTCGAGTATCATTGAAAGAAAAGGATGTCGAGGAAGAAATTATGATCTTAGGAGCCATATTAGGGCCTTCTTCTTAGGGTGTGTTCTCTTCACTTGGTTTGAAACCAAGGACAAAATGTCTTCTTGCACTATACTTGGTATTCAGACTGTCTGACGTGCAGACTTTCGATTCCTTCTTTCCCTCTTCCTTTTTATAGAACTTGATCTCTTTATTGTCCATCATATTCTGAATCAATTGACGAAACCCTTTACAATCTTGAATCTCATGATCCTCTAACTGGTGATACTCGTAGTATGTGCCACACCCATTTTTCACAACCACCATCCCCCGTTTAATGAGGCGTGCCATGCACAATTGCTGAAAAACCCACCTCAAAAGAGTCTTTACTTTTGACACATTCATCTTAGCTTTTCTAGGTTATCCCTTTTCAACAGTATTTACACACTGACCTTTATGGTTTGGTAGGGGGTTGTTGGCCGTACTCGATTCTTCCAACTGTAACACTTCAGTTTTTATTAGATTCTAAACAAACTTCTTGAATGCCACACAGTTCTCAATCGAATGCCCTAGAACATCGGCATAGTACTCACAGTGTGCTTTGGCGTCATACCACGCTGGGTAAGGCAGGTCAAAAAGGGTAGCATGATAAGGTCGAACCAAATTTGCCTTGTACAATTGCGAGTTTAGCTTCTTGTAAGAAATAGTTAATAAAGTGAATGACCTCTTCTCACCTTCTTTCTTGGCCCCTCTATCTTCTCTTCTATTAGAACTTCAGGCATTCCCGGTTATAGCTTGGGGTTGAGAGATTGTGAGGTTCTTAACGGCCTCATAGGTGCTTGCATTGTTGATCTCATGATATTTCTTCTTAAACTATTTTTGTGACGACTCTCCTCCGTCAATTTTTCCGCTCTTAATAGCTGCTTTGATGTATTTACCCGTCATAACCATGTCCGCAAAATTACTGATATGGTTGTTGATCAAACAGTCATAAAGCGTACCCCTCAGTTTGTCTATGAACATCAGATAGATTTTGTTCTTACGAAGCAGAGGCTGAAGTTGTGCCACTATATCATGCCACCACTGGGCATACTCGTGAAGGCTCTCATTGCGCCTGTGCTCCATCCCTTGCAACAAAAGCTGATTGGGGACCATATTAGTTATATGCTTGTACTAGTCGGTGAAGACTTTGGCTAAATCTTTCTATCACTTTATTTGAGCCCGCGTTAACTAATTATACCACCTCGTGGCAGATCCCACCAAGCTATCTTGAAAGCAGTGGATTAATAACTTCTCATGTCGGTGAATCCTGCCATCTTTCGACAAAACATGGTTATGTGAGTGGTGGGACAAGTCATCTCATCAAACTTTTCGAATTTTGGAGTCTTGAACTTATACGGGATCTCCACATTAGGGACCAAGCTAAGCTCCCTAGCATTCAACCCATAGGAGCCTTCTTCATCATTCTTTACTCGAAACCTCTCTTCAAAGTCCTTCTTAGTTTCTTCTAATTGCTTTGAGAATTTTGACTTTACTTGATTTAATTTCTCTAACTCTTCAAAATTTAGGATGTTATCCCCAATATTTTTTTGTATTTTCAAAGGCCATGCCTGGTTGAGCTTGGGCAGAGGCATCTGCCTGATGAGATGAAGATACTCCTTGCGAAGGTCTTGGGGTAGTATTGATAAAGATCAAGGAGTATGAAGGATCTCCCGAGTTTTGATTGGGATTTTTAATAGTACCATTTCCTCTTGGGTCTTCTCTCTGACTGAGTCTCAACATCTGAGATATCTCTTTCATCATATCTTGTTGGGATTTGATTATGGTCTCCCTCAATTCTTGTTGAGTCTGTTCTAACTGCCCTCTTAGATCGACTTTCAACTTGGTGAAGTTTTCCTCCATTACAAAGCAAGAAAAATGAACTCCTACATATATGCCCGACCCTAACTCCTAGTTTCTCGATGGCTTCAAGTAGCTGAATGAATATAGGTGCCTCTTCTATGCCCGGAGCTACGAAGGGGTAGAGAGCTTCGGCTTTTGCGGCTAGGTTCCTTACATGTCTGGCGACTTCTTGCACTTGCACCATCGGAGTTGTATTATATTGGTCTCGATCCTGAATCATACGAGTAGCATCGCGAAGACGCCTTAACCAATAATTATCTTCCCTTTTAGCGGCTTCTTCAAGAACTACAATTCTTCTTAGATAATCCTAAACAGTGGCCTCTAACGTCTCAATCTGAGTTTGAATCATTTCATTCTCTTGTCAGGTAGCTTAAAGTACAAGGAACCCATTCCGAGCGCGGTATTCATGAAAAGACTGATCTAACTCCCTTATTCTCTCTTCTAGTTGAGCGCTTCGGGCTTGGCTTCGATTTAAACTCTCAAAAGTGGAGTTGCACAGACCTTGCATCTCAATCAGTCAATTTTTGTTTTCTTGAGATTTTCTCTTCTATGCGGCAACATTTTCTTTCTCCCAACTTATCACTTGCTTGCCTTTCTCACTTTCTTATCTAGTTTTTGCTCTTTCCCGTTGGATTGCGCTTCTAGAAGACTTTCTTTCATTCTTAACGGCTAGCTTGCAGTTTTGTATCTCCTTTTCAATTGCATGTTGACCTTTCTATCTTTCCTCATTGACTAAGTATGTACCATTTATCATTTCCTTTTCTACAACCACTAGAGCTTGAAGCTTGAAAGTGTCACTTTGGTAGAGAGCATTCTTTTCTTTCAAATTCGCATTGAGTTTCATTAACTGCTTGATAGTCCCATCTTGTTCGTCCACGTCCAAGCTTACCCTATAAAGCTCACTCGTGTGCTCGGTTTGCAAGGCATCTATCCTCTTTTTGACCTCCTCTAGCTTGCTCCTTAAGATATCGGCCTCAAAAGGAACCATCTTCAAATGCTCCTCAAGTGACATAGTCAGTCCTTGATTGGGCTCTGGAATCTTATCATTAATCCTCTTGTGCCTCCAAAAATCATAATCGGGGGTGAACATGCACTTTTCATCTTTTTCTATCTTTATACGATAATAGTGATCCCAAGCTCTAGAGGTAGCTTAGACCTTCACCTTAAATTCATTCTTGAACGGAAACTCAACGGTGCTCAAACCATCAGTGATAGGAACAAATTGTCGTGACCCAAATTGCCTTGATACCAATAGAGTAGTGCAGGCATTCCCACCATACAAGCCTATCATCATCAACCAATCATAATCTTCACACCTATATAAGAAGTGAAGGACACTACTGAGCCAAGGTACCCTCTACACAATATCTTCATCTTGAAGGTTCTTGAAAATCTTCGTCCACTTCTTTTTGTCCGGCTCTTCCTACCACTCTTTTGCTAGATATTCTCGCAAAGGGGAAAAGTCTCCTAAAAATATTTTCAGGAAAACCTTAGTCGGTGTTTTCTACAGATGACTTCCAATCCAAACCTGAAGCAACTGCACACATCCCTTAAAATGTCATTCTTCATGTTTTCGAATCGAGTTCAAGGAAATGAAAGTTTCGATTAAGATTTTCGATATCGGATTGGCATTCCTCTTTATGCGCTCAAATAAATCCAAGATGGTCACATCAATGTTTCCCAAAACCCTCGGGAAAATAATCAAACCATATATCTTAAAGCGAACAGATCTATCTTCATAACCTTATCCGGGTGTGTAGGTATGATATATCGAATGCACTCCCATTAAAAAGTGGTACTATCCCCTTGATTCTGAATCAAGCCTTTGACCCAATCTTCACTCATTCAAGCTAAGGTTCTAAGCTTCAAAGGATAATTCTGAGACTTTGACGGCTTTGTGTAAATGCAATCTTACTGAATATTCTTCTGATTAAGCAAATTTGTATACTCTTCCATAGTAGGCATCAAGTCTTTCCCATTAAATGTGAAGCAATAGAAGGCGGGATTCAAAAATTGAAAGATGGCGCGGGGCAAAGGCTGATTAATTTTGACATACATCAAGTGTGCTATATCGCCATAATTATCACGAAACAAATTTTGCAACCGTTGATCCCATCCTTCCCAAATCTCTTTCAGTTCCCACAAATCATTTTACTGTAGACTAACATACGTATACCCCGCTACTATACGCTCGCTCGGTAGACTGTCACCTTGAACCCTTTGGCTAACTTCTGACCAATATCAAACGACTGAGTTGGTATCCTCCTTCTTGAGATACCTTCTATCCATAATGAAAGATCTCAAATTGAGCAAACCACTTGAATCAACACCTTCATGTTATGCAATGTATATGCAAAACAAAATAAAACATAAAAAAACAAGTTAGTATCGGATAAAATCAATAAATGCGTAAATAAAGCAAGAAATCAAATAGAGCATTAAACAACCACCCTATTTATATCCCATCTAAAAAACCTAGGTTATCTGCATGGCTCTAAGAGGGGTGGGCTTTCTATGTTCTCTACATGCAGTTTTGGTACTAAAAGGTACCCGAACTGTTTTCGTTGTCCCCTCCTAAGGGTAGCAAGGCCCCCGATCATCACCCATTATAGGCTCCTCTCAACTGGGTTCAATTCAAGGGGACCCATTCACTATGTCCATACGGGAAAACAATATTCTCACAAAAATATAGGGTACTCAAGCCCCGAAGGTACTTACTAGGCCCATAAGGAGGAACAATATCCAC
Source organism: Hibiscus mutabilis (assembly GCA_019671005.1). Classification (NCBI taxonomy): domain Eukaryota; kingdom Viridiplantae; phylum Streptophyta; class Magnoliopsida; order Malvales; family Malvaceae; genus Hibiscus; species Hibiscus mutabilis. The sequence continues at coordinate 7,588,386 of CM033755.1, read as the reverse complement.
ACGAAAGTACTAGCATTTTCCCCTCACTTAAAGGATATAGGTTTAAATGCCAAATTTTAAATGCGTTAAAATAAACTCGTATTTATAAACAAATATTAATTTAATCATCATTTCAATTCATAACATTCGATATTAGCAAAACGACAATTATTATATATATATTTATTAAAATTGCCTGACTCACTTTTGTTTTAAAAACCAAAACTGACCCCAGCAAAGTCGTTAGTTGTAGCGACCCTTTTTTTAAAAAAAGTCGAATGATCACTAAAAAGGAGTAGAAGTTTTCCTTTCGTTTTTGGGAAAAATATTTGGGAAATGGGGAGTTCTTTAAAAATTCGTATTTTTTGAAAATAGTAAAACGTAGAGTCGCCACCGGCTACTGAAGTAGGCCGGACACCATAAAACCAGAGATTCGTTTGAAAGCCGGTTTGGGAGTCGGCTATGGATGGGGAAGGTTTTGGCCCCCCACACCGCCCAAAAATTGGTACCAAAAGAAAAATATAATTACCGCTTTGTTGATATTAAATTTCCAAATTAAAGTGACGATTAAATTTAAATTGGGTTATACATGTGAGTAGATTTTAAGGATCCCGTTATTCGAGAATAAGCTAAAGCTACCACCACTACGCTTAATACTAGCCAAGCTTGTCCTCAAATAAATGGGCACCACATTGACAGTTTACATATCTGGATGCAATACAACAAGGTAGTTAAACATGATATATATGTATGAAAACACAAATATGCTATATGTTATATAATATATTATATAGAAACTATATTATGTAATATTATATACATATAATAAGACTATATTATATATACCTTACGATTGAAAGTCGAAGCAAACATATATATGATACTGTTGAAAACACAATATGTGGACACACTATATTATTATTTAAAAAGCAACAAATACTAAACATCAATCACAAACTATGCAAAATAAAGGACCAGAATTTAAAGAAAATAAATTACATGACTGAAAATTAAATATGCATGATAGATGGGGAAAAAATTAAACAAACCAAAAAAATAGGGGCTAAAAGGGGATTACACCACTGGAAAAGGACTAAAGTATGATAAAAACCAAAGTTTCAAAGACCAAAAGGGAGTTAAACCGCTGGAAAATCAAATTAAAATCGATACGAGGACGAAATTGTAAAACGATTTAAAGGTGTAGGGGCTACGGAAGGGATTTAAAAATGCGGAAGGGCTAAGAGTGAGATTTGAAAAAGCAGAATGGCCAGAAAAAAACTTAAAAACAACGAGTGACCAACTGGGAATTAAACTTTTTGAAAACACTTATTAAACTCTAAAATGGGGACGAAATTGAATTTTTTTAAAACCACAGGGATCTCGGGTGTAGTTTAGAAAAGAGAAAACCCTTCCACATGTAATTAGGGATACACAGAGGGATTTATTTCTTAAAAACTAGTTTTTAAAAGAAAACAACATTTAAAAAAGGTATTTCGGGCAAAAACTGACCCTTTACTCATTCTAAAAGAAAAAACTTTTTGCCTAAAGGGGTAAAATCCTCTGGAAACCTATGAACACCGCCGTGGTGTTCATCAGAATCTGGGATAAACCTAGATTCCGGCCATCCCTGTCGCATCAACCACCACCGTCCGCCATACATCGGCGCCTAAAAATTACCAAAAAACACTATTTTTACCTTTTTAAAAATAGATCCGAGCCTAGATCTTTCAAAACAACCCTATTTTTGCTTAGAACACGAAAAAACCAAAATATTTTATCCCCTTTCTTTAAAAAAAAGTTTCGAATGAGTCTTTTTCCCATTTTTTGTGTGCAAAACCACCGTTCCTTGACCGATTCACCTTGCTCGGTTCGAAAAGAACCTGGAAGGCTTGTCACCGGTGGACAGAGCTCAGATGGTAGTAAGGGGAACCAACAGTCGGGAAGTTAAAACCCTAATCCTACTTTTTTTACACATACAATGAGAAGCTGATAGGAAGATACCTTTAAATCTCATTTTTTAATTTTTTGTATTGATGGATGAATATCCCCTTTTTTCTCTGGGGTTTACATTGCTAGGGTTTCAGTTAAATACCCTGATATTAAAAGTTTTTTGAAAAATAAAAACAAATCTAAAAAATAAACCATTGGTTGCCTCTGAGTTTTTTGTTTGGGTTCATGTTGGTTTCTAATTTTGTCGGCTTGTCTTTGATTGTTCTGAAATTTTGTACACATGCATTATGCCGGCTCTGACCTTGTCTTTTTTGTGGTTGCATGTGATACTGGCCGAGCACTGGAGGAGATCAGACGACGTGGTCATCGAAGAAGGTGGGGGACCAGCAGTGTTGTCCATGCATACGTGAGGGAGTGGAACAGACGAACGCGTGGAAGTTGAGGAGCCGAGCGGTGAGCTCCTATAATTATTTGGGTTCATCTTGGTTTCTAATTTTGGAACGTTCTTCGCATTGATCTAGGTCGTTGGTATGCCTCATGATCCAAAGGCTATAGATGGTGCGACGCCAAGTCACCTAAGGGAGCGGCTAGGGCTTCTTGTATCAGAGTGATCTGGACCGTCCAATCGTGTTCCTAGATCTGACGGTCCAGGACGGGCTGCGCATAAGAAAGCTAATGAGATTAGGGTTTTCATCAGATTAGGGCTAGGATTTGATGTATTGGGCTTATCGAGCCACCTATTTATTTATGTAATGGGTTTTATATAAATGTAAATGTATAACTTGGGTTGATTTATTTATATTTAATTAGTATTTTGTTTTAGATTTTAATTAATATAACAATAATAATAATGATAATAATAATAATAAGTAATAATAACATTAATGGTAATACTAATAGTTGATAATAAAACTGAAAATAACAAGTAATAATAATAATGTTTTTTCTTTCAAATCATACTAACATATAACATATAATATACTATGGTAATAGTAATAAGTAAATTAATTATAATAATAATAATAGTAATATTTTGGGGTTTTTAATCATAAATAAATAATAAGATGATAGTAGTAAGTAAATAATACTATTAATATTTACAACAGCCCATTATTATGAAAAATGTAAAACGGGTTAATACTCTGGATAAAATTAGTGATTACAATTACCATTATCCAACGGTTTAGAAAATGTGTAAAAATAATTGAGTTTTACACAATGTAAGTGGATCCCAAGACCTCATTTTTCTTTCCGATGTGGGATTATTATCCTCACCTCTTCCCAGACGTGACATTATATATATTGGTTAGGATCCACTTATATGATGTAAAACTAATTTAGTTTTAGACTAATCCATGGCCATTGGATGAACGGATGGATGAGATGAAAGTTAATGAGATACTTGTTGTTGATGTATGTATACTCTCACTACCTAGTTTATCTGCTTCCAAGGATAATTTTTATTTTACAATTGAAGTCACCAAGGACACCTGAAACAAATAAAATTACAATTGAAGTCACCAAGGACACCTGAAACAAATAAAATTGAACATGTTTATCGTCTACGCCCTGATTCTCCGAGCCAAATTAGAAAAAAAAGGGGAAATCCTAGCTTGGGACCGTCATGAATCCCAACTTGAAAAAAAAAAAAGATGTTCAAATTTTATAAGAAATGTTAATTTTTGTAATTTTTCTTTATTTTTTATTATAAACGATATTTTTATCATTTTAATTTTTTAACAATAATTTAAATTATTTTTATATTTTTATGATCTGAAATTTTTAGGGTGTATCACGTGTCATCATCTTATTAGTTGTTTGTGAGTTAAAAGTCAAAATTGGTCAACCATACATATAAGGCTGGGCAAAACTCGACTAGACTAAAAAAAACCGAATTATTCGACTCGACTCGAGGCAAAAAAAATGACTCGAAATTTCATAAACTCGACTCGACTCAAAAAAATTTCAAATAAAGTTTGAGTTATGAAATAGAAACTCGAATAACTAAAAAAATTTAGTAATTAGTTAATAGTTTTCGTATTCGAGTCGACTTTTTTAATTCCGCATGATATATTATGTATATCACATGTGAAAATATGAAGAAATATATATGTATATTATATATGCATATAGAAACCCGTTAAAATTTGAATCAATGTGTGCACCGCCCAACCCTAAGTATATGCATATAAAAATATATATGTGCACCCCTACGTATATACATATAGAAAAATATATGAAGAAATATATGCGTGCAATTAAATTTGTACAGAAACTTAAAAACTCGACTTGATACGACTCGACTCGAATTTCATAAACTCGACTCGATTCGAAAAAATTCAAATAAAGTTTGAGTCGTAAAATAGGACATGCAAACTCGAATAACTCAAAATTTTTTGACTCGACTCGATCGAACGCCCAGCCCTACTTACATAAGGGCCTGATCAATTGAGATTTGAATATGTGGTTTTGGTTGATCGTAATTCAAACTAAGAGGGTGGAATTGATTTTTTTTAAAATTTTTATGAGGTCTAAATTGACCCTTAAACCGTCATTTTATGTATTATATATTATAATATCTGTGCATTTTCATTTACCGATTTGGTATTTACTAACATTGATAGTTCAAGCTGCATAATAATAAACAAAATTATACTTTGGGTACGACACATACTAACAGTGCTAACCCAAATACCATAACAATACATAAATTGATAGTTCAAATTTATATTGGATATTTCGATAAAGTATATGTACCACATTATATATTTCAAAATTACATGTCTCATATTAAATATTTTATCAAAGAACAAGTACCATATTGCACATTAACATTTTAAAAGTATAAGTACAGTATAAGTTATTTTGTTAACATACATGTACTCACTAAATATGATATTATCTCTCACAAATAGGGATGACAAACAGGCGGGGCGGGTGCGGATACCCCTCCCCCATACTTATACCCACTTAAAATGTTCATATCCACTACCTACCTACCACTCACGGCGGGTATAATTTTTAAATCCACACATGCCCGCGCGGGTACGTTTTCAAATCCATCTTCACACCCACTACCCAACTGGACACCCACCACCCAACCCGTACCCGTTTGTACCCGCCCGTACCCGCCTGCAAGCAACCACTAATTTCGAATTATGTAAAAATAAACCATAAACTTTTGTATAGAAGAGTAAAACTTCGCATACTTTATTAATTGATCAAATGCATATATATATAATACATTTACATCGGTATAATTTTAGTTACAACTAACTAACTAACTATAGCTAACTTAACTAAAGCACATTTTCACCGGTATAATTTCTACTTAACTACAACTAACTAACTAGCTATAGCTAACTTAACTAAAGCATATTTACACCCGTATAAATTCTACTAAACCACACATATTAGAATTTTACAACATGGTTAATTCAAGCTCGATCATAAACCATCATTTTTTCAAACTAAATTAATTGAGTTCAAAGTCTACAAACTTAAGGATTAACATAGATTTAAAAAAAAACAGAGATCTTAGTACATAAAACACCATAATAAAAGGCATAATCAAAGTCTACATAAATGGCCCAAAATTCATATGGTGGGTAGTTAGTGGGCGGGCGGATACGGTGCGGGTAAGGTTTCAATCCATAACCTACCCATGGCGGATATGACTTTTTACATCCACATCCACCCACTACCCACCAAACTCATACCCATCCTTGCCCCAACTGTGGCGGGTGCATTGCGGAATCCGCGAAACTGTACTCGTCTGCCATCCTTACTCACAAATGGACAGTTGTTCTGGGTAATATATATAAGTTATATTTTAATACAGAAGCTGTGTAAAAATTACTTCTAAAACATAAATTTCTAACCCTAAAACCCTAAACTCTAAATCATAAATCCTATAACCTAAACCCCTAAACTCTAAACCCTAACCTAAATTCTTAAACCCTAAGATTGAAAGGCTTGTGTAAACTAAAATTTTAGTTTACACAAGCTTGTGTATCAAAGTATTTTCCTATATGTATCTATGTATGTGTGAAAGGTGTGAGCAATGACCACTTGCCCTTGACATTGAAAGGGAGTGCACATAGATAGGTCCCTGACCCAGAGACTGGAGGTTAGAGAGGGTGACATTCACAGACACCGGCTCAGTGGGACAAATTGGCTGCCAAGTTTTGCCTAAATATCCCACAAGGTACACAACACACAAACGTTCATGAACATAAATGAACGAACGAGCCATTTGTTCATGTTCGTTCATTTAATTAAATGAGCAGAATTTTTTTATGTCATTCGTTTAATAAATAAACGAACATAAACGAACTTTCCGCCGAACGATTAACGAACAATTCACTGAATGTTTGGTTTGTTTATGGCCCTACCATTGATTATATATTAAATATAGTAAAAATATAACAAGAAAGCATTTGGCCTAGTGGCAAGGTGTTATATTTTCTAACAACTAAATCTAGGATCAAATCCCATTACCCCCAAACATGTTTCTTTCTTTATTTCTTTACTTTAAAACCAATCCCATTATGCCATTATCACATGGCCATTACCCTCTTTTCAGGCGTGACATTCTCTCTCACTCAACCTCGTGGAACCTTTGTCACGAGTTAACCGTACTCGTGATGGGTCAATGAGTTTTTTTATTTGATGGAAAGAAAAAGGAAGACTATGCCTTCGCCATATGAAATATGAATTAGTAAGTAATAATAGCATGACACTTCAAATTCGATATGAAATTTTTTTAATTCTTTTTTTCAAAATATTAGATTATGTATCAAAAGAGTAGTATGAGAGAAACGAGATTTCCAATTTTATCTTAGCTGTCGTGGGCCCATCTCAGCGTTACAAACTTTTTTTCTTTTTACACCATAGGCTATTAACAATATTTATGTTATAAATATAAAAATAAAAGAGTACGAAAAAAGTCTATTTTTCTTTCTTTTTTTTTTTCAAAAAGAAATTTTGGGATTACTGAATCACAGACGAAATAAATAATAAATATATAAAGCAACGAAGCCATCATAGTATTTTTTTAACTTTATCCAAAAAAGCGTGGTAATTGGATTATTTATTGATCCGTGTCTAATAGACTCTATATTTTCTCTTTTTCTTTTTTCAATGAAAGAAAAAAAGAGAATTACATTGTAAAGCCGTATGCAATGCGCAAAAAATGCATGTACGGTTGTTCAATTCTATCATTTTCTTATTATTCTTTAGTTATTCTTCTCACCTCATTATGTGAGTTAGAAGAACCTTTTATTATGTTATATCACCAGGGTAATGATCCATCAACCTGCTAGTTCTTTTTATGAGGCACAAACAGGAGAATTTATCCTGGAAGCGGAAGAACTACTAAAACTTCACGAAAGCATCACAAGGGTTTATGTACAAAGAACGAGCAAGCCCCTATGGGTTGTATCCAAAGACATGAAAAAAGATGTTTTTATGTCAGCAACAGAAGCTCAAGCTCATGGAATTGTGGATCATGCAACGGTTACATAACAAACATCAACGATTTAACACCAATCCACAATTTAATTAAGATTGATTTAATCCCTCTTATTCTTTTCCTTCTTAGCTTAAGCCTAAGGGGCTAATATTTTATTAATCTTTTAAATAGAATTAAAAGAAGTAATTCAGAATCATCTGGTTAGGATCGATCTAAACTAGTCTATTATGTATATGATTCAGTATGCCAACTATTTAACAACTTATTAGAAATTTAAGACAGCCAATTCGAAATGTCACGAAATCTCCTGCTCTTGGGGGATGTCCTCAGCGTCGAGGAACATGTACTAGGGTGTATGTGCGACTTGTTCATATCATGGGATGAGAAAAAAGAAATAATTTTTTTAGAATCAACGATCAGTACCAGTGAATAGAATGAGGTTCTTCCGTTCATTATCTAAAAAAGATAGATCTACCATATCCTTCTATTGTGTATGAAATTTATGGTTTCCATTGGCGTAAATCCAATCTTGGGATTTAAGATGAGAAAAAATTTCCCATTGGTAGCAAATGCTTATCCATTAAGCGGGGAAAATCCTATTTAAAAAGCAAAATGATTATGCTTCGACTCTTGCAAAGAACGAACTAACAGGGTTAGCTACCCAATTAATCCTCATACTTACATACCGTTACTGTATAAGATAGATCTCGTTGTGAAAGATCTATTACTGAAAATTTATGAGTAGAGCCGAAGAGTGTAAACTGTACAAGTTACCAATTAAATGAAGGAATGGGCTCCGATGTATAGAGAGGGCTCACCATTTAAGAAGTAACCATAGAAACGATGGAACCCACTATTTATTTATCCATTTCTATTTACTCCTTTATTATAGTTAATATGGTTTTTTGATACCTAGTATCAATACAATTTCTTATTTTAAGGCGAAATGCCTAGAAAAAAGGAAAAATCATGGTCGGGACGGTTATAGCAGCAAAAGCCATTGGAATTTTTATTTTATACATTTGAAGAATCTGTTTTGTTATTAATAGACTAGAAAAGAATAACTGAAAGAAAGAATTATTTATTCATCAAAATTTCTTTCATTCAATGACAAGAATTAAATGGAGACGTCGAACAAAAATTAGTTTATTTGCATCAAGCTTTCGAAGGGCTCATTCAAGACTTACTCGAACTATTACTCAACAAAGAATAAGAGCTTTGGTTTCGGCTCATCGGGATAGAGATAGGAAAAAAAGAGATTTTCGTCGTTTTTTTATTACTCGAATAAATGCGGTAATTCACGGAATGGGGGTATCCTATAATTATAGTAGATTAATACACAATCTGTACAAGAAATAGTTGCTTCTGAATCGTAAAAAAATTGCACAAATAGCTATCTCAAATAAGAATTGTCTTTATATGATTTCCAACGAGATTATAAAGTAAGTATATCCGAAGGAATCCAACGAAATGCTTTAGAAATAGGGTTCCCTCGAGAATGAACCCGGGGAAGGTAGAGTAGAAATTATATGATAAAAAATTATGATTCTGATAAGGTCATCAAAACAAGATGAGCGAAGATGCTCAATAAAAAAAAGATTTCTTTTTCTTCCCCAACCAGGTTTGATTCTTTTATTTATTTTTTCCTTTTGATTAACAGATTTTTTGAATAAAGCATTAGTCTACGTTTGATAATTTTGAATCAATTGAAGGGGTAAGCCTATTTATTTATGGTTCCAAGAGCAGTAGTTCTAGCGGTCAAAATTGTTTCTCATTATTAAGAAAGGGTAACGAAGATAAAATACGAGCTTGTTTTATAGCAATTGTAATTAATCGTTGTTGTTTTAAGTTCAATCTATTTACTCGCCTAGATAATATTTTTTCTTGTTCACTAATAAATCGACTAATTAAACTCATGTTTCTATAATCAATTTGATCCTTCAATTAGATCGGGGGCAAACACCTACGAAAAGATCACTTGGATTTAAGAAAGAGTCGCTTGAATTTATCCATAATTTCTTTTTTTTGATCGTATAAAATTCAAATTAAATTATAGTAAAATTTTAGAATGAATATAATAAACAAGATTTGGTTTGTTTATTTTATTATTATTTATTTATTTATTTATCATTTAAATATATATATATTTAAATATATGATATGTAATAATAAATATATGATATGTAATAGTATAATAATTAATAATAAATATATATAATTAATAATAAATATAAAAATATAAAAATATATATAATATGCATATAAATAGAATATGTGTTATATCTATAACTAATTATATACTTAATATATTATAACCTAATGTCATAATTTTCTGTCATATTTTTCATATTCTCGGGAGGGGTGATATATACGAGCATGTTTATTTTTTTATCTCCCCGTGAATTGTATGTTTGTAACAATAGGGACATAATTTCTTCAACTCCAATCGACTAGGTGTATTGTGTCAATTTTTTTGAGTAATATACCTGGAAATGCCCGTTGATTCCTTATTAACATTAACATTAATGCTGTTTCAAACACAACTGGTACGTTCCAAAATAATCGTTACTCGGACATCTTTACTCTTGGCCATGAACCTCATTGGAGCTTTTAATTCACCCAACTTTTCAATTTTCTGATCAAAAGCGAAGAAGAAAGGAATGAAAAATAAATAAATAAAAGTTGCTAACTCAAAACCAAATCTTGAAAGATTTTGTTGCAAGGTATATAGTAAATCAATATAGATTTATAGTAATAGTAAATATTAAGAATAAGTAATACAACGATTTCTAACTATATTTAGAATCAAATAATAGTACAATATTTTCTTTAAGTATCTTGTAGGATACTGTTGTTCCAGCCACATTTCTCTTTTCCCTCTTCTAGTAATTTAATTAGAGCTTGAACCCAAATTTCGGCGAGGTTGAATCCACTTTTTTTCGTTCTACCTTCCTTATTTATTTTATCTAATTCTAAAAAAATAAAATAAAAATAAAGGGGTCGAGAGAGTTGTCACAGATATTTGATTGTATCTCGATCTAATCTTTTTTAGCCCTGTCCCGTGGCAATAACTAGAATTAAAAAAGGGAATGTTAACGCATCCAGGAAGAAACGATTGATCTCTATCAATAAACCGGCTAAAGAACTAAACCAGAGCGTACTTAGTACCAGTGCTACGGAAAGATATGTTTTTAGATCTTGCATTTAAAATCCTCCTTCTTTATCGTATTACATTAAGGTAATACATATATAATCACATGTATGTGTGGTTAAAGACCACTTGTATTTGTATATTTGTACCCAAAATTCCTAATTCAAAGTTCAAATTTAAATGTACAATGATTCGATAGATAAGATTTTTCATTTCTTAAAACAGCAAAATAGGTCTCTTTCCGCCTGAGAATTCCTGCCAAAAATATTCATTTACTATTCATTATATGGTTGTTATATGATATGAGGCCAAAAAGAGGCAACGAAAAGATATTTTTTGTATATCAATAGATGAAACAATGGTGTAGAAAACAAGACAAGGATTCTCTACAATGACATTGTAGGCCAATTGAAAGGGATGTAGCGCAGCTTGGTAGCGCGTTTGTTTTGGGTACAAAATGTCACGGGTTCAAATCCTGTCATCCCTACCTATTACTTCTCCTTTGAGTAGTAAAGAGGGAGTAGTTTTAGATTGATTAAAATTAAGCATACATAATCTATCATTTTTATATTATATATGATATATGATAGTATAGGTGTGCGCGATGTATTAGGGTTATAAATAAAAGAATCCTCTTTTTACAGTCTTATTTATTATTATAAGAAAGCGCTCTTAGTTCAGTTGGTAGAACGTGGGTCTCCAAAACTCAATGTCGTAGGTTCAAATCCTACAAAGCACTATTCCGCTCTTATTAAGTCGAAAATTACACCAAACTAAAAAAAATTGAACAGCAATTCGAATTGACCTCCTTAGATTAAATTAAAATTATAAAATTATTATAAAATTAAAGAACTAAAGAAAGGGGTCAGTCAAAAAAGAGATGGTAATTAATAAAGGTCCAACTGATTATCACATCTGTATTGTAAATATGCAGTTACGAATAATCTAGCCAAAGTAATAGGAACTAGTCCTAAGACGATTCCAAATAGAAAAATTCAATCATTTCAATTTATTTGAAAGGAGAAAAGAAAGGTAATATCTATCCCTAAATATTAATTTCTATTGCCCATGAATATCAATAATTAATAATTGAATATCAATAATTAATAATTGACAATAAACATGATAAGGAACTATATAATATTATAGAATATATGGAATAAGACAGAAATCTTTGTTTTTATGAATTGTTCGTTCGCTCAATTAATTTTCAAATAAGTCGTATCTTACTCAGACGATTCCAAATATAAAAACTTTAATCATTTCAATTTATTTGTCACGGTTGTCCACCCTGCCTACCCCACTCATGGGCGTTCGGCGTGAAATCAGGCAGTCAAAGGGTCGTTCTGATACCATTTGTCACTGTAACCCCCTTAACTCAGTCTAGCCGAAACCGAGCTAAAAGGGCTACATTAGGTTTGCCGAGGCAACCCCGAACTAATAACCTAAATCGGGTCCTTTTTTCTTTTTAATCTTATCTAAATGCATTGATTTAGATCCTAAGGTGAACATGCATCAGCGGATACGTTATCATTGTGATCAGATTACAAACGGAGTTGAATTGCTTCTACATGCACTTCGAGGACTAAAACATAATTTTCACAAATTATAAAGACTTGACCAAATTTCAGGTTACCAATTCATCATTAAATAGATTTCATGCCCACATGTCGAATTTCAGCTTAAAACAAACATCTGAACTCATATAATTGCATACATAACATTCAGGGACGAAAACACACAATATTCAAACTTTAGCATACTAAAACCTAAAGAAATACCATTGCATACCAATACAGAAAGGACCATATCGATACGACCTAACTAACAAAATGGCTCTGCGTACCGATACTTTTATTCCCCTATCTATATGATGTATCAGACAAATTCGTACCAATACGGTGTTACCCCACACCGATCCCTTAAGAAATATTTTCGAAATCTAGATTCTAGTGGCAAAAGAGCGTACCGATATGGTGGCTAGGTGTAACAATACCCTTTATATAATTTCACAACTCTAAGCCTCACCAGACCCCGCGTACCGAAACCAGGGTACCCGTACTGGTACGCGAAGGCTTGTAATAACCTCTAGGTCCAACGTATAACACTTTGGCTCACTCTAAACATGTCTGAATCTTACATGGACATCATACATCATCAAAGTCATACTTATCACAACTATTCAAGCATGTAAGGGCACTCATCATGCAAAACTTGAATCAACAAAATGTCTATAGGCATGATTCTTACTCAAACATGCCAAACATGGTTTCAAGCCATTCACAAGTATATAAATCCTAATACAAGTCCAAAATAACCTTTAAAACTTACACAAACAGGGAGTTTACCAAAACAACCCTCTCAATCATCAATTAACCATAATGCATTTATTATTACAAGTATATTGCAAAACCATACATGGAAATGAGTAAGTCTTTAGAATTCCCTTTTTCTTGCTCCCTGCCTCCAACGCTTAATTCTCTACATTGATGGAAAAAGAGAGCATAAGCACACAAGGCTTAGTGAGGAGTGTACTAAAACAAAGCACCATCAATGCATTTAAAACAAGTTATTCAACCCACTTTAAAACCTTATTTAAAACACCTTTCGAAACATCATTCCTTACAAAATTATGCACTTAACATTTCCACAACATGCATATTAAACCATATGCAACATGTATTATGGATCTAATAGCCCATTTGCTGCACTCTATTTAAGCTTTCTCATGCATAACATCCCATATGCAAGGCTTAAAGAGTAAAACATGTATAAACCAACATTATACAACATAATCTATCACATGATACATCATCAATTATATTGACTTACAAGTGATCATCAACCAAGTTCCACTTTACAAAATATTACATCGGATACACGCATTCACAAGTGTCCTCTCAACACTTTGTGCAATCTCAACCAGAATTCAAGGTACAATCACAACCGGGTACAATTACAACCCAATCATCGGTTAGATGCATAATCCACTAACGAGAGTTTTCGGTACAATATAACCCCTCAACTGTTAGGGTACTTGATGGAGTTTTCGGTACACATAAACCCCTTAACATCCAAGGCGACTTTTTTATAGTGCACTATAATTCTTTTAAACCATATCAATTGCCAATATAATTCTTTTAAACCATGTACCTTAATGTTTTTATATGCATCAACAAAATTATTTACAATACAACAACCATGCATTAACAAGTATATCATAATACTTCATGAACCATTTTCCAAATGCATTCATCATCATTATATAATCAAAACAGTATAAAATATATTTTAAACCATGCATAAACAGTAGGTACCATGTAATTCAAAAACAAGTGCATAAAACCAATTTTGCCAATCGAAAACAAGTGCATAACCAGTTTTGGGGCTAGGAGTTTCCTAGGTTGATTAGACGGTCCGGTGGACCAGATTAGATGATTTGAGTCGATTTCGGGATTAATTTGAAATAGATATTTTTGAGTGAGAAAAAATATGAAAATATCCTAAAATCATTATTTAATATGTAGATGATTTTGGTAAAATCAATTTTATAAAAAGAAGTTTTGAAAAGTGACCTTTTGGGCTAGTAAGAAAAATGTAAAGTTTTAAAACTATTTTTAGTGACTATTTTGTAAAAGGGTCAAAACATAGAATCTTTAAGGAGTTATTTAGCTAGAGTCTAATATCAGACTTTTCTCTTTAATTGGATATTTTAAAAGGTCTTAAAAGAATATAAATAGGCTTGGAGAATTAATTTTATAATTAAATTTTAAAAGTAAACTTTACGTAACTAACTTATCTCTAAAAGATTTTCTCTCAAATTCTCTCCAGTCAAACACTCTTTTCTACTTCAATTTTCTCAGGTAACTACTTGATTTCAACATTCTTTATTTTCAAATGAGTTCTTAATGATTTCCTAACAAAACCTTATTGATTTGATCTTGTTTTCTCAAGAAAACTCATCCAATTAAGGGGAAAGTCAAGGTTAGAGGTGAGCTTCATTCTTCTTCTCTAATATAAGGTTCTTTACTAAAATTCCCACGTTATTGACCCTTTATATATGATTTCTAATGAGTTTTAATGATTTAATTATGGAAAATGGTCAAATCAAGGTTTAATTGATGCAATTGATTGATCTTCGTTATAGATCTTTTTTGCTGGGGTTTTGATTTGATTAGAACATTATTTTGATTTTGATAATGTTAAAAAGTTGGTTTTAACATTGGAATCTTGAAACTAGGTGAATCTCTAATTTCCTAGGTTGTTAGTTATGAGTTTTTGAGAAGTTGTAGATGCTTAATGCATGCTGGAGGTAATAAGGACGTGGTAATGATGTTTTTGGATATTAATTGATGATAAGTGAAGGTTGATATTTGTGTTTTGTGGCTGGGCTATTTTTGTAGTTGTTTTCGGTTGTTGTGATTGGGTAATTGAGTGGAGATTGATGAGGTTTGAGATAGAATGTTGTTGCGGGTTATGAATGCATTTTAATGAATTGGATCCTCTATTTTGTTGTATAAAAGCAGGGGAGGTTGGACCTCAAACTTGAACGGAAGTTCCCAAAGCTTTAGAGGTGTAATTACCGCATCGGCAAGCGAGGCTTTGCGTGTCGGTGAGTGAGAATGTGGTTTACAGCTTTTCAAAGGTTTGAAAGTTGTGTTTGGGAGTTTAGATCAAGTTTGAAATACTTGTCTAAGCTCAAAAGTAAGTAAAGAATGATTTTTTTCTCGATCTCGGTTTGACGAATGGTTTTAATGCACTTGTTTTGACGATTTGATTTCTCACTGTTATATGCATGATTTGAGCATGGTTTGATGTTGGACAATGGTTATATAATGATGATGATGCATTTGGAAGTAATGCATGTTTTGATAATGTTTTTGACCATTGGTTAATGCATGGTTAAATGTATTGGTTAAATGGTTTTGATTGATGCATACGAAAATAGTAAATTAATGTTATTAAAATGAATTATATTGGCAAGTGATGTGGTTCGAAATGTTATCGGATATAGTTGGCAGGCCATAGGATTAATAGTGCACTATAAAAAGTCGCCTTGGATGTTGAGAGATTTATGTCTACCGAAATCTCCATCTAAGTACCCTAACGGTTGAAGAGTTATATGGTACCGAAGACTCATGTTAGTGGATTATACATTTAGCCGATGAGTGGTGTTGAGAGGTTTATGTGTACCGAAAACTCTCATTGGTGGACTTTGGATGATTCCAGTTGAGATTGTATGATATATTAAGAGGACATTTGTTGAATCTGTGTATCTGATGTAATATTTCGTAAATTGGAACTTGGTTAATGATCACTTGTAAGTCAATATAATTGATGTTGTATCATGTTGATGGATTGTGTTGAATAATGTTGGTTTATACATGTTTTACTCTTTAAGCCTTGCATTTGGTAGTTATGCACGGGAAAGCTTAAATTGAGTGTAGCAAATTGGATTTTGCTATTAGTTCGTGATACATGTTGCATATGGTTTAATATGCATGTTTTGGAAATGTTAAGCACATGGTTTTCCAAGGCATGATGATGTCGATGATGATTTAAAAAGTGTTTTAAAAGTGGTTTTCAAAGTGGATTGTTAAATGGTTTTAAAGGCATTGATGGTGGTTTTTTTAGAGCACTCCTCACTAAGCCTTGTGTGCTTACGCTCTATTTTTCCGCCAATACAGAGAATTAAAGGTTAGGAGGCAACGAGAAAGAAAGGAGGAATCCAAGGACTTGATCTTCGAAAGTATGGTTTCGATTTAGACTCGTAGTAATAAAGGCAATATGGTTAATTTTCATTTGGGGGGGTTGTTTTGATAAACTCCTTGTTTGTGCAAGTTTTAAATGTTGTTTTGGTTTGGTTTAAGGCTTAAAATGCTTGGTATGTGCTTGGATTCATGTTTCGGATGTTGAGTAGGAAGCATGCCTATAGATATTGTAGATTTTTTATCTATGCTTGTTTGATCTATTGTAAATGCTGGTATGTTGGCGTAAGGTATGCCTTTGATGTTTAATGATGTTTGGGAAAGGTTTGGTAATGTTTAGAGTGAGCCAAAGTATCATATTTTGAACCTAGAGGTCATTACAGGCCTTCGCGTACCGGTACGGGTCTTTTGGTTTCGGTACACGGGGTTTGGGAAGGCTCATATCATCGAAAATTTACAAAGGGTATCGGTACACCTAGCCATCGTATCGGTACGCCTAGAGAAAATTTTTTATTAGTTTCGGTACATGGGCTCCTGTACCAGTACTTCTTCTAATAACTAAAATTTGGGTTTCGAAATATTTTCTTAAGGGATCGGTACATGGGTATTACAGTTTGGTACAAGTTGTCATACATACTGTATCGATACGGGTTAACGTATATCGGTATGAGTAGATGTTAAGTTCGTTATACCGTATCAGTGTGGGCTAGCTTGTATCGATACGCAGTGCTATTTTTTGTGTTTTGCCTGCTGACATTTGAAATAGATCATTTTAGTCCCAAAATGTTATGTATGCAATTAAATGAGTTTGGATGATTGTTTTAAGCTAGAATTTGACATGTAAGCTAAAATTGGATTAATGAAGGATTGGTAACCTGGATTTTATTTAAGTCATTGTAATTTGCAAAAATTACATTTTGTTCCCCGAAGTGCATGATTGAGCAATTGAACCCTATTTTGCAATCTGATCGCAATGTAACGTATCTGTTGATGCATGTTCATCCTAGGATCTAAATTGATGAATTTAGATAAGATAAAAAGAAAAAATAGACCCAATTTAGGTTATTAGTTCAGGTTTGCTTCGACAAACCTAATGTGGCTTTTTAGCTTAGTTTCAGCTAGACTGAGTTAAGAAGGTTACATTTGTTAGTATCAGAGCCAAGTTTACGAAAATTAGGATGTTGTTGATGATTGTTCAGTGTTGTTTGCTATGCACGGTGATTGTTTATACATGTGATGATTACTATATATTATGTCGAGGTATTGTTGGGGATACATTGCCTTATTACTATAGTTATAAAATAATTTTGGTTTGAAATAGAAGTCTTGGAGCCTTCTTGAAGCTTGCCTAATTGTTTTTGTTTTGGTGTAATTATCATGCCTTAGATACATTTTTACATGATGTCACCGAGGAGAGAATTAAGATCGAGCACGAGTGCTACTGCCGGAGGGTATAAAGTTAAGGGTGAGATAGTGTATCCTGTAGGGTGTCCTCCTCCTCCGCCTAATCCACCTAAGAGAATAGAGCAAGTACCACCTGCCCCACCTAGTCTGGTGTATGGTGATAAGACACCTTTGATACATGTAATGATTAGAGCGTTTTAGGGTATGGTGGCTAAAGTACATGTACCAACATCAACACCGACTGCCACTGCTAATCTGAGGTTGCCGTTAGAGCATTTGTGCAATCTTGGAGGAGTTGAGTTCAGAGAGTTGGCACCTGAGGCATTCGAAGAGTGGTTTTTCAGTACATATCAAATTTTGGATAAGATGGGGTGCAATGATATCCGTAAACTGGGATCAGTTGGTGGACTACCGTGATCACGGGCATAGAACCAGGTGATATAACATGGGAGTTCTTTCAAGTTGTCTTTAGAAAGAAGTATCTAGGAGTTAGATACTTGGATGAGAAAAAATGTGAGTTCATAGCCTTGGTTCGGGGCAGTATGTCTGTATCTGAGTACGAGGTATAATTTATGAGACTGAGTTAGTATGCACCTGCGTTGATACCAGATAAGAGGCATCATTGTGATCGATTCTGTTACATATTGGTACAGGATGTTAAGGCATATATGTTAGCCACTGATTATACGAATTTTGATGTGCTGGTTATACGGGCAAAGGCCATTGAGCAGAGCCTGGGTTTATCTTTTTTTTCCGAGAGGTTCTGGCTTTGGGAAGAGAGTTATGGATTTTGGTTTTGGTGGTGGTCAGTCTAAGAGTCACCGTGATAGGAGGTATCGCTTTGGGAAGAGAAGGGGGAGGAGGTAATGCTGGGCATGGGCCGCAGGGCCAAAGTACCCAGGTTAGGGCATTACATAATACCTGTTGGGTATGTAGATCGCGAGATCACATGAGGCGAGACTGTTCACGTTTGGCCAGAGAAGGACAAGCTTCTTTGGTAGTTGTTAGTTCTTACTGGATTTACAGTTATGAGGATCATTTGAGACGTAATTGTCAGTTGCTGGCTAGGGGTAGACAGGTACCTGCACCTGTTGTTGCACCACAGAGAGGCTGTGGGCGCGGTCGAGGTAATTTCCAGCAAAATGAGGAAGAATAGATGACTATTGCTCATACAATGGCAGCTCAACTGAGGGTGGTAGACCCGCAAGGATCTATGCGCATCGTGAAGGGAGGAATGACACTATTGTGATAGCATGTACTTTTACCTTGCAGTCTATGTTATTACTTTCTCTGATAGATTCTAGTTATATGAATTCATATATTTTGTATGAGCATGCGTATTTGCTTGATATACCGATAAAAATGTTAAATATGGGTATGCAAGTAACAAGTTCTTTTGGAGAGACGGTTGTTACGAGCAAGTTGTATAGGAGATGTCCTTTTATGGTACAAAGTCACGTATTTGCGGCAAATTTGATAGAGCTTTCATTTCATGGTTTTGATGTGATCTTGGGAATGGATTGGTTAACTGAGCATGGAGTTGTGGTCGAATTTGTAACCAAGCGAGTTTCGTTGAAACTTGCTGATGATTATGAGGTGGTAGTTGTGGGTGAGAATTTTAAGTTCTTATCCAATGTGGTTTTAACTTTGGAAACGTAGAAGTTGTTGGAGTGTGGGTGTCAAGCATATCTGGCTTATGTTATGAACCCAAATGTAGAAGAAGTGCGGACTAAGGATATCCGTACTGTTTGTGATTTTTCGGGGGTGTTTCTAGAGGAGTAACCTTGGTTGCCGCCAGGTACAGAGGTAGAGTTTTGCATTGAAACTTATACAGATACGGCTCTAGTGTCAATTGCACTATATAGTATGGCACTAAAAGAGTTGAAAGAGTTGAAGATACAACTTCAAGAGTTGTTGGACCGTGGTTTCATCTGACCTAGTGTGTCACCATGCGGTGTACCAGTATTTTTTGTGATGAAGAATGATGGCACTTTGAGGATGTGTGTTGATTATCGGTAACTGAACAAGTTGACAATTAAGAATAAGTATATTTTGCTCCAAATTAATGACTTTTTTGATTAATTCTAGGGTACTACGATATTTTCTAAGATCGATTTCAGATCTAGATACTATCAGTTGAAGGTTAAGGATGAGAATATGCCGAAGACTACTTTTCGTACAAGGTACGAGCATTATGAGTTTCTGGCGATGTCGTTTGGGTTAAGGAATGTGCCTGCAGCATTCATATACATGATGAATCGAGCGTTCTATGAATTCTTGGATCAATTAGTAGTAGTGTTCATTGATGAGATTCTCGTGTACTCTCATACCGAAGAGGAACATGATTGACCCTTGCGGATTGTGTTGCAAGCCTTGTTGGATAATCAACTTTATGCTAAGTTGAGAAAGTATGAATTTTGGATTAAAGAAGTGGTCTTTCTTGGTCATGTTGTTTTGGCAGAAGGTATCCGAGTGGATCTGCAGAAGGTTGAAACGGTGGTAAATTTAAAGCAACCTAGGTCGGTGACGGAGGTTCGTAGTTTCTTGGGGGTGGCAGGTTATTATCGTCGCTTTGTGGATGGGTTCTCAAGGGTTGCTGCTCCATTGACCAAGTTGTTACAAAAAGATGTGCGTTTTGAATGGACGGAGGCTAGACAACAAGCATTTGAGAAGTTGAAGAAAGCTTTGACACAAGCTCTGATCTTGATTCAACCTGAGTCAGGAAAAGAGTTTATGGTTTATAGCGATGCATCTTACGTTGGTTTAGGTTATGTATTGATGCAAGATGAGAAAGTTGTACCTTATGCACCTAGGCAGTTAAAGGTGCACGAGCGCAATTATCCTACGTGTGATTTAGAGCTTGCCACAGTGGTGTTTGCATTAAAGATTTAGAGTCAATATCTTTATGGTGAGAAGTGTTTTGTTTACACGGATCACAAGAGTTTGAAGTATTTGATGTCGCAAAAGGAGTTAAATTTTAGGCAATGTAGATGGTTGAAGTTGCTCAAGGATTATGATTTGACAATCGAGTATCATCATGGCAAGGCAAATGTTGTGGCTGATGCTTTGAGTAGAAAAGTTGTTGTTGAGTTGAGGGACATGTTTACGAGATTGAGTGTGACGTGTGATGGAGGTTTTGCTGGCCGAGTTGCAAGTGAAGCCATCTTTGTCGCAATTGATTAAGGAAAAATAGCCTCATGATGAGGCGTTGGTACCGCATGTTAAGGATATCACAGATGAAAATCGTACAGATTTTCACTTTAATGGTGATGGGGTGTTATGTTTTAGGGATCGAATAGTGGTGCCTAGTGATGATGAGTTGAGGCAAACTATTTTGACCGAGGCTCATGCTAGTCCTTTTACTGTGCATCCCAGTAGTACTAAGATGTATCGAGGTCTAAAGGAAGAGTACTATTGGGTGGGATTGAAAAAGGATATGGTTGATTTTGTTGTTAGACGTATGGTGTGTTAGCGTGTTAAGGCTGAGCATTAGTTTCCTTCCAGGTTGTTGCAACCGTTGAGATTTCGAGAGTGGAAATGGGAGGAGATCACCATGGATTTTGTGACGGGGTTACCTTTGACACCTAATAAAAAGGATTCCATTTGGGTGATTATAGATCAATTTATGAAGTGTGCACATTTTTTGCCGGTGCATACAACGTGTACCTTGGATAGGTTGGCGGATCTTTTTATTGTTGAAATTGTGAGGTTACACGGGGTGCCCAAGACAAGTGTTTCGAATAGGGATTTGCGGTTTACATCAAGATTTTGGGAGTGTTTGCATCGAGCTTTGGGTACTCACTTGAATTTCAGTACTTCGTATCATCCTCAGACGGATGTCCAGTCTGAACGTGTGATTCAGATTTTGAAGGATATGTTTGGAAAAGACAGTTACCTTTGGTGGAGTTTGTGTACAATAATAGTTATCAGGCAAGTATAAAGATAGCACTGTATGAGACCTTGTATGGTAGAAAGTGTCGTACGCCTTTGTGTTGGGCTGAAGTAGGGGAAAAGTATGTTTTTAAGCCCGATGTGTTGAAAGACACCGATAAAAGAGTAAAGCTTATTTGTGATCGTTTGAAAGTGGCTTCGGATAGGCAGAAATCCTACACGGATTTGAATCGTAGGGGAGTTGAGTACGTGGTTGGTGAAAATGTTTTCTTGAAAGTCTCACCTTAGAAGAAGGTGTTGCGCTTTGGGCGCAAAGAAAAGTTGAGTCTGAGGTTTATTGGACTATATGAGGTGTTGGAACGCGTAGGTCCGATGGCTTACCGATTGAGTTTGCCTCCTGAGTTGGAGAAGATTTATAATGTGTTTCATGTATCCATGTTGCAAAGGTATCGTTCGGATCCTTCGCATGAGATGCCAGTAGAGGATGTTAAGTTGTGACCAGATTTATCTTATGATGAGGAACTAGTAGAGATCCTTAACTCCATTAGTAAATTTCTTTGTGGTGTTGAGGAGGCCACGTGGGAGAGTAAATCAAACATGAAAAAATAATTTCTGCATCTATTTCCAACATATAAATTTTGTGGACGAAATTTCATAAGTAAGGGAGATTTGTAACGCCTTGGTTTTGGGCCTAGGAGTTTTCTAGGTTGATTAGACGGTTCGGTGGACCGGATTAGAAGATTCGAGTCGGTTTCAGGATTAATTTGAAATAAAAATTTTTGAGTGATAAAAAGATATGGAAAATATCCTAAAATCATTATTTAATATGTAGATTATTTTGGTAAAATCAATTTTGCAAAAAGAAGTTTCAAAAAGTGACATTTTGGGCCGGTGACCAAAATGTAAAGTTTTAAAACTATTTTTAGTGACTATTTTATAAAAGGGTAAAACATAGAATCTTTAAGGAGCTACTTGTCCAAAGTCTAATATCACACTTATCTCTTTAATTGGATATTTTAAAAGGTCTTAAAAGGATATAAATAGGCTTGGAGAATTAATTTTATAATTAATTTTCAAAAGTAAACTTTACGTAACTAACTTTTCTCTAAAATATTTTCTCTCAAATTCTCTCCAGCCAAACACTTTTTTCTAATTCAATTTTCTAAGGTAACTACTTGATTGCAACATTCTTTTATTTTCAAATGAGTTCTTAATGATTTTCTAACAAAACCTTATTGATTTGATCTTATTTTCTCAAGAAAACTCATCCAATTAAGGGGAAAGCCAAGGTTAGAGGTGAGCTTCATTCTTATCCTCTAATATAAGGTTATTTTTTCTGAAATTCGCAAGTTATTGACCCTTTATATATGATTTCTAATGAGTTTAATGATTTAATTATAGAAAAATGGTTAAATTAAGGTTTAATTGATGTATTTGATTGATCTTCGTTATGGATACTTTTTTTTGCTTTTGATTTGATTAGAACATTATTTTGATGTTTGATAATGTTAAAAAGTTGGTTTTAACATTGGAATCCCGAAACTAGGTGAATCTCTAATTTCCTAGGTTGTTAGTTATGAGTTTTTAAGGAGTTGTGGATGTTTAATGTAAGCTGGAGGTATAAGGATGTGGTAATCGTGTTTTTTGATGTTAATTGAAGATAAGTAAAGGTTGATATTCGTGGTTTGTGGCTGGGCTATGTTTGTAGTTGTTTTGGTGTTGTTTTCGGTTGTTGTGGTTGGGTAGATTGGTGAGGTTTGAGATAGAATGTTGTTGCTGGGTTATGAATGCATTTTAATGCATTGGATCCTTTATTTTGTTGTAATAAGCAGGGGAGGTTGGACCTCAAGCTTGAACGGGAGTTTTGAAAGCTTTAGAGGTGTAATTACCGCATCGGCAAGCGAGGCTTTGTGTGTCGTTGAGTGAGAATGTGGTTTACAACTTTTCAAAGGTTTGAAAGTTGTGTTTGGGAGTTTAGATCAAGTTTGAAATGGTGGTCTGATCTTGGAAGTAAGTAAAGGATGATTTCTCTCTCGATCTCGGTTTGGCAAATGGTTTTAATACAATTGTTTTGACGATTTGATTTCTCACTGTTATATGCATGATTTGAGCATGGTTTGATGCTGGAAAATGGTTATATAATGATGATGATGCATTTAGAAGTAATGCATGTTTTGATCATGTTTTTGAACATTGGTTAATGCATGGTTGAATGCATTGGATAAATAGTTTTGATTGATGCAGATGAAAACAGTGAGTTAGTTTTAATAAAATGAATTATATTGGCAAGTGATGTGGTTTAAAATGTTATCGGATATAGTTGGCCGGCCATAGGATTGATAGTACACTATAAAAAGTCCCATTGGATGTTGAGGGGTTTATGTGTACCGAAAACTCCATTCGAGTACCCTAACAGTTGAGGGATTATATGGTATCGAAGACTCCCTTTAGTGGATTATACATCTAGACGATGAGTGGTGTTGAGGGTTTATGTGTACCAAAAACTCCACCACGAGTATCACAATAGTGAAGGGGTTTATGTGTACGGAAAACTTACGTTGGTGGATTTTTGATGATTCCGGTTGAGTTTGTATGAAGTGTTGAGAGGACACTTGTTGAATCCATGTATCCGATGTAATAATTTGTAAATTGGAACTTGGTTGATGATCACTTGTAAGCCTTGCATTTGGTTTATATATGTTTTACTCTTTAAGCCTTGCATTTGGTAGTTATGCATGGGAAAAGTTAAATTGAGTGTAGCAAATGGGATTTTCTGTTAGTCCATGATGCATGTTGCATATGGTTTAATATGCATGTTTTGAAAATGTTAAGTGCATGGTTTTGCAAGGCATGATGATGTTGATGATGATTTAAAAGGTGTTTTAAAAGTGGTTTTCAAAGTGGATTGTTAAATGATTTTAAAGGTATTGATGGTAGTTTTTTTATAGCACTCCACACTAAGCCTAGTGTGCTTACGCTCCCTTTTTCCATCAATGCAGAGAATTAAAGGTTAGGAGGTAGCGGGAAAGAAATGAGGAATCCAAGGACTTGATCTTTGAAAGTATGGTTTCGACTTAGACTCGTCGTAATAAAGGTAATATGGTTAATTTTCATTTGGGAGGGTTGTTTTGATAAACTTACTATTTGTGCAAGTTTTAAATGTTGTTTTGGTTTGGTTTAATGCTTAAAATGCTTGGGGTGTGCGCTTGGATTCATGTTTCAGATGTTGAGTAGGAAGCGTGCCTATAGATATTGTGGATTTTTTATCTATACTTGTTTGATCTATTGTAAATGCTGGTATGTTGGCGTAAAGTATGCGTTTGATGTTTGTAATCACTCATTTTTACTTGTAAATATATATTAGTGTTGCATGTATATTTATTATATTATATGTTTATTGTTTGCATGAGTATTACTAATATATATATAAGGTGTGGTGTGCATGTATATTATAAGCTATGTATGTATACGTATTAAGGGTGTATGTATGTCGCGTACGTATCTAATTAGTACGAGTGTATTTGTTTAATGTGTATAGATGTTAAGTCAATTATGTGTATGATTATACGTATGTATGCTAGAATGTTATATTAATTAATGTTTGTATAATATAAGTATACGTTTGTGCATGTATGTGTATTGCTATTATAATACTAATTATATTATTATTAATGGGCTGATATGAAATGAAATCTAAAAAATATATACATATTAAAACCAAATAAAATAATTGAAGTCCAAGTCCAATTACAAATAATTACAAGGCCCGGTTGGCCCAAACCCAAACCTTATCTAATTACAACTGTGTGTGCAGGTGACTGTGGGCCGTTGGATCAAGATCTGATCCAACGGCCACGATCCAACCAAGAAGTCAAAATATCTGCCAGTCGCGTTTCCACACGTATGGACCGTTCGCGTGCCACGCGCGCGTGAGCCCCACGCGTTCTGACTCCTCGACTGCGGAGCTCCACGTGGCAAGATCTGGAGCCGTCTCACCAAATCGAGGCTTCATCCAGGCCGTTCGTCCTTCAAGCCATCTCGACCGTTAGATCAGATCTGATCTAACGGCCGAGAACGTGTCTGGCCGCTGGCAGAACACCCATACCGCCACCATGTCGATATTCAACCACCGTGCTCAGAACATGCCAAATACAACAAGCAACAAGTTTGTCAGTCCAGATCTGAAAAAGCAAGTATACAACTTGTACAAAACAAAGAAGCATATATATGAAACGGGTACTTTGTAACAAAAGGGAGTGGTAACAGAGAGAGAACAGAGAGGTGGTAAAAAAAAAACAAGGGAGGGTAGTAACAGAGATCTTGTAACAAAAAAACCGAAAGTTGTAACCAGTCAAGTGATAATCGAAAGTCAGTCCAGTGGTAAACACTTGTTTCCTTTTCTTATTTGTTTTCTTGCATGCATATAAAAAGGGATAAACAAAAAAAAAGAGAAGAGGTCTTGCCGTCACCGTTTGTGGGTCTCCCCTCCTCAGTGATAAGCCTTTCGGCTTCCCCAGCCGATATGGTGGCTGGAGGAGGGAAGGCCCTCTTTGTAGTTTTGTTTTTGGTTAAAAGTGTTTTTTTTGTTCGTATTTCCTAGATCTAGGGCGAATAGAGGTGTATCCTTTGAATCCAACCTCGGATTCGTGTCGAGGATGGAAAGGGGGTTATTTTGGTGTGTTTTGGAGGCTCACCGGCGCCGGTTAGCGGCGGTCGGCGGCGGAGAAATACGGTGACGGCATTTGGATTTCGGGTTTTGAGGATATTTGAGAGAAAATGAAGAACATAAGCAATATTACAAAACTGAAAATGAAAGAAATAAGGGGAAAATTGATTTCGGTCTAAAAATAAGGTTTATATAGGTGTTATTATTTTTGAAATGGGTAAATCACAAACTTAATCCCCCCGCGTTTCCAATATTTTCATTTTTGTCTCGCCGCATGGTATAATTACAATCCCAGTCCCCCTGATATTTCAAAATCTTGCAATCCAGTCCCTAAATTACACCGAATCAGTTTTTAAATGGTAAAATTACGCCTTTAGCCATCCCGCGTTTTTGAACTTTTCATTTTGGGTCTGCCCCTTGGTCTAATTACAGTTTTGATCCTTTTAGGTTATGTTTGTTTCGCAATTTAGTCCCTAAATTACATATTATTGTTCTTTAATTTTACGCCATAGACTTTTATTTTTCTTTCATTTGATCTGTTTCTTTGTAAATACTCATGTTCGTATTATAGTCGTATATGTTGATGTATTCTATTGTTTTATTTTATATCCCTCGTATATGCCTCGTATTTTATGTTTAAATGTATATGTGTATTAAGCTTATGATAGTTATGTATCTTTTTATCCGGTCATTCGTATTAAAGCATGTTATGTTCTATTTGACTCGTAAACGGCATGTTTTTGTATTTTTGTACGTATTGTATGTTTTCTTGCTTTTTTAGGTTACGTGTTAGTGCGTCTTCTTTTATGTATAATATATTGTTCTATATATGTTGAAATATGTTTTATTACTAGCATGTATGTCTTTTTGAAATATTTGTTCGTCTATATACGTAATTATTCCTACCTTGTTATTGTGGCATGTTAAGTTTGCTTTTATCTGATATTAAGCTTGGTATGTATATGTGTATTTTAATGGTGTATTTCATTTATGTTAGATTAGTATTCTGTTATGTCAATATTTATTGCATTTAAATATTTTGCCATGTTTTATATTTTTGCCACTAAGATTGCATATCGAGATATAAATTGTTAATGCGGTGCCCTTTTATCCGAGCGTAAACGGGGCCAGTATCAGGCGTAGTGATAGTGGTTGGGCGTTTATTCTCGGATAACGGGGCCCTTAAAATTTATTCGCAATTATGACCGAATTTTAAAATAATCTTCACTCTAATCCGAAAAATCCAATATTAATAAAGCGGTAATTATTAAAGTACCAGTTTTAGGCGGTGTGGGGGTGCTAATCCTTCCCCATCCGTAACCGACTCCCGAACCCAATCTTTTTGAATCTCTGGTTTTATGGTGTCCGGCCTACCTAAGTGGCCGGTGGCGACTCCATTTTTTAATTGCGGTTTCTTTTAAAACCTCACGGAATAAATATTTTATATCCAAAAAAAATCACAAAAACCTTCGAAAATCCACCATCGTTTTTTTAGCGATCATAAGAAAAGGACATCGCTACAGATGGTGACTCCGCTGGGGATAATTTTTTGTTTTTTTTAAAACAAATGAGAGTCAAGCTTTTAAAATAATTACCGCTTTACTAACATTGGAAGTTCCAGATTAAAGTGACTATTAAATTAACATTCAGTCATAATTGCGCGTTTATTTTAACGCATTTAAAATTTGGCATATAAACCCGTTTTTTAAGTGGGGGGAAAACGCTAATGCTTTCGTGGAGATATCGTTCTCCCGTATGGGCCTAGCAAGTACCTTCGGGGCTCGAGTACCTTATGCTTTCGTAAGGATATCGTTCCTTCGTACGGGCATAAGCGAATGGGTCCCCCTGAATTGAACCCGGTTGAAAGGAGCCTATAATGGGTGATGATCGGGGGCCTTGCTACTTTTAGTAGAGGACAGCAAAGACAATTCGGGTACCTCCTAGAACCAACACTGCATGTAGAGAATAGATAGAAACCCACCATGTTAGAGCCATGCGGATAACCTAAGTGTCTTAGATGGAATGTAAATAGGATTGCCTTGTTTGCTTATCGCATTTAATTTACCCTTTTATTACGTACTTATCATTTTTGTCCGGTACTGACTTGTTTTCTTTTTTGCTTTGTTTTTGCATATCATTGCATTCGCATTACACAGGGCATTGATTCCCGAGTGATTTCTCCCATAATAGAAGGTTGTTCATGATGGACCAAACGTTCTTTGACCTAAAGGAAAGGGGTCCAATTCCAGAGTTCCATCCCAAGATTAGGCCAGGGACAGCCGAAGAAGAACCATTCAAGGACACCAGAACAGATTCAGTAAGCAGTGTCAATTCTGGTAACAAACGAGATACAATACAAGAACTAAAGAAACAGATGTCTGAGATGATGGACCAGATGAATGCAATGATAAAAGGCAAGCAGCATGTCGAACTCAGAAAAGATTCGGTCGGGGAGCAGAATGTGGAACAAAATGGACAGAATGTCAAAACAGACAACACCGTTAAATATGACAAATCGAATCCATTTGTGATCAATCTCAAGAAGCAGACAAGTAGCGTATCTAGGGTAGATACCCAGGGAACAGAGGCAAAACCAGGGGAAGTTCGAGAATCTAATGACATCAGAAGACATTATCCTATACCCATGAGATACACCGAGTTACTTCCGTTGCTTGTCGAAAGGAACCTTATCATACCAATGAAGTCTGTACCAAGAAAACCTCCTTATCCGAAAGATTACAACAGTCGTGTCTGGTGCAGCTACCACATAGGCGATTCAAGTCATCACACTGAAAATTGTAGGGCCCTGAAGGACAGAGTTCGAGATCTTATCAGAATGGGAATTTTGGATTTCGAAGACGGACAACCCCTATTCTTCAGCCAGCCAGCCGTTGCCCGAGGGGCAAAGTCGAAGAAGGAACAATACCCAGCCCAAGGTTCAGGTAACACAGAAGTAGGTCACTCAAGCGGGATAAAGTTAGGAGTCAAGAATAAAAGCGTCTCAGAAGATGAACTTGCACACAAGCGCGACTAGCTCGAGCATGAGAGGCACAATCTGAGCATGAAATCAAAGAATGTACAAGACGAGTACCAGAAGCTGCACTTTGAATTCAAGAGTTTCGGTCTGGGTGACACCGCGGAAGAGTGGGTCAATGGTATGATTCAGCTGAGGAACGGTTCAGAACGCTGGAAGCAGAAATGCAAGAATAGTAAGAATAAAGTCAGATCATTATCACAGAAGCTGGAAGAAGCTGAGGGCCAACGCGACTTTCTCCAAAATGAGTTGGAAAGCAGTCTGGCCATGGAAGATATCCTGAAATCAAGTCTGCACCAGGAAAGGAATGAATCACAAGCCTTTCAAATAGAAAACGCAGCACTCAAAGAACAGATAGTGAGGCTCGAGACTGCTTTACATACCAGTGAGATCCGCGCTGGGGCAATGACCGTTAAGCTACAAAAGGCCGAGCAAACAATACGGGAGAAAGACCGGGACATGAAGATGGTTATGACTCAAGCCCGACAAGTAGCTCAACAGGTAGCAGATTTAGCCGATGCAGCAGCACCAATAAGCTAGAATATGGATCCATCATTGGACCACGAAGGAAAGCTGACGGGACTGTTGAATGAGGTCAAGACATTAGGTGCCAGGGCTCACCGCTATCTGTAAAACCCTAATACCAGGATGTAATGAAACCTCTTGGTCTGAATGAAAGATGTCCTATAGGGACAAATCACTTGCGGGATCGATGCTTTATTGCATTCATGCATTGCATTTGCATCACGTCATGTGCATTGTTTAATAATTTTATCATCGTATGACACTTCATCATCTAATACTTGGGGTTCGATGCTAGTGTGTGTGAATTAATCAGAAAATGGAACGAATTGAAGAGTCGAGGCTTGACCAGTTAGAACAAAAAATCGAGAAAGAGCTTAAGAAGAAAGAGAAGATAAATGTCTTCAATACGAGGGAACTCTGCCTAGTCCCTGATTTGGTCATTCCTCCAGATTTCAAGGTTCCTGGATTTGCGCAGTATGACGGAACCAGCTGCCCGAAGATTCACTTAACCATGTTTTGTAGAAAAATGGAATGATACATGAAGAACGAAGAATTGTTGATCCATCATTTCCATGATAGCCTGACGGGACCAACAGCAGTGTGGTATAACCGTTTGAACAGAAACCAAGTTAGGTTATGGGGTGACCTCGCTAATGCCTTCTTGGATCAATACAAATATGCTTTAGATTTAGCACCCTGTCGACAGTTTCTTCAGAATGAGAAAATGAGACCAAGTGAAAGCTTCAGGGAATATGCATTAAGGTGGCGATGTCTGGCGACCCAAGTCCAACCCCCTATAGCGGAAGAAGAGTTGACTCCCCTATTTCATGCAACGCTCCCCTCTCCCTTCTTCGATTTGATGTTGGAGAAATCGAGAAACGGATTCGAAGATTTCATGACGATTGGAGAGAGGATAGAATATGCAATCAAAGAAGGAAAATTGGGCCTAAAGTCTAAGGACCGAAGCGAAGATAAGATAGATAAGGATGGAGAGGTAAATGAATGTCATCTCCAGGGTTCGCGTGGCCGTAAAAGAATAAGACAGACTGACAAATTGGGGTCATCAAGAAAAATCCCTCGGACGAGCGCAAATTTGGAAGTGTTTGGAACATCTATCTCAGATATTTGGCCTTATCTGGTAGAGGGTCACTATCTTGTTCCTAGGCCGATGAAGAGTGCACCTGATCTGTATGCCCATAGTTTTGACTCGAGTAGCACATGCGAATTCCATATGGGGGCACCGGGGCATCCCACCAGAAAATGTAGACCTTTCTTTGGAGGAAATCAAGAAGCTGGTCAATGATGGAACCACGACACAAGAGCTGATCAAGCAAAGTGGAAGACCAAGGATGAGAAGCAAATCTACATAGTCTTTGAAGAAGCCATAGATGTCTCTACATTAAAATACCCTTCTGAAGTAATACAAGGAATCAACTCTATGTGGCCCCATGCAAAAAGATCTTTTGTGATGGGGCATGTTTGTTGATTTTTATTTTCAATAAAGAACACATTTTGCTTAACATATAATGTTTTTGAAAGCACATAGATATTTTCTCGCCGTTGTAGAACGCTGGATATCAATTGCAAGATGTGACATTAGATAGATGTCGTGACAACGATGATGTGTGATCTTTCCCACCGGACTCTGGTCAACAAAGCGAGATTATTACTCTTTCGATGATATTCAAGGATAAAAAGCTCTAAATGTCAACCATGTAGAGTTGCTTGAAATTGAAGCTCTAGGCATAATCTTCTAGGTAGTAAAGAATAAACAAAACAAAAAAGGAAGAGAAAAAGAAAAGAAAGAAAAAAGAAATAAAAATAAAGAAGGAGAAAATAATAATAAAAAAGTACTCCTATGTTGACCAGTAATAGGCTTGTTCGGATAAGAGTATGGAAATTTTGGGGGGGCACTCATTTGAAGCGCGATAGGGTGGAGATATATCATCCAATTCAAGAAACCTTAGCTTCATGAGTGATGGTAATATTTTCAAATCGTGACTATGCCGAGTAACTTGGGGCAGTGTTGTTTGCTCCATCGTTGTCCTCAAGACAAAGGACTGTGACGAATTGATTTCCTCAAATAATGATAAAAGCAAAAAATAAAAATAAAAACAAAAACAAAACAACAAAAACAAAAAAAAAGGAAAAAAATGATGAAAAAAAGAAGAAAAAAAAAGAAAATAGGCGGTATCATAGGAAAAATTAAGACTCGCACCACCCAGAACTCTATTCCTAGAGTAATATTTCTGCGCTCGAGTGGTTATACAAGCCAACCCTTTTGGGGGCGGAGTAGATAATGAGAATTGAGAAAGAGTAGTACTCTGCAAAGAACGCGGTAATCATGAGGATGAACCGAGTCACCAGGGAAGACTTCACATCTTTGAATTACCAAGTGGTTGAATCTAAGCCACTCTTGCACATGATATCCAGAGCTCCTATGTTTTGTTTTCAAAATCTTGTATGTTAATCTAAATGATACCCTTCAGTGGAACACCAATCAGCAAATTGACAAGTTAAAGCAACAAAAATTTCCATGTATTACTTTAGGGGTAAGATCCATGACACAAGGTTGCGGATACTATTGGAGCCCCTAACCAGAAATGACCTCGCAATGCATAGAATGAAGATGATAACAGAGGTATAGGTGTCAGACAGCTCAAGAACAAGAAGCGAATTCTAGCCACGATGCCTTGTTTGGTTCAAGAAAATGAAGGACGAAACATGACAAGAATGAGCTTACAAAGTGTGGGAACGGTAAAAAAGTAAACATTGAGTCTCCAAAGAATTAAAGCACAGAGATCGATGAATGGTGTCCGTCAAGAGGCAACAAGAAGATTGAGGTTAAGAAGCATTTCGCTCACCCCGATGATGAAATTAACAAATACTCAGAATGTTGGGTCAAAAGAACTGGAAGATAGCCAAGCACGATCGAATGGGGCAATGCGAGCGTAAAGAATAGTAAGAATCTCTGCACACGCATGATATAGTGTTTGTTGGTGAAGCAGGCAGAGACCCCGAAGAAGAAAGGCGGGTGCTCGTGCAAAAGAACAAGAGCAGATGCCCATTGAGCAAAATTTGACAGAAATTTGACAGAAATGAAGATCAAAATTGAGCATACCGCAAAAGGAAAGGAAATAGAGAAATCCGAAGAATGACTTTTCAGGACATAAGATAAACAAAAAAAAAAAAAAGGGAAAAAAGGAGAAAAAGAAACAAAGAAAAAAGAAAAAGAGGAGAAAGAAAGCACAACATTACATGCATCATATAGATAGGGTCATGTCAATTTTGCTTGTTCCTAAACAGGTATTTGAAGAATTATCGAAGAATTTACCAAAGTCCCGAAAGAACCACAGCCATGGCGGCGTGGTATCCAGATGTTAAATACTTCGGGTCATCGGTAAGTCCTTCGGGCACGATGTTAAGTCCATTGGGCCACCAATAAGTCTTTTGAGCGTGGTGATAAGTCCTTCGGGCCATCAGTAAGTCCTTCGGGCATGATGCGGCAGCATATCAGCGTGAGTCCCCAAAGAACAATAGCCATAGCGGCGTTAGATCCAGATGTTAAATCCTTCGGGTCATCGGTAAGTCCTTCGGGCACGATGTTAAGTCCCTCGGGCCACCAATAAGTCTTTTGAGCGTGGTGATAAGTCCCGGGCCATAAGTCTTTGAAGTGATAAGTCCCGGGCATGATGCGCAAAGCATATCGGCGTGAGTCCCCAAAAAATAATAGCCATAGCGGCGTCAGATCCAGATGTTAAATCCTTCGGGTTATTGGTAAGTCCTTCGGGCACGATGTTAAGTCCTTCGGGCCACCAATAAGTCTTTTGAGCGTGGTGATAAGTCCTTCGGGCCATCAGTAAGTCCTTCGGGCATGATGCGGCAGCATATTAGCGTGAGTCCCCAAAAGAACAATAGCCATAGCGGCGTCAGATCCAGATATTAAATCCTTCGGGTCATCGGTAAGTTCTTCGGGCACGATGTTAAGTCCTTCGGGCCACCAATAAGTCTTTTGAGCGTGGTGATAAGTCCTTCGGGCCATCAGTAAGTCCTTCGGGCATGATGTGGCAGCATATCAACGTGAGTCCCCAAAGAACAATAGCCATAGCGGCGTTAGATCCAGATGTTAAATCCTTCGGGTCATTGGTAAGTCCTTCGGGCACGATGTTAAGTCCCTCGGGCCACCAATAAGTCTTTTGAGCGTGGTGATAAGTCCTTCGGGCCATCAGTAAGTCCTTCGGGCATGATGCTGCAGCATATCGGCGTGAGTCCCCAAAAAACAATAGCCATAGCGGCGTTAGATCCAGATGTTAAATCCTTCGGGTCATCGATAAGTCCTTCGGGCACGATGTTAAGTCCTTTGGGCCACCAATAAGTCTTTCGAGCGTGGTAATAAGTCCTTCGGGCCATCAGTAAGTCCTTCGGGCATGATGCGGCAGCATATCGACGTGAGTCCCCAAAAGAACAACAGCCATAGCGGCGTGAGACCCAGATGTTAAATCCTTCGGGTCATCAGTAAGTCCCTCGGGCACGATGTTAAGTCCTTCGGGCCATCAGTAAGTCTTTCGAGCATGATGATAAGTCCTTCGGGCCATAAATAAGTCATTCGGGCATGATGCGGTAGTCTTAGTAGCGTAGGTCCAAAAATGGCAACAACCTCGTAAAAAATAAAGGAACCTACATTTTCAAGCCCCAGTGAAAGGTTCCATAGAGGGAGAACCCTAAATCCAAAATCTCAAAAAGAACTCTCAGTCGAAGGAATTCACCTATGACACAAGGTTATATAGGAAACCTTTTGTGTCGAAAGCGAAGAGTCTTATATAGGAAAGGCTCTGATCTTCACTGTCTTAGAATGAAAGGTTCTATATAGGAAGAACCTGTAGCCCTGAGATTTCAGACGCCAAAAGTTCTATATAGGAAGGACTGACGGCTCCAGGGTTTAAAGACTAGCAGTTCTATATAGGAGGAACTCCCAGTCGGAAGAATCCATCAGCGGCGCAAAAGGTTTTATATAGGAGAAACCAGCGTTGAAGACGAAGAGTTCTATATAGGAAGGACTCCAAGCTTTACAGTCTCGAAGTGAAAGGTTCTGTATAGGAAGGACTCATAACTCGAGGCTTCAGAGTGAAGGGTTCTATATAGGAAGAGCCTGTAGCTCCAAGATCGGAAGGTGACGAAGCTTTATATAGGAAGAACTTACAAGTCCGAAGATTCAGCTAAGGAAGAGCGGAGATGTCCAAAAGAACACGTTTTTCCAAAGCTACAAACAGGGAAGTCTGATAAAAATGAGTGCTTATGAATCTTTGCTTTGTTTCCCATTCCATGAGAACAAGCAAAGAGGGGCAACTGTAATCACTCATTTTTACCTGTAAATACATATTAGTGTTGCATGTATATTTATTATATTATATGTTTATTGTTTGCATGAGTATTACTAATATATATATAAGGTGTGGTGTGCATGTATATTATAAGCTATGTATGTATACGTATTAATGGTGTATGTATGTCGCGACGTATCTATTTTAAATGAGTGTATTTGTTTAATGTGTATAGATGTTAAGTCAATTATGTGTATGATTATACGTACGTATGCTAGAATGTTATATTAATTAATGTTTGTATAATATAAGTATACGTTTTGCATGTATGTGTATTGCTATTATAATACTAATTATATTATTATTAATGGGCTAATATGAAATGAAATCTAAAAAAATATATATATTAAAACCAAATAAAATAATTGAAGTCCAAGTCCAATTACAAATAATTACAAGGCCCGGTTGGCCCAAACCCAAACCTTATCCTATTTAATGTGTGCGGTAATGTGGGCCGTTGGATCAAGATTTGATCCAACGCCACGATCCAACCAAGAAGTTATCGCGTGTTCCACACGTATGGGTCGAGTGCCACGCGCGCGTGGTCCACGCGCTTTGATATCCCCGACGCATTGATATCCCGCGCGCGCGTGAGCCCCACGCGTTCTGACTCCTCGACTGCGGAGCTCCACGTGGCAAGATCTGGAGTTGTCTCACCAAATCGAGGCTTCATCCAGGCCGTTCGTCCTTCAAGCCATCTCGATCGTTAGATCAGATCTGATCTAACGGCCGAGAACGCGTCTGGCCACTGGCAGAACACCCATACCGATATTCAACCACCGTGCTCAGAACATGCCAAATACAACAAGCAACAAGTTTTTCAGTCCAGATCTGAACAAGCAAGTATACAACTTGTACAAAACAAAGAAGCATATATATGAAACGGGTACTTTGTAACAAAAGGGAGTGGTAACAGAGAGAGAACAAAGAGGTGGTAACAAAAAAAACAAGGGAGGGTAGTAACAGAGATCTTGTAACAAAAAAAAAACGAAAGTTGTAACCAGTCAAGTGATAATCGAAAGTCAGTCCAGTGGTAAACACTTGTTTCCTTTTCTTATTTGTTTTCTTGCATGCATATACAAAGGGATAAACAAAAAAAGAGAGAGAAGAGGTCTTACCGTCACCGTTTGTGGGTCTCCCCTCCTCAGTGATAAGCCTTTCGGCTTCCCCAAGCCAGATATGGTGAACTGGAGGAAGGGGAAGGCCCTCTTTGTAGTTTTGTTTTTGGTTAAAAGTGTTTTTTTTTGTTCGTATTTCCTAGATCTAGGGCGAATAGAGGTGTATCCTCTGAATCCAACCTCGGATTCGTGTCGAGGATGGAAAGGGGGTTATTTTGGTGTGTTTTGGAGGCTCGCCGGCGCCGGTTAGCGGCGGCCGGCGGCGGAGAATACGACGGCCGGCCACCGGATTCTGGGTTTCAGGGGATATTTGAGAGAAAATGAAGAACATAAGCAATATTACAAAACTGAAAATGAAAGAAATGAGGGGAAAATTGATTTCGGTCTAAAAATAAGGTTTATATAGGTGTTATTATTTTTGAAATGGGTAAATCACACACTTAATCCCCCCGCATTTCCAATATTTTCATTTTTGTCTCGCCGCATGTATAATTACAATCCCAGTCCCCCTGATATTTCAAAATCTTGCAATCCAGTCACTAAATTACACCGAATCAGTTTTTAAATGGTAAAATTACGCCTTTAGCCATCCCGCGTTTTTGAACTTTTCATTTTGGGTCTGCCCCTTGGTCTAATTACAGTTTTGATCCTTTTAGGTTCTGTTTGTTTCGCAATTTCGTCCCTAAATTACATATTATTGTTCTTTAATTTCTGCCATAGACTTTTATTTTTCTTTCATTTCAGTCTTGTTTCTTTGTAAATACTCATGTTCGTATTATAGTCGTATATGTTGATGTATTCTATTGTTTTATTTTATATCCCTCGTATATGCCTCGTATTTTATGTTTAAATGTATATGTGTATTAAGCTTATGATAGTTATGTATCTTTTTATCCGGTCATTCGTATTAAAGCATGTTATGTTCTATTTGACTCGTAAACGGCATGTTTTTGTATTTTTGTACGTATTGTATGTTTTCTTGGCTTTTAGGTTACGTGTTAGTGCGTCTTCTTTTATGTATAATATATTGTTCTATATATGTTGAAATATGTTTTATTACTAGCATGTATGTCTTTTTGAAATATTTGTTCGTCTATATACGTAATTATTCCTACCTTGTTATTGTGGCATGTTAAGTTTGCTTTTATCTGATATTAAGCTTGGTATGTATATGTGTATTTTAATGGTGTATTTCATTTATGTTAGCTTAGTATTCTGTTATGTCAATATTTATTGCATTTAAATATTTTGCCATGTTTTATATTTTTGCCACTAAGATTGCATATCGAGATATAAATTGTTAATGCGGTGCCCTTTTATCCGAGCGTAAACGGGGCCAGTATCAGGCGTAGTGATAGTGGTTGGGCGTTTATTCTCGGATAACGGGGCCCTTAAAATTTATTCGCAATTATGACCGAATTTTAAAATAATCGTCACTCTAATCCAGAAAATCCAATATTAATAAAGCGGTAATTATTAAAGTACCAGTTTTGGGCGGTGTGGGGGTGCTAATCCTTCCCCATCCGTAACCGACTCCCGAACCCAATCTTTTTGAATCTCTGGTTTTATGGTGTCCGGAATACCTAAGTGGTCGCTGGCGACTCCATTTTTTAATTGCGGTTTCTTTTAAAACCTCACGGAATAAATATTTTATATCCAAAAAAAATCATAAACACCTTCGAAAATCCACCATCGTTTTTTTTAGCGATCATAAGAAAAGGACATCGCTACAATGTTTAATGATGTTTGGGAAAGGTTTGGTAATGTTTAGAGTGAGCCAAAGTGTCATATGTTGGACATAGAGGTCATTATAGGCCATCGCGTACCGGTACAGGTCCTTTGGTTTTGGTACGCGTGGTCTGAGAAGGCTCATGTCATCAAAAATTTACAAAGGGTATCGTTAAGCCTAGACATCGTATCGATACGCCTAGAGGAAATTTTTTACTGGTTTCTGATAAGTGTTCAAAAGTACTATTTTTATTACCCTTTTTACTCATATTATTGTTAGACTTAAGCTCATATTAGTTGCATAATTAGTTATTCATGCATTAATTCATGTTTCTTTCCACCGTTGAGCT
The DNA here is from genome assembly GCA_019671005.1 of Hibiscus mutabilis. Taxonomy (NCBI): domain Eukaryota; kingdom Viridiplantae; phylum Streptophyta; class Magnoliopsida; order Malvales; family Malvaceae; genus Hibiscus; species Hibiscus mutabilis. The sequence continues at coordinate 7,550,028 of CM033755.1, read as the reverse complement.
TGATTACATAACTTGGTGATTTTTGTGGAAAAAGATGCTGCTTTGGTGTGCTTTTGTGTGTGTGCAGGATCACTTGCCAAAACAATGCCGAGCTAGTTGCCAGGGCAATGCATGAAGGATATGCCGAGCTAGTTGCCAGGGCAATGCATGAAGGAGACGCCGAGCCAGTTGCCATGGCAATTGTCGACAAAGAGAAGATGCAATAGGGATGTCGAAATTAATGACTTTACAAGCCCAAGATGACATAGAGCAAGGCCCAAGCCCAAAGGAATTTGATTGCCATGCAGAGATTAAAGAAGAATTAAATTCCAAGAAGATAGGAGAAGTTCTATTAGGAATAAAATTATAATAAAGAATTATATTCTTTAAAGATAACTTAATTCCAACTCAAACTCCTCCTCAAAGAAGGACTTTGGCCTAGCCCTATAAATCGCAAGGAGATTTCGACAATCCATATAGAGAGAAAAATAGGGGAATTTCGACAACTCCATAGAGAGCATTAGGGGAAATTTTGACTTTTTCTTCTTCTTTGCTTCCATTAGATTCATGGTTTGGGGATTATTCTTTGTATATCTTTTGAACCCAACCATGAACTAACTTAATTGGTTGGGGTTATTGTGTTTTGTTGTTGTGAGAAACAATTGGATTTTGTTTAGGTAATAAGAGTTTGCACTTTCAATTCAAGGTTTATTCATTCTTGGTTCTTATTCTTGTTTGCGAGTGAATTGGGAGAGGATCTCGTGACTTCATCTATTTATCTAATATCGGGAGAGTTAGATTCAAGAAACGAATGAGTATGGTCTTTATTCAATCTATTGATGGTGAAGATTAATCCGGCTTAGGAATAAGTTAAGGATTTCAACGGCTAAGAGGAGCGCAAGATTGGTTGTTGTTCACCCTTGATTCACGCAGGGATGTATTATCAAGGCATGCACAAGTAGCTAGAGTTTCGACTTAGGGATAAGAAGAAACCATTGAAGAACGCTCTGTCGAACCTTGAAGTTGCTGCCCAGACATCCAAGTAGTTGCCCAAGTAGTTGCCCAGGCAACCATCGATTAGTTGCCAAGGCAACCCCGTTGTGCAAGTTGCCACGGCAACTGAGTTGCCCTTGCATTCTTTTACCAAGACGATCCAATCGGCTATCACACCTCAACTCACGATAACCTGGCCTATCTCTCTCTTTTTCTTTCATCTATTCATTTACTTTATTGCTTTCTAGTTTAGTTATTAGTTAAGCTCATATAATCCTTTAATTGTGTTTTTACTTTTCTCAGTGCAGTAACTTAAGCAAAGTGGCCCAAACCAATCCCTTTGGAGACGATACTCGATACTCATATCACTTTATTACTTGCGACGTGTATACTTGCACAATTGCGTAGCACTTATTACGCGCAACAAGTTTTTGGCGCCGTTGCCGGGGATTGGCAATTGGTGTTAGTTGTTTTTGTTATTGCATTTTTTTCTCTTAGTTTTACTAACTTTTCTTTTTGTTTGTTTAAAAAAAATTAGGTGCGCTACAAGTTAAGGGACATCAACATGTCGGGAAATAAAAGCCAATCTATTCGAGAGATGATGTTGGAAGATATGAATCAATCCAATCAAGAGTTTCTTGCACCCTTTGATGATTACCTATACCAACCGAGAAAAGCCCAAAGAACTTATACCGTGGAAAAATCTTGTGCTGTGTGTGGAGAACATCATGTGTGTGAAAATTGCCCTCACATTTTCGGTGCATATAACTACATGGAGGACCATAGAGGGAACCAGCAGCAAAATTCTTCATGGTATGATCAAAAAGCTCAAATTTTTTTTTACCATAACAATTTTGCAGCAAGAACAGATATGCCATGGCAATGTAGTCCTTTTCAAGAGCATTCCAATTCCTTGGAGGAAACGTTACTAGCTTCCTTGGCTAGACTTGACGGATCAATTGAAGAGATTCGAGAACTATCAAAATCTATGGATACGAGGATAGCTCAGTGGGATGCAACCTTAGGGGATTTAGAAGATCAATTGGGGAGATCCACATATGTAATGGATAACATGCACCAACAATTCATTCTTAGGGATACTGACGTCCCAAGGCAAGAGGATAAGGAGCAATACAAAGAAATCTCTCTGATGTGTGAGGAACAGCTAGAACCTCAAAGTCAAGAGGATGCCAATGAGAGAGACTGCCCAACACATGATGAGCTTGAACAACAAATTTCCTCGGCAATGATTGAGGAGCCTGAACAGAGCAATGCCGCGACAACACTCGGTGAAGCTGAGAACAACAATACTACAGCAAATTCTGAGGAACCTGATGCCCAGAAAGTTACAACGTTGATGTTGAAGCAGGAATCTGTAGATTGCTCTCATCTACAATTGCCACGACAATTACACGACCACATGCAAGATCAACGAGATGATAATACTTTGCCAATGGAATATGAGCAGGTAATAGTTGAACCTTTTGAATTCTTTAAAAACTCACCTCGTCCATTGCAGGTATGTCTTGAGGAACCGAGGTTGGTAGATTTGAAGCCATCAAAATCTCTACTGATGGAGATGTTTGAGAGGCCAAAAGAAAAAGGTGTTTGGATTCATAAAGCTCTTCAGAAAATTGATTCTTCCCTTGACTTAAAGCAAAATTTGACAACTGATTGCCACGGCAATTGGCTTGAGCAGCAATTGCCACGACAACAAAGGCTACATCCAACCATGATAGAAGTCGACAAGAATGAGGTAAGTGAATGGTTGAGAATGGATATAATTTTTTCTATTAATATATTTGTGCCTTCAGGAATAGTAGCAAGGTGGAGAGTATACATGGACTACAAGCGAACAAAGAAGAAAGACACCTCCACCATGGTAATGCAAAAGGGAGTAGCTGGGAGCACATTGGCCCAACTCTTTTTGGGCAATATTGTCACCCGATGGAGGGTACGAATGGACTATAAGAAGTATCGGAAATGACTCTCCTTAAGTTTTCTCAGATATGCAGTAACATTAGAAGTGGTCACTTTAGGAGATGCATGAGCATGCTCTCCTTTCAATATTTTCTTTTTCTTTTTATTTTCATTTTTATTTTTAGGAGATATTTTATTTTTCTTCATTATCTTTAGTTTCCAGGTTTTCTTTATTTTATTTTCCACAACAAGACTCACAACCACCATGATAAGGAAATTTACTGCCGACTACTCGCCACAGTAACCACAACAGAAACTGGCGATGCCCAGGCAACAACAATGGCTTCGACAACTACTGATGCACATGCAAGTAAACCTGCATCGGCAAACATGGATCAAATCAAGGCAATGTTATTCACGCGGTACCAGCCACAAGCATTCAACTACCGACTGAAAAATGAATCAAGCAAACGGCACGAAGGAAACTTATCACTCGAGGTGACGACCTCTCCGACTAACTCATTTCATTTAGTTTCTTTTAAATTTTATTTCACTCTTACATGCATTGAAGACAATGCTTCTCTCGAGTTTGGGGGGTGTTGGTTTCTAGTTAGCTTCATGTTTAGTTGCATTCATTTTTAGCAATCACATATAGGTTGCATATGTTACTTGCCATGCCTTTAATTTGATTTAATTGCTTAAGACTTGTTGAATATCCAATGATGAATTTTTGCCACTGCACTTAATTGAAAGAACCTTTAATTTTAGGATTACATGAAAAGAACTTAGAATTTTACTATGATGCTGAATTTTTTTTTACACGGTTGTGGGTTGTTGATTCAAAGAAACTTAGTGAACTTAGGTTGCTTAAAATTTGGGTAAATTTAAAATTGAAAATTAAAAGTTAATTTCTTGCTAGAGGTGCCCAAAACTGGCTCTAGTAGTAAATACACTTTCTTGCTAGAGGTGCCCAAAATTGGCTCTAGTCGACTAAAATAAAATAAGAAATTGCTTACTTTTCTAGAGGTGCCCGAAATTGGCTCTAGTGAAAATGAAAATAAATGCCCCGGCAATTAAATTGATAAAAGCCTATTGTTCACATAGAATCTTGAAAATCAACTTGTACACAACTACGCACACACATTGTCACGAGCATTATAGTTTGGTTCCGGGTAATTTTTGTGTTATCCGAAAAATTAAAAGGTGATCATACTTTGTGCCACGGTTTCGAGGTTTGAATTCAAGTTTGAAGCATGTCTTTGATGATTAAAGTCTTGGCAGGTAATTGTTAGTTTGCATTGCTTGAGGACAAGCAATAGTTCGAGTTTGGGGGCGTGATAAGTGTTCAAAAGTACTATTTTTATTACCCTTTTTACTCATATTATTGTTAGACTTAAGCTCATATTAGTTGCATAATTAGTTATTCATGCATTAATTCATGTTTCTTTCCACCGTTGAGCTTGATTACATAACTTGGTGATTTTTGTGGAAAAGATGCTGCTTTGGTGTGCTTTTGTGTGTGTGCAGGATCACTTGCCAAAGCAATGCCGAGCTAGTTGCCAGGGCAATGCATGAAGGATATGCCGAGCTAGTTGCCAGGGCAATGCATGAAGGATATGCCGAGCTAGTTGCCAGGGCAATGCATGAAGGAGACGCCGAGCCAGTTGCCATGGCAATTGTCGACAAAGAGAAGATGCAATAGGGATGTCAAAATTAATGACTTTACAAGCCCAAGATGACATAGAGCAAGGCCCAAGCCCAAAGGAATTTGATTGCCATGCAGAGATTAAAGAAGAATTAAATTCCAAGAAGATAGGAGAAGTTCTAATAGGAATAAAATTATAATAAAGAATTATATTCTTTAAAGATAATTTAATTCCAACTCAAACTCATCCTCAAAGAAGGACTTTGGCCTAGCCCTATAAATAGCAAGGAGATTTCGACAATCCATATAGAGAGAAAAATAGGGGAATTTCGACAACTCCATAGAGAGCATTAGGGGAAATTTCGACTTCTTCTTCTTCTTTGCTTCCATTAGATTCATGGTTTGGGGATTATTCTTTGTATATCTTTTGAACCCAACCATGAACTAACTTAATTGGTTGGGGTTATTGTGTTTTGTTGTTGTGAGAAACAATTGGATTTTGTTTAGGTAATAAGAGTTTGCACTTTCAATTCAAGGTTTATTCATTCTTGGTTCTTATTCTTGTTTGCGAGTGAATTGGGAGAGGATCTCGTGACTTCATCTATTTAACTAATATCGGGAGAGTTAGATTCAAGAAACGAATGAAAATGGTCTTTATTCAATCTATTGATGGTGAAGATTAATCCGGCTTAGGAATAAGCTAAGGATTTCAACGGCTAAGAGGAGCGCAAGATTGGTTGTTGTTCACCCTTGATTCACGCAGGGATGTATTATCAAGGCATGCACAAGTAGCTAGAGTTTCGACTTAGGGATAAGAAGAAACCATTGAAGAACGCTCTGCCGAACCTTGAAGTTGCTGCCCAGACACCCAAGTAGTTGCCCAAATAGTTGCCCAGGCAACCATCGATTAGTTGCCAAGGCAACCCCGTTGTGCAAGTTGCCACGGCAACTGAGTTGCCCTTGCATTCTTTTACCAAGACGATCCAATCGGCTATCACACCTCAACTCACGATAACCTGGCCTATCTCTCTCTTTTTCTTTCATCTATTCATTTACTTTATTGTTTTCTAGTTTAGTTATTAGTTAAGCTCCTATAATCCTTTAATTGTGTTTTTACTTTTCTCAGTGCAGTAACTTAAGCAAAGTGGCCCAAACCAATCCCTGTGGAGACGATACTCGATACTCATATCACTTTATTACTTGCGACGTGTATACTTGCACAATTGCGTAGCACTTATTACGCGCAACAGTTTCGGTACACGGGCTCCCGTACCGGTACGCCTTCTAGTTACTGTAATTTAGGTTTCAAAATATTTTCTTAAATGATCGGTATGAGGGTATCATAGTACCGGTACAAGTTGTCATGCACACTGTATCGATACGAGTTAATGTGTATCGATACGAGTAGCTGTTAAGTTTGTTATGACGTATCAGTACGGGCTGCTCATATCGATACGTAGTGCTGTTTTCTTGTGCTTTGCCTGTTGACATTTGAAATAGCACATTTTAGTCTCATAATGTTATGCATGCAATTAAATAAGTTCGAATGATTGTTTTAAGATGAAATTGGACATGTGAGCATGATATTGAATTAATGAAGGATTGGTAACCTGGATTATAATTAAGTCCTTCTAATTTGTGAAAATTACATTTTGGTCCCCGAAGTGTATAATTGAGCAATTGAATCTTGTTTTGCAATTTGATCACAATGTAACGTATCCGCTGATGCATGCTCACACTAGGATCTAAATCGATGCATTTAGATATGATAAAAAGAAAAAAATGGACCCAGTTTAGGTTATTAGTTCGGGTTTGCTTCGGCAAACCTAATATGGCTCTTTTAGCTCGATTTTGGCTAGATCGGGTTAAGGGGGTTACACATACTTACTTTTTAGTTTAAACCAGTGTTTCAAGCTTAATTTAAACTCCCATAACAACCTTTAAACCAATTCAAACCTGAATTCCATGTTCTCATTCACCAACAACGCAAAGCTTTATTCGCCGATGCAAATTACTCCTCTAAAGCTTCTGAAACCCTTCCACAAGCTTGAGGATTGACTTCCCCTGTTTTAACCACAACATAACAGAGGATTTAATGCATCTAAATGCATCCAAAAACTCAGCAACATCAATTCACACAAATCCTCATCATACTCTAACCAATTTCCCTCCACAACAACCAAAAACAACATCAAACACCTTCCAAACTTAACCCAGCCAAAACCTACAGGTTTGATCCATCAATCATCATCAATTAACATCCAAAAACATATTTACAAAGTCCTTATACCTCCAGCATTCATTAAACCTCCACAACTCCTCAAAAACTCACAACTAACAACCTAGGAATTAGAGATTCACCTAGTTTCGGGATTCCAATTTGAAAACCAACTTATTAACATTATAAAACATCATAATCATGTTCTAATCCAATCAAGAACATAGCAAAAATATCCAATACGAAAATCAATCAATCTCATCAATTAAACATTGATTTAACCAATTTTCCATAATTAGATCATTAAAACTCATTATAAAACATTTAAAAAGGATCAATAACTTGGGAATTTCAGTAAAGAACCATTCATTAGAGGAAAAGAATGAAGCTCACCTCTAATGTTGACTTTCCCCCTAAATTGAATGGATTTACATGAGAAAACAAGATTAAAACAATAGGGTTTTGATAGAAAACAATCAAGAACTCATTTGAAAACAGCAGATTGAAAAAATCAAGAAGTTGTGTGAGAATTATGAAGAAGAAAAGAGTGTTTGGCTGGAGAGAATTTAAGAGAAAATCTTTTAGAGAAAAGTTAGTTACGTAAATTTTGTTTTGGAAATTAATTATAAAAATAATTTTCCAAGCCTATTTATACCCTTTTAAAACCTTTTAAAATAGCCAATTAAGGAGAAAAGTATGATATTAGACTTTTTCCAAGTAACTCCTTAAAGATTCTAAATTTTGACCCTTTTTCAAAACAGTCACTAGAAACAATTTTTCATTCTTTACATTTTGGTCACTAGCCAAAATGTCAAATTTTGAAATTCCATTTTCTAAAATTGATTCCACCAAAATCCTTTATATAATAAATAAAGATTTTAACGTATTTTTCCATATTTTTATCCCTTTTAAAATTATTTATTTTGAATTAATCCCAAAATCAACTCGAATCCTCTAATCCGGTCCACCACCTAGGCCCAAAACCGGGACGTTACAATCACGGGGTCATTACCATCTTCCCAAAAAACATGTCTGATGGGATGTGCAGCGCCACCGCTTGTATACCCCAAGACCTCCCTTTTCCTTTCTAATGTGGAATTATTGTCCCCGCCTCTTCCCAGGCGTGACATCATGTAGCATTATCCTATTGATTATAATTAATTTAATAAAAATATGAATTTATTTTTTTTAATTGATGACATGAAAATATGCCATGTTATCACCTAATTACATGTGGACATGCCATGTCAGCAATGCAATCCACATGAACGTGCCTAGTTAGCAAAAAAAAAAGTTGACTGTTAGTCAACTAACGGTTTCCATCCAAACAAGGCTATCAAATGCAATCCACATGGAATGATTTGAGTTTCAAAAAAGGTGTTATTTGTTCTTTTTGTTGTTCTCCCAGTTTTTCAGGACTTTTCTTGACTAATCTGAACTGACCCGCGTCGAACACCTGGTTGTAATAGGTGAGTCTTCCAGTGAAAATTTTATGCATACATAAAGCCTCAAACTCGAAACCTACTTAAGCGGTACCAAACTGCTTGCCACTTGGACCAATCCGTTAATAAAAACAGGTGTCATTTATTTATTTTATGTTTTGAAGGGAAAAGGAAAAAAGAATTGAGGCGTGGAAGGTTAGAAAAATGGAAAAGAGGATTAAATAAGGCACATGGTGCATGTGTGATACATGCATGTCCTCACCAGTATTAAATGCTTAGCGTGTAATGAAAAGAAGTAAAACACTAGTGGTCCTTTGGTTTTGAATTCATTCGTTTCGAGCCTTGCAATCATCAAATTGTGGCCTCTGCATATCTCCCAAAGAAACTCAAAAAAAAAAAAAAAAAACCATCGTCATAGATCAATGGATGTTGGAGGGATCAGTCACACATTTTTTAAATTTCAAATTTTCATATAGTTTGTGTATTTTCTTCATATTTGTTTTGTATTTTTATTAATGATCTAAGTTCGTACCCCTAAATTTATAATATAACTTTCTAATCGTTTGCATCCTTTAACATAAAATCATGTGTTTGTCCCGTCCATTCCTATTAATAGTGAATTAATGATGAATGAAACCCTTCATTTATTTTCATTCGTTTATGTCAGTTTAAATATATTCACATATATCTATTTATATTTATTATTTTTCATAACAAAAGCATTATATTTAAAAAAAATTAAATTTGTGCACATATTTTCGTTTGTTTATGTTTGTTTAAATTTATTTACATTTGTCCTTTTATGTTAGCTCGTTTGTGTTCGTTTACGTTCGTTTATCATTTTAACGAACGAATACGAACAAGCTACATTCCTTAACAAGCGAACACAAATAAAAAAATATGTTCGTTTAGTTGTTCGTGTTCGTTCATTTGTTCGGTTAAAATGAAACGAACAAACATAAACATTTCAGTTCGTTTACATGCCTAATCAATGGTACCTGAAAAAGAAAAGGAAATCGAAGAGTCACCACCTGAAAATAGAATAGCACCATTGATTATATATATATATATATATATATATATATTTGAAATAATAATAACTAAATTTTAATATAATTTCAATTAAAAACTTCAAGGTATGCGCATTACATAAGTATATGATCAAAACAAACAGCAGCTGGGATAGATTACCGCAAGGGAAATAGCTTAAGTTTCAAGAATCTGTAGGTTCCTAAAAACATCTCCCGCTTCTTTCATCCGCCCGAGAATCAGATATGATGAAAGAATGCATATGTAATTTCATTTTTTGTTTTGTTCTCCATTTCTGATCAATTTTATCTTTGTTCTCCAAGCCTGCATACAACATCACAAGAAAGTCATACTTTATCCATTCCCTTTGTGTAATGCCTTTCTCAATTTCAATCGGAGAGCTCGAATCGGTAGTCGCAAGACGGCTAGCAGTTACATAAACATTTACAAGGTTGATATATCTTTGCCAAACCTCATTGCAACAAGAAAGCTTGTGGTTTGGTGGTAAGGTGCTATGTTTCTAACCACTAAACTTGGGATCAAATCCAATTACATCCAAACATGCTTCTTTCTTTATTTTTTTAATATAAAGCCAATCCATGTGGCATCATCACCTAATTACATGTGGACATGCCACATCAGTAATACAGTCCACATGGACGTGCCTAGTCAGCAAAAAAAGTTAACGTTTGCCAATCTGATGGTTTCAATCCAAATAATGTTATTTGACCAAAATTAAAACGTTAGGGGCTAAAATGACCAAAGAGTCAAACGTTGAGGGCTAATTTTGGCTTTGCTAGGATTTTTGTTTTGATATAATAATTGAAAAATAGTTTTGGATTAAATTGAAAATATTTCAAAAATGATTTTAAGTCCAAACAAATTGAAAATATGGTTGTGATGTTTTCAAATGGTTTTGGAAGGCCTTAACACGTTTTCAAAGAGCTAAACCAGTATTTTCATAAGGCTTGTATCTAGCTACAGTATTTTTCCAGAACCGAAAACCCGTACCGGTACAGGCTTATGCGTACCGAAATGGAAGGGGTTGTACCCATATGTTCTTATGCGTACCGATCCCCTATGTTTTTAAATCCCCAATTGCTATTTCTATGCAAGTGTACCGATACGTCGTATCGATCCCAAGTACCGAAACGGACTCAGGCGTACCGATCCACCGTACCGATACTCCCTAAGGTGTTTTAATACGCGAAGGCTAAAACGAGCATAACGACTCTTTCTATATGAGGAAGCATATCGATATGCACACCCACGTATCGATACCAACAAGCCCATAAGTGGAAATTCAACATAGAAATGTATCGCCAATGGCTCTAATCCAATAACAAAGTCTCCAAAGGCTAGGAACTCAATTGGGATAATAAAAGGACCCTTGAAGCACCAAAAACAACTAATGCTTAAATTGCCAACATTATTATGATTGTAAAAGAGTCTTAGTGCTTAAAATTCATATTCTTTCATAGACTACACTTGTGAGCTTCAATTGTAATATTTGCTCAAGTGTATTAGGATTTGGATGAGTGATTTAGAGTGCAAACAATCTGCCTAAAAGAGAATTTCTTGTTTGCTTTTTATTTCTCTTTGTAAGAGGGTTTTTGCTTGGCCTTGGGGCATAGGTCAAGTGGTTGTAAAGGTTATCCCTTGAACCTGTAAAAAGAAAGAAATTCTTAGTGAATTTGGAAATCTTTAGTGAGGAAGCTAAGGTAGTGGTGTAGGCTTTGGTTAGAAAGCTGAACCACTCTAAATCTTGTGTCAATTTTTTTACCTATTTGCTTCCACCACCATCACCCAAGAAACCACTTCTCCACCACTTGGAAACAAAAATCAGTTGAGGAAATTGAGCCCAACAATTGGTATCAAAGCGAGGCTCAATTGAGTAGATTAACATCCTATTGAGGCGATCCCGGCAAGCTCGATCAACTTACAAGTCAACCGATGTTCATGGCACAATCTATAGACAAGCCATCTTTCTTCAACTGTGCCAATTATCCCTATTGGAAGAATAGGATGATGTTCTTCTTAAGAGCCAAAGATTACCATCTTTGGGACATCATTCTCGATGGCTCGTTCGTTCCTCAAAGAAGCAAGGCGAAATGGAGTGCGGATGATCGCAAGAAGATAGAGCTAAATTGTAAAGCCTTACACATTCTATTTGTGCATTGGGACTGGATGAATATGCCAAAGTCTCTTCTTGTGAGGGTGCCAATGAGGTTTGGGACAAGCTTGAAGTGATCCATGAAGGTACAAATGAGGTGAAGAAGACAAATATTGGTCTACTCAACCTCAACTATGAAAACTTCAAGATGAGCACGGATGAAGTCATCAAGAGTATGTTCGACCGTTTCTCTACGATTGTCAACGAGCTAAAAAGACTTGGAGAGGGATTTCTAAAGACAAACTCATTCGAACATTGATTTATTCACTTCTCGAATCATGGGAGTCGAAGAAGACAGCAATCATAGAAGCTAAAAAATTGAAGGTGCTCAAGCTTGATGAGCTCATCGGTTCTTTGCTAACCCATGAGTTGATGTTTGAACCATTGAGAAAAGAGAAGGAAAAGAAGATAAAAGAGCTCAGATTTAAATATCTAAATATTGTGGCTCTTGATTCCTCTACTAGTCATTAAGAAGATTCAAGTGAGGAGGAAAGTGAGAATGCAGAGATGGCCCATCTCTTCAAGGAGTTCACTCGATTCATGAAGAACGATATGGAGAAATCTTCAAGACATGAATCGAAGAAGAAGATGAAGAATCCCCTAAATTGCTCTGAATGCAAGAAGACGAGGCACACCAAATACAATTATACTCGCTTCAACAAAAATGGGTCATCTTTAAAGAATAAGGCATTTGTGGCGGCATAGAGTGATGAAGACTCCACCGATGAAGATGAACAAACCAACATATGCCTAATGACCCTCCATGAGGGGGAGTTAACTTCTAACTCATCTAATTCTAAATCTTATACTTTTGATGAGTTACAAGAAGCCTATGACAAATTGGTTTTTAAGTTCAAGGCTTTATTTTCGAAAAATGAAAAAAATAATTTCAAAATTGAAAATTGAAAATGATTTGCTTTTGAAAACCAATTTGGAGTTTGAAGAAAAAATTATGAATTTTGAACTTAAAGTTTTGAATTTACAAAATTTGCCTCAAAGTTTGGAAAAAGATCATCAAAAAGAAGTAGATGATCTTAAGAAGGAAAAAGATTTGATTTCCAAGGAATTAGAAAAGAAAACAATTTTGGAAAATCAAACTTTTACCAAAGACAATCTAGTGCCCCTATATTTTTTAATGGAAAATGTTTTAGAAGTATTTGGGTCCCAAAAAGACTAATTACTTCAAATGAAAAGGATGAAATTGAAAAATGGATTCCTAAGGGGACTAAAGTTTGTGCTACTAATGCCTATGGATCCAAAGCAATTTGGATACCAAAATATTTGTGATTGTCTTTTTATAGGTGTGATGAAGCATTGATCAACAAGTTGAAAATACAAAAAAAAAAAGCTTTATACACACAAGGAATATCACTTGAAGAATGAAGGCTTCACATCCTACCTTTGGTTCAAGTGGTAAATTAGTTGAATTTATTTGTTCTTTAATTTGATTTATTTATTTAACTCAACTAGTAAATCATATATTTGTTGGACTAACAATTCTTTGATGCTTTAAGTAAGGGGGAGCCTATTTTTAAACAAAACTTTTTTTGTAATTTTTTTAACTCTCCATTGTTATGGGACTTAAAAGTTTTCAAACCAAGTTTGAATCATTTTTGATATAACAAAAAGGGGAGAATATTTTGAAAAATTGGATTTTCAAATGAATAAGTGGGAGTTTTAATTATTTTTAAATTTTATTCTCTTATTCAAAATTTATATTTACAAAGAGGGAGAATCACTAAAACAATTTTTCAAGTTGGTTTTATTATATCAAAAAGGGAGAGATTGTTAGGATTTTTGTTTTGATATAATAATTGAAAATAGTTTTGTACTAAATTGAAAATATTTCAAAAATGATTTTAAGTCCAAACAACTTGAAAAATATTTGTGATGTTTTCAAATGGTTTTGGAAGGCCTTAACACGTTTTCAAAGAGCTAAACCAGTGTTTTTATAAGGCCCGTATCGATACCCCCAGAGGCCTACCAATACCCCTTAGGGTTTCAGCTACAGTATTTTTTCAGAATCAAAAACTTGTACCAGTACAAGCTTACGCAAACCGAAACGGAAGGGTTCATACTGATATGTTCTTACGCATACCGATCCCCTATGTTTTTAAACCCTCAATGACTATTTCCCTATAGGTGTACCGATACACCGTATCGATTGTATCGAAACAGACTCAAGCGTACCGATCTACCATAACGATACGCCCCAAGGTGTTTCGATACACGAAGGCTGAAGCGAGTATAATGGCTCTTTCTATATGAGGAAGCTTACTGATATGCATTGTTGGGAAACGTCGGTACAACCAATGGCTAAACAAAAAATTATTCAACAAATTTCACCAGCGATCCATATACAAGGAGCGAATCCGGAGTGAAAAAGGGATGAAATGTTACCTCAATTAAATCCTAAAACTGTAGGGACGTAGGAGAATCTGACTCTTCCAGTCAAGATGTCGAGTCCAAGTCGTCATAGCAGCGTTCCGACCTCTACGCAGTCCACCCGAATGAAAACGAACAATATTTTACTTCTCTAACTGTTAGCGAGGTTTTTAGCAATAGGCATATCTTTGGCTACTAGACCTTATGCCTTTATATAGCATCCAAAACCCTAATCCTAATTAAATTTAGATTCATTAAATACACAATATATTTAACCGAATATAATTAAATATGTATAATCTAATTGATACAATCCTAATCAGCACCAAGTTTCTTCATGACTTGGTCACACCATTGTAGATCATCAAGGCTAATTCTAAGGGAGTTCTACCTTACTTTTTCTTTTATTATCTTCTTTATGCATTATATATTGTTATAAGCATACTTTTGCATATTAGGAAATACTTGAATTATCATATGTTAACATTTATATGCATAATATATGATATTCATGCATAACCTATGATCCACATCTTTATATTTAGTTCAATTCATTTAAGTATGTTTACATTGCATTACATATTTATACTTAAGCATGCATCTTATTATAGCTTTATTTCATCTCACACATTGTTTAATGCTTTTAGGTGTTAAGGATGAAGGCACAGCTTAGACACCTCACAAGAAGCTCGGATTAGCTCAAAGAGTTTAAGGACAGCTTGGATCAGCTCATTCTAGCTCAACCATTTGGATCAAGCTTAAACAAGCTCCATTCAGCTCAAATTAACTCAAGGCAGCTCAAAGGCATTACAGGGAAGCTCACCTAGCTCAAGGGCATTTTACGGAAGCTCAAGAAGCTCAAACGAAGGAATGCAAGTTTGGTCAACTCAAAGCAACTCACTTTAGCTCAATTTAGCTCAAGGCTAGCTCGATCAGCTCATCTCAGCTCAAGCTTCCAACAACAGCTCAACACCTCAAGGGGCATGTTCTCTACTAAGAGACATGCCTACCACCCTTGGAGGGAACACAAAGTGGCACCATTTCCTTAGAGGGAAACTTGAATTTGGGCAACAAAATGCTCTTGGAGGGAGGCTCAACTTGGACAAATAGTTAAACAAACCTCTAGAGGAAGACACATCCTAAATCGAATAAATAAAGGTCTTTTCGGCTATGCCCCTTCATCCACTATAAATAGGATTGTGATTTTCATTTGTAAGCACACTCATTTTGAATACAAAATGTCCTTTGTGAGAATATTCTCTCTTTTTAGTTCTTTGTAGAACTTTATCGACTTATCAAGTACTTTGTACTTATGGCGTCATCCCTTCTATTCCCTTGATACGTTCGGTTCCTATCTCTTTATTGATAGCGGGTTAAATTCCTTTCTACCATCACTTAAGAAATCATATAAAGTTTGGGGTTATGCTCTTTATAGCATAGTTTCTTCCTTGAGTTCTTAAGATACTACCTTCACCATTTCCATCCATTTCCATCACCATTTCCATACACCTATCTTACCATCTTCCGCAGACATCATCAATTTACCTTTCAATTCTTTTGAGCATATCTTGCTTGCAGGTTTCTTGCTTTCTTCCTAGATCCAACAATCAAAGACGTCGTCTCCAACAACAACAAGAACGACGGCTACACAGAATTGCATCATTTGGTAATCAAATCTTTTGGTGGAAGAATCAAGTACATTAAAGTGAAGCTCGATTCAAGAAAAGCAAAAAGAATTTGTAAATGACTATCCTTTGTCATTTCAATTTGTGAAAAAAAAGAAAACAATTTCCAAAAGTACAAAGAAAAAAAGAGAAGAAAGTTTGGATAGCACAAGTTCAAGGGTGAAAAGCACAACAACATCATCTTCAACATCAAACCTGGAGCCATCTTCTTCAAGGCTTTGATTGTTGGTCAAGAAAGGTTGTAAGTTTCTTGTCAGGTAAGTAACCCTTTTCTTCTTTTCCTTTTCTATTCTAAACTTACCTATACACCATATTTTCTTTCTTTTCCTTTTCAAACTAACATTTCAGCCGACGCACAAGATACAAAACTTGCCTAAGTCTTGAGTAAGTTCCTTAAAGAACTTTACAAGAGAGAAATGAGTGAAAAAAGGCAAATTGAGAGAGTGAGATTAGAAGGGGATAATTAAAGCCAAATAACATCCCAGAGTGCAAACACGAGCATTGAGTGGAATGAAATTTTCTTTGGAGTAAAATGTGAGGTTTTGTTTAGTGCAATCTAGTAAGGTCTTTTCATTTTCTTATTTCATCACTAATAAATGGCACAAGATTCTTTTCTATCTACTTCCAACAGGGTTCTTGTTGTTAAAAGAACACTAAGCCTACAAGCTAAGGATGATGACCGGCAAAAACATCTTTTACACCTGATGCCATGTGAATGACAAAATATGCTCCTTGATCTTTGATTAAGGAAGTTTCACCAATGTGGCCAGTACTATGATGGTGGAACGACTTGGCTTAAAGACCACTAAACATCCAAGTCCCTACAAATTACAATGGTTGAACGAGAGAGGCAAACTAAAGGTCAACAAGCAAGTACAGATTCCATTCTCAATTGAAAATTATAAGGATGAAGTCTTGTGTGATGTAGTTCCCATGAGTGCAAGCCGCCTCCTGTTAGGGAAACCATGGCAGTCTAATAAACGAGCCACCCATGACGAATTCACTAATCGCTACTCTTTCATGTTCAAAAGAAAGAAGTTCATTTTGACACCGTTAAACTCAAGCCAAGTACATCATGATCAAATCCAATTAAGTAAGAGGATTGTAGCTTGGAATGAGAGCAAAATGGAGGAAGAAATCAAAGAGAAAGCAATAGAAAAAAAACATTTTGAAGAACAATTAGAGATTGAGATTGTGGATGGAAAACGAGTTGGAGTTAAAAATGAAAAGAATGAAGGTGGAGAAGAAAAAGAGAATGAGAAGCAGATTTTATCTAACAATTCTTTTCCTTCTATTCTTGATTTTTCATTTTTACAGGTTGGTGAAAAGATAACTCCAAAGGATGTCCCGAATACATTGCCAATCATGAAGACAATGCAACATCCTCAATGTGTTAATGATGCTATTGATGAGAAAATCCCAAAAAGATTTGTCAAAAAAGTCCTCATCACCAAGCAACCCACACCCATCAAGATTGTCAAACATCCTCAATGGTTTGCAATTTCTTTCTATTTTGTTATAAGTTTCTCTTTTTCTAACCTTGGTTTGGTTTGTAGCAAAATGATTCACCTACAAGGAGTAATGCTATCAATTGGTGATGAAGAGTTTCTTTGCCATTTTGAGGTTGGGTGGAGTGTCACATTCAAGACTAGACTACAATCGTCTATTCTACCAAAGAAAATCAACTCAAGAATCTAAAGCGGGAACTATCCACCTATTCTAAAGAAATCATTCGAAGAGGTACAAGAGCAAGGAAAGTTGGAGTAAATCATAAAGATCTGTTCGTGAAAAGATTTGAAGCAATGATGAAAGATTGTGATTTTACCAACCATCATGATGGATCAAAGAGAAAAGTTGAAAAGATATGTACCTTCACGAAAGGTCATGATGTTTCATACCAATGAGTGATTCAAAGGACAAGTTTTGTTCCTAAAAGGCATAACGTTTCAAAAGGAGGATTCCAAAGAGATCGTGCCTATTCGAAGAAGGATAAACAAGGAAGATTGAAAATTTCACTTGGGAGAAGAAGTGAGAATTTGTCCACCCTAGCAACAAAGAGGTGTCCATTGAAGAACACTTTTGATTTGAGGACAAATCGCCAAAAAGAATGGGATGATGATACAATACTAATCAGCACCAACTTTCTTCATGACTTGATCACACTATTGAAGATCATCAAGGCTAATTCTAAGGGAGTTCTACCTTACTTTATCTTTTATTATCTTCTTTATGCATTATATATTGTTATAAGCATGTTTTTACATATTAGGAAATACTTTAATTATCATATGTTAACATTTATTTGCATAATATATGATATTCATGCATAACCTATGGTCCACATCTTTATATTTAGTTCAAGTCATTTAAGTATGTTTACATTGCATTACATCTTTATACTTAAGCATGCATCTTATTATAGCTTTATTTCAGCTCACATATTGTTTAATGCTTTTAGGTGTTAAGGATGAAGACACAAGCTAGGCACAGCTCAAACACCTCACAAGGAGCTCGGATTAGCTCAAAGATTTTAAGGACAACCTGGATCAGCTCATTCTAGATCAACCATTTGGATCAAGCTTAAACAAGCTCCACTAAGAATGAATTAACTCAAGGCAGCTCAAAGGCATTACAGAGAAGCTCACCTAGCTCAAGGGCAGCTCATGGGAGCTCAAGAAGCTCAAATGAAGGAATGCAAGTTGGTCAGCTCAAACCACCTCACTTCAACTCCATCTAGCTTAAGGCCAGCTCGACCAGCTCATCTCAGGTCAAGCTTCTAACAACAGGTCAACACCTCAAGAGGCATGTTCCCTACCAAGAGACATGTCTACCACCCTTGGAGGGAACACAAAGTGGCACCATTTCCTTGGAGGGAAACTTGAATTTGTGCGGCAAAATGCTCTTGGAGTGAGGCACAACTTGGCTGAATAGTTAAACAAGCCTTTAAAGGGAGACACATCCTAAACCGAATAGATAGAGGCCTTTTCGGCCATGCCCCTTCATCCATTATAAATAGTATTGTGATTTTCATTTGTAAGCACACTCATTTTGAATACAAAATTTCCTTTGTGAGAATTTTCTATCCCTTCTATTCCCTTGATATTTTCGGTTCCTATCTCTTTATAGATAGTGGGTCAAATTCCTTTCTACCGTCCCTTAAGAAATCATATAAGGCTCGGGGTTATGCTCTTAATAGTATAGTTTCTTCCTTGAGTTCTTAAGATAGTATCTTCACCATTTCCATCACCATTTCCACACACCTATCTTACCATCTTTCGTAGCTATCAACAAATTACCTTTCAATTCTTTTGAGCATATCTTGCTTGCAGGTTTCTTCCTTCCTTCCTAGATCCAACAATCAAAGACGTCGTCTCCAACAACAACAAGAACGATGGCTACACAGAATTGCATCACTAATTCTACTTTAATTAGGTTCCTTTAGGGATATTTCTATTTTAATAGTATTTGATAATTACAATAATTATCTAGTATTAAAATATATATGACCAAAATTATTTATAATTATAATAATTTTGATTTTAACTAATTTTGTGTACAACAAGTTTGCACACATGCTATCTAGTCGATATTCGTTCATTTCAATCATATGGTGTGACCCTTGTAGGTTCATGTAATGTTAAAAATAATATCTAAAACAATTCCAATATTATAAGCAATGAGTAGCATCTAGCAATACATCATAGCTGCCTAAGTTACAGGAAGTTGTGGTTTGACATAACCTCTTCGTGATTAACTCCTTTTCATGTATTACATCATTTTGTCCTTTATATCCAGATTGAATACAAGTCATAGAATAGTCACACTTTTATAGTCCATCTAATATTTCTTGATATCTCGAGTAGACTACTATGAACGAATAACTATGATATCTCATATCAATTTATTCGAGCATGTCCATGCATTTCTAGTCTCACTCAATCAAGTGGCATGTGATATTACTTCTATTGTGTAGGAGGGACAAATCCTATCTTAATCAACCATATCTCGCTACATAGATTGTGACATATCCAATATTAGTCTTTATAGTGTAGTCAGTTACGACACACGTTTGACTATATCAAAATATATCACTCACAATGTTGAAATAATGATGATCTCAAGTCTTAGGATCATACATGTAATTATCACTATGAGTAATGTTGTGACTGTCATATAATAATCCAAGAAACACGCTCATAGCAGGTCAGTCTAGTATGTCGTTCTCTAACACATACTTATGTGTTGATTTTGATATCTCCATGTCAATGACAACCCTTTGTCATCAATCATCTACATATTAGTCTTAATGCATTATTGTTGTCCATGGGCACAATAATACTTGACTAAGGACATTTAAGAATAACCATATTACTCTAAGGACTTTATTATAATTCAATTTATTTATGCACGTAGAATTGTAACTGAAAATAATAATGGCAATGCCTATGTATTAATAAAAAAGTTAAAAACAAATGTCATTTACAATTATCTTATGATTGGTCTTTGGGCATACTCCAACAAGCACACCCGCATATCGATACCGACGAGTCTAAAGTGGAAATTTAGCATGGAAATGTGTTCCCAACGACTCTAATCCAATCCCAACAGTCTCCAACGGCTAGGAACTCAATTGGGAGAATAAAATGACCCTTAAAGCACAAACAACAACTAATGCTTAAATTGCCAACATTATTATGATTGTAAAAGATTCTTAGTGCTTAAAATTCCCATTCTTTCATAGACTATTGTAGACCCATTTTTTGTATGTGCTTAGCCCATTACAAACAAAACCAACCCAATACCCAAAGCCCAACCATTTAAACCCAATTACCCTTACCCATTACAACAATTATGCCCAGATACCCATTAAACCTAAAATTACCCTAATACCTATAAACCTTAATAACCCTAAAACCTAACCCACTTGCCCTTAGCCACCACCGGCAACACCCTTTTGGCTTTCCCATGCGTGGCGGCCATGCACGGTGCTTTATTGCCCCGTGGCAGCCACGCGCCAATCCCGACCCCTCTATGCCACACGCGCTATCACCGCTGACCACTCTCTTGCCGCTGTCTGACACTGCTCTACATCCCACATCAGACCTAAAAAAGCATGAAAATTAAATCAGATTTGAAAAAGGGCAACCAAGTGGGCAAGTTGTTCATTTTAAAATATGCAAGTTGTAATTTCAATAGGGAAAAAAAACCCTGTGGCAGCTTGGAGACTCCACTGGGGACAATTTTTTAGAGAGTCAGGCCAATGTTGATTTTGTGTTGTCTTGCAAGAAATTCAAAAATTTGATTTGATTTAATTTTTAATCCCCCGACATTCATGCATGAGCTTTCTACCCAAGCTCCTCAACCCTTAAGTGGGAGGGATTACTTCGCTAAGTGGGATTTTCACCTCCTTATAGTGTTGTAATATACTTCTGGAGTACTAGTCCTTGTATTTCGTGGGTTTTCACCCCTATATGGTATAAGGGTCGTATTTCCCCAAATTTATGTGCTAGTGATAGTTCGAGTACCCTATACTTTTGATCTAAACCGCATATAATGAGCCGTAGGATCCAACCTTTTAAGCCATGCGAAACTCTGCCCATTTAGCAGTCACCCTTTTTTAGGCTTTAATGCCTTTGTTTTTTATGTACAATTTTTTATTTGTTTTAATTTTTACCTTATTTACTATTTAATTTATTCATTCGATTATTTTTAATTTGAACTGGGCTCGTTTCTATTTTGATTGCACCATATTAAATTCACTCATTTTGCATTAATGCATGACACCATCATTTTAATTTTTTGCACGAAGCACTGATTCATGACTGGTTCCTAATTTGAAAAAGGTTTATCATCGGGAGAAAATCTAGTACTCTAGATGTCAATGCAATATTCAAAGTTGCGAATAAATCCCGTGAGTTCAGAGATTTATGCCATAGAAACCATTTTTAAATCGACACATTTGTATCCAGAACATACACCTTACATTTACATGCCCGGGATGCCCCGTGCCAGCAATACCTGATAAAGCGGAAGTTGACCGATCTAGCACTTTACCGAACCTATGCAAAAGCCTGTCCAGGGGCATTTTTGAGAATAACCTCCGTGTTCATACAGACACCATGCCTCTACAAGGCCCCGCGTCTAGGGGGTATTTCCCGACGAATTCTAAAAGCAAGCCTCCGGTGCCGAGTTAGACTCTTGTACCCTAAACGACTACATCAATTATCGGTTGTAGCATTTCGCAAGAACCAAAATTAATAAGCTGACATGAACCAACACAACAAATTTATAGACATGACCAAGGGGTAGCATAACGTGTTTATGAGAATAATGAAAGCCCTTTGAGAAAAGGCGAAAACATACTTTAAGCTTCGAATTCACTTTAAGAGCAGTATCAGACAAAAATATTAGGGCATTCACCTGAGGAAGTAATCCACAAGATGATCAAACCCAAAGAAGGTTGGGGCATCCTCACATACAAGACAGATAACATTGCTTAATCAGAAGCAAATATCTGACCAGCAGAAGTTAGGGGTATCCCTTTAAGGGCTATAAGCAAAAAAATATGTCAAATTCATGCATTCAGTTGCATTCATCTTGCATTAAATCATTTTTGTACATTGAAAATCATCATGCATCCAGATTCATGCATCCAGATTTAGTGCATACACTAATGACATTATGCATTTAGGCTAGACACAAGCATTAGGTATAAAATTAGGTGCACTCATGCATTTATTTTTGCTTGTACATATAAATAGGTCCAAGGAAAAGACCGAAGGACCTCAACTAAAAGGGCAACAACGTGATGATCAACTTTTAGCCTTGAAGGGGGCTGAACACGCAGAAAGCTCGAACATCCGAATGACAATAGTAAAATTTTTGAACAGTTACTAATGAATGTTTTCTTTCGTTTTCTGGTCATGACTTCCTGCCATAAAATGGAAGAGCCGATGTTTTTTTCAATTTTGCTTCCCGCAGTGGTGGTATACCAATTTATTCCAAATTCGACCTCTCCGTTGGTGATATAGCAGATCCATCATTTTACAGATCTCGTTTTACCATTGATGGTGCAGTAGATCAATTTTTTGTCCAAAGATCTCGTTTTGCTGTTGATGGTGCAACAGATCAAAGTTTTCCTCTGAATTTTCTCTTCTCCAGTGATATAGCAGATCCAACCTTTTCCCGGCCTTGTCTCTCCATCAGTGGTGTTTCAAGATCAAATTTTCCTCTGGATCTCACATCTCCGTTGGTGGTGTAGTAGATCCCATATTTTCCAGATTTTGCTTCCCCGTTGATGGTGTAATAGATCAAATTTTTTTTAGATCTCGTCTCTCCGTTGATGGTGGGGAAAACAAAATTTTTGCGAGTACAATCCCTCCAAAGTTTTTTAAAGTTTCAATTGTGTCATTTTTTATTTAATTTGATTTTGCATATTTTATTTCTTTTGTAATTTGGTCCGAGTAAGTAATATAAATCGTATAATCACAATATAAGTCCCCCGCCCAGCTGTCACAGGGTTTTTTCCCCGATTGAAATTACAACTTGCATATTTTAAAATGAACAACTTGCCCACTTGGTTGCCTTTTTTCAAATCTAATTTAATTTTCATGCTTTTCAGGTCTAATGAGGGCGGTGGAACAGGTGTCAGATGGTGGCAGACGAGTGGTCAGGGGTAAACGGTGGTGGCGCGCGTGGCATAGAGGGGTCAGAATCGGCGTGTGGCTGCCACAAGGAAATAAAGTGCCGCGCGTGGCGGCTACGTGTGGGGAAGCCAAAAGGGTGTGGCCTGCAGCGGCTAAGGGCAAGTGTGTTAGGTTTTAGGGTTATTAGGGTTTAGCGGTATTAGGTTAATTTTAGGTTTAATGGGTATTTGGGTTTTAATTGGGTATTTGGGCATAATTGTTGTAATGGGTAAGGGTAATTGGGTTTAACAGGTTGGGCTTTGGGTATTGGGTTGGTTTTGTTTGTAATGAGCTAAGCCCGGAAAAAAAATGGGTACTACAACTACACTTGTGAGCTTCAATTGTAATATTTGCTCAATTTTATTAGGATTTGGGTGAGTGATTTAGAGTGCAAACTATCTACCTAAAAGAGGATTTCTTGTTTGCTTTTTATTTCTCTTTGTAAGAGGGTTTTTGCTTGGCCTTGGGGCATAGGTCAAGTGGTTGGAAAGGTTATTCCTTGAACCTGTAAAAAGGAAAAAATTCTTAGTGAATTTGGAAATCCTTAGTGGGGAAGCTAAGGTAGTGGATGTAAGTTTTGGTTAGAAAGCCGAACCACTCTAAATCTTGTGTCAAATTTTTCTACCTATTTGCTTCCACCACCATCACCCAAGAAACCACTTCTCCACCACTTGGCAACAGAAATCGTTTGAGGAAATCGAGCCCAATAGGCTTTATGCCATTTCTATACTTTAAAATAGTATAAAGGAAAAATGTTTTATGCATTGTTAGCGTAAACTTTATTTTACACAAGGAGGTTCATTTTATGGTTTAAGAGTTTAGTTTAGGGTTTAAAGTTTAGTGGTTTATGATTTAGAGTTTTGAATTTAGGGTTTATGGTTAAAATTTAGGATTCAGAATTTAGTGTTTAGAGTTCAGCGTAACCTTATATTATCTTAGTAATGTGAGTCTACTTTCATTTTTAAGGAGTTGATACATTTTACTTAAACAAGATAATAAAACCTAAGTCAACAATCTCTAGAGTAAGTGTTAAAAGCTTTCGGTTGACACCCTCCCATTTCCCCTAAGTTGTGGGCTTGATACTCATTAGGAACAAATTCTTCTTTTCCCCTTCCTAGGTCTTGGGATGAGGCACTAGATCCCTTGAGTAAAGTTAGGGGTTTGAGTTCTGGTATTGTGAACAGAGCAAATTGGGTTAGGAGGACCGTCCTCATAATGGGTATCTCAGTACCTTATCCGAATTAGCCAGCCCATGAGTTAGATACCGGCAGTGGTTAAACAAAAAGATAATGAAACCTAAATGGTTGAAAATTAAAAGAAATATGTCGGCTCCATCTTGGGTTGGTGGTGAGCATGTGGGCAGCAAAGGTGGGCGTCGGATTTCACAAGTATCGCGGTGCTGCTTGCTTATCATCTTCACCACCGGCGGCCCCCATTTGTTAATTTGCTTTATAATTAAACGCTTTTTTGTTCCTTTCTTTTATGAAGGCTTGACTTTTAAGAACAACTGTTTAAGAGCATGCAGGTGTTGCTGTTGTCTTAATTATATATGGAACATCATCATTAATCTTAAGCATTAAGATACAGGGTTTTTGAATGAGATGTTTTGTTAGTTTAATGAGGTATTTAGCACCAAATTCCATGTTTAATGTATCAAGAATGTGCCTAGACTTTCAGAAAGCTTGCTGTGTGTACATAAGGAGAATGCCCGGTTGGTCTTTGTATCACATGTTTTTTTAAATAGTCTTTAAGGTAATTATAAGGTAGTATATATTCGTAATTTTTTTAATCCTTTGATAACTTAGGCACATCTTGCAGACAAAACAGCTCGAACCTGAGTCTCCTAGAATAAAAATTATCCTATTATTTGTATTGCATGTTTAGAATTAAATAAAATGAAATATATTGATTACATTCTACATTAGTGGGTAAATAGGTCTTTATCTACTTATCATTTTTCACACTTATTGATAGAAGAATTCTATAACATGGTTCTTTTATTCTAGATTATCAACTTAATTTAAACAAATTAATTCACTTAAAATATTAATTTTTAGTTGATTTGATTTTTTTTAACGTGATATCAGATAGGGCCCCAGTCAATGTACATGATGGTGGCTTGGTTAAGATGGACCTTAACCCTCCATAGAATGATCAAATTGTGCATAAGTCCCTTTTTAAAATGATAAATTATATTTTGACCATTCTAAATGATAAAAAAAAATCTTAAAAAATAAATATTATAAATTAATACAATGAAAATAATGTTTTTCTCATAAAACTAATAATTCAATTTCGACCCATCAAAATTTTGTTTTCATGTCTCCCATGTTAAAAGAAAGTAGATAAAAAAAAAAAAGTGGTAGGAAAGAATCAAAGAAACATGTGAAAAAATCATGAGTCGCATGTGGAGATGTCAACGTTTAGCCCAACAGCTTTGGCATCGCGGCATGGCTTTACGTGCCATGTAAAAAGCAGCTAATTAACCCTCCCTCATGGCCATGACCCTATCGGCCTCCTTTTTCCTTACTTTTTTACACGGTTTAATATTAAAATAAGTGTACAAACTATCCTATTTTTTCTGTGCTCAAACTATTTTTTAGTCAAAATAGGTGCTTCAACTTTCATGTTAAACCTCTTTTAAAGTCAACTGATGCACCTATTTTAGCCAAAAGATGAAAGTTGAGACACCTATTTTGATAAAAAAAAAAAAAATTTAAGCAACTAAAAGAGAAAAATGAGATAGTTTGGACATTTAGTTTAGTATTAAGCCTTTTTATACTATGGGAATGGCATGCACCATGTGACTAATCCTTCCAAAACGATTAAAAGCAAAAATATACATAAAAGGGACATGCATTAGAATGTTTGAATGACTTAAGCTATAGTATTTTAAACCCCAAATGGAGGTTCCATATAGACTATAGAGTGGGAAATTGGTTTCTTTGTTAAGTTTGAATTGAGTGGTTTAGAGTTGGATAAATCGGATAAAAGAATATATTATTATCTTTTTTAAAATTAATTCGGAATTAAGAGGGTGACTTGGAAAGGGAGCAATTAAGGTGGAGGGGAGGGGCCTAGACAAATAGGAGATAGAGTGAACCTTTTTGGAAACCCAATTGCCCCCAACCCACTTGATTGAAGATTCTTTCAAAAGAATTTAATATTTTTTTTTGAAATAAGCATGTAGTTTTATTAAAAAGAAAATATTTAAAATTACAATGAGAGTTTAGAATTATAAAGGTAAATTAAACACTTAATTTGAACATTTTCCTACAACTATTGACACAAAAACTAGCCACTTGAGATCGTACAAGGATCATACAAGGAAAAAGTTAAAACCCCAACCAAAATACTCAAACAAAAGATAGATACGAATAAATCTGACTGCATCGACAAACGAACCACAAAAGTGGATCAAACTACTAATAGATCACCGATAACTGGAAATCAGAGTCGAGCATCGTGAGAAACTATCCACGAACGCAAATTGTGTATCAAAATCTTATTCGAGGGTTTAAAAAAAGGAAGATCAATAAGATAACAAATAAGCATCATCTTGATCAGTCGAGACGACGCCAAGTCCAACCCTAAAAAAATAAACAAAAAGAATGGTCAAACGACTGACAAAGAAGATCAAAAGTGTGCCAAAAAGCAGAAAAAGCATGCCATAAGGGTAGAGTTATTCTTATTAAAAATTAAAAAAGCAAAGATAGGATATAAGAAAGCAAATGAAAATCAAGGAGTGCTAACGGTCGACAATCAGCACAAAATTAGTGTCGTTGCCGACCAAAACAAAGATAAAAAGCGATGATTGAAGACCATCAATACTAACATAAAGATGCATTAATGATGAGGTACGTTGATAAAACGGTCAATACCACAACTCAATCACGAATAATAAACAGTGATTATGAGCACGTATCTAAATCTACCTCGAGGGTCCAAAGCAGAGAGATCAACAAGATAACCAAATTGTTAGGATATTTGTTTAGATATAATAATTGAAAAATAGTTTTGGACTAATTTGAAAAGATTTCAAAAATGGTTTTAAGTCCAAACAACTTGAAAATAGTTTGAGAAGTTTTTAAAAGGTTTTGGAAGTGTTTCAAACGTTTTAAAATAGCCAAACTTATGTTTTCAGCAAGTCCGTACCGATACGGTTACACCCCGTATCGATAAAATTAGGGTTTCAGCTACAGTAATTTTCCAGAACCAAAAAATCGTACCGATACGTCCCTAGGCATACCGATACGGGTAGGATCATTTCGATACGCTTTTACGCGAACTGATCCTGGTTTCAACCACCCCCAACGGCTATTTGAATTGCAGGTCATATCGATACGGTCCATGGCGTTCGATATGGCGTACCGAAACGGACCAAGGCGTACCAATAAGCGTAGCCAGAAATGAGCATAACGGCTAGTACTAGTACCGATACGCCTACACGCGTATCAACACGGGCAGCTCCAGAACTGCATATATTGTGGGGAATTAAGTCTCCAACGGCTCCAATTCAATCCCAACGGTCTCCAACGGCTAGGAACTCATTTGGAAGTATAAAAAGGACATCCAATCTTCAGCAACAACTAATGATCCTATTGTCAACAACATTATGATGCAAAATTTGTCTTAGAGCTTATATTTCTCATTCTTTGCATCGACAACACTTGTGAGCTTAGATTGTCAATGTATGCTCAAGTGTTTTAGGTTTTGGGTGAGAGCTTTAGAGTGCAAACATCAACCTTGTAGAGGGATTTCAGTTTTCTTAGAATTTCTCTTGTTTAAGAGTGTTCCCAAAGCTCGTTTTGTGAGCTTTGGATGCTAGGCTTTGTGAGTGAGTCTAGGTTGTAAAAGGTTGCCTCCTAAGCCTTGAAAAGGGGAAGAATTCTTAGTGAATTGTTGAAATCCTTAGTGGGGAGCTAGGGTAATGGATGTAGGCTTGGTTTAGGAAGCCGAACCACTCTAAAATCACCATGTCCATTTTTTATCTTTTACTTCCCACAACCATCACCCAAAATACAACTTCTCCACCACTTGGCAACACAAATGGTTGAAGGAAATCGAGCCTAACACAAATAAGCGTCATCTTGATCAGTCAACGCGATGTCAAACCCAACCATGAGAAAACTAAAAAAAGAACTATCAAATGAACCGAAAAAGATATAAAACATGCCACAAGAAAAAGAAAATTGTGCAACAAAGACAAAAAAGCATGTCACAAAGGTAGAGCTATTCTTAATAAAAATTAGAGAAAATAAAAAATAAAATAAATAGAATAAAATAAAATAAAAGTAAATGAAAGATTAATGACAGTCGATCATGATGGTCTCAGTGACCGGCCGCCGGCCAAACGAAAATAAAAAAGAGGAACCTGTCGCCCTTAGAGAGAAAATATTTTAGATTTAACTATTAGTGATAAATGTTATTATAGATTTAAGAATAAAAATAAAAGAATGGGACGGTTGCCACCATTTTAATTTTGCGTGTGAAAAAATTAGGGGTGTAAACAAGCCGAGTCAAGCTCGAGTAGTGCTGAGCTCGACTTGGCTCGTTAAGAACTCGAGTCGAGTTTAAGCTCGAATCAAGTTTAATCGAGTCGAGTGTTGATCGAGCTTTGACCTAGTCGGACTTGAGTAGCTCGTGATCTGTCTCATTACATTTACAAATCTATTAATAATAATATATTATTATAATTATTAATATTGATCAAATTGCATAATTTCATTATTGATAGAATCATACAAAAGATATTTTCATGTGTCTCGTTAAAAACCTCTAATCCTAGTCGGAGAAAAAAAGTACACATGAAAATATAGGGAAAGTTAAACTAAAAATTAAACTGACATAACAACAAAAAAACATCCAACCTACACTTTAGTTCACTTTAATTTTAAAAACTAAAAAATAATATATTATATTTTCGAGTAGCTCGCGAGCTTTTCGAGTCGGGTATCAAGTAGCTCGGCTCGTTAAGAATTTGAGCTCGAGTCGAGTCCAATCGAGTCGAGTATTGACCGAGCTTTGACCGAGTCGAACTCGAGTAGCTTGCGATCTGTCTCGTCTAATTTATAGCCCTAGAAAAAATTCACCGCCTATACACTTGATAACAATATATAAATATAATATTATAAAATATGATTCAGTTACGTAGTGTAAGAATTTTTAACTTTTACATATTTTTTGAATAGTTAAATGCAGGGGCGGATGCATATGGCTCCCATAGGGAGCATATGCATCCCCATATTTTGGGAAAAATTTTAAAATATAGTTTAATTTCTAAAGAAATTTTTATTCTACATACCCTTTTATAAAGAAATAAAGGTGTATTAAATTTTAGACCTCTATTTTTGAGATTCTGGATCTACCACTGGTTGAATGGGTGAAATAGATGGTTGAGATTAATAATGGGTTATGTGAAGATTATCATTTGAAAAAAAAAAGTAAGGAGTTAATCTCAGCCATCCATTTCACCCATCCAACGATCCACAAAACGTGTAAAACTCATAGTTTTATATTATGTGTAGGTGAATCATATCCCTATATATATTCACTTACACTATATACACTAATCCATGATTGTTGGATGATGAAATTGATGGATAAGATTAAACATAAACATTCTTATATATATATATATATATATATATATTAATTAATACACAAGTTGTATAAAAAATATTACACAATCCATCTTTAAAATCTAAATTCCTAAACCCTAAAATCTAAACTTTAAACTCTAACCCTAAATTATAAATTATACAACCTAAATTCCTAAACCCTAAATTTAATAAGTTTGTGTAAATTTTAGTTTACACAACTTGTGTATAAAAGTTGACAGATAGACAAATAGATATAGAGAGAGTCATTGAGTGAGTGTAATTCAAGGGTTGAGATTAAAAGTTGGAAATGTGGAGATTTCTAAGGAGGAAAAGAGAATGTTTAATCTCAACCATTAATTTACATCCATCCAATGGTCCTAAATTAGTGCAAAATTTTATGGGTCATTGGATGAATGAAATGAATGGATGGGATTAAAAGTTGAAAATAAGAAGATTTTTAAGGAGAAAATAGATAGGAGTGTTTAATCTCATACATCCATTTCACACATCCAATGTGCATAAATTAGTGTGAAACTAATTAGACCCTAAAAACTAAGTTATATTTTAATACAAACGTTGGGTAAAAAAACAAAAGCCTACATATTTACTTTTTAAAAAATAAAATTTAATTTTAAATCTTAAATTTTAGACCCTAAATTAATCTCTAACCCTTAAAACAAATAGGTTGTGTGATTTAAAAACTACACATGTACATCAAAAAAGTTCCCATGACCCTAAAACCCTAAATTTTAAATATAAATTATTAAGATTAACAAACTTGTGTAAACTTTAATTTTTTAATATATATATATATATCAAGATATAGATGTATTTGACTATAGATACTACCACTTGAATCACAATGACCTATGGGAAATTATTCAACCAATAATCATTGAAAACATAACTGGGGTTCAAGGATATATATATATGAGTTTCAAAATCAAATATTTTCATGAAATTACAAATAATTGAGAAGAATAAAGTCGTGCTTTTGAATTTTGAGCACCGGGATTCTGTATAATAGAAAAAGGTGGCCACTATCTAACACTTGATGCCCATTTGGCACTTCTGTTTTCGGTTCTGTTTGGGAGTGCTGATTCTGGAGGAAATAGGGGCCATTGCTAACAATATATTCTTTTTAGCCTTTCATTTAACGGTTCAAACCACTAATAACTGGGCAGGGCTAAAGCTTTTTATTTTATATGAAATTCACCAATTCCACGTGTTCTCATACGTTTTTTACAGCCTCACGAACTAAAATGGGATCAGAATCCCTATCATTTGTTAATCACAAGGCATCAAATCCTTTGTGATCAGAATGTACAACGTTTAAAGCCGACGTGCTTTCCCTCCCTACTGAATTCAGTTCGTCATTTCAGAGCATAAACGAGAGCTCTTTTTTCTGTGTACCTGTTTATTATAGCAATTAATATTATTATGTTACACAAATACACATGGCTTCCATTTCCGGTAATGCCACAAACACAAAATGCCAGTAACATCAGCAAGCAGACTCTGACAAGGTAAGTATTAGTATATTTTTAGCTACTATTACACATCCGATCCGGCTGGCATTTTAACTTTAAATGCCACGACTCTATTTGTTATTACCCATCGCTCGGCATTCATTGACAACAAAACTTTTTTCCCATTAGCAGACTCTCAGCTTACTGGAGATGAAATAGTGTCCCATCAATACAGGTTATATAGTGTCTAAAAGTTTAAATTTCCATTTCTCTAAATTTTACTTTCTATTCTAGATGAACAAGCAGAAGGAAAATGGCAACTAAAAAGCAAGTAAAATTAAAACCTTATGGCTTATTTTTCCATGCTAAATCCTGCACCATCTGAGGCCCCTGTGCAGCAAATACACCAAAGAAATGAATAGTGTCGTCTAACGAGACGGAATAATGGAGATTACAACACCTGGTACCTGTTGGAAGCGTGATGGATCATTGGGAGATGGTGTCACTGGTAATTGTCCATAACCAAGTTCCTAGTAAAATCAGAAGATCCAAAACAATATGAGATCTTATGAGACGATGAATTCCTAAGGGAGAGTGGACATAAGAATGCCTGACAACACTGATAACCGTAAAAAAGGGGACCACAAATAAAGAAAGAAAAGAAACAGAAATAAACTGCAATTTTATTGCGACATGATTTGACCACTAGTAAAGATGATGTTGATATGTTCTTGAAGTTTTCTTTTTATTTGGCTGAGATGCTAATATAAAGTTTACCTGCGTATTTTGTTGATTCCTAACTCCAGAAAGTGAATACTGGATTTCCAAAAAGCAAAGTTGGCATTTCCAATACTAAATATCTAACACAATAAAACCCAGTTAATAATGTTGATAACCAACCGATGCGGGGTAAATATGCTGCTGTAACTGTGGATGATGGAGAATCTGTGTTTGAAGCTGGGCCTGTTGTGAAGCTTGTTGAGCATGGTGTGACCGAGTTTGAGGTTGTTGACCCAGTGGCTTCTGTTGTTGCTGCTGTTGTTCTAACAAAGTCAATTCTTCAGGCTTCTACCACTGCATATAGATACAGAACAATTCCATCAGAACAAATAAATTAATTAGTTAAAAGAGAACAACACTCCCCAACAGTCATCCGGAGATCAAATAAATGTATCACCTTGCTTTCACGTGTTAGACTGTTATGATAGTATTTGAATCCGTCAGGTGAAGTATGCTCCGTCCAATGACATTCTATAGAAGTTACTGCTGGTGTCCTAACAGGTGCAGTAGCAGCAGATGAAGAAACATCTGTACCGAGAGTGCTAGCAGGACTGCTGCCTAAAGTTTGTGGTATCATCCCAGCCCACTGACAGTGCACCAAGCAAAATCCTCAGTATAATAATTACAGTACAACTTTCACACCATAAAAATAAATCTTTGAGCAACTAGCACGATTTAACATGGAAAGATAGCAGTTCAGGTAATATCAATGTGAAAGGTATGACATCAAGATGACAGATACCCATGGAAGAGAGTTGCTATTTGTGAGAAAGGTGCCATAGTGGCCGGAGAAGATGAACGCCGGTGAACAATGAACAATAAAATATGAAAAGCTACAGTTTAACGATAGAACAAAAATAATATTTTCAACAGAGAACAATGTGTTTCTCTGTATTTTCTCTTATTCTTCTTAATCAAATGTGTATAAGGTGAGCCTTTAAATAGGCAATTACAGAGTTTTAATATAACTAAAAATTATACTTTTATCTATAATTTAAATAATATTTATCCATAATTTAAATAAGACTTCTAATAAATCTAAACTACTGACTTAGAAATAAACTCTAATTACACATTAAATTAAACTCTAACACTTCTCGTCAACTTACATTCCCCCTCAAGCTCTAACACTTCTTGGATAACTTACACTCCCCCTCAAGCTGGTGAGCAAACGTAGTAGAGCACCAGCTTGGATCTTGGATGTGACGCCCTACTCATATTTCTTCTGCTGTTTCTTAGAGAAAGAATCTCCCCTTTTTTGGGAGCCATTGTGTTGAACAACTAGGTCATAATCATGTTCTTTGAACGGCCATTGTTGAAAATTTGCAAACGGTGTTACTGGTTTCTGCATCATTCTTGAGATGTCTACCAACTTTACTGTTGTTATTGGTTTCTGCACCCTCCTTAGATGTCTTCCAGCTTTTCTCTGTCAATGATGATCTTTTTTAGGTTTTTGCATCTTCTGAGATGTCTTCCAGCTTTTTCTGTCATTCACGGACTAAGTAGCTGCTTCCATTCAACAATGATCACAGGAATCTACACTCCCCTCAAGCTGGTAGTTGCACAAACTAGAATTCCAGCTTGGATCTTTGATGTAGAATCCCTTAAAAAATATTATATAGTTTTTAAGGCTAAACTAGAACCTCTTCTCCTATCTTTTATAATTGATGGCTGAGATAGAACCAAATAGTTTTTAAGGCTAAACTATAACCTTTCCCTATCTTTTACAATGGATGGCTAAGATAGAACCAGATAGTTTTTAAGGCTAAACTATAACCTTTCTCTATCTTTTACAATAGATGGCTAAGATAGAACCAAATAGTTTTTAAGGCTAAACTATAACCTTTTCATATTTCTTTTTGATTGGCTAAGATAGAACCATTAAATAGAGAACAAAATAATAAAATTAAACGAGTAGAAATTTCACCATAGATGTAAGATTTCAATGAGGGAGAAGTCGAGGAACTAGTGTGGCCTAATGATAGCAGCAGAAAAGAAACGTGCATCTGAAAAATTAGATCGTCGATCTGTTTCAGATTAGATGTGACATCAGTGGTGACGATATCAAGATCGTTGTTGGCTCATGATACCATGTGAGAAAGGTGCCATGGTGGCCGGAGAAGATGAACGCCGGTGAGCAATGAACAATAAAATATAAAAAGCTACAGTTTAACGATAGAACAAAAATAATATTTTCAACAGAGAACGATGTGTTTCTCTGTATTTTCTCTTATTCTTCTTAATCAAATGTGTATAAGGTGAGCCTTTAAATAGGCAATTACAGAGTTTTAATATAACTAAAAATTATACTTTTATCTATAATTTAAATAATATTTATCCATAATTTAAATAAGACTTCTAATAAATCTAAACTACTGACTTAGAAATAAACTCTAATTACACATTAAATTAAACTCTAACACTTCTCATCAACTTACATTCCCCCTCAAGCTCTAACACTTCTTGGATAACTTACACTATTTAATATACTTAATTTTTTATTGCAGAAAAATATTTTTCCCTGAAGATTTATTTGAGCTGAAATTGAAATTGAACCCCCCCCCCCCAAGATTGACGTGGTTAGAGCCTCATTGACTCTGGTTACATTTGCAAAAATATTATAGCAACTGTGTGAACCTGGCCATCATAGCCTGACATACTTGCTGTTTAGGAGCATGTGAATTGGAACAAAGTTGAGCTTGACTGTTCCATTAGTAACCTTTTCTGAGATGAAGTAACGGTCTAGTTCTACGTGTTTGGTCCTGTCATGGTGAATCAATTCTTTGCAATGCTGATTCTTTGATCGCTATCACAATGAAGTTCAAACCATTCTTTGTGATTCATTTGTAATTCGGTCAAGAGTCTTTGTATCCAAATTCCTTCACAAATCCCAAGTGTCAATGCTCGAAATTCAGCTTCTGCACTGCTCCTTGAGACCACTGATTGTTTCTTGCTCCTCCATGTCACTAGATTTCCCCAAACTCGAGTACAATATCCCTTTGGTGGATCTTCTACTAGTCAGTTCTCCCTTGACTTGCATCTGTGAAGACTTCACTTTTTCGGACTCATTCTTAGAAAAAATCAGTCCATGACCTGGTGTCATCTTTAAATATCTCAAGATTCTAGTTACTGCCTCTAAGTGTTCCTCTCTAAGGTCATTCATGAACTGACTTACAATGCTAACGGAATAAGCAATGTCTGGTCTTGTAAGTTGACAAGTAAATCAGCTTACCTACCAGTCTTTGATAGTGTTCTTTGTCCACTGGAATTCCTTTGTCATCAATTCTGAATTTCAGATTATACTCCATAGGTGTCTTAGCTGGCTTGCACCCCAACATTCCAGTTTCTGAAAGCAAGTCTAGAATGTATTTCCTTTGATTGATTACAATTTCGGTGCTTGATCTAGCCACTTCCATTCTTAGAAAGTATCTCAAGTAACCCAAATCTTTGGTTTCAAATTCAGTTGCCAAAAACTCTTTTAACTTTCTGATTTCCATAGAATCATCACTTGTGATGATTATATCATCAACATAGACTATTAAGATAGCCTTTTTGTTTTTGTTCTCATGAGAAGTTTTGACAAACAAAGTATGGTCAGTTTTGTGAGTTATCCGAGAGAAATTTCAGCCTTTGTAAATAATGTAGTAATTATCCTACTTAAAGTTTATCTCCCTAATAGATTAGATTTTATCCTTAGTAGGACTCCTTATTGTAGTTAGAGTCTATCAACTTAGTAGATTAGAACTAAAAGTTATCTTGAGAAGGTCTTCTTAATGTACTAAAAGACCTAGAGCCTATATAAGTGTGTATCGAGAGATGTAATTTTGATTGAGCAATAACAAAATACAGAATATAAAATTTTGTTTCTTCCATTGCTGTCAACTTACATGGTATCAGTCTAATTTCGATCCTATCATAATTTTCTTCTCACGGAAAATCATCCTCAATCAACATCGAGTGAGATGCGTTCTCCTCAACCTCGATTTGTCAAGTATGGCAGATTTTTTGAAAAATGAGTTCTCATTGTTATTTCTAATCAACAAAGTGGCTTTACAAAAACAATGATGCTGGAACTGGCAAAGAATCGTTCAAACAAATTTAATGGCAGCAGTGAAGGAAATCTAGCCCTAGTACATGATGGTGTCCAAAGACAAAGCCTCCTCCTTTGCTCTTGTTTCTACCCGAGTCTGTGAGCAAATTGGATTATTGATTCGGGGCCTCGACCACATGGTAGTAATAGGGCTTTATTCTCTGTTTTTAAAAAGTCTTCTTCTCAAGCTTCCATTAAAACTGCAGATGGTTCTCTATCTCCCATCAAAGGGACGGGCTCTGTTTCGTTAGATGGTAATTTGATCCTTAAGGATGTGTTATTTGTCCCCGACCTCGCATGCAACTTGATATCGTGAGCAAAATTTCTAAAGACTTGAACTGCTCCTTAAGGTTTCTTGATTCTACATGTTTTTTTGAGTGCTTTGGATTCGAGGAAAATAATTGGCGGTGCTAGCTTGCAACATGGTCTTTATATCCTTCATGGAAAATATCCATCTTCTATTTCAAATTCTCCTTCTTGCTTTACTTCTTTTAGGACGATTAGATACTATAATGTTATGGCATTTTCGGTTAGGTCACCCCAATTTTCACTATCTTAGAAAAATGTTTCTGATTTGTTTGTTAATAAAGATCCAAATTCTTTTAAATGCCATATCTGTCCACTTGCAAAACAAACCAAATCTTTATATTTACCATCTGTTCATAAACCCTCTAAACCATTCACACTCATTCATAGTGATGTTTGGGGTCCTTCTCGAGTGAAGAATATTACGGGAGTAGGTGGTTTGTGACTTTTATTGATGACCATAGCGAGACTTACTTGGACCTACCTTCTTAAAGAAAAATCTGACGTTGCTTCTATTTTTGCAAGGTTTTATGAAATGGTGGTTACTCAGTTTGATAGCAAAATAAAAATGTTTTCACTCGACAATGGGGAGAGTTTTTCACTCTTGCCTTAGGATTTTTTTCGGACTAAAGGTATACTACATCTTAGTTCTTGTGTAGATACCCCACAACAAAATGGGATTCTTTGAACGTAAAAATAGGCATTTATTAGAGGTTACCCGAGCCTTATTATTCACCCATCTTTGTTCCAAAATATTTGTGGGGAAGCCTTATTAACGGCTACATATCTTATAAATAGAATGCCTAGCAAAGTCTTGCATTTCAGAACTCCTAGAGATGTTTTCTTGGAAAATTATCCTACTTTTAAACCTATGTCATCTAATCTTCCCTTAAAGACGTTTGGGTGTCTTGTTTTTCTAAAATCCACAAATCCTTCAAGTTCCAAACTAGATCCTAGGGCTTTTGTGTGTTTTTCGTTGGATATTCTTCACTTAAGAAGGGCTACAAATGTTATCACCCTCCTTCTCGTAAGTTTTTTGTCTCTTTGGATCTCACTTTCTTTGAACAGTACCTTATTTTCCTAAGACTGAAAAATCGGGAGTGTTGGGATAATTTCAGTCTCCTAACAGTCAGGTTCCTTCTTTTCACCTTCTTTACCTATAGCTCCTTTGTTTGTGAAGCCTCAAATTTTTAAAACCTGATACCCTGTTTCTAACACTACACCTCTACATACTTCACCTAAACCAACTATTCAGCCCACTAACGATTCTGGTATATACAGAAAAAAAGAAAGCCATTCCAGAGCGTGTGTTGCAATCGACACTGCCGAGAATTGGACTTTAGTCCAGCTACTGTGAGGATAAAGGAGGTAATGATGTTGAAATTTCTCCTCATTTACTTGAACTGAAACTCGCCTATTGCTAAAAGGAAAGGGGTAAGACAGTGTACAAAGCATCCTATTCAGAGATATGTTGCTTATAGCAATCTGATGCCCTCTTTTAAAGCTTTTACAGCTTGTCTAGATGAAGAACAGATTCCCAAGACTATTGAAGAAGCCTTAAGAGACTCCAAGTGGAAGAAAGCTGTTGAGGAGGAGATTACAACACTAGAAAAAATGGCACTTGGACCATAACTGATCTTCCACAAGGCAAGAAACCAGTGGGATGCAAATGGGTGTTTGCTATCAAATACAATTCGGATGGGAGTGTGCACAGGTACAAAGCAAGATTGGTGGCCAAGGGTTTTACACAGACCTTTGGAATAGACTATAAGGAAACTTTTGCTCCGGTTGCTAAGTTGAACACTGTCAGAGTCCTGTTGAGTTTGGCTGTTAATTGTGACTGGAAACTTCATCAACTTGACATTAAGAATGCATTTCTTAATGGGAAACTAGAAGAAGAAGTTTTTATGAAGATTCCTCCTGGTTTAGAGTCTGAAGAGAATAGGCAGAAAGTTTGCAAGTGGAGATCACTTTATGGGTTAAAGCAATCACCAAGAGCCTGGTTTGATAGGTTCACTAGAGTAATTCTGGAAAATGGATACAAACAGTCTCTAGCAGATCATACCTTGTTTTCTAAGGTAACTCCAAAAAACAAGAAAGTTCTTTTGATAGTATACGTAGATGACATTATTGTGACTGGAGATGATGAAGAAGAAATAAGCCACTTAAAATCTCTTTTGAATAAAGAATTCGAGATGAAGGACCTAGGAAAGCTTAGATATTTCCTAGGCATGGAGGTGGCTAGATCAAGCAAAGGTCTGGTAATCAACCAAAGGAAGTATGTTCTTGACTTACTCACAGAGACGGGAATGTTGGGCTGTAAACCAATTGATACTCCTATGGACACAGGCCTAAAGTTTAGCAAAGATGGGTCTAGTCCAAAGGCAGACAAGGGACTTTTTCAGAGATTAGTTGGAAAATTGATTTATCTATCCCGACCGGGCCGGATATAACCTTTTTGTGAATATTATCAGTCAACACATGACAAATCCGAGACAAGAGCATATGGAAGCGCTACTACAGGATACTAAGGTATCTAAAGGGTACACCAGGACATGGTTTAATATTTAAAAAGACCCTTGATAAAGCAGTCAAGGTTTATTGGACTCAATTTGGGCAAGTGAATTGGTGATAGAAGGTCAACAAGTGGTTCTTGTTTTTTTGTGTGGGGTAATCTTGTGACTTGGAAGAGCAAAAAGCAAACTGTTGTATCAAGGAGTAGTGCGTGAGCGAGAATCTGAGCTTTAGCTCTTGGAATTTGTGAAGGAATCGGCTAATGAAGCTTCTAAAAGAGCTAGGCATGGTTCAAAACGAGAAGTTTGAAGTGTTTGTGATAACCAATCTACAATTCAGATTGCAGAAATCCAATTCAACATGACAGGACCAAGCATGTTGAGATCGATGGACACTTTATTGCGGAAAAGCTTACAAGTGGAGTAGCTTCTTTAACCTATGTTCCTACAGAAGAACAAGTGGCGGACATCCTTACGAAAGCCACGCCAAAAGCTCTCTTTGATAAGTTCTTATTCAAGCTGGGACTATACAATGTATATTCTCTTGAGGGGGAGTGTGAGTTATCCGAGAGAAATTTCAGCCTTTGTAAATAATGTAGTAATTATCCTACTTAAAGTTTATCTCCCTAATAGATTAGATTTTATCCTTAGTAGGACTCCTTATTGTAGTTAAGAGTCTATCAACTTAGTAGATTAGAACTAAAAGTTATCTTGAGAAGGTCTTCTTAATGTACTAAAAGACCTAGAGCCTATATAAGTGTGTATCGAGAGATGTAATTTTGATTGAGCAATAACAAAATACAGAATATAAAATTCTGTTTCTTCCTGTTCTGTCAACTTACAAGTTTGACATTGTAGATAGCCGAATTTTAGAATGGCTTTAGTAAATCTATCAAACCAAGCCCGAGGTGATTGTTTGAGACCATATAATGATTTCGTAGTTTACATACGACGACTGTTTAATTTGAGTTTTCATTTAAACCAGGTGGTTTTGCATGTACACCTCTTCTTCTAGAGTTCCATTCAGGAATGCATTTTTGATATCAAGCTGGTGAAGTGGCCATTCTTGATTTGCAGCAAGAGATAATAAAACTCTCACGGTATTAAGTTTTGCCGCTGGTGCGAATGTCTCTGGTAGTCAATCCCATAAGACTGAGTGAATCCCTTCGCCACCGCCTAGCCTTGAACCTTTCTATGCTCCCATCGGCATTATATTTGTTGTAAATACCCATTTACTGACCCCCAACGCCTTTTTCTAGGTGGTAAATCAATCATAACCTGTGTTTTGTTTGCTTCGGTGCCTTGATCTCATCTTCTACTGACCTTCTTCCATTTTGGATCTTTCAAGGCTTCATGTACAGATTGAGGAATATGCACCTTATCAATTCTGGCAGTGAAGGCTCTAAATGAAGGCATCAGCTTCCCATAAGCCACGTACTTTTGTATCGGATGACTGGTACATTTCCTGACACCTTTCCTTTGAGCAATAGGTAGATCAGATGTATCAATTGAAGGGATAATAATATCATTACTCACAAATTCCATACCTTCTTCATCCTCTAGGGATAATGGAATTGGTTCCAGTTCTTGAGCAGTCCTAAGTTGTGTAGTTTTATGTGAAGTAAGCCTTTTCTTCCTTGTATAGACACTTAGTTCCTTTGTCCCAAGTTGAGTTTCTGAAGAAGGTTTCTGTAGAGTTTTAAGTAGTGAATCTGGTATTGGAGATGCGGATTCTGCATGGAATATTGGAGGAATAGGATCTGTTATGGATGTAGGAACATTTGTGGTGGATAAAGGAATGTCTTTAGTACATATAGGACAGTTTATGGTGGATGTAGGAATATATATAGGTAGCTGGACTGGTTGTGGCTGAAATTCATCCAAACTCTCCCCTGGATTTCAGAATTTGAGAAAAAAGGTTGTAATTCATGAAAGGTAACATCCATAGAAATATAAAATTTACGAGTGACAGGAGAATAACATTTATAACCCTTTTGAAGAGGATAATACCCAAGAAAAATA
Source organism: Hibiscus mutabilis (assembly GCA_019671005.1). Lineage (NCBI taxonomy): Eukaryota > Viridiplantae > Streptophyta > Magnoliopsida > Malvales > Malvaceae > Hibiscus > Hibiscus mutabilis. The sequence continues at coordinate 7,509,092 of CM033755.1, read as the reverse complement.
CACTTGACAGCACTTGGATCCAATTTACTTCGAAACTGCTTATGGATATGAACAAAAGCAGAATACCCAAATATTTTAGTAGGTAATGTACAAGACATAAGTTTAAAAGAAGGAAACTGTTTAAGAAGAACTTCCTTAAGAGTTTGAAATTTTAATACTTTACTGGGTAGTCTATTAATGAGGTATGTAGCAGTAAGCAAGACTTCCCCCAAAAATGCTTAGGAACATTAGAAGAAAACAACAATGATCTAGCAACATCTAAAAGGTGTTTATTCTTCCTCTCAGCCACTCCATTTTGCTGTGGAGTATCCACACAAGAACTAATGTTTATAATACCTCGCTCTCAAAGAAAATTTCCCAAAGTAGTAGTACAAAATTCACTCCCATTGTCAGTTTTCAAAATTTGAATTTTGCTGGGAAATTGAGTTTCAATCAGCATATAGAATTTTCTAAATATACCCTTAGTTTCAGATTTATCATTCATTAAATACGTCCATGTAGTTCTAGAATGATTATCAATAAAGGATACAAACTGTAGAAAAGTGAGTTTGAATACTCTTCTTGTTATATTTCGATACAAGAGAAGAAGTCTATTTATAGACTTTTACAGAGGAGTTTTACACAGAGTAGTTAACCTATTAGGATTGAATTTTTATCCTTTACAATGATAGAGTTAGATTATAACTAAACTACATAGTTATGATAGAGTTAGATTATAACTAAACTACATAGTTATGATAGAGTTAGATACACGTATTAACTCACACTCCCCCTCAAACTGGCGTGTATATGTTGTGTACACCCAGTTTGGATGAAAACTCATCAAAATTTGCCCTAGGAAGTGCTTTGGTGAAGATATCAGCAAGTTGATTCTTGGTTGGAATATAATGAAGCTTTATTACTCCATTATTGACCTTCTCATAGATAAAGTGCCTATCTATTTCAATATGTTTAGTCCGGTCATCATGACCTTTGGATTCTTGGCAATGCTCATTCTTTGATTGACTATCACTTTGTAAACCTCAAATTCTAACTTTCCATCCAACTCTAACTCGGTGAGGAGTTTTTAATCCACATTCCTCACATATTCCAAGAGCCATAGCTCAATTCCCGTCTCTGCGCTGCTTCTAGATACAACACCTGCTTTTTACTTCTCCAAGTGACAGATTTCCCACACAAACGCGTACAATAGCCACTCACGGACCTTCTATCTGTTAGTTCTCCCGCCTTGACTTGCGTGCTGTGTAGACTTTTATAGTTCTGTCTGGATGTTTTTCGAAAATAAGTCCGGACCACGGTGTAAACTTCGGGTACCTCGGGATCCTATCGATTTGCCTCCATGTGCTCTTCTCGAGGACTACTCATGTGTTGACTCACTATACTCACCGAGTATGCAATGTCGTCCGGTGAGTGAGAGGTAGATTAGTTTTCCCACCAGCCTTTGGTAGGACTCTTTATTCTTTGGATTCCCATTCCATCTTTCTTGAATTTCAAAACTGGTTCCATTGGAGATTCTATTTGGTCTACACCGAGCATTCCAGTTTCTGTAAGTAGATCTAGAATGTATTTCCTTTGGTTGATAACTAACCCTTCTTTTGATCTTGCAACTTCCATTCCCAAGAAGTACCTAAGGCTTCCTAAGTCCTTAGTTTGAACTCCTTTGCTAGAACAGTTTTTTGACTTCTCTATCTCTTCTATGTCATCACCAGTAATAATGATATCATCAACATAGACAATTAGGAGAGTTATCTTACCATCTGGTGTAGCTTTTCTAAATAATGTATGGTCTGCTTGACTTTGCTTGAAATCATTCTGAACCATAGCTCTAGCAAACCTGTCAAACCATGCTCTGGGGATTGCTTCAAGCCGTACAATGATCTATTCGGTTTGCACATTGTCTTTGTTGTGGTCTTCTCTTCTAAAACCAGTGTGGAACCTCGCATGTACACTTCCTCCTCAAGTCTACCATTTAGAAATGCGTTTTTGATGTCCAACCGATCGACTTCCAATCCTTGTTAATCGCCATCAAAGCAATATCTCGATCGTGTTTAACTTTGCTACTGGTGCAAAAGTTTCTTGATAGTCTACACCATATGATTGAGTAAACCCTTTAGCCACCAACCTTGCCTTGTATCTCTCAACACTCCCATCCGAATGGTACTTGATCAGAAAAGACCCATTTACACCCCATGACCTTTTTCCTTCCTCGCAGATCTGTCATGCTCCAGGTATTGTTCTTTTGTAATGCCTCAATTTCCTCTTCAACTCGCTTTCCTCCATTCTCGGATTGTTAAAGGCCTCTTCCTTTGTCTTGGGAATTCTTATGTGTCAATGTTAATGTGTAAAAGCTTTGAATCCGGGCATTAATTTCCCATAGGCAATAAACCTGTTAATAGGATGAGCAAGTACATTTCCTTACCCCTTTCTAATAGCAATAGGAAACTCATCTAAGTTAATGTAGTAGAATCTTGTGGAATAACATTACCTCCTGTCTCCAAAGCATCGGGACTCAAAGCTAGTTCTTGGCAAGTGTTAGGGGTGACTAACCGCCTCGGTCAAGTTTCTTTTTCTTCTTGTATAGACACCGAGTTGTCTTTCCGGTGGTTGTGGAGAGTTAGGTGATGTATGTGGTATAGTTTTAATCACTTTGGAGGAGGTGTTGTATAAGGGCTGGTAGTTTTAGACTGTGGAGAAGGTGTGTCTACAGGATTAAGATTAGTACTCACAATTTCATGTAAGTAGGCTCGGAAGAAGTATTTTGTAGAGCAAAGTGGTACTTACATCAAGAATAGGCAAGGAAATAATGGGCTGTGGATCATGCAAGGGCTGAGATTCCTTGTATCTCTCTCCCCGAATTTTCAGTTTCTGCAAAGTAAGGTTTATTTTCAAAGAAAGTAACATCAAAAGAGATATAGGTTTTCTTGGTAATGGGGCAAGAACACTTGTAACCCTTCCGACTCGATGAATACCCTATAAACACACAACGTAGAGCCCTAGGATCAAGTTTACTCCTATTATTGCGATGCACGTGAACAAAAGATGTGCATCCAAAAACTCAAGAGGAAGAACAGAGGATAATGGTTTGAAATGTGGAAATTTTTGGAAAAGAGTTTCGGTGGGTACTTTGAATCCTAGTGTCTTGCTTGGCATCCTATTGATTAGGTAGGTGGCGTGAAGAAGAGCTTCCCCCATAGATAATTAGGTGCATTGGCAGAAAATAATAGGGACCTAGTCACCTCTAGTAAATGTCTATTTTTCTTTTCGCCACTCCATTTTGTTGAGGGTGTTGACACAAGAAGTAAGATGAAAGATACCTTTTTCTTTGAAAAAAATACCCAAGAGATTTGCTAAGATATTCACTCCCATTATCACTCCTCACTATTTTAATTTGTTTCTCGAATTGAGTTTTGACCATGTGATAAA